>JAGWCC010000210.1:0-689617 GCA_022651775.1 Drusus annulatus | reverse complement strand
CTTTTTTTTTAATAGTGAATACCGCACAAGAGTCCCAACTGCTCCCAAACTTCTAGAGCCAGTAAGACGATGACATCCCCAATAGGGGTATTTTGTGAGGTTGAAGGTAGGGGAAAGTGAAGGATATGGAGAAGAGAAATATTGGGAAGTACCTGGCTATTCAAATCTGGTCACCGAACACGTCTAAAGCCGTTTCAAGCAAAATTTTGATTCTGAATGGTGGTCTTTCACCAGGGCGATACTTCGAGTATCTACCACTCTGGAACGTGTCGCAAATATACCATATATTATTATTTTTTGTTAATAAAATGTGTTACGACACACGTTAATAAAATAAAATGTATTTGCGCACGCCGGGTTTGACCCTTCGACCTCTGAATTCGTAGTCGAGCGTCATACCACTTGACCACGGAGGTCGACAAAATCGTCACCGTCGATTGCGTTAATCTATATCCCTTTACATAGAACTTACTTTCGAAGAAATCCATATTAAATTTGATGAAACAGAAGCTTACAAATTATCGGATAGGAGAATGGGAATATCGTTCGATTAAAAAACAATTTCAATTTAAAAACGTAGATTAGTTGGCAGATTAAATTCAATTTCATGTGTATAGTGCTTTAATTGCATCATGATTTATAATACATGTGAGAAGGTATAGATGTAATTAGAAAAACCTTTATAAACTCTTTTAATGTTTTTATTAATTAAACTTATTCCTTCCTAATATAAGTCTAATGCACATAAAAAACGTTTTGATTAGGTGTACAGTATTATGATTGCAAATCATATTAAATTTATTGTTATTAATAGAATGTCAGTAGGTATCAATACCAGGCGCTTATAATTAAAAAACATGACGATTTATGGTTATAAAAAAATGTTTGATTTGCTATTTTGCACCTGTGGCCCATGCACTGATACAAAATGAGCTGACACAATATTTGCACAATCGTTTCATGATACTAAATACAAATCCCACATCCGTCTCGTTGAATTTCTTAGAATTCGTAGTTTTACAAGAAAATTATTATTGTAATACACGTGCAAATTATTTCAGTATAACCACGTTTCTTTGGTTTGTGTAAAGCGTGTAAGTTTGTGATGTAATGTAGCAAATAAGCGATGGAAAGTCGACTTATAAGGAGATTTACAGTGATTTTTCCTCATCGGTGAACCTAAATATTGACTCTGGGTTCCCTCAAATGTAAATATTTAAGATAATGTGAGATGGTAAGCTCTAGAAGCCTCGTGCCGTCATCCGCCGAAACACCAATGCTCTGCAAAAAACCTTAACGTGTGTCCTTAAAAGCCTATTATCACAACATTGCGAAAAATTAAAAAATATCTATTTAGTCGTGGTTTTTAATTTGTTGGTTAATTTGCCCACATCCGTAGTCAAGGGGCTGAAATCCTTTACTATAAATCCGGTGGTAGCGGGTTTAAATCCTGACACGCGCAAATGGTTTTGACTAGATCTGAATAATCAGGTACTTTTAAACCTTCCTCTTACCCATATCTATCCCCTCCCCATTCACTTCAGCCTCACAACATGCCCAATCGGGGATGCCTTAGTCCCTCTGGCTCCTGACAGTTGGGACTCTGCGGTATTCACATAAAAAACAAATGAAAATAGAAGTTACTACCAGGCCGCAACACTCTTTAATTCTTCAATGAAGAAATATAAATGACGCTTTTCATGACTGATTAGTTATTTCAAAACTACATTTTGTTGATAAAAACAGCTTTGCTAACTAAAAATACTTTCGTTGACATAAAAAACATTTCAACCAAATTTCGTCACACCAGAACTCAGCGTCCTGGGTTTTTGCATTTTTTGTGATTTTGATTTCGCCGTGGTATACTTTACATTACAAACATTTTGTCCCGAAATAATTATGTATAGGTACCATATAAGTATAATATATAATTATTTATTTTAAACACTTTTATATTACATATTCGTAAAAAGCATTTACTTTGTGGCTTGCCATATTTATAAATAAAACACATAAATTTTGTTTATAACCACTTTATTATTTAATATCACGTCTACCGGTTTCGAAAGTACCCTTTCATCATCAGGACAATATTAAAATAAACATAAAATATAAAATGCTAAGATATATATACATATTTAGGAGTTGGAATGGGAAGGAGAAGGGGTAATTGAGGGGATTATGGAAATAACATTAGAAATAATGATTATGGGAATAGCATTAGAAATTAGAAAATCATTATATAATAAATCTAGTATTTTGAATAATCAAATTAATTTATCTTATAGTCCTATCCTAGATATATTTCCAGTTTTCCGCTCGGTTATTCCCATAACCTCCTCAATTACCCCTTCTCCTTCCCATTCAAACTCCTAAATATATATCTCAGCATTTTATATTTTATGTTAATTTTAATATTGTCCTGATGATGAAAGGGTATTTTCGAAACCGGTAGACGTGATATTAAATAATAAAGTGGTTATAAACAAAGTTTATGTGTTTTATTTACTTTTATATTATTTTTTTAAAACTAATACAGGAACTTGCTTAGTTTTTTAAAGCGCAAAAACGTTACAATTCATCAGCGGGTTCATTGTTTTGAGAACAGTATTTCATGCAATGTTATTAAATCTCATCGCCTTATCTACACTACTGGAATGTTTTTATTTATGTTATTTTATTGCACAAGTGATTCGGTGACCATTTTTCCCTTGCCTCATAAACGATGTGGTAGGTGAGGTCTGAATACCTCCTCGGGCACAAGTTTCGTAGCTGGAATACCTACATTTTCTATTTAGCAAAATACGTCTTGTAAAACAATAGCAATTCACACATTAATTGCACACAATACAACATTCATCTACATAATATTATGGTTCTTTGAAGTTTTTCAAACCGAAGGCATGCCCTTTTTCTTCAGTGAAAGCTAATTATCAGAATGTATTTAGCATATTTTAATATTCAAACCAGTTGTCAAGCGTTAACTTTTCGACGCCTTCTTGATTAGTCACGATTGTAAGAATATTTTCTTAGTGATTACTATCGATAGAAAGAAATGAAGGAAGCTATACAATATACGGACATTAAAAAATACAATTTCCTTGTAATCTTCTTTCAAATATAGAATTAAAAACAATCGCCAGGAAAAAACCAAATGGGTAGGTACTTTCATCACTTGTCTGAATTTGAAAAGATTCTCTTTGTGATTTTATTTATTTTTTTAACCCGTAAATATATGATCGAATTTTCACACTCGTACTCGCACCTACGTTTGCACAAATAAATGATATGGTTCAATTATTACGTAACTGCGGTTTACCATTAATTTTTCTTGATTTGTTTAATTGATTTTCATAATGATATAATTCGATTGATATTACAATCAAAAAGGTAAAAAAAATCCTTTTTATTATTTTAAGCTAATAATTTCAATCATAGATCCCCCTACCTTTTCAACAGCTCAGCTGTGAAATAACTTGCCGGCCTCTATGTTTCCTCCTTCTTACAACATGGTCCTTTTAAAGGCTGAGGATAACTCCTATTTTACCTCAAAAAGACCCTCCTCACAACATTCCCAAAGACAAAGTAGACCCTGATTGATATGATTTCCCTTGGGGCTTTTTTTTGTGTAAAATAATAAAATAAGAAAAACCTGTTAAAATAAAGCAACAGCAAAAACAATGTTGAGTTAAGGCGGGGAAAGAAGAAAAACTCCGCAAAAAAGCCTGGAACGGGTTAAATATGAGGTTCTACATGAATTTCAAGTGAACGTATTACAAATAATTAATGGCAGATTAATTCGTTTCAAGTATTATTTTAGTATCATAATACAATTTTTTCAATTCGACAATTTTTTAAATAAAGTGTAATGTAGTGTTTTGAAAACAGGTAAGTAAATAATTCAGTACAATAACCGCGTTGGAGCCTCTCACACTGCAATTCACGGCGCCGTCGAGCCTTCCTACCACAAGCAAAGTCCAAAGAGACGCCAGACATAAACAAAATTACACAACTCTGTTTATTTTCGTTAATAAATTGTTGATTATTATTTGTTTATTCACACGCCAGCGCAAACTTCATTATGAAATCCTACGTGTAATATTATCTATTATTATTATATTATTATTCTCAACGAATATGCTTTTATAAAAACCTGTCCGAAATACGGTTAATTGAACGTAAAGATTCATAAAATATCACCAATTGGTTTGGAATCAAGGCCGAAATGCTCGCCTAACCAATATTTTAGAAATCTGAATAATAGGGAAATAATTATGAAATTATTAACTTTAAAAGGGTTATAAATTAATCGTTATCACGCAAGACTTACTTTTAATAAGCCTATTTTAAGCTCATTTCTATTTATGAGACATGAATTTAAAGTAACTAGTTACATAACACCTAATTGATTTTAGAAAACAAAATATCTCTGCCCAAAGGTGTTACAGCGTAATACCCAGTGGCGTGAATCGCTCGATGACCAAAAGTTCGAGTAGGAATTTAATCGTGTTGAATCCTTTTTTTTTGCAAAAACAGTTTTAAACCAATACATTGCCAAAACCACAGAAAATGGTTATCATAATTATACAAAGATAAAGGTGAAAATACGTAAAAAGATGTTTAAAAACAAAAACGAAATGGGTTTTAAGAATATAGTTAGAACTTAATAGCTAGTTCATGCTTAAACTTGTTATCAGTCATATGAAAAATAACCACATTTCCTGCGAGGCAATTAATCAACCTAGTAAGTCTTCCCATTGGTAAGTTAGTTCTGCACCTGGGAAGAAACAGAAGCCTGTGTTGGCGGCTTCGCGTGAAATTATCAGGGAGATAGAATCCTATTTTCCCCAAGATATCAGCTATTAATAATACACCGTTCAAGAGTTAATTGGCTAAATGCAGTAATGCCGTATCCCACTTCGAACTAAGGCTGCAGATAACCCAGCAAAATGGCTACTTTACCATCAAATTTCGATGATTGTTAAGGCCAACTGAATAAATGACCGTCCAAGTGTTCCTTACCTATAGTATTTGTAAATACAATGATGAAATGATTACAAAATATTTTTAGTATCATCCTTTTATCTCGCAAATATTACTGTCCTGAAGCTTTATGCTACTTAGCCTTTTAAATAAAAAAGACACGAAAACAGTGTGATATAGCCAGATATAAGGCTCATTTTTTATTGACTTGCGCGATGTATCCCATTTGATAAAGCTGAAAAATGCCTTATTGAAAAATATATTGTTTTTATTATGTATGAACTAGGGTAAGCTGCAACTTCACAGTAAAAAAAAAGTTGGGTAAAAACATTTTTTTATGGTAGAACAATCGTTACATAAAAAAACTCGTCAAATTCATGAAAAATTACATTTTTATAATAAATTTGTTATTTTTTTCTTAGGTAGACAAAGCTTTTAAGCCTTTATGGACTGTTAGCCACTGGTATAGCATATCTACGTATTTTCATTTGTTTTTCAAGATTGTGTGTTAGATTCCTGCGGTAGCACAAACAAGGGTTGAAAGTATATTAATTGTCGTCTTCTGAAAGATACTCTGAGTATCGCCCTTTTTTTACGTGAATACCGCACAAGAGTCTCAACTGCTCCCAACCGTCTAGAGCCAGTGAGACTATGGCATCCCCAATAGGGGTATGTTGTGAGGCTGAAGGTAGTGGAGAGAGGAAGGAGATGGGGAAGAGGAAGGTTGGGAAGTACCTGTCTATTCAGATCTAGTGACCAAACACGGCTAAAGCCATTTCAAGCTACGTTTCAATTCTGAATGGTGGTCATTCACCAGGGCGATACTCAGAGTATCTACCACTCTGGAACGTGGCGCAAATATACTTTATTTTATTTTATATCAATTAAATGTGTTATGACACATATTAATTAAATAAAAAAAATTTGCGCACGCCGGGTTCGAACCCGCGACCTCTGGATTCGTAGTCGAGCGTCTTACCACTCGACCATGCAGGCCGTCATAAGATCCTGGTAAGACATCAGTATTTGGTATCGGAGCATTCCTTGAAACGGCCTTAGCTATGTTTAGTTATTAGATCTGAATATATAGGTCCTTTCTTATCTCCACCTTCCACTTTCACTTCTTATCTTTCTTCGTCTTTGCATCTCTTCCGCTATCGAGGACAACATATTATATCCACTGGCTCTAGACAGTTAGTGTGAAGTATCACTGAAACAGAGACTTATGTAGTCTCTGTCTTTGTTGCATTTGGGTTAGGTTTAAGAAATGCAAAATATTATTTCCCACTTGATAATAAAAAAAGCATTTCATTGTGAGTCCTTTGAGGTGGTCGATATCGATGAGCATAAAGGATGCAGTTCAAATCCCACATCGGAAACATGTTTAATTTATACTTTACATGTCTTTTAATGTTATCAGTATGACATAGAAGTTTATTTAGATATGACATTCAAATGCACGAGAATTCCTATGGATCTGATTTTAATGTAAATACTTTTGTGAATAGAAAATCAGAGTTTGATAATCGATTTGTGTTTATTGTTAACTCGTTAAACACTTCTCCGAAACTCCTGTTAACCAAACAGTACGAATATAGTCGATTTCCACAAAATACTCGATCATGTCGGCGAACAAAATTGATCCTTATGGATTCTTTGTACTTTTCATTAGCGTGTCAATCTAACCAATATTGTTCGTGGTAATAACAAGAAGTTCGGAGTTTATTTATACAGACTTAAATACTAATACATGGAAATTAATCATCACCATACTATTGAAGAATGAGGATGAAGCTTACTTTATAAACACTCGTTATAATAATAATAATAATATGTATTTTTCCAATAAACCGCTCTGTTATTCCCATAATTTCATCAATTACTCCTTCTCCTTCCAACTCCTAAATATGTATATTTATCTCAGTATTTTGTATTTCAGATTAATTTAATATTGTCCTGATGATGGAAGGGTACTTCCGAAACCGGTAGACAAAATATTAAATAAAAAAGTGGTTAAAAACAAAGTATATATGTTCTATTTATAATAATATGTATTTATTATTATTTAACTGTTCCATGAGTAACTTAATAGTTAGATCGATCATTGTAACTTTCCCTGTAGTTGTATTATATACGAGTATATTTCTATTAATTTATTCTATAGCAGGTATTTATATCCGTTTACCGATATTTTTCAGGTAATGGATAACCTGTGTATAAATTAGATGTTTTTACTATCTGTAAAGTTAATAAGTTAACTTTTCAAGTTACCATTTGAATCAAATCCCCCTGAAATGTCGCTCTATAATCTTTAGGTAAGTACTTTTACCAGTTTTATACCATTGGGTGCTTACTTTAAAAAAGCTTATAATAATATTTTGATTATTTGTAACGCGCCGTTTTTTTGTGAAAAATCACCTCAAGGGACGACCTCCATAGTCGAGTGGTAAGACGCTCGACTACGAATCCAAAGGTCGCGGGTTCAAAGCCGGCATGCGCCAATAACTTTTATTTAATTAATATGTGTCTTAACACATTTAATTCATAGCCAGGTACTTCCCAACCTTCCTCTTCCCAATCTCCTTCCCCTCCCCAGTACCTTCAGCCTCACAACATACCCTATTTGGAGATGCCACAGTCTCACTGGCTCTAGACGGTTGGGAGCAGTTGAGACTCTTGTGCGGTATTCATATAAAAAAAGGGCGATAGATACCCCTCTTCAGAACATGAGTGTCAAACGTGCGCTAAAATATAAATTTGAAAAACCTTACCAACATTGCCTTAATTTTATCCATCAGACCACCTCGTACGTTTACACAATAATGTTAAAAATTTTGATGAGCATTCTTGTACATTCTTCCTAACCTATCTCCACTGCTTTCAGCCTCACTGGCTCCGGAAAGTTGGGAGCATGTGGGACTCTTGTGCGGTATACACGTAACTAATTATGAAAACTCTTTTTTCTGCTATTTAGTTTATTTATAAGACTGATTGTGGGTGCATAATTTCATCTTTAAATTAAAATTAAATGCGGATTTTAATCCCCTCGTTTATATTGATGCAAACGTTTATATCACGTTCCAAATTCTGCCTCGGTGCATCATAAAAGGTTGGTTATTAATAGAAGTGTAATCGGCCGATGGCAATCGGGGTTATTATATGAATTCTATTGAAACACGTCGAAGGTACTTCCTTTTGAGCTAGATTGCTAAGAGACCCAATAAACTTCCTGTGAATTAAATCCCGAATATGTCATTAGTTATTACCTATAACATTACCTGTTATTTAAAACTTATTAGCGTAGGTATTATGCTCAAAATACAGCACCACTTTTTTAGAAGCTGATATTTTCCATTAATCTACAGATCAGTTTAAAAAATGCGCAAGGGACATAATCAAATAACAAGGTTAATTATTAACTCCCTACCACTGCTGTGCGTTGCAGATCTAAGATAATTATGTTATTTATTTGTCTGTATTTTCATTTATACCCAGTATGTTGTGCTTTTTTAATTATTTTTTTTCTTGTTTATATTAATCATTTTGGGTTACATTCTATGATGTATTATTTATTATACAATTTTATTCAACTTCATACATAGATATAATTCTTATTTGTTTATAATTCTGATATTATTATTATTATTTTGAATGTTTCGTTCTCCATTTTAGTTCAAAAATATATATACTAGCGGAAACTTCACTGGTTAATATAGTAATCACTTTATTTATAAAATTTTGTAAACAACTGTATGTTTTCCTAAAAAAATAACAACGATTTTTCAAGTTTTTATACAGTGGTGTAACCTCAGAGCAATAATATACAAGAGAGAGCGCTGCTGTAGTGAGTTTTGATGAGTTTTGCCGGACTCGGCTAGATCTGAGCGTGGATAGGACTAGGGCTAGGGTATTTATACATCCATTCATAACACATGTCGATATAATGTTTTGTTTATTCGGATAACCACTTTTTAACAGTATTGTTATAAACAAAAATATAGCATCTAACCTAAAAAACCGTTGAGTTATGTTAATTTATGTCGGATATCAAAACGTGTAGACGGAGTCAACGGAGACACCGGGACATGAAGAACACTCTTACAATACTTTAAAGCGGTGTAATAATTTGAGAAATTTTTGTCTCTTGCTTTTTCATGGTGTACGACGTAAAAACCCGGAGAAAGTGATTTATCCCAAGTTTTGTATTGGTTGGGTAAAAAGAATAAGCTCTCTCTCCATATATAGTTACTCCAAGGGTGTTACGATTGTGTGAGTATCCAGAGCGACCGTCTAGGCCAGAGGTTCCCAAACTTTTTTATCCAGTAGACCACTTGTCGATTTTTTCTGTTTTGTATAGACCCCCTGCTTTCCTAGTATTGATTTTTTTTAGCGTTGGGAAAAAACTTCAAAGTTTTGTGAACGCTTCAGGAACTGCTAGTTCTTTTGAAATGAACCTTTCGCGGTGAACACTTCAATTGTAGTCGAACTCGTCAAAAAATAGTACTAGTCGGTAGATCCCAAATTGAAAAGTGCTAGCAAAATCAACAAAATTCCTCTCCTGAAAAAGCACTAGTCAAATTTGAAAAGTACTAGCAAATCAACAAAAATCCTCCCCCAAAAAAAGTGCTAGCAAATAACATTTACTTTATAAAAATTTACTAAAAACGGAATCCACCCCGTAGACCCCCATTTACGTCTCATGCACTTCGTTTTTTTTCATTGACGTGGACCCCTTTAGGTTTGGAATCGACCCCAAAATATAGACGGGAATCACTGGTTAGAAGCACCAATGGAAAATCCATTTGTAAACGTTTTCGTTTTTAAATTATCCATTGGTCACGTGGACCCTTAACAATGTCGGAAAATAACTGTGGGGGTCGATACTTTTGGGAAAAAATATATGACTAGGCTATATATGGAAAATCCATTTTTCAAAAAAAACGGCACTATACAAATTTTTAAATTATTCACAAATAAAAAAAACACCATAAAATATTTTAACATTGTATCAGCAGTATGGAACGTAAATTTAATTTCAATATTTGCTTATCTAAATCTGTTTACCAAAAAATATGCATTTCTGACGTACTTCATAATTAATTCTTGTAAAAAAGCACTTCTAGAAATATTTAAATTGCGTTGCCTTCTGAAAATTTTTGAATTTCCCAAAAACGAATTTTCACTTTATGGTCAAGATATATTATACCTCCGTGGTCGAGTGGAAAGACGCTCTACCACGAACCTGGGCTGAAACCCAGCGTGTCTTTACACATTTAATTCATATAAAATAATATATCGTATATTTGCGGGTGAAAGACCACCATTCAGAATCGGAACGTTGCTTGAAACGGCTTTAACCGTGTTTGGTAACTAGATCTGAATAGCCAGATACTTCCCAACCTTCCTCTTACCCATTTCTTCGCTTTCTCACAACCTTTAGCCTCACAACATACCCCAGTTGGCGATGTCATAGTCTCACTGGCTCTAGACGGTTGGGAGCAGTTGGGACTCGTGTGCGGTATTAACTATAATAATAATAATAATAATAATAAATGCCAAGCACGAGACATAAATTAGCGAAAAACGCTTGCCTACATCAGAGTGTCCGTACGGATTTTATTGGAAAATTTTCCATTGGGCTAATACATTACGTCGGACAAACAGAAAAAAAACATACTTCAACTTGTCCGTGATTTATTGAAGATTCACCGCCAAATAACGCGGTTTTTTGGAATATTTAAATGAATTTAGAAGAAGGCATTTTGGCGCCGGAGACGCAAGACGTTCGGCGCCAGCCCGTATGTGCTCAGGCCATTATTGCACGTATTATGTGGTCAACTTGAGCATAGACGAGTTTGCATTGCGGTAAATTGTGCTGTTTACCTGCCAATCATCTTCCCGAGTGTAAATTGTAGTTAATCTCACGTGGAAAGAACACAAATCTTTCGAATAAACTAGATCGGCTGGCTAGAAAAATGAGGAAAACTGTTACGAAAAATAAAAATAAATTCTTAGAATTTGTATTGTATTTTTTATCCATATTTTTTTGGCATTATTTGTATTTTTTAGAACCTCACACCTATAAGGAAAACAAATCCGTAAAGGATTACACTATTTAGTACATAAATATTTGAATAATATATCACCTCAATATCAATTTATGCGCCTTTAATATTTACACAAAATGTTGTAAATATTTACTATCTGAAGTAGCAAAGACCCTAGAAAGGCGGGTTCTGGAATCATGGAGTTTTTACAGCTTTTTCTATCTAAGTTTTAGAGGTCAACGCATACATGTATATCGTGTTTTTGTAATTTTGAAACAGTCTCAGGGAATATTTATCCCTCTTCCTGTGTCAACTGTAGTTCCAGGTGCATTTATGAGAAGATAATTTTTCCTACCCGGTGAGCGGGCTGCCTTTTGCTACTGTAGGGCTTTTTTGTGTATATGTTTATATAAGAGTACTTAAAGTGAAATTTTGTAGACTGTGTTTTGTGTAATTATACCAATTTCGTATTGTAGCCTACTCACTAAGGTTAGGGAGGGTACAAGATTTCCATCACGAATGACAGAAATCATTTAGACTTGCGCCAAATAATAAAAGGCTTGGACTTGAGTCGACAAGTCTCGATATTCTAAACAATTGAGAACGGTATCCGTACTAAGTAAATTATTAATTAAGAGAAACCAATTCCTTATTTCAAAATATATGGGAAGGGTTATTGAAATGAAGAAAAGTAAGTCAATAATTCATTTTGAAAATGTAAAAAACCGAAATCTAGTCTTTCCTACGTTGTTTTAAAGAAGGTTTTATTTTCTATTTACAATTTATTCATTTTCGTAATATGATTAATCGCTTAATTCTTATATCTAGTAACTTACAACTAACATATTAAAATTAGCACATATTTATAATGGTTGTTGCCCATGCTGTCGGACCTAGGGTAGAAATAAAAGTGGAGTAAGTAATATTATAATAGTCCTAGTTAAGGAAATTGACGTTATTGTGGGTATGTGAGTGTGACGTTATTGTGGGTATGCAATATGATGAGTGTAGAAAAGGTGTATTTTTCATATTATATATTGAGTGTTAAAACTCGGACAAAGCCGGGTAGTAAACTAGTAATTCGTATATTATTGTAAATTTGCGTTTTGAAGGCGATTGATTTATGCCAGATTTTTATTAAATTCAACATTCCTTGTTTTATAAACACTTTTTGTGAAGTTAAGTCGTTTTAAAAGTTGACATTATAAAGTGGTTTAAGCATTGTCCTTCGGTGATTAAGTGTTTAATTTAAATCTACCGTGAAATCATGTCTTAAATTAATGATTATTTAATTCATGATTCTTTATCATTCTCAATAATTTATTATATTCGTAAAAATAATAATTGTCAAAATCTATGTGTTTTTTTCAAAAAGAATAAGATATCGATATTTTATTTATGTCAGACAGTATTGAATATATCTTTTTGTAAATTAATTTAACATTATTCCGGTGACAATTTTAAAATGTTGTGTTACGTAAGCCGTCAAAACATTAAATTAAATAAAAAGGACTTTTTAAATATTTCGCATCTTGGTTTGTCTTGGCATTAAAATCCTACACAATAAATATTTTTTCATTTTATCTTGCGTTCTGATCGTCCTTGTAATTATTACATTATCATTTTCGTATGCACATGAATTTAAAGAAAAGCTTTCTATTTACTACTTTATAATATTCGAATTCCTGATACTGATGTTCGCTGGAAGCTTTTAATTAATTTATTTTTTGTTTTATGTGTATGTCGTACAATAGTCCGACTTCTCCCGGTCAGAAGCCAGTAGGAATATGGCATTCCCGCAATGGGGAAGAGCAATATTGAGAAGTGCCGATAAAGCCATTTCAAGCAAAGTGTCAATTCTGAATGGTGGTCTTTCTTCAGGGCGATACTTAGAGTATCTACCACTTTTGAAGGTGCCGTAAATATACAATAACTATTTTATATGAATTAAATGTGTTATGACACATATTCATTAAATAAAACGTATTTACGCTGGCCGGGTTTGAACCCGCGACTTCTGGAATCGTAGTCCAGGATCTTACCGATTGACAATGAATTATAAAAACGACGTATTGAGACTCAAGAAACTGGACAAGAAATCTATTGTGAAATCATTGTATGTTTATATTTTATTTTCAGCCAAAACCAGAGCTTTTTTAGTATTAAACAGCATTTCTATAATAACCCTGTTAGGGAATATTTTACGCCACAATTTTCGGGTGGAATACGAGATTAGGTGACGATTAAAGATATGTAAGTTGTGTAGATTCTGTTTAAAAACATAATTTATTCGAGGTATTATGATACATCAATGTTTTAATGTCTACATGGTTAAGGATTTTATTTGTCCATTTGCTCGTTCGTAGAACGGTGTCATGGAAATCAAGACCTCAGCCGTCGAGCGATTATACACAGATGACCTAGGTTAATTTATTATGAAATAATAAACAATACGGTGTCATCTGATATGCGCGATCAAGTGTGCATTAGAACATTGTAGATTGCTTAGTCATAAAGGTAATTGACCCGCAAGAAATGGTGTTGAATATGATATGTACGTAGGTATTAGATTATTTTTTTCTCAAATTTATGACTTACAGTGGGAACTAAGATGGTTTTCATTCAATGTGGAACGATTAGAAAGTATTGAACTTATTTTTTTTACTATGATATACTGTTGTATATAATGCTTGACAGAAAACTGTTGATTCTGTGCAGAAACGGGCGGTCCGTTCGATAGATTCCCCTATCTTAACAAACGGATTACAATCTTTGGAGCACCGACGTCAGATGGGAATACTGTTCTTGTTCTACCGGTATTTCAATGGAAGATGCTCCGATGAACTTGCGTGTGCAGCGCGCACTGTGCACCGGTGCACAGAAACACGCCTAACGAACACCCAACATTTGTAGACGGTTTAACATTCGGTAGCTTCTACGACTCGTTTTTGTGTTGAAATAATTTGCCAACCCTTGTGTATTCTCCCTCCTATAACATGGTTCTTTTAGAAAACTAGATTTATTCTTTCCTTTACTAAAAAAGACTATTCACACAGCATCACCAAAGATAAAAACAAACAGTTAAATAAATATCTCAAAATTCCATAGTTCATAAATATATATGTGCCCATTTAAAAAAACATAAACTAATAACGCCATCACATAGTAATATTATCTACAGATTTATCTTTATAGTTTAAAGTATCACAGCCTTCGATATTTATTTTGTATATACGCCCATAGGGTTTTTATAGAACAATTAAGTGTGTAATAATATTATTTGTACAAGTCTAATTTCATATTATGAACTAACAGTTGTAAAAATAATATTAATAAAATAAGATAATTAAGAATTTCATAAAAATGGAGGAAATTATTAAAAGATAATGAACTAAGTAAACACAGTTTTAAGAGATTAAAAAAAACTGTATCATTAGTTTATGCATATCTAATACTAGAGAGAATTATAAAAATGAATATTTGCAAAATTTATTGAACATATTTTGGAAAGATACAATAAAAATGATATGACACTTATTTACACTTATAAAATTTAAGTCGATGAAAAATCTTTATCGATATTTTGGCATAAGATGCACAGTTTTAACCCTTACTCGATCATGAAATATAACATTCAGGAAGGGTATCCGATTACGTAAACTATTTATAGTTCAGTAAAACGTACAAGTTAGTAACAGGGAATCATTTACAGCCATGTAAAGTGTATCGAAACCACCGTGCAAAGCTCTTCAGACGCATTCCTAAGGCGAGTTTCGAATAACTCGAGTATCGGCAGTTGATTTATTGAAAGTCTTTGGAGAAATCTTGTCGCGATTCAGAGTAACGATCCTGTCCGCTACTTGCTCCCTGTTGAACGTGCACTGCCTATCGCCACCGCGACATGGCACCCATTTATTACGTCGCGCTGATAACTCTGTACTCGGCTGCATTACTTAAGCGTATCAAACAAATTAAATAGATTTGTTTGTCCATAGTAGTTTTCGCCATTCCAAACTGCAGCATCCTTTTAATTGAAAAGTCAGTGGGACTAAGGCATCCCCAATTGGGGTATGTTGTAACGCTAAAGGTAGTGGAGGAAGAGGAAGGGTAAGAAGTACCTGACTATTGACATCTGGTCACCAAACATGATACTATTTTTGATGTATTGACTCGTTAACATAATTAAAAATAAATTTGTGTCATTTGCCTGCAACATTGTTTTGGACAATTATATTTTATTTGTTTGGCCACCATGTCATTATTGTTGTGTGCATCAGATGTCAATTACCTAGGCACAATGTTGCGCGTAGTGCAGCCTTTGTGTATTATACTTTGTTAATTACAATATTATAATGTATGCTGTGATCACATTAATTTGAAATATTTACACTCATCTTTTTATTTGATAATACTTTAAACATGTTTCTGTAAATATTTTGTTTGTGTTACTAATAAAATAAAATAAAGTTATTCCCTTTTCTTTTGAACTTCCTTTTAAAATTTGTTTATCTTTGTAAAAATATTATTCCTTTTTGTTTTATAATTTGGTCCTTTACGGAATTTTATTTTTACAACTCTTTGGGAACAATATATCAAAAAAAATTATTTTATTTACTATAATATATTAAAATTTTAATTTTAAAATATCAAAAACACGGCTAAAGCCATTTCAATTAACGTTTCGAGTCTGACTAGTGGTTTTTCACTAGAGCGATAATTTCCTATATGGAACGTTACCTATTAGCCTAATTATAATCTTTTTCACAGCCATATTTTCGTCATTCGTCTGGTCCTATCCCATCGAAGGTTTACTATCATCAACGCAATTATTACCTTGGACTGCAGCCCAAAACAACTCACTCGTAGCTACCAGTCATGTATGTTTTGAAGATATGAAGAGCCGCGTTTCTGTATAACATCTTCCATCAATATTTCCCGGGATTATGAGTTGCGTTATCTTGTATCTCTTGACCCTCGTGATGAAAACAAGACTTTCAATAAAAAAAGGAATGCCCTTACTTAAAATTTTATCATTTTTAGCTCTTATATGAAAGATAAGGGCTCATTTTCAATGGGCTTGACTAATAAATTAATAACGTATTATATCCGAAACCTTATAAATAGAAAACGAAGCAAAAACTTAACAAAAAGACGAAGCTTTTAAAATAGCTTTTCTGATATATTTATCCGGAAATTTATTGAAGGCAAAAGTGCCTAACTCCTTTGTATTTCATAATCAATTCAAACTGTTCAACCTAAATCTAATTTTAAGTAATCATAAAATTCGCTTTCCAAAAAAAACTGTGTGAGTGATTAAATGATACGTGTTCGATTTAAAACTGTCGAGTATACTCGAGCATTCCTGCGTCACGTTCACATGACTGTCACGGACAAGTACCTAGCTCCATGCATTACAGAAGCTTGATAAGAGAAATTAATCGGGCGAAGGGACACGGAATTAAGTACCTACATCCTTTAATTGTCGAGAGCTGCCGGCGCAAGTTGTTCATGAACTGATAATCTGTTTTCTTGGAAGTTCTTTGCATACCGTTTACATGATGTTTCGAGTTAAACGGCACTCCAACATAGTTTCAACAGTCGTTAAAAGCACAAGTAAATACCGAAGCGTATAATATTGTAAAATTAAACTCTGCCAAGAATTCGAGGAATGTTTGCCGTTGCGTACATTAAACCCCATACGTTGACATACAACTAATTCACAAGGTTTTATACTAAGATATTGTATTATTTGTCAATACTATCGCGTGTTTATTCAGTTTTGACAGTACATAGAAGCCACGCGCTAAGATAAATGCTTTTACGACACCTTCATATTACTCGGTAGGCCGTGTTTATTTATCTAATCCGGTCGATGATTTCTGGAAACTGGACAGAAAAACTTGTAAATTCGTGATAATTGTTATTAAAATTACTAATTCGTCATATCTAGAATTGGCGATTTAATGAGTTAGGCATTGTCATGAAAAATATCACGATTTTTCCTTACTTGCCGCATTCCTGGTATGATAATTTTGTGTTTTTTTACACCTAAATCCGGTTGACGAAAACAAAATATCGATGAAATTCTGGATGTCGACTATGTGGTAATTATTCAGTAATTTGGAGATAATTATTTCGATGAAGAAGTCATTCGTAATGAATGAAATTGGAGATTTCGTGAGCTATGTAGTGTCATGAAAAATTTAATCGTTTTTCCTCGTTTACCGCATTCATAGTTAGATATTTTATTTTATGTTTAAAGTAAATTAACTATAAATATATTTTTATTACAAAATCATTCAAAAATAAAACAAGTTATAATTCATTATATATTAGGAATTGATACATTAGTAAGTAATGCATTGTAATTAAAAATATTTTTCATATCCTTTCTTCGTCGCATTCTTAACTCTGTGTAAGAATGTATTATGTTCTCCAGCAAGATTTAGACGGTTTGAAAAAACCCAACCGTCTAGAGCCAGTTAGACTATGGCTTCTCTAATTGGGGTATGTTGTTAGGCTAAGGGTAGTAGAGAGGGGAATGAGATGGGGAAGAGAAAGTTTGAAAGGTGGTTATTCAGATCTGGTTCCCAAACACGGCTAAAGCCATTTCAAGCAACTTTTCCTTTTTGGGTGGTGGTCTTTCACCAGGGTGATACTTAAGAGTATCTATTCTGTATATAATTTCATATGAATTAAATATGTTGTGACACGTATTAATCAAATATAATTCATTTGCGCACGCCGGGTTCGAACCCGCAACCTTTGGATTCGAAGTCGAGCGTCTTACCACTCGACCGCGGAGGCCGTCATCATGATAAATGTTTTGATTAAGTAATAATTCATGATACCTAGCAGTGTCGATTAAGCTAACCTTAACTTTGTTATGAAAAGTATTGTATAATTTTTCCCTTACTTTGCATTATTCTCAGTGTGAGAATTAAATCCATTAGTGGAATATCGAACAAAAAAACTAAAGTATATATTTCGGCCTCTGTGGCAATCATTCAGGGTATTAATAAGACACAGTTGGTCACACGCATGTGTAATACAATGGGCGAGGATACGCCTGTGTGAGTGTCTGAGGCGTGTGCAGGTAATGGTGCAGACTGCAGACTGCAGACCATCGATAGAACCGTTCGCCCACGGAGATAATACTGGTCTAATTAAAGCAGCGGTCTCCCGAGCCAACTACACAATACTTAATTAAAACGAACAAGAACTGATTATTTAATATGAAAACCAGAAATATTAGATATTAGTTCGGGCGGCCACGTATGAGGGAGGCAGGAACTTGGACAGAACAAGGCCCGTGGACCAGTTTGACTGCATTTTTATCAACGATATCCTATAGGTAATAATTTCCGAGTCCCCAATGTAATTATCTCGCTGTATTCCCACAAGTTGCTTTTATATTATTTTTTGTATGATTGACTACACTGGGAGTGTTTTTTTTCCTTGGCAAGTGCATCGTGTGAGAACTGTACCGAGTTGGAGCGCTTTATCTCTGAAAAGAATGTATTTTCCAGGATGCTTTGAATCAATGTTACATCTCGTATTATAGCAGTGACAGCTATATTTATCATCTCTGATAAAGGATCTTTCTTTTACTAAAATTAATATCTGCTTCACAAACTCGCACGTATTATCTCGCAATACATACCTACTTAAGTAACAACGAAATAAATTATTCACGTTTCACAAATAGTACTTTTGTGTTGTATAAGAAAATGAGTCATATACTATCCTTTTTTAAGTTTATATAAACTCCACGCAGGAGACCCCGAAGTATCCTTTAGGGCCTATGTCATTATTAGGGATACTTTGAGAGTATTAAAAAAAAAGTATTGATGAAGCCTTCTCGAGTCTTGGAGAAGCCCATATTGTAGGAGGGAGGAAACACAGAAGCCGAATAATCATTATCAAACGATCCAGTATCAGGTGGAACATGTCGACTGTGAACAAAAGTTGGGCACGTGTTTGAGGTGCTTCTTGGCCGTGGCCTGCTTCTTTCATTTTTATTGTACTTTGAATTCTACAAAATAATTGATATCTCAATATAAGTCCATTGTAAGGTTAGTGAACACTTTAAACATACTCCAGTACAAACAGACAGATAGAAGAGGGTGGCATATTTAAAAGGGATGTGAATTAACGTATAAACCTCTATGAGAAAACTGTCTCAATTTTACCTCGAAGAGTTGTAAAATGTGGCCGTAAAAGAAAAATTAACAAGAAAAATAGATGTTCTGTTAGTAAAGTACAATAAAATATACCCTACCAAGGCCAGCAACGGCATAAAAAGGATCTTGCTATTACTGAAACAAGTGTACATGCCTTTACAGTGCGACGGCGTCTTTTAGAATTTAGGAGGAAAACTCGAAAGCCTCTTCAAGAACCACTCTTGGCTACAGCGATGAAAAAGAAAAAGATGGAATGGGCACAAAAATATTAAGAATGGACAAAAGACGACTGCAAAAATGTTCAATTTTCGGATGAGACATTTTTTCTTTGTTCAAGTTCTATGGTCAAACACTTCACCAGCTCATCTAGGAGTCAGTCAAACATCCTGCGAAGCAAATTATTTGAGGATGTTTCGCCTTTGGGGATCGTTAGATATGAAAGTAGGGATGATGAATAGTTAAAATTATAATCGGTATGATTCCTGAACTTTTTCAACAAGGTTTAACCCCTTGCCATGTGTCTAAGATTATTAAAAAAATCTTTGTTAATAATTATGTATTCTGTTTAGATTGGACTGGCATCTCACCAGCCATTATTCCAATCGAGAATATGTGATTTAATTACAACACAAGGTTTAGAAAATAAAGTTAACGGAGTCGGTTATTTATGTTTAGTACCGAGATTTAAAAAAAATAAAGATTGTAAGAAGAAAATTACGAAAAATTGGTAGAATCTATGCAAAATTGACTAAAGATGGCTTTGAAACCCAGGGGGACTTAATAATTACGGAGGTCACCTACACAATACTGTTTTTTTTTTTTTTTGTATTAATAAAACACGTTTTAAAAATAAATATATCGTCGCCGGAAAGACAAAAGGGCTGAAGTGCCATTTTGGGAACATTATGCCGGAGCACTTAAAAGGGTTTTTTTTTTACAATAAAATTCATAAGTCTTGAGTACCTGGTTAGATTTTGAAAAAAAATATAACTCTTGTAACAAAATGCTCTTACTGAGTTACCTGAAGCAACAAAAAACTAAAAAAAAGTCCCAAACTTGTGTCGCTTGAATCAAGCCTTCTCCCAAACGGTTAATATATTTTAGATGGCTGAAGGGCCACAAAAGTATTCAGAATCAAACCAAAGGAACTGATTGAAACTGCATATTTAATTCATTTTTGACCAAAGTGTCGCTTAAGCCCCTTTGCCTTTGCCTTTCCAGCGACGATACCTTGTCCACATCAATTTACCCAAAGGTGTGATAAAATATAAATTTACTAGTTGTTACCCTTAAAAAAATCACGGAATGCAACTTAACTCGCCATAAAAAATTATTAGTTAAAACATGATAGATATTACATACGAACTTACAAGGAAATTATATTGTTTAATGGCTTCCTTAATCTACGCTACTAGTGCGAGTGCAGTTCCGCGTTATTGTTCCAGGCTGCAACCTGTAGGGTGAAGATTACCCCGATGATAGCCATCCTCCGATAGTGGAGGGCACCAGAAGAAAAATAATGAAATGTCATATAAGATGATATAAATAATGCTCACACACCAGGATAATATAGTAACGAGGAGGTAAAAGATTATTCTACAACACATTGCTTTATCAATCAATCTAGGCCGCGCACCACAGGTTGAGGTTGAGTCTGACTTTCAAACATGAATCAATCATTAATAATCATTAAAAGTCTCAATGATTGTGAAAGTCTATTTGTTATCACGTAAATATTAAATCATATTCTACCAAATATCCTTCCATACATAATGGAAAATCTTTTATCCAAATCATTTTGTTACAGTGTAATTTTCTGCGTACTTTTGGTTTTAAAACAAGTTGACGATTGCGTAAATAGTAAAACGAAACCATATTTTAATACATACTCACTTAAAATCACGCAATATCTTGAAAAGAGAAATCATAGACGATGACGTATAAATGTCAATCACTCCTTGAGGCCGTATTTGTGACACAAATCACAGAAAATGCGTCGTCATCCTGAAACAAAGAAATGTTTAATTAATTTACCTGTATTGTTTGAATAATCCACAAACTTCAGCCAAACAAGGAGATCGTACGAGCTTCAATTAGTAATATTAAACCTTGACCCAATGAGTCCTCTATTTGAAGCCTAACAAACCTAGTCAAAAATGGTAAATAAAACATGAACAAGTATTCATTCAGAAAACTTTTTTTAAGTACGTTCAAGAGCATAAGTGCTAATTAAAAAGAGGATTTTTAATTTAATAAAACATGGTCAGTGAAAAACATGTACGTAAAACCATTTATACTGTGGTTTGCCATAATTTGATGTCAACCGGTTTCGGAAGAACAAAATGACAAAAGTTAAATCAACAAAAAATTTCAACGATCTCCATGGTCGAGCGGTTAATATCTTCGACTGCTAATCCACAGATTGCGGGTTCAAATCCGGTGTACGCAAATAAATTTCAATAAATTAAAATCTGTTATTTAAGATTTAATTAATATTAAATGTTTAAATAGTCTAATTGCGACGCGTTCCACAGTGCTGGATACTTTCAGTATCGCCTTGGTGAAAGATCTTCATTCAGAATCGAAATGTTGCTTGATGTTGCTTTCGTCGTGTATGGTTGAATAGTTTTTCTTGACTCAAGGTTTCCTCTCTTCCTTACTCTCTTCAACCTCACAATACATCTCAATTGATGATGCCATAGTCCCACTGACTCCGGATAGTTGGAACTCTCGTGAGGTGTTCACATAAAAAATAAAAATATAAAAAGAAGTATGAGTTTTAACAAGTGTTGTGGTGAGATTTATCACAAAGAGAAGAGATGAGTAAGGCGTATATCCCGAAATGTGTGAAGAATAGCAGCATAAGTGATTTTTTTAAAGTAATCAATCGTCACGCCATCTCTCCGAAGGAGTAGGTAGGGAGAAAAAAACGCCACATAACTCTCTCGTGGTACACACTCCATACTTTATTCGCATACATACACCGTCTTTCTAATACAAGAAATACTACAAATGATGTGTCTGTCAATTGTATACACGTGATTATAAAAATATCTAAGGTATCCATTAAACACAATTTTTAAACTGTTATCTTTTACATATTGGTAAAAAGCATTTACTTTGTGGCTTGCCATGTTTATAAATAGAACACATACACTTTGTTTATTACCACTTTATTATTTAATATTATGTCTACCGGTTTCGGAAGTACCCTTCCATCATCAGGACAATATTAAAATTAACCTTTATCCGCCCTGGTGAGCACTAAATTTTCTTCATATAAAATTCTACGAATGTTTATAATGTGTATATAAAAGTGCGGAAATCATTAAACATCAAATAACAAAAATTACAAAGGTCACCAATATGGAGAATATACACATTAAAAACATTCGTAGAATTTTAGATGAAGAAAATTTAGTGCTCACCAGGGCGGATAAAGGTTAATTTTAATATTGTCCTGATGATGGAAGGGTACTTCCGAAACCGGTAGACATAATATTAAATAATTAAGTGGTTATAAACAAAGTGTATGTGTTCTATTTATATGTTATCTTTTAAATTATTTATGAAATGCATACTAGAATTTTAGGTAAAACGTTCAAAAATACCTTCACTGGTTTTCAAACTGCACCTTTTACTGTAATTTTAGGTTTTTTATAATAGAATTTACAAGATTACAGTTTAAAAAACAAAAACACTCGAAACCTTAGACATTTTCCTAACTAACCATAGAAAATTTCCATTTAAATCATTTATAGTATTACTTGTTTTAGAATGCTATAAAGCAACGTTTAACGCTATTTAGTGCTGAGATAACTTGGTAATAAGTATTAAATCAATTTATTTAAAAATATATTTGTTTTTTTTTTATGTAATCAAAGGATTTTTTCGGACAACTTCTTTAATATCTAGTACAAATTATGGGACGTCAATAGAGGATGTTTCTCTCAGTTGAGTACTTTTTTATTCTTCGTCTGATTGACGATAGGTATTGGTAGGTTTTTTGGAGATAGGGACAAAATCCGGAAAATCTGGGCCATTCCCCGAGGCACGAAGAGTTGAATAGCCCTGGTAGACAGTGGACAGCACTACAAACAAAGGTATCGGAACAGGAGTCATATCAATAAATCTTCGTCTACTGGTTGTATCAGGTTAATATTCCTGACTCCCGGCCCACGACTCAATCAATCATTGAAAAGGTCGATTATAGTCTTACCAGCTATAGCTTCGTATTTCTCATCTGAAATGCATTACAAAAAAGGATCACATAATAATAATATAATAATACGTCGTGCATAAAACTAAACTTTTGTCCTTCGAGCGAAAGCTTTAACACTGTGTTTATGTTTTGTTTAACTACAAAATTGTTTACTTTGAGTAGTCTTCTAATTATTATTTAGATTGAAATAAATACTTGTTTATAAACGACTAAATT
This sequence comes from Drusus annulatus, assembly GCA_022651775.1. Classification (NCBI taxonomy): domain Eukaryota; kingdom Metazoa; phylum Arthropoda; class Insecta; order Trichoptera; family Limnephilidae; genus Drusus; species Drusus annulatus. Next base: position 665,966 of record JAGWCC010000210.1, on the reverse strand, counting down.
AATTTCGACCTATCGACTGTTTTCGAAAGAATTCTTCCTTTCCGGGATGTGAATCAAAAATAACCAATTCAAAGCATTGGAATGGAAAATAGCACAAAAATAAATCGTTACCGGAAAGACAAAAGAGCTGAAGCGCCATTTTGGTAAGTTTATGCCTGAGCAATTTAAAGTTTTGAATGGAGGGTCTATTAGGTGATGGGTAAATTCTAAAATTGTAAGGTTGTATTGACAATAATTGAATTTTTAAATTCATGTTTTGTACAAATATTTTTTACATTATTCAAAACATGAATTATTTTCTAAAGGATCATATCGACCTCTGGTTGGTAAGACTATAGTTATAGCATAATACTACTTCGGTCAGGTTACTCGTATTTACATGTGAAGTGCAGAAGCAAATTAAAAAAAAATTATTTTGTTATGAATTCATTGATAGGAATGGTAGATATCGATTCCATTTTAAAGCTCATTAATTGGCAGATTTATATGGCCAAAATTCACAGTAGGTAGTATATCCAACATTTATTAAAACGCAATACGTTTCATTAATTCCCCTATCATAACGAGAACATAGACAACAGGTGGAATTTAATAAGGAAAAATTGAATACCGCACAAAAATCTCAACTGACAAAACCGTCTGGAGCCAGTGGGACTATGGCATCTCCAATTAGAGCATTTCGTGAGGCTGAAAGTAGTGGGGAGGGGAAACAGATGGGAAAGAGTAAGGTTGGGTAGTACCTGGCAATTTAGATCTGGCCACCAAACACGGCTAAAGCCATTTCAAACAACGTTTGGATTCTGAATGGTAGTCCTTCGCCAGGGCGATACTAAGTATCTACCACTATGAAAATTAATTACCACATATTAATTACTTTTTTTTAATTTCGCACGCCGGGATTTGAACTCGCGACCTCTGAATTCGTAGTCAAGCGTTTTAACCAGTCAATCACGGAGGCCGAGGAAAGCTGTGTCTGTTTTTGTGTATTAGTATTTCAGTGGAACGTGGTCTGAGAAACTAGCGCCATTAATTCCTTCGGCACCTTGGTCAACTATTGCCGTACAAGAACAGGATGTTTTTACAACTGTCATTGTGTTCCACATTTATGAAATTTCGTGATTTTCATTTTCAATTAGCAATGGTAAGCATGTTGCATTTTTTTTTTCATTTAATTTCCTTGGTTGTATATTATTATCTGATTAGCGAAACTAGTCGGCAATACATGTTTTTTTTTACGTATATTAAAAAAATGGCACATCAAAACGTCGTTGTTATGAATTTAGTAGTACACATTGAAATAAGGTGCATGTATCGTCGCTGGAAAGGTAAAAAGTCTTAAGCGACACTTTGTTCAAAATAAGTTAAATATGCAGTTTGATTAGTTTTTTTTTCTGCGTCGAAATCTTTGACTCTCGTTTGATTCTAAAGGCTTTTATGGCCCTTCAGCCATCAAGAATATACTTACCATTTGGGAGAATCCTTGACTAAAGTGACACAAGTTTTAGACTTTTATTGCTTTAGGTAACTTGTTGAAAGCATTGAGTTAACTTTTTTTTTCAAAATCCACCCAGATACTGAAGACATATGAACTTTATTGTAAAATAATAAAAAAAAACTTTTAAAAAAGTGCTCTGGTGTAAGCTTCCTAAAATGGCGCTTCAGCCCTTTTGCCTTTCCAGCGCCGATATATTGTTTTATCCAAAAATCATATAATATACAAACAATAAACCGACCAAACCAATAAACTAGACCGGTCGGTAGCTGAGTGGACAAACGCGTCGGATTCCCACCCGGGCGTCTTGCGTTCAATTCCTCTGCTGGCTAAGTCCTCCATCATTACACAAGCAACATATTCAGCTTCTTATACTTCAAATATTATCAGGTTATTCGTAACCTGGGAATGTTTGTTTCTCTTTTTAAAACAAAAAGTACACGAAACAGACAGATGAGTTCTAACAAATTCATTAAAAAAATAAAGTGATTAGGGTTTTACAAGCTTTAAGTGCATCGACATATTTAATTCCCGATAGTATTTGCTCAGATAGGGAGCTTAATAGAGCTTTCTACCCTCTGACTGCATACCGACGAACTACTGATGGAGGTCCTACATGTCTACATGTGCATCATTCTTTAATGTTGCTGGGAATTAGTGTCTAACAAGTATCAATGTCAAGAATTATTTCCAAGGAATCTGTCGGGGAAAAACAGAGGGATAAAAAATACCACTCGTGTCGAATTTGTCATTTTATAGCGCTAAAGGAATGTGTACTATGACAAATCAAACACCCATTATATATTAAAGGTACACGTACGCTAAAAATAGCAGCATTTATTTTTCTAAAATTGGACGTAGTTATGCAGAAAGCGTCGTACCCCAAAAAGATGTAACTGAGAAAAAGGCGTTTGAAAGTATGACGATAAAAAAGCATTTATATGCGTAATCGGCATTTGTAAAGGGAATATCAGTGTTTTGTTTTTTTTTATAAGCATTATTATTAATAGGAAATTCACAATATATTAGTGTGTTTATTAAAATAATGTATTTCTTATGTTACCCTACATTCTATAATGTTTTAAACTTCATTTTAAGTCAAATTACTGCAATGTACCAGATAAAAATAAAAAATAAAAACATTTTAAAAAATCTATTGCATTTGGAGCTTGGATTTTTTCAGCAGATATAAATTTATTAGTAGACATAACTAGATTTTGACAAATTTTGGGTTGGACGCTTTCTGCATAACTATGTCCAATTATACTCCTAACATAATTTCCGAAGTACCTTAAAATTTGTTCAATTAAAATAATAATATGATAAAAAAACTCAACCATCAAGCAGAAAATGTTTCCCGATTGAAACTTTTACAACGGTGAGCTCTGGCGTTGTGAATTTTATACACTTTTTTCTGTCTGAATTTTTTAGGTCAACGAATTTATTTTCAGCACCTAATTCAAAACATTCAGTTTCAAAGCATGTAACAAAATACGCCGTTTTTTATCATTTTTTTTCACTTGCTCGATAAGAAAATAAAGATTTTGAAAGGATGAGATAAAACCTCAGAGCAAGAATATTTATGGAGAGACAGCAAAATATTTTTACCCAACCTATACAAATTTACGACAAATCACATTCTCCGGGTTTTAAAGAGACAAGTTGTCACATAATATAGCACCACTTTTCGGTATGTAAGCATGTTTTCCGTCTCCCGCGTCTCCGGCGACTTCGCCCACTACGTTTTGTTAGGCGATATAACAGAACATAACTCAACGGTTTTTAGGTTATATCCTATATTTTTGTTTAAAACAATACAGTGAAAAAGTGGGTATACAAATAAACAAACCATTTTGTCGACATGTGCTATGAACGTATGTATAAATACTCTAGCCCTAGCCCTAGCCACGCCCGAGTCAGGAAAAAATCAACAATACTGACTACACAAGCGCTACCTCCTGTTATATTATTGCTTTAAGGATAAAACCCTAGCGAATACGGCTAGGTAGTAACTGTTTACAGTGTGTATAATACTTAAATTATCTCTGAGAAATGTTATTTTAAAAATATATTTTTTAATTACATGTGATTTTCAATCGGAAAAAGTCGGTTTGAGAACAGGTATGCGGTGATAGTATAGATAAAAAAACAGGCACACTTTCGCAGGTAAATACAACATGCCTGTCTATATTTGCACTCGGTAATGCATATATTGCAAGCCCACATACGGCGATGTGTGCGAAGGCAAACATTCGTCTTCGTTTTAATTGATTCCTAAAATATTGGCGCCAGCATAATTACCTCCGTAAACAGATAAGATTAAAGAAATTCGCGTGAAAAAGAATCCCGCTATTTGTATTACACGAACAAGCGCTATATAATCGCAATCTACTCGTACATGCGTCTCGATAATCTCGATAATGTACTCGTACTCTATAGTAGAATCAGTCTAAACCAGTGGCGGCTCGTGACTTTTTAGTGTGGAAGAGTGTTGAGATTGAAAAATACGACGTTATTGATGTTGTAGTCGAAAATGGTTTTATTTTTTTATTTTTTTGTGTGAAGATTTTCAGGATTTTTTAGTTTTGGTGGTGCACTGCTCGGCTTGCTGAAAAATCTTCATACAAAAAACGAATAAAATAAATAATTTTCGGCTACAACAGCATCAACAATGACGTTTTCTTTCATTCTTAGCACTCTAGCACACAAAAAAGTCACGAGCCGCCACTAGTCTAAACTAGTGATTGGTATTTTCGAAGTCCGTTTTTTTTATTGAAAGGGGGTGGAAAATGTCATCTTCGTCGGGGGGTTGGGGCACTAATCCATTCGAAAGATATCTGCAAGATCATTCAAACTTTCGATTCTCTTCATTATTATTTTTTCACTTTTGTCACTTTTATACTTGTTTTCACAGCTTCAATTACTTCTTGAAATATATTTCATCTGCGTAATTACTCAATATTTAGAAATAATTTCTTGTATTTTTTTCTTTTTAGAGATTGAAAAACATTACCGGGTTACGAATAACCTGACAATGTTTAAAAAAACTCCTACTGCAATCATAATAAGCGGAAAATGTTGCTTGTGTAATGATGGAGGACGCCCCGGTGTGAATCCGACGTGTTTGTCCACTATGCTACCAATCGGTCTAAAGTTAGTTTAAGCTGTAGTTTAACTATCTTAAAAAACTGAGGTATTTAGCGTTGGGAAAAACTTCAATGTTTTGTGAATGCTTCACGAATTGTTAGTTCTTTAAAATGAACCCTTCGAAGTGAACACTTCAATTGCAGAAAAACTCGAAAAAGCACGTACTAGTCGATAGAAATTTGAAAACGGAAAGAGCTGGTACCTAGCCAACAAAATCACGTACTAGTAAGTAGCACTTTGAAACTGGAAAGAACTGGAACCGGTTCCTCGCCAAATTGCAGTAGTTCTAGTCGTGAAGTAGTAAATGAACTACCGACTACAATTAAAGTATTTTTTTCAGTGAAATTAAATTAATGAAGTGATTGAAAACTAAAATGAACTACCGACTTCAATTGAAGTATTTGTTCAATGAAATGAATGAAGGCTACAATGAACAACCAACTTCAATTGAAATATTCGTTCAATCAAACGAAGTTATTGAAATGAATGAACGCTAAAATAAACTATCGACTTCAATTGAAGTATTTGTACAATAAACAATGAATGAAGTAGGAACTGTTGCCAAAAGAAGTAGTTCTTTCAAAGTGGTCACATCGCTAGAGGTATTCATTTGGTCTTTCTATAAAAACTAATATTGGCATATTTACAGAAAAATGGATCAGATTTTCAGTAAAGTATCTATCAAGAAAAATATTAAAAGACATAGATACAAATGTTTAAAATAGTGCGAGAATAAACTGCTTAATATCTATTTACTTTTTAAAAACTTTCGCAACTTATTTCTATTTATTTATTGGATTTTTTAAAAGTGAATCTATAATAATATAAATAACATATATTTCCCGAATGAATGCTTTTGGTTTTATATAATATTTAACCGAAATTCCACAAATTATCAAATCAAAATCAATATTGTAAAATGTTGGTAATAATTATTGTGAATATAAGGAAATGATTTTCTGAAAAAGATAATGAATGATTTTAAGAATTTCGTTAAAACATTTTTTAATTTGGTAAATTATACTAGACAATGGTGCAACATCTTCCGAGAAAGATATGATCAATTTATGATGGGATATACCAATTGCATTTGTATATATATATTACAGTATAAACGTGCCTGAGAATATAATATATAATTTATATCTGAAAATTCTCAGAAGTCGAATCTTTTATTTACTCAATAAATAATAAATTCGATCATGTCAACAGAAGTGTCAAAACAAAAGACGTGTTTCGTGGATTTATCGTGTCCAAAAGCGTAGGTAGTTTCGATGGAATTATTACTGTCGATATGTTCCGATAGAAACAGTGAAATTTGGAGCGTGATTTCTAGATCTGTATTAATTTCAAGCACATTGTTCGTTCTTACAAGCTACCTAATATTCCAAGTACGAGTACATTTTGTCTTACATTAAACATTTTATTCTCTAAAATACGGAATACTAGCTTAATCGTTCTTCGAAATACATTTATCTATACAAAATCTATTTTTGATTGCCTTATCATAAATTGATACCAAGAAGTCATTTTTTTGTTTGTTTGCCCTAGAATTTTGTAATCGCTAAATGTGTAATGAACCTCCGCTTTTGCTTCCGGAAATTTTGAAGTCCTGCATACTTTTTCACCTCCGCTTCTGCAAAATTATAACAGAAGTTTAACGAAACTTTCTGGAGGCAGTAATTAACAACCGTAGTGTAGTGCGTGCCGCGGGGATGAGGGCGGGGAGTGGGTCACGGGGCAGCTAACAGGCGCATGCGCCTTGCGTAATTTGTTTTGTTTTGCAGATTAGTAATTAAATAACCAGCGCAAGTTTACATAATTTCGTGCGTTTTTTTTTTCTCACTTTCCCACCTATATTGTGTGCGGTGTTATAATATTTACAGCGTGTACACTATAAACTGTATAGACATCTTGTTAAGGTTTATTTATATTTGTTAAATGCTAAAATTAAACTTGAAACAAGTCCTATTTGGAACTATTTTGTACAACTGAATGACTTGAAAGCGAATTGTAAAATATGTTAAGAACCGTATTCTAGAAAGGGACGCACTACGACCACATTGAAAAATCACTTAAAGTCATTACATTTCGAAAATTTTGAAGAATTAAAACAATTAGATGAAAGAGTCGAACTCCAACCGTAGATGTTAAAAATTCAGATAACGTTACAATAATGTCTACGTAAAAATTGTTTAAAGACTTCTTCTAGCTATCCTACAATTATACACCCTAATCATACATCCTAATTATACATCCGCATCGGCATCCTTTAGAATATAGATGTGTTTTTTCTACCGATAATTCAATGAAATGCGCTCCAGATCACTGGCCAACATCATTGATTCCTTCAACACTGGTTGCACAGCCAGGAGACGGGCAAAACTCATGTCACCGGTTGACATTTGTTGCATGAATTTACAGCTCGTTATTTTGCTCACCGACTCGTTTATGTAATGGTTTTCCGGCTTTTGTGTTTCCTCCCTTATGAAATACGAATCTCTTCAAAATCTTTCCTTATTTTCTATAAAAGGCCCCTCGTACAGCATTCTCATACAAAAAGACAGTTTCTACCCAATACCTTACTCGTGTGGCGTTAAAGTGATGTATATATTTATGATATTTCCAGTATATTAATCATTTATGATATTTTAGGCTAGTACTGGGTTGATGGAGTACCTACAATTATCTTTTGATAAGTGAAATTATTCTTATCTAACCATTTGCCTGTAATCTTTGTGTTAGTTTTCCGGATATTTCTCAATTCAATAACATTAAGGAACACTTTATGTAATACCTTGTCAATTATCAGCACGGTTTTATTGGTGGATCATGGGAGATATCTTCTCATAATAATTAACAACTTATGATGCAGGAAACAACGTTTTGTAGATACATATCAACAGTAAATGCATCGTGATATCACGAACTAAAAATTGGGATGCTGCAATTCAGAATCGTGAATCGGGCAAGTACTAAGATCGTTGCATCATAATTAGTTTTCCTATTTAAATACGTCTAGCTTCATTTACTCCTTGGTCACGTAATGGTGTATACTTGATAAACTTTAAATAAACGTTAAAAGTTTGTGAAGTATTATTTATCATTATTTATTAGTTTCATAAATAAAATTATGGGCATTTTGCTCAATGATGTTGTGTTTTTTTTAAATGCAAAGTGATTGTTCTGCCATTTTAAATGTGAATATCGTGCTACTATCTCAACTGCCCGGACCTTAATGGACTATGGCATCCCTATTTTGGAATTTATTGTGAGGCTGAAGGAAGAATAGAGAGGAAGTATATGGACAAGAGAAAGGTTAGGAAGTACCTGGTTATTCAGATCTGGTCACTAAATATAGCTAAAATCATTTCAAACTACATTTCGACTGTGAATTGTGTTTTTCTTACCAGGACGTTAGTGAGAGTATCTATTACTATGATTCTTGTGAAAAATCCTACACATTGAATGCTAGCAGTGCTGGCACTATTTATTATATTTTCATTGTTCTACAGGTGTTTCAATGGAAGATGCTCCGAGGAACTTGCGTCATTGATCCCTTCGGCACCGGTGCATAGTCGGGAAACTCGCCAAACGCGCGCCCAACATTTGTACACGGTTGAAATTCAATACATAAGAACAGGTTGCTTTTACGACTTGTTCTTATGTTCAACAGCTCGGCTATGGAACGATTTGCCGGCCTCTGTGTTTTCTCCCTCCTTCAACATGGGTCTCTTCAAGACCCAAGTTCACTCCTTCCTTTCCTCAAAAAAACCCTTTACACAGCATCCCCAAAGATGACATAGGCCTTGGGGGAAATTATTTCCCTCAAGGTCTCCTGTGTGGAGTTATTGTTAAAAAAAAATTGAGGTTATCTGTTTGTTTAATAAGAATTATTGTTTTTTTTTTTTAATTCTACCCAGATTTTAAGCACCATCGTCGATATTTTATTTTCGTAACTGTAAAATGATTGATTTAAATTATTGGATTTCCATGTTAGTGTGATTTGTAAAGAAATTACTCCGCTATTATTCAATTAAGTGATAATACTCCAAAACAAGACACACCTCTAAACTTGTCAATATAAATGAAAAAATAAATCATGAACGAACTTGCTGCCTTATAAAAAGCGTATCAGTCGTTGCAATAAAACACGTGTTATAAGTTAAGCCTGACAAATTACAAATTGCCCAACAGATAATGTTAATAGTTTAATCAGAACAAAAAACCTTTGAACGACACATCACAAATGATCGTGTTCCAGACTTGTAGTAATTAATTTATGAAACAGTGTATTTAATAGAACTTACAATCGAATTCTTCTAACTGCCTTAAAACACTGCTAATCTTTATGTGCTTAACGCATTTATTAAATTATTACATCACTGCACGGAGAAATACTAATCTAGATTTAATTTATCTTAAATAAAAAACGAAAAATTACGAAATCATATTAATTTTCCTAAATTCTAGTCTACTACCAAAAATGAACGCATTATTCATAAGATACGTCTAGACTCAGCCCCGGCGAGTATTCGAGGCTATTCCCAACTAACAAGTTAATATTAAACATACAGGGAGAAGTATTTTGCTCCTGAACAAAATAAACTGAACGATATCGACTTATTCATGTCAGTGAGGAGAGATTCAGAAGTGAAATCCTATTGATTCTTGAAAGAGTTTCTCCTCATCACCACTGCCTGAAATTTTATTTTTTTAAATTTTATTTTTCTTGCGTTTCTATATGGTCCTATAATTTGTATTTATTTTGTAAATATTAAATCTAATTTCTTATATGCATTAAATTTTAAAGTTTGTCATGTATAAGGAATTTAATCAAGAAATTATTATTATATTGTGACTATAATGATATATCTGAGCCTTTCCATTAATGTTCAACTATTGCTTGATGCTTGTGTGGAAAAAGCTATTAGCCTCGTTCAGACAATCCGCACAATTCACGTGAGCCGTTCCCAAATAGCAAATAAATAGTCAAAAAGCCAAAATATTAACTCAATAATGACCATAATAATATATTCAAGCCTTCAGATTTATTAAATTCAAATACTGGAATATACCCATTCATGCTAAGTTTATTTATAAAACATGAAAGACATAATTATTTTTATGTCAATACTGCTCAAGGATCCCAGCTACTCAGAGCCAGTCGGTACTATGACATCCCCGATCGGGTTATGTTTTGAGGCTGAAGGGAGGGAGGAGCGGAAAGTGGAAACCCGGCTATTCAGATCTGGTCACCAAACAGGGCCAAAAATCATTTCAACCACAGAAGATGAAGCTGTGTACTAAATATTATTCTTATTCTTCTGGTGCCCTCTCCAATCGAAGGTTGGCTATCATCGTGTCAATCAAATCTGCTTAGTATAAAAATAAATTATACAGTAGTTGACGGCCTGCATGGTCGAGTGGTAAGACGCTCGACTACGAATCCAGAGGTCACAGGTTCAAACTCGGCCTGCGCGAATAATTTTTATTGAATTTAATATGTGTCAAAACATATTTAATTGGTATAAAATAAAACATAGTATATTTGCGGCACGTTCCAGTGGTAGATGCTCTTAGTATCGCCCTGGTGAAAGACTACCATTCCGAATTTAAAAGTTGCTTGAATGGCTTTAGCCGTGTTTGGTGACCAGATCTGAATAGCCAGGTACTTCCAATCTTCTCCTTCCTCATTTCCTTCTCCTCCTCACTACCTTTAGATTCACAACATACCCTTTTTGGGGATGCCATAGTCTCACTGGCTCTAGACGGCTTGGAGCCGTTGAGTAAAAAAAGTATTATAAATAAAAAGCAGTAATGCATAAGTCAAAAAGTTCGTTTTCAAGATTAACGTCTGACAATATTCTTACATGAAGCCAAGTACTTACTTTTGAAAGCCTTTAATTGAAAAAGCTACCTTGTAGTAAGTACCTGTAAAAGTTTTATTGTTTTGAATTTGGAACAAAACTCATCACATGGGCGGGCTCGAACCTCCGGTGGTTTTTTAACGCTCAATATTTCATGCGGTACTTTTTTATTGGTCGATTATTGTTTTGCCCCGATAATCAATGAGAAATGTTATGGCCTTGTTTAACATCGACTTTATTTTGCAACGCTTCGGCGCCCAACTTTTTTTTTGTGACCATCTGCACTCAAATAATTCAACCCACATGAATCTTTGACATAAAAGTTTGTTTTGCAATTTAGTTATGTTGTGACATAATACAAATTTGTTTTTAAGTAATGCCGCATTCTTACAAGTGTGAAAATAATAATATTCTCACCGGTTTGTTTGATCGTAGTAATTATAAACGAGTACATACGCAAATCCGTTTTCGCATTTAATATTATTTGATTTTAAACCACGGTTATGCTCCAAGTTAAACCGAGAAAATTTCTCTGCTACCCTTCATTTACCTATATTTTTCTCTGCTGTTGCTTATTTCGCTTTTATTTGCAATTATTTAAAATGAAACCAATTTTGACACAAAATTCAAAAACAAAACTTTTCGTCCATCACTTTTTGAATAGACAAACTTAATCGGAGTATTATTGACAGCTTGCGTGGTCGGGTGGTAAGACGCTTGACTACGAATCCAGAGGCCGCGAGTTCAAACCTGGCGTACCCAAATAAATATCGGTTCAATAATATGTGACATAACACATTTTATTAATATAATATAGTGTATTTGCGCACGTCCCAAAGTGGTAGATAATCTATTGTATTGCCCTGGTGAAAGACTACCATTCAGAATCGAAACGTTACTTGAAATGGCTTAAACCGTGTTTGGTGACCAGATCTAAATAGCCAGGTATTCCCAAACTTCCTCTTCCTCATCTCCTTCCACTCCCCACTACCTTCTACCTCACAACATACCTCAATTGGGGATGTCATAGTCTTACTGGCTCTAGACGGTTGGGAGCAGTTGGGACCCTTGTGCGGTATTCACTATAAAATAATTTTAATATTATTCAGTGTTTTTTAACATATATTACTTTAGATATATTGTTTATTGATGGTACATTTAGTGTCACAAGTTAAAATAATTAAATTAGACTTCTTTATCAACAATTCCCACATAATAAATCATATTAGTAATACATTTATAATTCTGAATTTAAAGAGATTACAAGTTAAGAGATATTTAGAAATTATCTTTAAGTCTGATCAAAAGACAGTGCACTGTTTGTGCTAATTGTGTTGACGACGGATTAACAAGTTAATTCAGGCGGTTAATTTCTATCATTTTATTTATAATTAAGGAGAGATTTTGGGAATTAACTTATACCGATTTGATACCCATTTCCTGAAATGATTTTGAAAAATATTTCAGTTTTTTGTTATTATTTGGAAGTACCATTATCTTAATGATTGAAAAATTGTTCATTACAAAAGTGTAGGAAAGACTTTGATTTAATATGCATTTTCAAAATTAAAATTGTTTTATTGACTCACCTTCTTTGTTGCAACTCATCCAGTTCAATATTTCTTGCCGTAGACTGTGACCGTAGACCGTAGGAGTGTCGAGACTTGTTAACTCAAGCCATGGTCTTGATACTTATAGTACCAGTCTAAATGATTGTCATTCTTTATAACTCTACCAAAACCTTGTTCAGGTTTTAACTTTCAATTGGTCTTCTTTCAATTGTATATTTCAGTCCTATTTTTGGCATTGCTTCCTAAAAATATTATGTATGTACTGTTATTTCTCTGTTGCTCTTTTTTTCCATTTCATGTTATGTATTTTTTTGTAATTGGACAATGTCCCGTTAGTAAATTCACAAATTATGGCATTATTATCATTACCACCATCATCGTTGGTGCTACAACCCTTGGAGAGTCCTTTGGTATCCCACTGTATCTATTAGTTCGCCCAACACTCCTTCGTCTTACAGGCTTTTTTCTAAAGAAGCTTTTTTGTGGTCGGCTTTCTTTCACCATGCTTCATGCCCTCCCCAACGTTGCTGGACCAGTTCTATATATCCTGTTTTTGACGGAACTAAAAAAATATGGTTAAGCTCGTAGTTGATTTTTGACTCCAAAGATTCTGCTTGGGATATTTTTTCAGTAATATCTAATACCTTTTCTTTATCTTGACTGGAGCAACGATTTCTGAGCCGTACCTAATTAAACCCTGATCTGATGAGGGTTTTATGGAGATTTGATTTAGTTATATTTAAAATTATTTCTAAAACCCAATTGCTTTACAGGTAACTAAAAGCATTATTCCATACATCGTTTTGATACAATATCGATGGAGCTAAAATTGTTGTCAGGGTGACTGCATTCAATGCTCAATGAAAGACATTAAGATATCTAATTAATGTGTTTTCTTTTTACAAAAATTCCATCTAAACACAAATATGTGATAAGTTGTTGTCAGTGAATTTAGATCTTAAATGACGAATACAATACGCGGTATAATGTAATTGAGCAATCTCGTAACACCAAACCAGTCGAATATCTGTTAATCCTATTTCTGACTTCCACTTCAACATAGTGTGGCCATCTTTTGACACAGCCGTTCAATTGTGGCAGACCTTTGATGACGTCAGGAATGACGTATGTGATAAAAGCTGTCATTAATTTTATAGCCTTTATCCTTAACTGCTTTATTTCAAAATCACTGAAAGAACTTCACAGAAAGAAATACACTTACTGACCCATTCAAAGTGCGTTAATATGTTATATTCGATTTTTAATATTTTTTAATAAACTTGCTTGCGATAGGCATAAAATAATTATCTTGATGTGGCTGTAAGGCGCAAAATTCATTAAAAATTTAAAAAATATATATTATTTATTTAATATCATTTAATTACTTAATAATGTTTAATAAAATAATATGCGTATGTCATTAGACGTTATGTCATTAGCATTGTGCTGAAATCTTTAAAACTGGGTCATTTCAAGTTAAAGAAAATAAACATTTGTTTACTTTACATGAGAAGAAAATAAACATTTATCGCAAATATATTTTCGCCACTTTTGGGAGTGGAAAATAATCTCAATATCAACTTGGTAAGAGTTAGACCCGTTAGACACCATCTCAAAACGATGCTTGAAATTAATTGATTTATAAAAAAATAAACTTAATTTACTAACCCGATCTCAATATCAGAGTAATTTTTAGCCCTCCTCCTTCCCATCTCCTTCCCATTCCACTATTCCTTCCCCCTCACAAACTGACCCAATTCAAAATGTCATCGTTCCACTGACTGCGACACAATTTCAAATTTACAATTCATAGGCATATGTAATTTGTATATTGCATAGTCTACCTCCTATGTTTGTGACATGAATATTACCAATAACTCGCAAAGCTTAATGAAAATAAATCCAAGAAATTAATGAGCATCTGCTTATTAGTTAGCACGCTCTCTTTTCTTCGCTCGTGATTGAAAAATTCACCGTGAAAATATGCATAAAGATACATCAAGTCCAAATGACATGAGTCATAACACCGTTTATTGAATACGGACGCGCACTTAAATCTCCAGAGCTACAGAGCTTTCCATTAGGTACGTATCGGCTGGACACATATTCCTATAGCGGTGGACAAGCTCTGCTTCATGTGAAATGGGTGGCTCTGTGAATATGCAATATGCAAAGAGAACTAAAGTTTGCATACTCATGCAAGGAATACCGTTCAAACAATCTTCACCGTCTCCATTATAGCACGATTACTATTATGCTAGTTGAGAAATACGGAACAAAAAGTTTCTCGTCTTGTCGTAATTTAGGACAGTTAAATGGATATATCAAAGCTCCAAAATCACGTTACAAGCTGGAAATATATTGCGTTGAATTTCAGACAAAAAAGCTCTCTTAGTTTTAGTTGGTTCAGAAAACAAAAGTTATACTCAGTTTTCAAACTACCTGTTCGGCAAATTTGTCTGGAATTATAAATTTTCGTCACACACTTTGAATGTTAAAGTCAATTGATTCCAAGCAGCCATAAAATTACGGACTTTGTACTAAAATTGATGATTTAAGATTTTCACTCTCAATTTTGTCCAACGTTTTGGAAAGCTTCATTGTCCAAACTGTTTGCTTTCAAAGGAGACAACAGATCATGAACGCTGCAATGTTGTCCAAAATTTTGACAAAATTAAAGCAAGAATAACTACATTGCTAAATACCCCAAAAGTATGCAAACTTTTTTTATTCGTGAATTATTTTGCATTCTTTCAAAATTTTCCTTATTTCTTTGACCATCCCATACTCAGCGATATACTGTTTATGTGAAGCCACTCGCGCGGGCCAATTTATGTGTGATCACATCTCGCCATGGCTTGTGAATTCATTACCACCAACAGTTCTCTCAGTCCTTTGTCGGTTATAGCGAGAAACACTTGCCTTAATAAGTCTTCGGTGACTGCCAATTTTCCAGGAAAAACCCCAAGCTATTTGTTAAACTTCAAAATTATAAAAGTGCAGTAAATATCAAGAGTGATTTATTATTTAGGGGTAGTTTTTTAATTGCTCACCGTGAGCTTTACCAGCACTTTTTTTATAACTGTGCAATTGGAAAGGTTCTTTTGGTTTTTTATGGGAAACGATTTTTATTATTATTTTATTTTTAAAAAAATCATTTTAAAGATCTGCCAAATAATTGCTAATTTTAGTCGTAAACAGTTTTTAAATTGTTACAAAGAATCAAAAAGATTTTACGCGTATAAATAAATACCTGTTTTTTTTAAATTATGTGCAAAATTGATTGATAAACTATGAAAACTTCATCTTATATAAAAATAATCAACCAATACAAACGAACCTTGTGGTGAAACTGACTATTTTTTTTAAATTTAAGGGACTGTTAAATGTTTCTTAGTTATGTTATTTTTGCGCAACTCATATTTTTTTCTAATACCACGGATATAATACTGGTCAAAATTGATTAATAGAAACAAAAGCTGATTGCACCTACTTGTATCCCAACCAGATCATTACAACGATCACCTTCATTCTTCGGTCTATAAAAATCATTTCGATTGTGCTTTCGCTCAAGCACCATTAATGACAAATTTTTTTGAAAAACATGAGTTCTTACGTGTCACAAATTTGTTATGTGAGCTTAATGCGTTAATTCCTTATTGCAACCATTGGTACAGCGATAAAAAAAAAACTCTAAATTTCTTAAAAACAGTGTAAGTACATTTTCGTGTTCTTGAGTCTGTGCAAAGTCAAACTAATTGTGCAATCGTCGGATGAAATTGTTCATCTCACCGTTTGTGACGCCGGCTATGTGTGCATAGTGTTTTGTGGCGAGGTGACAAAAGTCCGTACGGAACATGTGACAAAAGTGCATGTCCCCGATTGAATAAGGTGGGAATATGTTGCCCGAGCAGGCTGTAACTTGTCATGCATACAACAGCAAGGTAATCATTCCAAGAATCAATTAAACTAATTGCTAGAATTCAAAGATGAATGGCATTGATATCAACAAAAACGGTGTCTACCGTGAACAGCCAAAGAAAATTCTTCTCAGAATGTCTATGAAAGAATTGTGTGCTTGCCTTATTGAATGTTCAATATACCAAAATAGATTAATTCAATGTATTTTATATTTAATCTTAAGCAACCGAGGTTTTTCACATGTTTTTCTAATTTTATGGAAATACAGATCAGTGGTCGATTTTCAACAATATTATATAGGTACTGGGAATTAGAAACGACATTTTTCAATTTCATATTTTTCATTATAAATGAAAGAACTTACCTAAAACATTATGTTGCAACATTAAATGCAAAAAATACTACTACGAAAGAAGGCTTAAAAGTATTTTAAATACAATATGTGCCTTCTAGAAACACAAAGAATTGCAGTTGCTCACCCCTTCCAGTGATGGATGGTGTTTATAATTATCTCAACTATTTAATAGAGCGTAAATATCTGTATTAAATGAGTCATAAAAATTATCAGAAATAATGAATTACGATATAATATTCAATTTCTTATTTTGCATATAATGTTAGTTTAACTTCAAATTTGGAGTTGTTCATATTACGTATTTGTGTAGTTACCATCAAATACTAGAGTTAACGGCATATCGAAAAACATAATATTCTTGACAAAGTTGAAACCTGGTTTGTTTTCTTTGACACGAGCGTATCGTAACAAGCAAAGCAAACCGACATTCTGGGAATTGGGAATATAATGAAATTGTTTACTGCGTTTGCATGTTTGTAAATAACTGTGGAGAAAATCTTTTGAAGTATAACCGTTTCGACGTTCCGATGCCAGGTAGGTAGGGGTAGGTACTTGAAAATACCTGTAGATATAACATATAAGCCATTTCAAAAGTTACACATTTCAGCAACCGCTGAAATTACGAAACTTTCGCATTCGGATATGATGAGACTCTTGCCTTGCGTAGAATTGAGCTTTGTATAGAAAAAAAAATATTTTTCGTCTTCTTCCTGTGGTACCGTATTGCATCAAAGATTGGCTATCATTAAAGTTATTTATTCATTTTTTTTTAAGATAGTAATCTTTTTGTGGTTTGACATATTTAATGATATTTATATTTTTGTTTTCTCACTGTTCTGTTATTTTATTTAATATTGATTTCTCCTTTTGTATGTACGAACATATTGGACAGCACACTATTTATTTATTCTTTTACGAAATTATTATTTCATTTTCATTATTAAGATTTTTGTTACCCTGTTGAACTATGGACTGAATTGCTGCGTCTACTTTTAGCATGTCTTTCATCAATGTTCTCTTAGATTATTTCCGTCCATTAATTGGATAATCTTGCATAAGTGTCATTCTTCATGATATGACAAAGATATTGGAGTTTTCTTAATTTAATATCTAGTACCATTTAGAAATGTTTGTTCATTTGATAAATATGTTCTACATTAGTCACATTGAAAATGCATATATATATTTATTTTTTTCAATTTCTAATTTTCCGTTTAGTGCCCACTTTTTCACGTCTGCATAACTTCTATAATGTTTTTTTTCTATTATTCTTCACTAAAACCAATTCGAACCCTCAATTCTCGAGTGGATAAAATTTATCTGTAACCCGACGACCTAGCATATTTATATTAGACCATCCAACTAAATGCCTAAATTTTTTTTTAAAAACAAGTCGAATTACCTGAAAACAACAATGCTTTACTTTCATTTTTAGATTAATTACTAAGGTTTTAAAGTATTTTCAAATAATCCGATATTATTTGTTCCAATGCCAAAGAGTGACAAAAATGCTAAAGCATACAATACAACAACGAAGGTTATATGATTTAAAATACGTCCATAAATAACACAAGCTTTGGATTATTAAATTGTCTAGATTTGTAGGATCATGTTGTGTTTTGCAATTTACAATTTATTATCAAAATCTTGTGATAAATCTCAGATTAGAGATTGTTGCAAAATATTTTTCATTAATAAATACTAAAGTAAACCGTGTAGGCACGTTCAAGGTTATTTTATCAAAAGTATCAAATAATCAAACCTAATACGCGATAAATATTTCTAGATCGATTTGAAAGATTAATTTTATTATGAAAAATGAAGTTTGGAGACATTTGACCTGGAAATTCCAGACAAAAAAGGTTTGGCAAATTTCATGATGGGCTCACCGTATCAGCATATCTACTTCAGTACACACATTTTATTTTCCATAATTAAGGTTGAGTTATGTATTCGATAACTTAAAAAATAAGAAAAGCATTTTTTTGTTTAAAATAAAATAAAAAATCTTTAAACTCTTTAATAAATTTATTTTACCTGTATTAGAACTCATCTTGACCAAAATTCTAGTCAACCTTAAATTAAAACTTACATCTTTTCATTTGCATTTTAAAATGCCACGAGGTAGCGAATCTACATTGTTTTATGTACACTTTCAAATTTTTATTACTTTGATTCGCCAAACTTTTCTATTTTTTTTATAATTGATTTTAACATTCCCAATATTTGGGCAAAGAAATTTTTAAAAATTCAATGAAAATCATCTTGATACATTAAATCTTTTTATGATTTGCAATTAACGATAAATGAACTAAAAAATTTTTTTCAACGTCTGATATTGGAAAGTTGCGAAATATTTTTTCGTTCATAATCAGTGCAACGTAAATAAAAAGACAGTTTATCTATCATATTTCATTGAAAATGTCAAATTATCAAACTAATCCGTGATAAGTATCTTGTGACCGAAGTTAAATGATTGGTTAACTATTCAAATTCAAGAAGCCATTTCCTGTTTAATTTAAGCTGAAATCAAATCTGCAAAATTTGAAATTGATAGAATGAAAAAACTGTGAATGGTAAAATTTATATAAATAGGAAAATTTAATAAATTGCCATTTAAAAGTATTAGTATTATTACCCGCCTTCGCCCAGAATTTTTTCTCTCATTCAAAACCTGTTTTAATCATTTTTCTTATTCAACAGTGGCAATATATGAAACAAAACATGTAGAATATTTCCTTATTTTCTGATAATTAAATTCTTATTAAAATAAATAAAGCTAATAATGAAAATGACGTTGCGAGCTGAAACAAATCAAGAACAAAAATCTGTGCACTCTTTATGACACAGCTCACTGAGAGTATCTGGTGTGGTATACAAACAGTATTTCTGCTTTACAGATATGATAGTAGAAGAAGTCGAGGACACTCTAAGAAAAACTGGCACGATCAAGTGAATCCCGTAGAGTCGGGCCATGTCAAGAGTCAGAATTACAGAAGAAGAGAGTATGTATGAGACGACGTAGGAATTTGAATGAATCAACTAGTGTGTGCCAAGACAGAGTTGTGTGGTGGTTCATCCTATCTGCCTGCCCCTGCGGGAAAACGGCGTTATGGATAGTTAGTTAGTTAAATAAGTTTTTATACTCCTGCACAGAATTTAGTGCACAAACTAGACCATATTGAAGCCACATAATGATATGTATGTTTGTTTTAACAGCAGTGGCTGATTAAAAAACATGTTTCATTGGTCCCAATAATTACTATTCGTATTTGAATTTATCGCTTTTCAGCAGGCGGTTAACATCAAAAACGCATAAGTGATGGTCGATTCGTTAAGTTAAGAACATAAACATTTTTTCTAACACGAGGCGGTCATTCTAAAATTAAACAGATGCCACACAATTAAACTCATGTGTTGCAGCACTCAAAAACACGCAGCATTCAATGTTTATGTCGCGTATTCCACATGCATTCCAATAAGTTATTCCATTTTAGAAATTCATTCAAATTAGAAGTTCCATATCCCAAATTCATTCCAATAAGTTATTCCATATTCGAAAATCATTCAAATTAGGTAGTTCATATCCCAAATTCATTCCAATTACTTATTCCATATTCAAAATTCATTCAAATCAGCTATTCTAAATCTCAAATTAATTACTAAAAGTAAGACTATATTCTCTTATACTATTTTTTAAGTGCCAAGAATGAAATGATTACGGAATCGTTACAAAATATTTGTGATTTCCTTTGATAAATAAATGTACCTTTGCGTATTACGGTTAGGAATTACTTTACAGAATATTATCTTTGATAGGAAACTTTTTGTGAATTACACTGAGTAGGAGCAAATTGTTGGTTATAAATAATATATAATTAATCTTACTTCTAATTGATAATATCAATCGTAATTACTTTATGGAGACTAATATCCGTTGATTACTAAATATTTAGTATTGGTATTCTAATAATCTGTAATCTAACCCTGCGTTAGTTTCATATTAGATTGCACAGGAATCCGTTTTACAGTCGTACATTATTTATAATTCTGGTGCCCTTTCATATCGAAGGTTGGCTATCATCAGGGAAAATCTTCACCCCGTAGTAAAATTATTCGTAAAAGTCACATACCGTCGCCGGAAAGCTAAAAGGGCTGAAGCGCCATTTTGAGAAGTTTACGCCAGAGCACTTTGAAATTATTTTTGTTTTACAAAAAAAATCATAATTCTTTACTACCTGGTTAGATTTAAAAAAATGTATTTCTCAGGTAACTCAATACTCTCACTAACTTACTTGAAGCGACAAAAATCTAAAAAAAAGTCCCATACTTGTGTCGCTTGAGTCAAGCCCTCTCCCAAATGATGAATACATTTTAAATGGCTGAAGGGCCACAAAAGTCTTCAGAATCGAATAAGAGTCAGAGCATTCGATGGAGAAAAAAAATTGATCAAAACTGCATATTTAACTATTTTTTTACCCAAGTGTCGCTTAACCTTTTTGTCTTTCCAGAGACGATATATTTCAATGATTCGGAAGGCTGCCTCTTCCTCAATCTATTTTCACCTGTCTCCGCGATGTGACCAAAATATTAAAGCTTTCTTCTTTTTATATGAAGCAAATTTCAAAATGTTGGTATTCCGATAAAGAACCCCTACACCTCTACAAGTCACACTACTTGTCTGAGGTGCGTTATAGATC
This sequence comes from Drusus annulatus, assembly GCA_022651775.1. Classification (NCBI taxonomy): domain Eukaryota; kingdom Metazoa; phylum Arthropoda; class Insecta; order Trichoptera; family Limnephilidae; genus Drusus; species Drusus annulatus. Next base: position 644,910 of record JAGWCC010000210.1, on the reverse strand, counting down.
CATATTTCAAAAACTTCACTTTTCCGTTCACATGAAACTAATATTTATATAGTAACGTTTCGAGAAAAATTAATATACCTACGTGTTATATTCCAAAACTTAAAAGCACACCCAGAGGTGTGCACTCCATAAAGGCACATAAGCACTGCCTACCCTACCGTACTCGTATAAAAATATTTATAATATTCGATTAAATAATTAATTACGCGCGAAATTTAGCCAATCGCACCGTCCGAGCGCCTCACCGACATTCCTACTATAACGCGTCAAAAGCAGTAACTACATATGCTCAAACGCCGCCAACGTCAGAGTAGATTATTCTATGTTCACTAGACTACACAAAATATGTATGCTGTGAGCTGTTGCCCGTTCAAGTGGCGTGTTAGTATCTTTGTTTGTGTTTAAGGCAGTGCTTTTACGAAACGAATCCAATAGCAATCGGTGATGTTTGTTGGTACATATCTTTATTATCAATTAATCCTCTGTTCCTACTGCATACCCTGATCACAAAACTTTGTGCACACCATTGTTTATTCCTATAACCAGAAAATGCACAATGCAGTGAAACTTCATCATGAAACGATCGTAACACAAAAAAATAGCTTGTCAGACTCGTTTTATACTTAATTATTTTATGTCGTTAAACATAATTCTTATTTCATCTCTGCGTGAATACTTAAAGTTTTGATTTGAATCCATCGCTGTATAAAAAGCGCCCTATGGTTTTGTTGCAGTCGGCACGTCATTACTGGACATTAATATTTTATGCACACGATTATAAGTCCCGCTATTACATAAGAAGACCATCTGATACTATTTAATCAAACGTGGCCCCATTCGTCCCAAATCCTATTTACCCAAACTCCCGAGAGAAATCTAAACCTAAACGCAGCGTGATTTGAGCAATTAGGAATAAAAAAGGCTAAGAGAGTTTGTAAAACTATTGTTAAACTATTTTGAAGGAACTTTTGATTTCAATGTTATCTGTTTATCTCCTACAAAGCCTTAAAATGTATATAAGATTTTAACCCCGTACATAGTAGAGTTTATTATCTACTCGTATAAAAATTGTGTGCATTCTGAAATACATCATTTTTTAAAAGCTGTTAACCATAGCTATCCCACTACGCATAAAGAAGCACAAAATGTGTGCTTCAATGTACGGGGTTGAACATATTGAGAAAAAACAAAGAGATATAAAATACACGAAATCTTTAACACGTGAGGAGTAAATTTTTTACCACATTTCCATCTGTATTTATAAAATATTCCAACTTGTATTCTATAAAGTATATTTTCAAGAGAGTTTACTGTTTTGAAAATTAAAGAAAAATTAATTAATCACTCGAAAATGACGCTAAACGTTACTTTCTATCATTCTAATACAAGCAATACTACAAATGATTTATCTGTAAATTTTCTATGGGTTGTTAGAAACATGCCTGAGGTTTCCAGAGAAAACAGTTTTTTTACTAATATCCTTTAAATTCTATGAAAAATATACTATAATATTGGTAAAAGGTGTAGTTTGCAAATCAGCAAAGGCATTTTCAAACGTTTTACGTGTTGAGCTTCCATGAGAAAACATGGTTTAAATAAAGGGTACCTAAAAGCAACGTAGATTATTTCCCCTGAAACCAATGTATTTGGTTTCGATTTAGAGTTTGGTGACAATCAAAGTTACAACATACTCGAAAGATACCCACCGTGATTACCCCGCATTCTGTGAAAATACTTCGATGCTTCAAATCCGAATAATTGCTATTTTTTTCAATTTCGCCTCAAAAGTGTTTGTCGAAACGATACTGGAGACTTAATTTTATTACTCGTGTCAGATCCTAATTAAACTATTAAAATAAGTCAAAGGATTACTTACCATCCTACCCCATCCATTATTCGATCTTGTTTACAAAACCCACACATCGTAGAAGAATGTCCCCTTCACCATTTTCCCGAAAGCACATCTGTTATAAATCAAATGACTCCCAAAGGCGACGACTGACTGAATAACTTCACCGTCACACTTTGACCTCCACCCTTCGAATAAGAAGAAGTAATTCACAAAACTATCTGACATTAACGCTATGGTATCGTCTGCAGTTCTATATTCTAAGTCCTAAACGTTTAAAAGCCATCTTCACAATCCCGCCGATTGCATAACGCAGCGGTCGTGAAGTCGTTTGCATACAATCTTGTATCACAAGTGTCCGCATTATCTGTCGGTTTCTTGGAACCGACTGAACGGGTATAGGCAGGAGGCAGGAGGCTGTAGGCGGCCCTCCAAGGGAACGATGGGAGGTCCATTGGGTCGGGTACACCGTGCAACTTATATGGTCTCCCCTGCTGAGACTGTCAACATACTCGTATGCGTAACAAACCATGCTTTACGTTTTCTAAGCGATATGATTGCTTCATACACATTGCCTTTATTGTTATAATTTTGCAGCAATCTTGTTGCTTGGAAAGGAATACGACTACAAAGAATTGGTGTAAATCGCAAAATAAAGCGAGATTCTATAAAGATTGGAATACCTACTTAACATATTGAATTTAGTTTAATTTATCCAACATTTATTACGACGGTCTCAACGAACAGTGTCGGATATCTAAAAAATGTTTAAAGTAAAGTAAAGTTTAACATTCTTATATTATCGTGCATATATTTTAATTGTATTAGAAAGCAAGAAATAAAGATTTATTGTGATATTTGTCATAAATCCTATATTTCATTGTGAAAATATATTATGACAACTTTAAAAAGCTCTTATGCAAAAGTACCAATTTGCACATCCAACATTGTTCATTGAGACCATTGATTTATTTATGCAATATACCATATTATTATCGCCATATACCATACTGACAACCTCCGTGGCCGAGAGGTTAGGATCATCGGTTACGAGTTCGTAGGTCACGGGTTTTAGGCCCGGCTTGGTGAATAGCCAGAAACTTCCCAAACTTCCTCTTCCCCATCTCCTGCCCCTTCCCACTCCCTTCAGCTTCACAATATACCCTAATTGGGGATGCCATAGTCCTACTGGCTCCGGAGAGTTGGGACTCTTGTGCAGTATTGACATTTAAAAATAATCTAGGATATTGTTTTAAGAAAAAAATAAATTATGATGGCATTAAAAATACAGTAAAATCAAATAAAATAGTGTTAGTAGCAAAACGAAAACACTCTTCTAAGGCAATCGACTCTTATATCAGCAACGTCATCGGCTATCGGAAGGCTGATAGAACCCAAAGGCAATCCAAATACTATGTTTTGAGATCGCGCTGCAGGAGTATCGGGGCCGAAGGCTTGGAATAAACTCCCTCCGGAACTAAGATGTATAACGAGCCCAACAGAATTTCGGTCCAAACTGAAAACTTATCTTTTAAGACTTTCGTATCCTTAAATTCCTTAGAAGAATCTCAACATAATCTGTTTCTCAATGAATCACCTTTAGATATACAAATTTTAACCAAATCCTGTACTGTACGACAAATTCAGAAAGTCCATTTTTAATTTCGCTACCATGCCCTAAATCGGAAAAAAATAAAGTACAGCATCCTTGAGATGATTTTTCACAAAAACGGCGCTATACAAATAATCCAAATATTATTATGATTTTGTATTAGTACATGTCCTGGTTGATACAGATTGTTTTAACACAAAGATTTGCTTCTTGCCGATATTGTATAAGAATTAGAATAACATGTTGAGATTTCATACAATCCAAAGTTCAAAAATGTTGTAAGATATGGATTGTGAATTTAAAGGATATTGAAGGAGGAGATAGTGATAACAGTGTCTTGCTAAACACTTGTTTTTAAATATGGTGTTATCAATCACCCATCAATCAGTAAAACGTAATTGAATAGATCATTGGGAAACAGTACTTACACAAATATATCAGCATGCGATTGCAATATATCCGATGTTTTGTAATGGTAAAATGGCGATATTTTATAAAAACGTACGCTTATTACTACAATATCGTCTCAAAAATGAGTTAAATATGCAGTTTTGATCAGTTCTTTTTTCTGCATCGAATGTTCTAACTCTCGTTTGATTCTGAAGACTTTTGTGGCCTTTCAGCCATCTCAAATATATTTACCATTTGCGAAAAGGTTCGACTCAAGCGACATAATTTTGGAACTTATTTGTCGCTTCAGGTAACTCAGTGAGACCTTTTTTCCAAAAATCCAACCAGGTACTGAAGACTTTTGACTTTTATTGTAAAACAAAAAAACTTCAAAGTGCTCTGGTTTGAACTTCCCAAAATAGTGCTTCAGCCCTTTTCCCTTTCCGGAAACGTTATATAAATAACCATTTAAAAAGTAGGACCTATGGGCTAACCGTAAGGTCGATATAAGCTTCGAAATTTCGAAAACAAAAGCTGATAAAAATTAAATGTAGTATTATTTATGCAACATGAAATTTTATTTTTTTAACCTTGGGCATCAATTATGAAATCAAGCATCAAATAATTAATCGTAGATAAAATTCAACACGTGACGAAAGACATCGACACAAATGGAAAGCACTTTGCGAAGCAATAAAGCAATTTATTTATAATTTTCCTGGTTTTCTTTACCTGCCACTTGACGGTACTAAATTTGTTCGCCAGAAGTTATATTTATTATTGATCGAGTTAGATTAACTGCTTATCTTACTTATAATGCACAATTGAAGTAAACCGCCTTAAATGTGTTGTGACAATGTGGAAGTAAGGTACCTAGTATCTACACACGACTTAAGTTTGTTTTTCAATTAATGTAAATTGCATTCCATAGACGCTGAAGAAGGCTTTACACAATAATGATAAAAGATTGTATTGTAGATAATAATATAGGTGTGTTTTTCAAAAATATCCCTAAATAAGGTAGCCAGGAAATTTATGCTGCCACCAAGTCTACATAAAATACATTTAAATGTATCGAAAGCGACATTAATTTCGATTTTCGAGGATTTTCGTCAATGTCCAGAAAGGAATGTCAAATTTATTATAAACCTACAATCATCATCCTGATTTTTTTTTGTACCACACATGTTTTCCACTGCTCGATCCAGTGAGCCTCCATCACCCCTAATTGTGTTAAATAATAATAGGAGTAAGAGAAGGGGAAGGCTCCGGTATACCAATATATTTTAATAGATATAGTTTGTAGATACAGATAAAGTTTGTAAGTATAGATTAATGTACTCTTCTGATTGGTGATCTCTCATCAACGCGACACTGAAAGTGTCATAAATCGCGGGTTTGAGGCCCGGCGTGTGCAAATAAATTAAATTCAATTGATATGTGTTATTTCACATAAAATTAATGTACAATAATTGTATACCTACGATATATTTACTAAGTATCACCTGTAGATACTCTAAGAATCGCCTTAGTGAACAACCACCATTCAGAATCGAAACGTTGTTTGAAATGGTAATAACCTTATTTGATAACCAGATCTGAGCCAGGTACTTCCCAACCTTTCTCATCTCACTTCCCTCCCCTTCAGCTTCACAACATACTCTCATTGTGGATGCCATAGTCCCACTGCCTTTAGACTCTTGTGTGGTATTCACAAAAAAAACTTCTCTTCGGAAATGAAGTGTAAAACTGACTGCTTACAGTAGCATCAAAACAATCAACAATAAAAATAAACGTTTGATCCTTGAAAACGTCCGTTACAAATATTTTACGATATTTCTTCAATGTTGAGTCAAATAAGAAATTTCGCAAAAAAAAACTGTTCACAAGAAAAAAACTTTTATTTGTATTCAATTCAAATCGCATTTTATATGTGTTAACATATAAATTGTCAAAAAAAATATCTCCTATTTTATTATATCGACTGCAGGTAGCTTGCATTTTTTAAATAAAAAATAGTGATCATGTATAAATTACTTTGTTGTGCTTTTTAACCTTTGAAATATTTGTAAAAATAGCAACATAGATGGGAAAAACCCTTCTTTGCCTGTAATTATTTTTTTAAGAGTCAACCTGGTCTACGTCACGTAGATTAATAACGTTATAATTAAGTTTAATTTATTATAAAGCTTAAAAAATGTTCATGAAGGTATAAACCTAGTAAACAACTCGATTGATAGCATTCAAACGTATTTGTTTAGCGAGGCGGTATATTCCTTTGATCTGAACAATTTAATTACTGCCTTTAGCCGAGCTGATAATATTAGTAAAGGAAAAACATATTTTTGTATTGTTATTACGTTTCCGATTAGCCATATTGTGTGCTAATGTAATAAATATTATAAGATCGTACTTACCTCAACAGAATAATCTTGAAAATAATGGATTGAGCAAACATTCATCTTCTACGAACATAACACTTCCACTTTATTTTAAAATCATTAAGTCCTTATTTTCCTTGCTTTCAATCGGGTGCCTTTTAATAAATTTTTAAGCTGCATAGATTAGAATTTTCTTTTTTTTTCTTTTTAAAGAACGACCAACATTCCTGGATTACGAATAACCTAACAATATTTGAATTCATCCTACTACATTTAGATGAAATTCAATTATCTATTATTAAATATGTAGAAAAATTTCAGATATCACGGCGTTTTTAAATATTTTTAGTGCGGATATACAGGTATCAATGTACATAAAAGTTATAAGTTTTGACGGCCTCCATAGTCGAGTGGTAAGACGCTCGACTATGAATCCAAAGGTCGCGGGTTCAAACCCGGCGTGCGCCAATAACTTTTATTTAATTAATATGTGTCATAACACATTTAATTCATATAAAAATAATAAAAAGTATATTAGCGGCACGTTCCAGAGTGGTAGATACTCTAAGTATCGCCCTGGTGAAAGACCACCATTTAGAATTGATACGTTGCTTGAAATGGCTTTAGCCGTGTTTGGTGACCAGATCTGAATAGCCAGGTACTTCCCAAAATCGCCTTCCCCTCTCCAGTACCTTCAGCCTCACGACATACCCCTATTGGGGATGCCATAGCCTCACTGGCTCTAGACGGTTGAGAGCAGTTGAGACTCTTGTACGGTATTCATATTTTTAAAAAAGAAGTAAAAAAGACAACCAACAGAAAATTAAGTAAAAACGGCAAAAAATTCATTTTAAATGAATATTTTCATAAAAATGGTGTATTAAAAACAACGACATGATTACATTAATAGCAACAATGTTTGTCGTTTAAACATAACCTTATTAATGCAAAATATGTCGACATCCGAAGCGATTCGGTTCAATAACAAGATTGACCTCCCATCGGCAAGTTTCTCCCGCAGGCGAGAGCAAAACAGTCTATGTTGTCGATGACGAGATTAACCATTAGGATCATAGAAATCAACGCTCTCCATGATTGAGTTTTTGGTTCATCCACGAATCAATCTGAAGAAATGTGTAGCGAAATGCACATCCCTTCTGACCATTGGATGGTACGTTACGAACATACACAAGAGAAATTCGGCAGAATAGAGTCCTAGATAGTGGCTTCTCTAATGTGACACAAATGAACGACTCACTCCCAAGTTTCTTCTTACTAAAGGATAATAAGCAAAAGACGTTGCTTGATCAATGATGGAATACTTTGTTAGGCAGAGTTCAGAGCGGTTTAAATCCAATGCTTTTGACCGCTCGACCATCTAACAGATCTAATAATATTCTTGAAAAATGCAGTTTAATTTTGTAGTGAAGAATGTTTTTTTTTTTAAATATGGGAACATATAAATAAGATTTAAGTATTTACCTATACAGCCTTACGAGTATATTGTTGAACTATTCGATACTGAGAAATTCAATTACCTTAACAATATAGCAGAAATTTGTTTGTCTGAATACTCTGAATCTTAAATAAATTCAAGAACGGTGAGTTCTCAATTATTGATTAAATTTTCATTACTTTTGTCCAGAATGTCTAGAAGCCACCTTTATTAGTTATTTTCAGCTTGCAACTTTTAAAAGCTATGGAACGTTAAAACATCGGAGACCAGGCACCAATTTTTTGCCTTATATTTTCAAATGTTCGATAAGAAAATTGGGTAGTTTCTAGGAAATTTCATGTATACATTATGTATGAAATTTACAAAAAAATTGTTCCTTGTCTCCTGAAAAGATTGTTTCTCACCTAGGGACACCTATATACTCGTACGTACTAGTGAATGTATCGACTCGTACAATATAAGTATATGGATATAGATAAATATACTAATACGAGTACTACCTACATGACTTTTATCAGTGATGTCCTAATTTTCTGAAAGAGGCAGTATATCTAATAATCTTACTTTTTATTAGTATTATTATAAGTAAGTTCTAACGACTGTGACGTAATTTCAGTATCATAGATACAAACATCAACATCAGTAAATAATAGAACGTAGGATGCAAAATACAAATTATTGCAGTGATTCGAGACATGCTGAACTTTGTATTGTTGGGAATTTTCGTAATTAAAATCTCATTATGATCTGCGATATACTTTTTCTAATTAGAAATAGTAATGATAGATAGCTCAGGTCATACTTTCATATCATCGTAGAGATTTTCTTGTTTACAAAATAATGATGATGTACTAGTAGTTTACAACTTGCAGTATCCGGATTTTGGCTTTTGGTGGATTTTTTCACAGTATTGGGCTATTGGTTAGGCGTGTCAGTTTGGGCGTCGTAATGTTGATTCCAAAGTTTGAAGGACCTTATCAGATTTGATTGACAGCAGAAAAACCATGGCCCAGGCTCTTTACTAAAGTTCACCAGGGTTTTTAACTGGTTGGCACTTTATCGTGGTTCCACGGTTCGTGGTCGAGTGGTTAAGATCCTCGACTACGAATCCAGAGGTCACGTATTCAATTCCCAGCACGCGCAAATTCGTGTTATTTCACAATTAATTTAAAAAATATATATTTATAAATTTTGTAGCACGTTCCAGAGTGATAATGCAAATTATCGCCCTGGTGATTCAGAATCGAAACATTGCTTTGAAACCTGAAGAGTCGGTTGTATAACATATGACACATTGGTCAAAAATTGGTAAAGTGCGGTTTTTATCAGTTCTTTTCTGCGTCGAATGCTCTGATATTCTTTTCCCTAATTAAAAATATTTACCATTTGGATAAAGGCTCGACTCAAGCTACTTTGGAACTTCTTCAGTTGTTTTTTTTTTTAACTTCTTTTCATTCTATCATCGTGTGAGCATCGAGCTAACTTTTTTCCTCAAAATCCAATATAACAATCCAGTACTAGTAGTTGTAAAAAAAAACTTTAAAGTGCTCTGGTGTAAACTTCCAAAATGGCGCTTCAGCCCTTTTGTGACGATTTTTTCAAAAGCGTTCGGTCTACTTTTATCCTTCCTCTGCCAATTTAATGCCTCACTGTCATACATCGGGGTTGGTTAGGTTAGGTTTGGTTTATCCACTTCATTGTGGACTGCTAGCTTCGTTTCTTTTGACATTTGTTTTATTTATTTGCGCCAACAGCGTTCAGTCCTCCAATGTTGATTCCAAAGTTTCCATGCCTCCCAGATTTGAGATTTCTTCCTACAGCAGACTCATCCATTGCCCAGGCTTATTGAAAATGTTTAGTATAGATATTTTCTTGTGAATGTTTATGTATTAATTAAATCAATTATTTACCTAAAAATGCCTGGCTTTTTTTAATGGCTTACTTTTATCATTCACCACGGTTAATGAACTTGTTAGAGTAGTTGAACTTCGGTATATAGTATGTTTGTATCACGTCATTGTTTGACAGATTGTTTTCGCATTGTGCATTCCGATATGGAGTTTTATTAGTTCAAACATTCCGTCCTTACCAGTATGCTAAGTAACGCGTTAGGCCTGTGAATCTTTCCAGCTCACGCAAATACATTTCAATATATTTGCTGTAGGTACTTTACGTACAGCTTTGACGATAAAAACATATGCGACATGTAAAGGCGGACACTTTTCTTTTGGAATATTAATATTTTGAAGGTTTTTAGAAAATATTGCTGAGTTGTGTTACCAAGCATAAGCGTTTACGCATTTACTTTTATTTCGTTTCTATTAGAACATAGATTGGTTTTATGTTATTTTTTTATAGTGAATTTCGCACAAGAGTCCCAACTGTTTCCAACAAGAGCCAGTGAGACCCCCCGATCAGGAGTATTCTGAAGGTTTTGTTGAAGGGTTGGGAAGTACTTGGCTATTCAGATCTAGTCGCAAAACCATTTCAAGCAACGTTTCGATTCTGAATGGTGGTCTTTCACCAGGGCAATACTAGGAACGTGATTTATATTATTTTGCGTTATTGTTCCAAAGAACCCCAAAGCGATGATGACTATTTGAAATCGAAAGTAGGCTCGCGCGAATCCCAGCTGACGTTTTCTTCTACGTCGAGCTTAGGGTTGGTAATATAATAATAATAACAGTGATTTTACATAGCGCAGATTTGTGATGATTCACATCAGTCATTCGCATAAATTCGTATTTTATAAAAACAGAAATGTATCTAAATCAAATCTATTTAAAAACATGTTATCATACATCTTGAAAATATTTACAGTTATGGGTATAACAGTGCATTTGTACGTCACCCGATTTTTTTAAATATTTACTTTAAAAAGTTTAAAATCCAATGAAAAAGTGAATATGTCAGAACTGAGACAATTAAAAAACATTGAAGACAATTAACATGTAGGTTAGGTTGGGTTAAAACGTAATTCTAAAAATGCAAGCACATTTTATTTATATAAAAAAATGTATGGTATATTAGCGACACTCTCCAAGGACCACCATTCAGAATCGAAATATTGCTTGAAATGGCTTTAGCCAGGTTTGGTGAACAGATCTTAATACCCAGGTACTTTCCAAACTTCTTCTTTCCCACTACCTTCAGCCCCAAAAAATACCTTGATTGGGGATGCCAGGGCAGTTGGGACTTTGTGCGGTCACTAACTAACTAACCATCACGCCGTTTCCCCGCAGGTAGGTATAACTCTGTCTTGGCACACACTCCTTGCTTCATTTACATTCATACATCGTCTCATACATACCCTTATGTTATTCTGACTCTTCACAAGACCCGATTCAAGTGTTTGTTTTACTTTCGCATCATATATTCTTTTCACACTCCTTTCTTCGTTCATTCGCTCTACATGCCCAAACCATCTAAGCGTCCCTTTCTTGATCCTATTAATTACCACATTTCTGATACAGTCATTATAATATGTATTTTATAATTCCGCATTTTTTTTTAAATCTACGATCTTCGTTGTTGTAAAAATTGTTTAAAATGTTGCAATCGGTGAATATTCCACAAACATCTTTAACTGTCGTTGTAAACAATCGCGAACTACGATTTCGTCGTACACCCAAATCAAAATTGGAAAATAAAATTATTACCAAATCGGTTATCAAAATTACCTTCGAAATTTACACAATTTAATATTTCCACATATTTAAGAGACAGGTGAATTATACTTTGTTTACATAAATGTTTTCGATAGGAGGAAGCTCGTAAGACAATAAATTACAGTCTTCTGCATAGGAATTTAAACACAGTCCAAGGCTGGTGTAAAGCAAACGTCACGATTTCCAAATTAATTCTTTCCTATAAGTTCTCACCGCCGATCACGCTTTGCTGCGTATTTATTTCCTGCAGCGTTTAAACAAATTAATCAAATTTAATTTTATGTCTACCCAAAAAGTATTTTGATATAATGAAATTTAAATACATCTCACAGTCTGAAAAGAAAACTGAGAATAGTCACGTTGACCAAGAAACTCCTGATCAGAGAATGTATAAATTTCATGACGCAAGAGCTCACCATCAATTGATTTCTGGCATCATGAAATTTGGATAATCATCACTGTGGTCATCATACCTGACACATGTATCTTCAACTGCCTTAACCAACAAACCTCATTATATTTCAATGGATATTTCAAAGCTTCTTATCCTTATCCTGATGATGATTCTGATAGTTGGAAATAGTTTTTTTTTATTTTTTTTTTATAGTGAATACCGCACAAGAGTCCCAACTGCTCCCAACCGTCTAGAGCCAGCGAGACTATAGCATCTCCCAATTGGGGTATGTTGTGAGGCTGAAGATAGTGAGGAGAGGAAAGATATGGAGAAGAGGAAGGTTATAAAGTACCTGGCTATTCAGATCTGGTCACCAAACACGGCTAAAGCCATTTCAAGCAACGTTCCAATTCTGAATGGTGGTCTTTCACCAGGGTGATACGAGTATCTACCACTCTGGAACGTGACGCAAAATACTATATATTATTTTATATTGATTAAATATGTTATGACACATATTAATTACATAAAAATTATTTGCGCACGCCGGGTTCGAACCCGCAACCTTTGGATTTGTAGTCGAGCGTCTTACCACTCGACTACGCAGGCCGTCAAGTCAATTGCGTTGACCTAAGAATTTTAGATATTAAAAGCAGTGCAATTTCTCTAATACTCCAGAGCTCACCGTTGGAGAGTATTTGCTATTTTGGCATACAATTTCTATTCGTTAAAATTCTTAAGGTTTCGTTTATCTAAAAACTCACTATGACAGGGTTTTCATTGTCCCAATTAATTTATTTATTTAACAAGATCCCTTTCTCTCACCCCAACGATGAATCTTCTACCACCTTTAATAATGATGACGTATTTCTTATAAATTAATTAAGGTAAGTTGGTTGGTAATCTTTCAAGCACCGCGTACGTGCCTTTTCTCTCGGTCATTGGTTTTCTACGGTTTCAATTGAATCTATAGTACACACAATCAGAATTCGAAATACATACCTCCCCACTTACCTACCACATGCAGTCACAGAAGTCGACAACCCCATTATAGCGATGACTCAATAAAATCATCGATCCTACTAGCCAATTTATATGTTATTTTAGTGCCTACTTATTTAATTGGCTAGGCTTTTTATCAGAATGTCTTGTATTAATTTGAAGGTCATTGTCTTCATTGTTATATTTTATGAACCATCATACTTTCATTTGCCGATTTATCTACCTATTAATTTTAATTCTTTCATTTCACCTGTCTTTACATAACTCTGTCATTTCTGTCAGTAATCTTATTTTGAGTGTTTTTCTTAAAGAATTCAATACCCTTCGTAACCGCTAAAAATATTTTATCCTTCGTAATACCACTACATTTTTTTGTAGAAAACAATCACTTTGTGGTTTGACATATTTAAAAAAAATTAAAAAAATACTTTGTACAGGACCACGAATATATATTTTTTCCTGTAAACTCATAAAATTCATCTTTATTTATTCTTTAATCACCTTCTCAGTTGACGTTTTGTCTCTTTCAATTCATATTATCTGTTTCTTTCTCTCCTTGATAATAATTTAAATGTTATTCTATTGTTTTCTCATTGTTTTGTTATTTTATTTTATAATTTGTTCTGCCTCTGTATGTACATATAACCGCAAACTTTGTGTTTTTTGTTTAGTTCAATTTTGTACCCTGGTGATGCTCAGCCTAAGCGAAACCAGTCGGTCATAAAAATTAAAATATTATTCGTGTTCAAAGTTATTTTTTCATTTCTTTAAATAAGATTTTTATTTAAAGAAGAGTTGTGTAGAATACATGTTTGCAAGAATGGAATTTTAGGTAGAAGATCGATGACAACGTATAACCACGAGCTATGCAAATTTCTTGAAGAGCTGTCAATAACATAAGAATGTAATGCCCTCCTGGATAGAGTATAAAGCAAGAATTTAAAATAGTCGACAACCAAATGAGAATTTCTATAACCAGTAGTGACCGACCCTTTTGGTCATTTGGACACTAACCTTCATGCTGATAATTATTTTTTACAAAAATTACTTTAAAAAAACCAACTGGTAGTAGGTAATATTAATAGTTTTGAAAAATTCAACGGCGATAGCAGCACCATCTGGCGTCAAAATAAGAAGTTATTTTATGTACCCAGGGTCATTCTAAATTTTGTCCGCAAAATAGTCTTCTTTCTCTATATTTGCAATACAAAAAATGAGATACACACTATGCCGTCGCGAGTATGCAAAATTTCATATTCCTAACGGACTCTAGGTCATGACCCGGCAGCGATTGACATACGATTATTATAGATGTTTGAGGGAGATAGTGGTTAAATTGTCAGTTAGGTATTTTTCCGGTTGCGATTTGTGGTTAAACAATTGTCATTTTGAATTTGAATTATGAGTATTATGACAATTTGCAGTTGTGAGTGTTGAATTATCAACGTAGGTACCTTACTTGCTATGATTTATTAAAAATATTGAATTCGGTGGAAATCACATTGAAAGAAATCGTAAACAATTAAAATAATACTGTGTGATATTGAAAAGACACGTTAGATATAATAGGTATGTACTACCGGCTTTAGAATTTGGTGGGCAAAGATATATAGTAACGTAGAGAAATATGTAGATACGTTTTTCTTTCAATTGACCTTCTTCTTCTGGAACTCTAGAGCCACCACTGCCTTTAGTAAGATTACAGGATAATTGAGCATCAAAAGGCCAGATGTGTAGGAATGCTTGTAGATACGAGTATATGCTTGTATAAAATGCTTTTTATGTGAACACCTCATAAAATTCCCAATTGCTCCCAACTGCCCGAAGCTAGTAGGACTATGGCATTTCCAATTGGGGTATGTTGTGAGGCTGAGCTGAGTGGGACAGGACGAATATGGGGAAGAGGAAAGTTTAAAATTGTCTGGCTATTCAGATCTGATGACAAACAAATGATCTAATCGCAAATGCATTGTGTCTTAATGTATGCGCAGCTATACTGTACTATAAGCAACTCGTTTATTTAGCACGTTCTTCGAAGTACGTACCTACCTTTTCTATGTTTTTTTTTTTATATTTCAATTTATTACGACGTACGTTACTATCGTTTTATGAGAATTGTTGCCGTCGTTAGGATGATTCAATATTATGTCATCATTTTTTTGGTGTAACACAAAAAGAATCGCTGCATAACTAGAATTTACAACCTTTAAAACAGTTCTTTTTTAATTATTATTAATATTAAATTTCATTAGAGTCATCAAAGTGATGCAAAGGGGAAATGATATTAATGCGGAGATCATTATTGCATCTTTACAGCGAGTCATAAACAATGGGTTCATTTATCATACACCTAATAAAAATAAAAAGCTTTCCACCCCTTGCCTACATATGTTATTTGAACTTTAATGAACGGATTTTTCTCTAAATTATGTATTTAATTTATGTGTGGTTTTGTGCTTAATTTGTAGAACGGGATAGTTTTGCTGATTAAGATGACTTTAGATATGTTTAATGACAAAAAAATAATAGCTGGGTCATTCATAACATTTGCCTTCCGATTAAAATAAAATTCCAAAGTAATGATAATGCTAAAGTTTCACTGGTTTCGGGAAAACAGATTTGTTGCCCCTGTCTCATAAAATAAAATTGTCATTAACGTAGATTACCTAACTACCTTTACAGTGCCCTTGTCTTTACATTTATTCACGGCTTAATCTTCCACTACGTGTATGTATCCCGTAGACCGGTAGAAACGGTCTCGGTGAAAGGGATGTGTGTTTAGTATTTATAAGATAATCAAATGACCGATAGCGCTTTTAGGAAGGTTCCTCAAATATTGGTTTAGTGTTAAGGCTTTGGGCATTCACGTGCCGGGGCTTTGAGGCTGTGTAGCCGTTCTGAGAGAACACCTG
Source organism: Drusus annulatus (assembly GCA_022651775.1). Lineage (NCBI taxonomy): Eukaryota > Metazoa > Arthropoda > Insecta > Trichoptera > Limnephilidae > Drusus > Drusus annulatus. The sequence continues at coordinate 629,246 of JAGWCC010000210.1, read as the reverse complement.
TCTAAGTCTGATGAAAACAAACGTTCCCTTTGAATAAACAATGGTATATTACTGACGTTAACGCTACTTTCGAATAATTGTTGATATAATATAATGTAGGCGGCCAAGTAGACGATTCGCTTGTCCCATGTTTATACTCTAGTTTTTGTTACTGTTATAATTTTATGTTGGCTTCTTGTTTATTGTTGTTTGATCAGCTTTTCTAACATGTGATACAGGCATTCATGAAACTAATAAGCCTTTTTCACTTAATCTGCAACCGAACTCGAGAACACCAGATCAGAGATAAAGCTCTTACCCCTTAACAATGGTGATCGCTATTAGTGATTGCTTCAATATTAACAATACTTATTTTTTTATGATCAAGTAAACTAGACCTTTGATCACATAAGTATGACAACTAAAAACGCGTTTGTTAAAACATGAACGTAGAAGACAACTACTAAAACATTACATCTATCTCGACTCGAGAACTCCTCCCATTAAGAGAGGCTTAGCAAAATCCATTTATATATTTGTTATCAAGATTAAAAAATAAAACTAAGATAACCTAAAAATAATTAACAAATGCGTGTACTACATTGTTAGTGCACCTATCATTATATAATATAAATATACAATTATGCAACCAATTTTTATAAGGCATACTTTTATACTATTAATCGGCTTAATCTATATTTTCTCATTTTTGTCCGTCGCTAATTCTGTTAAAACGATGATAATCGAAGTGTCGGAATTCGTCTTAATTTGTATTTTTATCATTTTCCTCAATAATTGTTGAACGCTGGTAATCTGTAATTATGTATGAGTACTTTCAATATTTTTAGAAAACCGATTTCCTGCAATTACTTAATACGTACGCTGCAGTTAACCCAAAAAATTCACAATGTGAGATGAAGAAACCTTAAACGTAGATATTCCATAGAACATTTTCTACTTCTGTTAAAAATGTTCGCAATAATTCCCTAAACACGTTTTTTAAATCCAATCCGCATTAGAATAAGGCTTACTGATAACAATCTAATAATATTTAGGAAAAGCCTCAGTACAAAATGATTGAAATATGCACAAGCCTCTCGATAAGAATTATTATGCTGCCTATAAACAATAAAAAGTCCATTTGATAAAATTCTTTATATTGCATATACATAGTAAATCTGCAAAGAAAACATACTCACTTTCATCAACTTAATACACGTCGCAACCTCACCGCCACGACGCGATCGACTCTACACATTTACATTTATTTCCAAGCTCGTTTAATAACTGAGGCTCAGACAAACTAGTATGCGAAATCAATACTTAATCTAGCAAACTATTCATTAAATATTAAACATATTTCTTTCTGTGTGGAACACACTAGCGCCGCGCCGGTCGCTGTACGTACTCAGTTCCCTCTCAGCTACTGTCGTGTCGAGTTGAGGAGTCAGCAACGCGACTGGGCACCTTACGGACACGTCAAGTCGTACTAAATAAACACTGTAATATTGGGTGCCCTCCTGAGATGTGATAATGCCTCATGAAACCAGTGTTCCGCGAGATCTCTCCGAGTGAATACGGCTTCAATTGTAATTGTTCTATGATACTAAACGAATCGATACGCCGCAATGGGTTTTCAGTTTTCCGTAGAATCGTTTGAATGTTTTCAATTTTAATTTTCAGTGAATCGCGCTCGATTTCAATCAATCCCGGCCTGATTTCATTGTGATAGTGACCGCAGCTGTGCTCGAATAATCCGTCGGAAATTGAACCTCATGGGTTTTTTTCTTTTCGCTGTGAATTGTGTTAGTGCGAACTGAGTTAGAAAGTTCCTCTTTGAGGGCAGTGGAGTTAACAGAATGTTCCAATTAATCAATTTGTAATTACTTCTGTTGTTCTGATTATTGGTTATCAACTACAAAACAGGGTTAGATGTGTGATTACAGATTTCGATCATAGAAGCGAGCACAACATGACGAAAACATTCTGCTATGTATGTTGACATTTTAATACTTTACTGTAGTTTGGATGTTTTAAGATAACCCCATTTTTCTTCTCCCAGACACACACCGACAGAGCAATATTATCGATATCGTATAACAACAAGATTCATATAATATAAATACGCCCATATTTCTGGCGGAGGTGCATATACATACTGAGAAGCACATATATACTCGTAAAATCAAATGATTACACAACGATTATTTATGGATAAGAATTAATTATCTACGAGTATCCGTAAAATACACAATGATATAATAGTTGGGTGATAATTTTTGTAAGGTGTTTATAATAATTTATTTATATTGATGAATTTTCCTGGTGGAAAATTAAGAATGAGAATAAAAGTGTGACAAAGGCGATTCATCGCACGCGCTTAACTTTTTTTATGTTTTTATTTGTTGCGCTCGCAAAATTTATAGACAAAATTTCCATAAATTCCGCGATGGTAGCTGCTTCCTCGGTGGCTAATTTACATACATTTACTCTTTAAATTTCATATTAAATTATACAGTCGGTTGATGCAGTTTTTTTTAATAGTACGTACGATCGTTTACTTCTGGAGAAGCTACAATTTCATTTATATGTACACGATCGTTTACTTCTGGAGAAGCTACAATTTCATTAATATGTACACGATCTTTTAAACTGGCTGTTTAGATATTTCATTTATTTTTAGTGAAATCCCGTTGAAATAATATGATTAAAAAACCCTTATTCAGCTACTTTATTTTTAATAAGCTGGTTTTGCTATTCTATGTGCACCGTCAGATAAGTCACGGTATTTAAAATATACACAAATTCTTTCTTTTTCAATATGGTAAAGCCGTAATGGAAAATTTTCCTAATCTATTTCATTCAAAATAATTCAAAATTATCTCGCAGATAAATTAAGACGAAATCAAATGTACACAACTAGATTTCTAAATGTATTAACTTTCTATAATTCAGTAGATCGATACTTGACAAGATGATATCTGTCTTCAAAATTATAATTCGCACTCTAGAGGCACGCTAGACTAGCCTAGGCGCGTCCAACTTCAAAAAAGATTAATTTTGTCGTTATTACAAATGAATAAAATCCCTCCTACTTGTATTCTCCATATTTGTATACATAGCTACATATTAATTTATCAAATAGCTGCATTTGTTTCAAAGCTACAAAGTGATCGTTTCGTCTAACTTGTTTCAATCAACATTTACTCACAGTAATTATACAATGAAAATGAACACTGAATATGACGTCTGGGAATGCGGCTTTTCTGATAGTCACATCAGACGGTCATATATAATCTGATTGAAAGGAGTATTAATAATAATCAATTTGCTTTAATATCATTGATACATTTATTTTCCATTTTTTTTTCATATCTATGCAAGGTAAACAAAATATATATATCACATTTAAGATCTTCAGAAAACAACTCGGCAACAATAATGTTTATTTTCAAATATTGTTGATTTATTGTAAAATTATTTCATGAACTCAGCGTTGCTCGGAACTCAAGATATTCTAAAGCGATATAGACTATTCTAAGAAGTCACATAAACAGCTTAGCGTATTTAAAATTCGTAATACTGAAAAGCTGTTTAATAGGATGGAAATCTTTCCAACGAGTTAACTTTTAATTAATCAATGAAAAAAAAAAATTTAATTCAAATGTTTTAAAATCTTTTAAAATGATGTTAAATCGTTTTTACCCGGAAGTTTATTTGTTAGCTTTATTTTGCGTATTAATGTGAAATTCGGACAACTCAGGTAAGATGAAATATTCATATATAACATGGGGGAACAAAACGGAATGAACAGAGAAATGGTGTATATTTCAAATAGATTCCTAGAAAACCATGCAGAAGGTTTTGATCAGTCAAACAGTGTTAGATTATATATATATATATATATATATATATATATATGTATATATGTATATATATATATATATATATATATGCTATATATATATATATATATATATATAAATATATATATATATATATATATATATATATATATATATATCCTCATCTATTATTTATATATATATATATATCCTCATTTATTATATATATATCCTGTGATTTACATCAACATAGCTGTATGTATCTATATATATATATATATATATATATATATATATATATATATATATATATATATATATATATATATATATATATATATATATATAGATACATACAGCTATGTTGATGTAAATAAAGATGAGGACTATCATACTTATCCGAATTACTGAAATTAAATTGGAATATATGTAGCATTGATTGATTTCGTTGACATAATTTCACGGTTATTCATCTGTATACGGCATAACAACTAACTTTAATTCAAGACTTGACAACCAACACTTGTTTTAATCAACAATAATTACATAAGAAACCGACTAAGTTAAACCTAAAACATATGATAACGTTAAAGATTATAGTATAATGTTTCCGTGTATGGTCTTGTAGATAAAGATTCCAAGACTAAATATTAATTATAATAAGTTTTGCTTATTTTCAAAAAATAATAGACAGTATTAATTATTAGTGATTTATCTCTAAAATATTCTGTTTTAATTTAACCAAAATCGGTCTATTCTGCACATTCCACGAGAAATGCTGAAGTAAAGAGTAAAACCTTGCGGAAATTAACCGAAATCCATCGATTATGGAATTTTTAAATTTAAGATCGCACCGTCATTAAAGTCAGGAAGATTATTTTGGACATTGCTGCACTTTGAACATTGATCCCTTGACCCTAAAAATATGTGTTTATTATCGTATAACATCAATTAAAATCAGTTTGCTAGCACAACATCATTTTGATTGATATCGTTATTTAGGAATGTAGTTAATAACAATAATTATTCAAGATTGTGTTGATCCCAACGTCTTCAAAAGCTTAAAATGTGATATATTTTAATAGTCAATAAATCCAGTTAAAATTCAGTCTCAATTTCAAAGCTATTTCGATTTTCATATGGGGTACGCAACTTGACACTTATCATTTATTATTTTACTATCTTATAAAATAAAGTTTTAATCAAATTTACTATTATAATTATTTAATTCTGCTAGTTTCAATTTTTAATTAAGCAATAACAAACAGTTTGTTATCATTAAATGGGGAAAACAGATTTTAAAGTTAATTTCCTCATAGAATAATAATTTCAAGATTTCTGAAGAATTTCAGTTTTTACAACAGTGAACTAAAATCATATAAATAAGTCATTTCCACATTACCTAACCAAATTTTGATAGTGGTCTTAAACATCGAAACAGCTGTTTTTTAAAACAAATATTAAATCTAGCAGAACTAAATATTAATAATATTAAATTTGATTAAAATTAATGAAGTTCTACAAAATTTACACAAAAACTATAAAAAAAAATTATAAATTAACAGTTTTTAGTTGAAATAATAATAAAACTAAATAATAAGGAAAATTAAATAATTTTTATGTTTCCTTAGTACAGAAAACTAATAAATCAAAAACATTGAAGTAGAGGTCGTATTAAGTATTGGACTAAATCTTAGAGATTATGACCGTGTAATAATTCACTGACGTAGATACGTAGATAAACTCACACCTACCAAATTAAGTTTATAAATATTGAATAATTTGTTAATTCAATTAACTATTAAGTAATTTGTAACTGAATTCGCCTAAGCAGCAAGTTTAATTTGAAAAATACATTTTTTCAGTTTCTGAATCCATCCGCTTTTCTTATAAAAATAAACATTTGTAGAAAAATGCTGAATTTTCCCCAATTATTTAAGCACGGATTTCAGGTCTCGAAATGTTAAAAAAAAGTGTTCTTATAAGAGGATATATTTTCTGAAGCACCTAAAAAGATAATTTGGCACTACAATATGTGCACAGCTCTTTTGTCTTGAATTTAAAAGTCAACGTAACTATTTTGAAGCGCACAATGTCATTTCCACTTTCTATCATGAACCATGAAGCTTTTAAGCGTCAATTAGACCCTAAAAAATAGATAATACTCTTTATTGTTTTATCATTAATTGATTAATATAATAATTAACTTAAATATTATTAATATTTACTTTTTCTGATTAAAAGACAACGTTTAATTGATTCTGTTGTTATTTTTAGGCGGCGTTTTATCTTATTCAACGAGCCACTGTGTTATCACGATAGGAAAATTTTAAAGGATTAATCATGTTCAACTAATCCGTCTTATCGATTTTTTCTCATAAATGGGCCGATCTGGCTGTTCGTCTCTAATCTATTAAGCTCCTTATCTGCCCAAAGATTGAAGGCGACGCCTCGGTAATTTAAAAATATTGTCTTTCGAAAATCCTTGTACGATAAAGATTACAAATAAATATTAAATATAATAAAATATTTTCCTAATAAATAAGTTTTTATCAATGATTCATTATTTGAAAGACGTTAAAAATATTTGTATTGTTTTGCAGCTGAGAGGTCCGTTGTAAACACTGTTTCTGTTACATCCGTTAATTATGAGAAAGAGCTAGTGGTTACAACAGAGTTACCAGCGGTTTGGTTTTAGCAATGTTTTACACACAAATCTGTTTGCAAACAATTTATTTATTTATTTAACAAGATCTCATTAAAACATTTGTTCACCAAATACATTAAGAGATGAATGATATAAAAGCATTGTAGATACATGCACAGTGTAAAAAAAAGAAATTAAACGTTTGTGCACACCTCAGATATAGACAAGGTATTATATATCCGAAGGAGTTATATAAGTACAAACTGAAGTAGTGTGACGCACTATATATGATATAATAACGCATATAAGGTTAACAATGAAAAACAAAAAAGATTAGATATAAGAGAGGTTCATTCTTATACACATTTTATGAGATAATCGTTGAATTGGCAAGTGTAAAAAGGTGTGTAGAAAAAAATATTTTATCAAGGATTATACAGATCGTTATGTACCTAACGGTCACTCTTGTACGTACATCGAGAGATAATGACAGAACTCTATATATTTGCATCTAAATATATCTAAGGTAGATGCAGCTTCATTGAATAGTTCCATCGCTTTATATATTGGCGTGTTTTTGTGTCAATGTGTACAGTGTCTATTTTATTTACGAATATGAAAACCAGTGAAGAAATTATGCCAAATTTTAGGATATTTCTAGGAAGACAGCTAAATATTTGGAAAATTAATTTTTAAATGTTTTATTTTCAGGTTACCACAGCTTGCCGTGTCAGCGACGATATTTTTCTGCCTCCTGATGGTATGTTACTTCTTTTATAATATTTAATTGATTAAGAAAATAAAAGTCTTAGAGTTACAATATTATTTTATAGCATAAATAATATTTTCAATGTAGGTATAAGTACTGTGTTTTAGCGTTTAAAACAATAGAAAGCTCTTAATTACAATATTAAGAGACCCGCGCTTTAATTTTGATCGCAAGATATTTTTTCTTGGCCTTGTATATTTTATTTATCCCATGAAAATAAAAAAATAATAACATAAATGTATTACCTAGTAATGACGTGGAGTTTATTTTATTACTAATTGAGAGTTACAAGTGTTATTTTATTTTGTATCCTGAAACACTTTAAAATAAGAATAATTTCTATGTATCCTGTCATAAGATAAGCATGAATAAAGTTTTAAAGCTCATGTATTTTGAATATTGATTAATTTAATTCAAACCGATAAAAATGTTGATGTGATTTTAATACGTTTAATATAAAATAAAAACCAAATTCAGAGGAATACATTACTTTTGTTAACAAGTATCAAATTTGCTCGTGTTTTATTGACGTCTGAGTGACCAGATGTGCAAAAATATGTAAATCGTATGAAATATACATTAACGAACGGTATAAAATTGACATTTTACTGTTACTTTATTGAAATTTTATATTCACTTATCACTGTTACGCAACTTGCTTTTAAATGTGAGCAGATGTTTAAAATAATGAAATTATGATTAATAATTTATTTATTTTTTCAAGCCCTCCCTCTTCTTTTGTGAACTAAGACGCATTAAAAGCTCTGTTGTTTTGCTAACTAAACTCTTCAGAAAAAAACATAATTACCCTTTATATTCGAAACTAGAAAAAAAAATTGTTGAAAAAGTTCTGGGACCTTGAAATGATTTTTACTAAAACTGTATTATACAATGATTTTCAGTAAATCTTTTTCTTCTGACACTTTTTCTCTCATAGTATTAGTGCAAAGCTACGCTACTCTAAGGTGCTTGATTCTCGCGATGATTTAATAGTGATATTTCTTAAAAGTAGTTTATGAGAAGAATTTTCGGAGTCATGTAAGATAGTGTTATTTGGCGGATAAGATGCATCTAGGAGCTGCATCAAAGAGTTATTAATAACAAGATTCATAAAACTGCGATGGCTCCGCTTGACAAAACATGTAGCAAGGATGCAAGATAGCCGGCCTCCAAAGAGGCTTTTTTAACAGCCTGCAGGACGATTGAACGTTCAAAGACCAAAACATAGGCATCTGAGCGATGTGGAGGCGTTTCTAAGAGAGACCAGGACTCACCAAGAAATTTAGAACCTACATTGCTGATGATGACGAACGAATTAAATAAATCTACGTTTTCGTGGTGTAAAAAATACTTCAATTTAGTAGCGTCAAATTATTTGCCTTTTCTTCTATAATTGGGTGTTATTATTGATTTCACGAACAACAAAACAAACATGAACTTCGTAATTTTACTAAAGTTTTCCTGTTTTTAGTGAAGAGTTGTAAAACAAATACTATCAATTCACTTAGTTACGCCAAAAATTTAAAATTATATTTTATTTACTGGCAATTGCAAAACTGCGTCAACAATAACTTCACATTATACTCCTACAATACATTAGTTCCTACTATAATATAATATATTGTACCTAATACGTCATGTCTTATCAAGATTGAATGGAATATTGAACGAAACCACATCCTAAATCCATTTGACCTAGTAAAACGTGCATACTTTTTTCCTTCATATTATATTAAAATGGATTCCGGTTGTAACCTGCATTTTGAAATATGTGAATAAGGTTAACATGGCTATAAATGTACGATGTTATCAAATATAAACGTACATATCATTCCGAAATAAATGTAGACTATTTAAATGCGAAGTAAACAAATAACCAAGTGGCCGACTGTTCGAAGTGAATGCAGTGAAAGATGTGGGGCTCACAGGTGGCGGTCAATTCTAGTATCGCCTTACTCGTATGTACGTGTGTTTCAAAAAGTTCAATATTGATTATCATTGTAAAAATAATAGATTTAATACAATTAATTTTATTTTAATGGAACTCGGGTAGGAGCTCGGATACAACCCATGTGTACTTTATGCACAGACTCTTCCTCAATCAATCTACCGTCTGATTTTGTTTTTGTTCTATTTCCTCGAGACAGAGTCCAGCATCCACAAAGATCTCGCTCTAATTAATCTATTACAGCCTTGTAGCCGCGTCTAATTAATTGCCTATTAATATAACACGTTTGAATTAGCCGTTCCCTCCGCGCAGTGTGCACTGACCTGAGAGATCTGTCGTGAACCCGTCAGAGTTTTGGTTCCGAAGGTAAACCTCAGAAGAACATATCTTGGTCCACCGCAATAAGCTCTCATGGCCAACCGCAACGCTCTGCACGAATAATATACCCTGAAGCCTGTAGCCTGTAGTCTGTAGCCTGTAGCCTGAATGTCTGGTATTGTGTTCAATTTAAACGCACATTATGAATTTGTGTGCTGTGCTTGTGACTGGGCGAGAGGTTATCGGTGGGATATTTGATTTGTCGCATAAAATCAATCAGAAAATTTATCGACTGTTCAATATAACTTTCCGTACGCTTTATAATACATATTATAATCACGCATATAAAAGCTGCAAGCCCGCTGGTTTTTAATTGAATTAGGTTATCCAGAGTTACGGATTGATAGTAAGATATCGCTGTGATAAGTAATAATGGATTGGACCTTATAAAATCATTGATTCTGCGACCATAGCTCTCAGGTTCAAAATAGAACAAAGTACTTACAGTTAAAAACTACATAAAAACACGTAAAATAAAACCGCATATTCGTTCAACTCATTAGTATGTTATTTGTTTCTCAATGGCTGATAAACTACTAAAAGTAATTTGATTTATTATAAATGTATGTCGAATTTACTCTTAAAAATAATTTATATACCAACGGACTATTGTCCAATTACAAAAAATAAAAATAAAAACACGAAATGGGAAAAAAGAGCAACAGAGAAAGAACAGCATATTCATAATATAATAATGAAGCAACGACAAAAATAAGACAAAATATACATTAGAAAGAACATTCATGTCAAAGCTAAGATCAGTTTCCAATTTCAAATATGTTCATTGTGCTTCAGATGTAATTGCTAAATGCTCCCTTGCAGGTAAAACATTTATGTTGAAATTGAGAAAGAAACGGCCAATACAAAAATAAATAGCTAGATAAAAGTAATAAAGTATTTTTAATAGAAATATAATGAATCGTGTATCAACATTACTCCAAATCGATGTATCATTTGTAACGCATAAATACAACGTGTAAGTTCACACAACTCGCTGGCAAAAGTACTGGTTTGATGGCTGTAATAAATGAGAGCTTTTATTCATGAATAAGATGTTACATTTACAATGTTTTTATAACCAGGTGAGTCTGAGAGAGCACTCACTCGAGACTTGAACATACATTTGCATGGTACTTGTAAGTTACTGGAGTGCAGAAAGCCTTTGAGATTCAAGACCCGTCATATTATGCAAATGCACACCCTGGAGCATATCATTTTACCAGACAAATTAATATAAATTATGTCTGTCACACTGTCGGTAATCGAGGCCCCCCGCAACTCGGTTTTCCGCGTAATAGGACCCCATAGGCACTGCAGCTTCTGCAATCTGCATGCAAAGTCTTATGCAAAGTGAGAGAATTAAGATGTGCAAATGTCACCGAATTAATTGGGAATTTATGGCTGCCTCGAGACTTTCTATTTCTGGATGATTTGCATACTTGGGCGCTGGAAGCAGACGCGTGATATCATTTGTTTGTGTGAGCTTTTTAAATCAGATTTATTTTATTTTATAAAATTATAATTAACTCCAAAGCCTTAATACTTATTATTGAAATAAAATCAATAATCTTCAATGTAAATATGAAGCAGAAAAAATAATATCTCGGTTGCGACAGTTATTTTTTCTGTTTCATATTTACGTTGAAGATTATTGATATGATTACAATAATTAATATTAAAAAAATATTTTTAAGCGAGCCATTTTAGTGACCTTTAAATTTTATAGATGTTGGAGATTTTATTTATATTTTCCCATTTTCAAGGTTTTTTTTTTTAAGATAAACATTCCCGGGTCACGAAAAACCTGACAACATTTTAAAAACTCCTACTACCATCGTAACAAGCGGAAAATGTTTATTATGCAATGATGGAGGACTTAGCTAGCAGTGGAGTTGATCCCAAGACGCCTGAGTGGGAATCCGACGAATTTATCCACTTGGCTACTAAACGGTTATTGATTTCTTAAAGTCAGCTATCCAGACCTTCAATCGTTGTCAAATAAGTATTCTTTGCAAATACATTTAATAATGTGATTATGTACGTACGATAAGTACACTCGTAAATAGTGTTTTTTATTGCTTTCAAGGCATTCAAATAATCACAGTTATGGCTTCAGTTGATTTTTTGTGAACTTCCATGAATTTATTAAGTTTTCAAAGCGTTGATGCTCAAATCCGTTTTTTTTTTAATGAATGGACCTAGTTTGTTCAATAATCTTTTTTTTATTTGTATGGCAATTGCGTTGCGCTTCTTCCTCCATCAGTCAACAACGTTTCGAACAGCCTCGAAGTGTCCAGCATCAGGGCAAATGTCTAACAAGATAATATGATTTGGCATAAAAATCATAAATCTTGTGAATATCTCAAGCAATCTCGCTATGCATCCAAGTAGAAGCTTTCAAAATGCTGAATACAGACAAATATTATTTAATTGTTATTTATGGTTTTAAAGTTTATTTTGTAGAACTCCATTTTAATCAGAAGGCGAAACAGCTGTCACGCGTAAAAATAATTACATCGCAGAGCTTTTAACTAAAAACTGTTTTTTAAAAATTAAAATAATAATAATTATTGTTTAAATAAAAGTAAAAAACCTAAAAATTATTTAATTGTTTTGAATTTTTTATTAATGGTTCATTGATAAATAAAATAAAAAAGGTTTTTTTCACTTTTGTGGTTCTTTTTTGGTTGCCTGATTTTTTTAAATATTAAATCATTGATGAAATAATAAAGCGAAGAAAATAAAGGTATTTTTACTAACTATTATTAATGAATTTTCACGAAGATATCATTTTAAACTATTTATTTTCATTGGAATTCATTAAATAATAAAATTAACAAAATAATCAGTTTTGATCACTTACTTATTTTATTACTTCCTTGATGATTAAAACAACTTTATTTTGATATTTAAAAAATATTATTTAATATTGTTCCATGTTACGCAAGATGTGTTTGTTCCAATAAAGTTGCAAGATAACGTGGGTTTTTTTTTATATGAGGTAAAATTTTTAATAATTGTTAAAGTTGCTTTATCTCACCATCGTAATTTTTTTAAATATAATATTTTTTATACTTCAATTTAAAAACCCATTAAAATAATATGAATCACTGTAAAATATAGTACTCTCAGAGTTAATGAATTAACTTGTCAACGGCGTAGATTATTACGGGAAAACCCAACGGAAAAAAAAACAATATTATCTGTTTTTCCGCTCAAAGGAAGTATAAACCAACAAAATTGAACGTGTTTGCCTCTATAATCTGAGTTATAAATCATAATGTAAGCTGTGTACATATTAGTTCAACCCACATTATCAATTTAACCGATAAAATTATCTTATATTACTTTTTCAGAAATCGCATTTTGTATTTTATTTTTCTTGGGTAAATATATTTGATCGTCCCTACAAGCACGCACAAGGTAATTAAATCGCAAATTCCTAATCTTAAGATCGTAAATCATGAGATGATATCAGTTGGATTTGGTTTTGCCAATTATGTATGTTTACCTTTGGATCTATCATTATATTTCGAATTCGTTTCATCGTTTTTTTATGATTCTTTCTTTCCGATACCTTTTAAAATGGTTCGTTAATTTCGTCAATTTCGTTCATCACAATAGTATCAATCAACGCAACCCATTTTAAGATTTGACGTTGAGTTCATGGTAGATCCCTTTCTGCGGAGGACCAGCAAGGCAGTTTCTTTTTTTTTTTACAGTGAATACCGCACAAGAGTCCCAACTGCTCCCTACCGTCTAGAGCCAGTGAGACTATAGCATCCCCAATTGGTATATGTTGGGAGGTTTAAGGTAGTTGGGAGGGGAAGCAGATGAAGAAGATGAAGGTTGTGAAGTACCTGGCTATTCAGATTTGGTCACCAAACACGGCCAAAGCCATTTCAAGCAACGTTTCAATTCTGAATGGTGGTCTTTCACCAGGGCGATACTAGGAACGTGCTACAAATCTACCACTCGGGAACGTGCCGCAAAAATACTACATATTATTTTATATTAATTAAATGTGCTATGGCACATATTAATTAAATAATTTATTTGCACACGCCGGGTACCAACCCGCGACCTTTGGATTCGTAGTCGAGCGTCTTACCACTCGACTACGCAGGCCGTCAAGTCTATAGTTGTCTATCCTGGCAGAGATAATAAACTGTGTTGATAGGGATTGCAGAGACTTCCCTTGCTGTGGCGATGAAGTGTTCTCAAAAATGCGCACGTCCTTGCAGGAACATTTCCGTAGCGCTGCAGTACCTCGGGAGTCAGAAGAGTTGGCGAAATGCGTTACACAAAACTTGTACCGATGGGTTACAGTAACAGTTGTAAACAGTACTATTATGATATTCTCACTGTTAATATATAAAACGTCTTGATAGCAACCTGCCCTTAAGGTTATCGTTTTTCTGTATCTGCATATCCTCAATATTCTAAAACCTTCGTGATTATAATATGTATCAAGTCTTTTACACTTGCAACTAATTTCAATCGACTTTCATCTGTCTTTCTTCTAGGGTTCATCTTTAAATCTGTTGCGCTTCGTAAGATTATTTCTAATGATCGTGTTTGTTAACTGTGTGTACAGGTGGTGAACTGTGGTGCGGTACCATCCTCAGTTCGGTCGGCCAAGATCTACAGCAAGTGCTCCCAAGGCTACATAAGGATCTACCCCAACGGCACCGTTGTTGCGAGGGGCAGCGATCCCGGAGACCGATATCGTAAGTATCTCACTTGTTCACTATGTATTTCTTGTATACAGATCGACAGGAAACAGTATTACAAGGAGAAGAAGATCGGGCAATATCCTGATCAAAGTTAGACTGAAAACGTGGCACAAAAGATCGGAACTCCATTTCTGTTATTAAAGAAAAACCACCTCATCCCCACTAAAGTAATAAAAAGCACTGTTACTTATCATCCCCTTCTCTTCAGGTTAGGTTATAATCGACTCAGTGTAAGTAACAGCATACACATGACTTGTTCAAAAGAAAGGGTGAATTTTGAATTTCCGCGGGCTGTGTACATTCGATTATCGTTTTTTTTGTTGTTGTTATGTTGGTACACATATGTTTATCATATGTTAGCATTATCAGCCATTTTGGATTAGTGGTTTGTTTTTAACAACTGGAAAGGTTAGTCACGTTTTTGTGTGTTCTTCGATTTTTTACTTTAAAAAAAAATGGATCAAAGAATAAAATCCATGATTTGTTTTTCCACAACTCCAGGACGCTCATCGTCATTGACAACTTCTCGGCCTTCTGTAAAGCGCTTGTACCACTTATAAACACTTTTTTGAGACAAAGTAGACTCGCTGAATGCCACAGTCAACATTTTAAGTGCGTTGGAGCACTTTATTTCATTTTTAACGCAAAATTTAATACATATTCTTTGATCCATTTTTTTTCAAAAGTAAAAAATCTAAGAACACACAAAAACGTGACTAACCTTTCCAGTTGTCAAAAACAAACCACCAATCCAAAAGGGCTGATAATGCTAACATATGATAAACATATGTGTACCAATATAACAACAACAAAAAAATCGATAATCGAATGTACACAGCCCGCGAAAATTCAAAATTCACCTTTTCTTTTGAACAGGCCTCGTATACTGAATACTCCCCGTCCATCTAACCAACTATCAACTCAGATAACAAGATTAAATAAGAAAACAATGAGTGTATTACGCAAGGTGTACTTCTCCTCACTCACACTAAGCCAATTGCATCCTTACCTGGTCTGCAGGGCTGTTTGTAGAAGCGTTTTGAATACTTTTCTGATGTTTTTTACTTTACTGTTGCTATGTTTGCCATACATATATTTTTATCATCTTGATCTACTTTGAAACGGAATCCCTAGACACTTTATTACCCCACAACTTCTTTTTTTCAAGATTTACAAAATAAACAAGCATATCAATATTGCACATATTTTTTTAGCAGAAGTGCAGGATTACCTATTTTTCAATCATAGCCGTATGGATTACAAATCAGCAAAGAAGTCTTTTAAATATTTTTAATTTTATTTTTTAAGAAATTTTGCCATGGAACCATTTTATTAATGGTTCGAAAATTCCTAAGATCAAATTCGTGGAAATTAAAATCTTTTCTGCGAAAAATCAATGCTGTTTTATCGAATGGCCGGCAATACTCAAAAGGATTTTACAAATTATCTTTTACAATAATTGCGACATACTTAGTTAATTTATTTGGTACTCTGTACTGTCTTATTATTTGTCTATGACTATGAATGATTTCTCCTTCTTTTGTGTGCACGTCAAAACAAACATAGGAATTTATTTGTGTTATGAACAAAATACTAGGTAAACACAAGATATCATAAAACAGTAAAAGATACAAATCAAATATGAAACATTAATAAATATAATTGACCGGTCGGTAGCTGAGTGGAGAAAGAGTCGAATTCCCACCCGGGCGTCGTGCGTTCAATTCCTCTGCTGGCTAAGTCCTCCATCATTGCACAAGAAACATCTTCCGCTTTTTATGATGGCAGTAGGAGTTTTTCAAATATTGTCAGGTTATTTGTAACCCGGGAATGTTTGTCTCACTTTAATATTTATATATTTATTAATAATAAATACTTCACCATCATTATTCGTACGAACAAATGTATTTTATTTTTTTAATAATTTGTTACAAATACACGTCACCAATGGCTGTATTTAAAATATATTTTACAATGAGACAAAATACAAAATATCAAATAATATAACTTTGATTCATTTAAAAATATGTATTCATTTTGAATAATCATGAATTTTGAATAATATATTTCAGCTCTTTTCAAATCTAGATTATTGAATGATTAGTACAACGAGAGGGTCTTTTCATGTCGTATTTGATTTTAAAAGATCCATTGAAAGGACCATAATAAACTGAATACGGTGGAAATGAGATCCATAAGGTGAAGTTGTTATAAAACCATGTACGATCGAGAGGAACGCCTTAATTTTTGAGTTTTTTTTTTTTAGATATTTCATGATCAGAAAAATTTTATATCTGCGACTTAGTATTTAGTTTCTTAAAACAGATGTCCTGCCTATCCAAAACTACCGACCTCATGGAAAGTTTTTTTTTTCCTTCTTCCTTGAATTATAACTGTTCTTTATTTTATTTTAATTCTTTCATCATTAGTGGTACCCACTTAACACGAGTGTCACTTTGTTTTCAAACATTGATCAGTCCTCGTGGCACATTTGGAAATCTCTACCGGCTGTGACGTCAGAGGTTAGTGGCCAGGCATCATAAATTTATTGATAATATCACTGAATAAACACTGTAAGGTGATAAATACTCGTATGTCGACACAGGAATGGGGAAAACAAAATAATATAAATTATTGAAACTGTATCAATAATTTTCAACGAAATATCAAACAGAAGAATTCGAAGAAAATATAAAGAATTAGGTTGCTTTATTAGTAGGATTATAGCATCTGCAATCAGAGTGTGAGGCTAAAGGGGGTGGGTACATAATTAAATCGGTAAAGGGAAGGTCGGGAATTATCTCGGTATTAGAGCTGGTCACGAAACACGGCTAAATCCATTTCAAGCAACGTTTTGATTCTTAATAGTGGACTTTCATCAAAATAATACTGAAAGTATCTACCATTCTGGAACGTTATTCAATATATTTTTTTAAATGAATACCGCACAAGAGTCCCAACTGCTCTCAACCGTCCGACCCCCTTCCCCTCCTCACTACCTTCAGCCTCACAACATACCCCAATTAGGAATGCCATAGTCTCACTGGCTCTAGACGGTTAACTAGAGATGATCGATATCAGAATTGGGTGTACCTGCGGTTCCAGTTACCGGTGACCGGCGAGAAACCGGTTATTTATCCGGTTCTTTTTGGAACCGGTTCCTGGTGCCAGAAAAGTTCCACGAAGGTTATTTTTTGAAAAAATACTAGCAAATCGACAAAAGTTCCTAACAAAAACAAAGTGCTAGTCAGTAGAGTTTTGAAAACGAACCGATTCCTGGCCCAAAAAAAATACGAAAAGAACGGACAAAGGAAATCGATATTTTTTATTTGCGAAAATTTGTAACCGGTTCCTCGGAGAAATAATATCGACGGTACCAGTGACCGGCTAGGAACCGGTTGGTTCCTTTCAACCGGGAATATCGACCATCTCTAGTGTTAACTATTAAAACAAAATTACATATAAATATATATAAATATGTATATATATATATATATATATATATATATATATATATATATATATATATATATATATATATATTTATATATATTTATATGTAATTTTGTTTTAATAGTTATATATATATATACACGTAATTAGGTCACGTACGGCGAGGCGAGGCGAGTACATCTCCTTCTCTCCCGAACCCAGGTCCTCTCGGGAGACATTATCATTTACTTTTATTTGAAGTACGTTTTCAGGAAAAAATCTCAAAAGTTGAAGTACAAGTGTACGCACCGCAGATAGTGCGTTTCGTTATTTAGTTGTTCGCAATATGATAACATAACGTCAAGCGCAAAATACTATGCAATTAACAATGCGTCAAAACCATAGAGTTGGTAGAGTAGTATCTATCCAAGGTAGTGAAGTCAGTTTTTTACTTGTTTTTGATGATTTTAACCTGACTCGGCGCACCTGGGCGTGGCTAAGACTAAGGCTACGGTATTTATACATCCATTCATATCACATATCGACATAATGTTTTTGTTTATTCGTATTGCCACTTTTTCACAGTATTTTTATCAATAAAAATATAGCATATAACCTAAAAAAACCGTTCGGTTGCATCAAGTTTAGTGGCATAACAAAAAAATGTGGGCAGAGTCCCGCGGTGAACCAGGAGCTTAAGATCATCGTGACAGTACATAGAAGCGGTCTATGAAATTTGTTGTCTCTTTCTCTCTCATGGTGTACGACGTAAAAACCCGGGGAAAGTGGTTTATCGCAAGTTTGTGTAGGTTGGGTAAAAATAATTAGCTCTCCCTCCATATATTGTTACTTCAAGGTCAAAACCTTGCAACGATTCTTTTCGGCTCTTATTCAAAAACTTCAAACGGTTTCCTCTACCAAACGAACAATAATTGCAATCACATTATGGAAGGGAAATAAATACACGCGAAGTTCACGCGAGACTTGAGGCTTAAAGATACCTACTTCTGTGAGCAGAGCGAGTGACCAGTTGCTGAAGCTAATCTCGGGTTTATATCGCGCAAGTTGTACGAGAAAGGGAGGGGGGAGGGGCGAAATGAAATTTGAAACCATTTCTATTGTTTCAAACTTCCTGCCGAAGGGACAACATTATGAAACACGCATTCGCGATAACTGGGAGAATTGCTGACTTCAAAGTCAATGGAGGCAGTATAGTTTTTATGGGAAAGAATAATAATGTAATACTCGTACTATCGTGTGAAAATTCAATATGTGTGCATTCCATTATTTTTAAAGACAAACATTCTCGCGTTACGAATACCTTGACAATTTAATAAAAACTCATATTGCCATAATTACAAGCTGAAAATGAAGCTTCTGTAATAATGGAAAACTTAGCTGGCAGAGGAATTGAACCTGCGACGCCTGGTTGGGAGTCCTACACTTTTTCCACTCATAAAATAATAATAATAATAAATGGATTACTTTTATAGCGCCATTTTTGTGGGAAGATCACCTCATGGGCGCTTTACTAACCAGTCAACTAACTCAATAGAAACTAACCAGTCAACTATCTCAATAGTAACTAAGAAAATCTATGGGTTAAAGGAGTGGAATAATAAAAAAAACTGTGAGCTCTGGAGTCATGAAATTTGCAATTTTTTCCTGCGTGGAATATTTCGGGTGAAAGCCAATGAAAATGAAAATCTACAGTCTAGGTCGAAAAATACAATGCCTCAAAGTTTATTACGTGCAAATAGCTGATCAATTTTAAGCAACCTTAAAAAACGTAGATATCAAGCAATACACGCAACAATTTCATCTGTTTGATGGAAAATCTATTTCACAAAACGATAGAATGATTTCCGCGGTGAGGTTCCATACTTTTTATTTAACGCATATATTATAATATTTAATTGTATAGTTATAAATAATGTCGCTCTCCTTATGTATCAATGGTCCTGCGATGGCATCAGTTCTTTACGAGTACTTTACAATCAAGATCACAAAACCCAAGCCTTAAAATAACCCAACTTTTTTCAATGTGAAAACCGCACAAGATTCCCTTCTGGCTAACCGCTCCCAACTGTTTGGATCCAGTGGAACTATGGGATCCTTCAATCGGGTATGTTGTGACGCTTAATGTAGTGGAGGGGAGGAGGTGGGTAAGAGGAAGGTCTGGAAGTATATGGCTACACATTGATAGATTGTAAAGTACCCATTTATAATAATATTAATATAAAAACACTGATATTCACTTTACAAATGCCGATTACGCATATCAATGCTTTTTTATCGTCACTTTTTCAAACGTCTTTTTCTCAGTTTCATCTTTTTGGGGTTGGATGTTTTCTGCAAAACTACGTCCTTAATATTATATGTTTTAACTTTGGATTAAGAATATATATGGAGAGAGAGCCAAACATTTTTACCCAACCAATACAAATTTACGATAAATCCCTTTCCCCTGGTTTTTACGTCCTAAACCGTAAGAGAGAAAGAGATAAGTTCTCACACAATATAGCACCGCTATTAGATATGTAAGCATGTTATCGTGACTCCGCCCACTTCGTTTTGTTATGCGACATAACAGTACAGAACTCAACGGTTTTTTAGGTTATATCCTATATTTTTGTTTATAACAATATTGTGAACAAGTGGTTTTACAACTAAACAAAAACATCGTGTCGACATGTGCTATGAATGGATGTATAAATACCCTAGCCATGCCCCAGTCAGGCAAAAATCATCAATACTGACTACAGTAGCGCTCCCTCCTGGTATATTATTGCTTTGAGGTTTTAACTTATCACACTTAAGATTTTTTGTCTTTTATCTGTTTATGTTCTTTATGCGGTAGGTTTACATGTGTTATCGGATTTGACATTTGAGGTTTTTCCTCAACGCCCACTATTCACTTTACTTTACCGATTCTGATTAGGATTTGCAAAAACATTTACATAACTTGACTTATCATTTATTAAACATTTTCCTCGTGATAATCTCAATTATGCAATCCACTTCATCGCATATTTTATCAATAAAATAACCACGTTTTCATGATTTTCAACTAATAATCGAAATATTATAGTAGAGAATATTGGTTCGTTCGTTTTATTCACACTAGGTGGCGAAGGTTGGGCAACATTGGTGTATATCGACTCTTGGATGGGTGTTAAAGGAAATTTAATCATCTACATAAAAATAAGGCCCCCAACACCAGTAGGACTCCACCACTCTTCATAATACATGGCTAATTTATATAGCGCCATTTTTCAGGGCGCTTATTCATCGAGTAATATTTGTGGTGGAAAAAATGGGGGAGAAGAATGAGAAGAGGAAAGAAGAAGGTTGGAAATCATCCGACATTCAGTGATACTGATGTATCCTACAAAACGCATTTTTTTAAGTCTACATTTTGTATAAATTTGTTTGAAAAAAAGTCTTAAAGATACTGATTTCAGGGCCCAAAGTCAAGGACCTTACCGCTCTTACGCAGAAAATTTTAGTGTTTAACCACCGTCATTCATAATTAAATAGCCGAATTAAATGCCTTTACCTAACTATGTTTAATGACCAGATCTAAAATGCCAGATTACTACAAACTTCCTCTATCATATCTCATTCACCACGCTCTAATCCATACCACAACATTCCTAAAGATCTGGGATGACATAGTACTGCTGGCTTTGAGCATTTAATATCTCATGAAAACTAAAATTATTATTTTTCAAATTCTCTTAGTTCGAAATTTTCATTACTGCTCGCTTTTCGCGATCAATCGATTAAAAAAAACACATAAATTAGTCAGCTGTTTACAATAAATAATTCGTGAATTGTTCTTGTTATCTTGTGTTATTTGCATTTAATTCGCGTAGCATTATGAAATCAACCTACATTGCAATAATGTTTAGCCGTGAAATGTAATCTGGCATAATTATATGAGTCAGTCATGTCACATATTATATACAACTTAATAATGTTGGCCGGTGTTTAGATGGAAAAAATTTCACATCACGTGACGTTATCAACAACTAATGTTATAGTTTTAATTCAAAAGTAATCAAATGGACCCGTCCCACTTTTATTGCAACATTGTAAAACTATAACAGCACAGTTTTATAGTGGAATGTAGCATATAACATAATACCCAGACGGCATCTATAGCGCCTTAGGTTCGATCACCGTGATTAAAATTCACGTGAAATTATTGCGAAATCAATTGGTTTTTTTTAAATATAAATCGCCAAAAAAATCGATATTACAGCTCTGCTATCATACATTTTTACATTGATTTCTATATTTTTATTTATATTCGCTAAATATCGTATAATTAACATATTAACTTATTGGTTTAGGTAATACAAAGATTTTATTAAAAGCTTCAATCTAAATAGAAAAATAAATCAAAACTAGAAATCGAGATAAAAAACATATTTATAGAATCATTACTAACTAACCATCACGCCGTTTTCACACTACTTGCTTCATTTACATTCATACACCGTCTTATACACACTCTTCTGTTATTCTGACTTCACATGGCCCGACTAAAAAGTACTTGGTTTACTTAATCGTGCCATGTCTTCCTCGGGCGTCCCGACTTCTTCTTCCATTCATTTTAGCGGCATGTATTTTTTTCACACTTCTTTCTTCGTTCATTCACTCTATATGCCCAAACAATCTAAGCTTCCCTTTCTTAATTCTATGCATTACGCTTACATCAGCCTTGCATTCTTTCCGGATATCCACATTTTTACACGGTCATACATAGTTTTACCGCACATATTAAATCATAAATTTCGCAAATCTTTTTTCTAGTTAGGAGGGTATTTAACATAGATTTTATTCATTTTACGACATTTATAGGCGTAGCCAGACTGGGTGGTTTATTTTTGTTTAATACTGTTATGAAATATCAACAAATTGTATTATTTAAATGTTAAAAGTCGATATCTCGGTAGCAGCCAGACGGATCGAGATGGAATCTTATACAGGTTTTAGTCTCCATCCTATTAATTTATAAAATAAATTATGCTTAGTGAAAAGGTATGTACAATTAATTCAACTTTATCGTTAGTTTTAATCGCAGTATCACTTGAACTCTGTACCGTCTTCATCTCGCAATGCAAGCGATAAATATCGAATATTTAAATCGTATCTGAATTTAAAGATTTGAGGGATTTTTGTTTAGGTTCATTTATCAATAAATCGTACCCACGCACCTAAAACCGATATTTTTGTACAATCTTTTAATCACCTCTGGCGATTGGTTACAACATTGTATTGATGTTCGACCGTTTTATGTGTTTCTATTGTTGATTTTACACGTGTTCGAAATCCTTTTTTAATCTTATCAGTACGAGTTAACAACAAAATATCGCTAAATTATCTCAACAATCTAGGTTAAACGAAATTTGTACAATAACAAAAATGTTGTAGCAGTTTAATTGATTTTTTTAATATATTATATATTAATGTTCAATGTGCTTCGGTATGATCCTTCATGCATTTTATGCAAAAGGGCAAAAAATATTGATAAAATAACCTAAGCCTAAGAAAGTTTAAAAGTTGTAAGAAGTGTTTACGTTGATATGGTATTTTAGTTAATATTATTTCTGCGGATAATTCAATGAACTTTAAAAGTAACAATATTTTAGTAAAATTTGAAACCCTCGAAATGCTTGGTATTGTAAATTGTAAGAGAGTTTTTTTTATTACATCTGAGTAGCCTGTTAAATAACTACTAGTTAGGTAACTATAATCATAGGATTAACTTAGCTGTGAAAACAGATATTTACTTAAAATGTAGTGTTACTCAACGATTTTTAAACAGATAAAATGAGCTCTTTGACATTTTACTCAGAGATGTTGAAATACCTCTTTAAAACAATGTCCACTCAATACAAAAATTCTAAATGACAGTAATTTTTCATTTTTTTTTTCAAAAATTACGTGAATACGATTTATGTCATTTTAGCTCCAATGCAGTTATTACGCCGTTATGGACTACACGCCGCTGGTCATGTAAATGAATTAATTCATTTATTTATTTATTGATAAAATATAAAATCTCTAACAGAGATATTCATGATATTGGCGATGAATTCTCTAAAATCAATGAAATCTCTTACTAGTTTATTGTTGTTTTATAACAATCATTTAGATGACGTCAGTAACGGGAGATAGGAGATTTTAATGGACTATTGTGATTATTTGACATTACGTCGATTAAGAAACTATAATGTTGTAAACGACCTTGCCTCATAATAATTACATTTTGACCACAATGCTTACAATGATAATTAATTCTCGACAATAATATCATTTTTTTATCATTATCACAAGTTTACCAGAGTTTTCAATGATAGGAAAGAAGTTGTGATAGTTAAAAAAATCCATTAAAAAAATATTGTCCATATATTTTAAATCAGATTGACTACTTAACCTACGGTTTGACTGCGTAATTCGTATTTACGAGTATGTATTTTACAGCGAAATCGCGTTTATTTCTGCAAGGGTCGTCGACAAAATCACTGGGAAAAATGTGTGGTAAAAAAATGTGCAACCATACCACGAAAGAGGTGATCCGAAAGTAATGCAAGGCCAATGTACGTGCAACAACGAAAATCTTGAAATAAACGCATGGATAAGTGAACCAAATAGACAGAGGAAGTAGTGTCAAAAACGGAAAAGACATGGCAATATTAAGTGAATTATTTTCAGCTATGGAGCTTTGAAATTTTCTGTCAAAAAATGATGCAAAAAATGTTTAAACGAAACTTGACGAAGTCGGGTATTAAAGGTCGGTATTTGTCCAACGGTTTTTTTATGGGTAATTACAAAAGTGCATTATCAAACTATTGTTTTGCGATCAGTTGAGTCCGGGTTCGTGCAATGAGTCAACACTTCAATAATTTCTAGTGGCGTAGCCTTATGAATACTGCAGTAATTTCTTCAATACTGCATCAGCAGCCAGCCTTCCTACAAACATCTCACACATCACACATCGCGCATGTATCGCATTACCGGTAAACAATGATCCAGCATATTGCCTTCGAGAACTTTTACAGCTTTACAGTTAGGGCCGGCTAAAATACTGAAAAACCACTCTTAGTATTTGAAATTTTGTAAAACGAAAAGTATTGACAGATAGTCAAAGCCTAATCCATATTTTAAGAAATTATACAGCTAAAATATTTGTATTTGCGTGTGGTGTTGGAAATGATAAAAGTTTTCAGTTTAAAAACGATTTATAGAATATTTAATTTAAACAAAACACTCATTTTTAAAGAGTGTTTTGTAAAGTTAGCCTATGTAAACATTATTTTATTTTTTATTAAATAAAAAACAAGTGATTTTTTTTTATAAAAGAAAGACAAACATTCCCA
This sequence comes from Drusus annulatus, assembly GCA_022651775.1. Lineage (NCBI taxonomy): Eukaryota > Metazoa > Arthropoda > Insecta > Trichoptera > Limnephilidae > Drusus > Drusus annulatus. The sequence goes on along the minus strand of JAGWCC010000210.1, from coordinate 604,121 downwards.
GGTTTCGAATAACCTAACAATATTTGAAAAACTCCCACTGTCATCAAAATAAGCGGAAGATGTTGCTTGTGCAATTATGGAGGACTTAGCTAGCAGAGGAAATGAACCCCTAACGCCCAGGTTGGAATTCGATGCGTTTGTCCACTCAGCTACTAACCGGTCTACCACAAACATACGTATTTGTGTTTTCACTGTAAATCATTCAGAACGAAATGAAAAAATTTGGAAATAAAGAAAAGATATATTTTTAATACCCGGGCATCAAAAAATGCAGTGGGTACGTATTGGTTACTGTCCATAGAAAATTAAATCATAATTAACTTGTGTAGTAATCAATTACATTATTTGTTGGTATATGTATCCTGAGTTGACACGAACAGAGAACTCATACATATGCATTGCTCGCATACAGCATGATTCAAACAACAAAAAAACGTTAGAAAACTTTTCGATTACATTTTTTTTTTTTAATTCTTGTTAAAAATATTGCAGGCGTAAACAAAATAAATATCGATTTTGAGTGACGTTTAGCAAGGAAATCACTTTTAGAAGTGTCTATCTACATAAAAACTACTACACACAATCCTACGTAACTCTAATTACTCGAGCTATGTATTTAAATAACCCACCTGTTATTCTATCATCTTCAACTACAATTGTATTGCCTAATAAATAATAATTAATTGTGTGATAGCAGGGCACCATAATTTGCAGAAGTATCAAGAAAGCATTCCTCCAGCCCTGCTTGAAACATATTGTATTGCGTTTCGGTACAGAGCGAGGAGGTGCAGAGAAACCTTCGCAGCGGCCAGCTCGAGCGGTTATCGTGCGATTCTAAAACCGCAATTCGCAGTGTAACTTTAAGTGTGTAGAAATGTAGAAATTCCTACCTGACGAACTGTTTTATTACCGCCAACCAACGTTGGGTTGTTGCGTTTGTTACGGTAATATTCATATTGTAAGCTCGTACACATGGGCTAGGGAAGGACGGATGAAAGTCAGACTTACACGAAACTTTTCTTTAGTTATGACGTTTTACGAAAATTCCATAAATTCTCATAAAAATCCCAACTTTCCAATCCAACAGTCAGTGGGTATAGCATCCCTGTTTGGGTGGCGTTGTGACGCTGAAGTGGATTAAAAAATATACTAAAAATATTCATGTATTTTTTCGTAGAAATCAATCACTTTGTGGTTTGACATATTTAAAGAAATAAAAAATAACTTTGTAAAAGACCACGGATATTATTTATGTTATATCCGACCGGTTTCGCTTAGCCTAAGCATCACCAGGGTACAAAATTAATCTAAACAAAAATACAAAGTGTGCGTTTATATATACATACAGAGGGAGAGCAAAATGTAAAATAAAATAACAGAACAATGCGAAAACAACAGAATAACATTTAAATTATAACAAAGGAAAAGAGAGAAAGAGACAGATAATATAAATTGAAATAGACAAAACGTCAACTGAGAAGATGATTAAAGAATAATGATAATTTTCATGAGTTTACAGGAAATATACCTAATGTTGGACTACTGAACAAATTTACCTGATTATTAATATATATACATATATGTTTTATTTATTTTTTACCGCACAAGATTCCCACCAGTCTAGAGCCAGTGAGACTATGACATGTCAATCAGGGTATGTTTTTAGGCTGAAGGTACTGTTTCCTTCCCGATGGGTAAGCGGAAAGTACCCGGCTTTTCAGATCTGGTCATTAAACACGGCTAAAGCCATTTCAAGCACGTTTCGATTCTGAATGGTGGTATTTCACCAGGGCGATATGTGGAGTATCTACCACTCTGGAACGTGCCGCAAATATGTTATATATTATTTTTATATGAATATGTTGTGACACATACGTGTATTACGCATTCTTATCAATTATTTTTATGCATTTAACAGCTACGATTGAACTCTCATTGCAAATAAACGAGGTTAACCACTATTTTTGTCACAATTTGATCTAGCTTTCTATCAGAGTTTTAAAAGCGTGAAAATATGTTATTTTTGTATTATTTTCGTCTGCCATAAGACAGAAACAGCCCTAGCATTGCGGGCGAAAAATGATAAAATTATCTGAACCTTATTTTTCATGTAATAAATAAAAATAAATTTTAAATATATTTAAAACTAGCGACCACCGTGGATTCATAGCTCAAGAGCCAGGACTCATGCATTTCATGTGTTAATGATATTACAGCAGATATTTTGCATATTTCCAGATAAAAGCAATGGTAGAAGAAGTCGAGGACGAAAACGAAAGACGAACGTCAACAGAAAAGTATGTATGAATTTGGATGAATGTCGATGAAGCAAAAGTCAAGACAGAGTTGTAGGGTGGTCCATACCCTCTGCTTTCCCCTTCAGTAAAGCACTGTGATCGTTAGCTAGCCACTAGGCATATTATAAAATATTCATAGGTTTTAAAATCGACTTCAAGGAATTATTTTTTTATATTTTTTATGGTGAGCTTATTTTAGAAGTGCCCATTGTAACGGCAGCAGTGGCGCATCCTTTTCAGATGCTAAAATTGGGGGGCGGGCCCCGGGGCCGGGCGGACCTCCACACCGAGTAATGATATGTTTGCAGAATCTCTGCCCCTTTCTGAGATGTAAAAGTAAAGAGGATTCGGCCCACACGCTTTATTCCGTAATACGCCATTGATTTCTTTCACACAAAAATATTTCACGAAAAATATTGTATATCTAATCTTAAAGCTTTGCAGAATTAAACTTATCATCAAACGTTGTAAAAAGCACCGGAAAAGTCTTGTATTTTTACGGTTAAAGATATGTATCAAACGTGCATAGCTCATGATTGAAGTGACGTGTCAAGCTAGAAACGATGGCTTCAACCATAAAAGAAGATGTGTGCAAATCGCATGACGCCAGAGCTCACCGTTGAGAGTTTTTTCGTCGAGAGCACATAAACATATTGCCTGGTTAAGATATACAGAAAAGAGAGGTTTAATTTATTTACTTTAAAAAAAAACGTTAGATAGTTGGAAAATTGATGAATCTGACCAATAACTAACTAACTAACCATCACGCGGGGGTTAGGCAGAGAGGATGGGCTGTCACATAGCTCACCTTGATACACGTTCCTTTCTTCATTCACATTCATGCATCGTCTCATACACATTATTCTATTATTCTGTCTCCTGACATGACTCGAGTGTTTGATTCACTTAATCGTGCCACGTCTTCCTCGGGCGTCCTCGACTTCTTCTACCGTTCACTTTCACGTCATATATTATTCTGGCACTCCTTTATTCGTTCATTTACGTGTCCAAACCATCTAAGCGAAATTTCGATTTGTTTATATGTATTATTTATACAAATCTTTTTTTAACTGTGAATTCCCAACTGCCTCCTATTGTCCGGAGGCATTGGGACTATGGCATCCCTAGTTGGGGTATGTTGTAAAGCTAAAGGGAAGAGGAAGGTGGAGAAGTGCCTGGCTATTGAAATCTGGTCAAAAAACACACCTTAACCCGTATTTAAGCAATGTTTCGATTTTGAATGGTGGTCTTTCTAACCACTACATGTTCCCTTAATTTAACATCATTATTAAATTCAGCCATTTTCTAAAGTTATAACATCGGTGGCTTCTTTAAAATACAAACATTAAAGTGCATAATAAATGAAGACATTCAAAAACAGATTAAGACGAGAGGGCAATAATAACATCGCGTTTGATTTATTTGGCGCTGTTACTCGCGTTTTAATGAACTTGTACTAAAAATGAAATTATGCTTGAATTACGACTAACTAATAAACAAAACAATCATAATAATTAACAAACCGACTTTAACGACTTTCCACTTTTTATGTGAGTGCCGCATAAGAGTGCCAAAGGGCCTGAGCCACTAGGAATATGGCATTCCCACATAAGGTATGTCGTGAGGCTGAACGAAGTGGGGAAGGGAAAGAGATGGGGAAGATGATTATTTGAAACTACCAAACTATTGAGATCTAATCAACAAACATGGCCAAAGCTATGTTAAACAACGTTTCTGAATGGTAGACCATAGAGTGGACAAACGTGTCTGATTCCCACCCGGGCGTCGTGGGTTCAATTCCTCTGATAGCTAAGTCTTACATTATTATCGTGGTAGTAGGAGTTTTTCAAATATTTCCAGATCATTCGAAACCCGGGAATGTTTGTCTTTCTTAAAAAAATAATAATAGGAATACCGCACAAAATTCTTAACTGTCCAGAGTCAATAAGACTATAGCATTCCCGATCGGGGGATGTTGTAAGGCTGAAGATGGTGGGGAGGAGAAGGAGATTGAGAAGAGGAAGGTAAGAAAGTAGCTGGTTATTTAGATTTGGTCAACAAGTCATTTCAAGCAAAGTTTCAATTTTGAATAGTGGTCTTTCGCTAGAGCGATTCCGAGAGTATCTACCACTCTACCGTTAGTGTAGTATATATTATTTTATCTTAGTTTAATATTATATTAACACATAGAACTTAAAACAAAATGTGTTTGCGCACGCCAGGATAACAACCCGTGACCTATGGATTCGCGGCCGAGGATCTTAATAGCTCGGCCACGGGGGTCGTGAAGGAAATTTTTAAAACTGCCCAAACATTGGGAACAGAACGCGATCATTTTTTCTTTTAATGCTGCCGTTTTTGTGAAAAATCACCTCCATGAACGATAAAATAATAATATTAAAATTGATCAGCTTATGAATTATCTGTAAATACTTTTTTTTAAAACGGAAATTGTGCATCAAACCATTTTTTTGTTCTAAGAAAATATCTTGTTTTTAAGTTACCCTTTACCTCCAAAATCTAGAACCGAAAACGTTTTACTCTAAGCCGCCTAATAGAGTTATTAAAATTCTTTAGAAAACTAGTCTATTAAATCAATTTGCAAAAACGTCCATAAATCTCCGAACGGCTGCATAATAGCCTCAAATCTTCAAAAAAAAACTTCAATAATAATTTCGACCCATAGACCACAAGCTCCGTTAAAAGCTTCTATAAATAACGCAAAAAAACCATGGATTCTACGTGTGGCAGGAGGCGCCTGTCATTATAAATCTATGGTCTAAAAGCCATAGACATAATGCATAGAGTATTGTTATTGGGTAGAAAAAATATAATAGAGCATATTGTACCGAAGGACCACACAATTTCATTTTATTAACATCGCGGTGGAGGATCGTAATTGGGTAGCCCAGGCTGGGGGGACCACACGTTGAGATGGAGATATGGGATTACAAAAAAAAGTAATAATTCAATATGTAAGTGAACTAAAGTATCCAGGTAAATACTTTAAGTGAAGTTAAACGGTTCTCGTATTTATCTACGACTTTTATTTTTGTTAGATACGGCACAAGGTCTTCCACTAATCAGAGCCAGTGGAACTGTGAGATAAACACAGGGGATTATTTGAGTCCTGGTTCTTATCTGGTCACTGCTTATCAGTGATTGTCTCTTATTTGATTTTTATTTTTTTTTTAAATTATTAATGGTATTATAGACAGCCCTCATTTACTTAGCTTAATAACCTAACAGAACTACTCGATCCAAAAATATTTTTAAGTGTAACAATAATATCAGGACTGAGTCATTTAGATACTCGCTTGTACCTAGATTGCATGCAGTAAGTAATTCCTTCGCAGAAATAGTGGTTGTATTCTACTGCACTGAATCTTGTTACAAAAAGGCTATAATAGCATACCTCTTCCAAAAATACTAATGTTAATTTACTACATTGTAATATCTCTAGTAACTTATTTATGTTTTTGTGTGCTTATCATTTACTCCATGTTATTTCTGTGTCACTATTGTTTTAAATTATCTATTGCGCAGTTATGTAATAGCCCATAAGGGTGTAAATAATATAATAAATAAACATAAAATTTAAACGTAAAAATACGTTAGCTTAATGAGAAAAAAGCACAACACGGCAAAAAAATCCAAAAGTCCATCACGATAGTGAAGTCATGTGTTTAAATTGAAATAAAATACGCCTGATTTGAAACTCATAGCCTCCAGTTTCAAAACCGAGGAGCTTGCCGTCCTGCCACGGAGATAGTCGTTGTGTTATGGTGTTCAACGTTTATTTGTAGAACCTTTCAAACATATTAGGTTAATAGTTCAAATTTAAATATATAATCTGTAATGTTGCAATGCTAATTTCTATAAAAACCCCAAAAATATTATAAAACTACAAAAAATTGTACTTATATGATTTTTGAACTCTTTATTTGAATTTCGGTGTTCACCATATTTTTTTTTAAATAATGGTTACCCTATTTCAGTTAAACCGTGTAATGGGTGGTCCATATATTTTACCCCTATTGAGTATTTGGTGTCTCGTCGAAACTCCCTTTTATTAAATAACTTACTTTGGAAAGGAAACTTGCATTCTTTTGAAATTATTAGTCTTTATGCAGCATCTTGCTATGTATTTGCGAACTCCATATCGTCACCGGAAAGAGAAAAGGGCTGAAGCACCATTTTGGGAAGCTTACACCGGAGCACTTTAAAGTTTTTTTTTTATTCACAATAAAATTCACAAGTCTTCAGTACCTGGTTGGGTTTTTAAAAAAATTACTCGGGTAACTTAATGCTCTCATGAGTTACCTGAAGCAACAAAAATCTTAAAAAAAGTCTAAAACTTGTGTCGCTTGAGTCAAACCTTTTCCCAAATGGTAAATGTATTTTAGATGGCTGAAGAGCCACAAAAATCTTCAGAATTAAACGAGAGTCAAACCATTCGATGCAGAAAAAAATGAACAATACTGCATATTTACCTCATTTTGACTAAATGGTCGCTTAAGGCCTTCCGCCTTTCCAGCAACGATATGTACGGCTATTTAAACATCAATGTTGTTGTTTTTTTTTTACTTTTAACTAGCACATCTGCCTTCCTCTCACGTTTTATAGAAATATTTTGAATGCGTGGTGATAAAACTTAACAGAAAATGACTGTTATCTTTCCTGACCAAAGATGCCATATGATGACATTAATAGCCAGGTACTTTCTTATCTTCCTCTTCCCCATCTTCTTCCCCTCCCTGCTTCCTTCAGCCTCACAACATACCCCAATTAGGGATGCCAGTCTCCCTAGCTCTGGTTTGGGAGAAATTGGGACTCTTGTGCGGAATTCACTATAAAAAAAGAATGGAATTTCAAAATTTTGATTCGTGCTACGTGCTCATGAAAGTCTACCTCTGTCTTTCATCTAATCCACTATGTACATATTTGATAAAATTGTTTTTTTATCAATCACTTCCATCAATACATTAAGTAAATCGGTCGATAGTGAGAAGTATAGCAACACGTTGATATCGTTTGAAATCACGCCCATATCGCCGGATCAATGAATTTGAATTATATTTAACATTGGTGTTCAGATACATAGTTGATAACCTAGTACTTACGTACGTACTAAACGTACTAGCATATTGTGTTGATATAAATTTACAAACCGATTTGCCCACGCAAATTAACTTAAGATTTCCAATATCCACAATAGAAGTTAGTCAATAAGTTTTCAAGATTGTCAACGATTTTTAATGTCAAACATGTCTCAAAAAGGCCACAAATGGTATTTATACGAATCTCGCAATAACTTTTTATGTACCCAACTATATTTTTTTTTGACATTTAGTACTATTTTACACGTTTTACCGATTTCCTAGATATACGGAAATAATACGTGATCATCTCCAAAAATCTCATAAATAAATCTATGCTTCGTGATCCAAACCAAGGGCGCTGCGAGCGCATTGAACTTTACGATATATCATAAATCACACGGAAGTTATATTGTTTGAGGTCATTCGTTTACCGTACGATGTATTCAGATACTCCATGATACCCAAACGTGCTTCTGCAAGCGAAGGGAACTAGGAATGATAGTAATCCATCAATCTTCATTCAAACGTATCGATGACATATCGCTCAGCTGATCACAGGTCGCCATTGTTAGCGCCATCATTGTTCCGCGCACGCGCAGTGCGTCCCAAAAAATATGACGGATAAAAAAACATTATTATTTACATTGGTACCCACTGAAAAAAAGAAAAATGTTTGTTATTCTTGTTGGACCCACAGCGGTGCGGTGCATTCTTATCTTGATATAAATATTTACTTATACAGAGGTTCTGGTTGATAATATTTATTGTATTGCTTTGTATTGAATGCTTGAATCGATTTTTTACAACGAAACATGAGACTGAATTGAAATACTGTATCGGTTTCGTCGATCAATAATATTTTTAATGTAGGTTTTGTATTAACTCTCTTCCGATTTTTTTTTTATTGCGTTCTTTTGTGAAGTTTGTATCCTTTTTTTAATGTTGAGGTTATGGGAGAAAACGTTTAATTATATTTAAAATATTGCTACAAGAGTCTTAGTAAGTATTAATATTTCATAAGTTCGTAAAGTTTGGATAGGTACTGTTTTCGAACCTCCAAACGTGATGTCAAAATTGTAAATCGCCTTTACCGTTTTGAGTTTTATTATTCAAAAGTGTGAATATATTGGCGAGTACGAGTACATTCTGCATAATGGCGGAAGGTATAAACGATTTCTCACGCCTCGTTAAACTTTATACGAAGATAGTCGTAACGAAATGTCGCGGCGTTGGGGTGGTTTCCGTTACCCGCGGAGCCTACCCAAGGCATGGTTGCCAACATCAAGCAAGAATGACGACACTTTTTTATGGTTTTATTACATGGGAACAGATTTTATTAAGGCTTGTCTATTTAATCAGTCTTCTTTTAGTACACAAGGGCAATTAAGCAAGAACCGTTTGATGTAACCAGGTTTTTTCAATAAATTAATGGTGAATTTAAAAAATACCAAGTCTCAACATCGCGAAACAAATCTGTCGTACCTACATTATTTTTTTTATGATTGTTTTTTTTTTTATACATTTGATAAATATATAATCAACAATATAAAAAGGGTAATAGAGAAAAAAATAATATATTAACAAAAAAATCCTACAAAGGCGAAGCCTGTGCGTGAGTATTATTGCGACTTTATTACACTTTTTAGGGTTTATATGGAAGTTTCAAACTAAAACATTGAAATAGTGCGCTAATATTTAGAAAAGGGTAAGTGCATGAATAAATTAACGCATCACTAATGTTGATGCTGAAAAAAACTTTTGTGTTTAGACGTCTTTGAATATTTTGATGTACACCCGGTACAGTTTGGTGTGTTGCTGGAAACTAAACAGAACTCCGTTACAGTATTTTTTCATCATTTGACAGTAATCCAGATTTTTGACAACCCTGTATTTTTTGCAATGCATGCCATTATGCGAATTGACAAATTGTGCGTTTTACACGCTTCGGTGGATCTTTAGAAATTGGGTGTCTTTTTCACGGACCCACCAAAATTACACACCGCTCCGATGCAACTGCATGACAGGGCTGGCGATTCGATTCGGTAGCTGCAGCCATATCACCGATGGATCCGTTGTAGCCTCTCCCTCTTTATCATGAATGCTGCACGTGAGAGAAAGAAAGGTCGCAACTTCCGACGGAGCTCTCAGTGGCCATACCCAGACTCGCCACACAATGCGATTCACCACGAGTCATTTTCGATCCGAATAAAGTGACCACGCGTCAAATGCGATTATTTATAACGGTAATCCGTTGTATTCGTTGCATATATTCGTTGACTCGTGAAGGGGGTCTTTTCCGGAAAAGAGATGGGTCTGTGAATGGAATAGGTATCAATTCTTCCGAAACGTTAGCCATGTCCGAATGTATAGTCGTGGGAAACAATGCAATATACTCTCTTGGGGCTATTTTATAATGTGAAATTAGGTTTGGTAACAACCCTATAACCGTGATTTAAATATATATCTTTTAAATGTATTTCAAATTGAATTATTTCTTTATTTCATTGCATTTTTTCCATACTTCATCTAATAGCATTTTTAAAAAGGGTATTTTTTTTGTAAATTTGGTTGTGTCAAAAAAACAACACGTCATTAATTAAAATAATATAAATAGGTACCTACCTACTTTCAAGATTATGTGTAAATATGGCGTGTGTATGTGCGTTTGTTTATTTTATTGAGGATTTATGTTTATTAAGATATTTCATAGTTCAATCATTGGAAAAGTGCTGCGGAGAAATAAAAAAACGATATCGCGTATGCGTGGTTAAACCATGTTACAAATGTGGGATTCTGAAATAATGCAAGCTGATGTTAGTATAATGGTTAAGATTGAGAAAAGGACGCTCATATCCTTTGGACATGTAGAGCGGATGAACGAAGAAAGGAGTTTAAAGAGAATGTATGGCGTGAAAGTGAATGGCAGAAGAAGTCGTGAACGCCCGAGGAAGACACGACGCGATCTTGTCAATCAAATCTTGAGTCAAGTAATGTCAAGAGTCAGAATAACAGAAGAGTATTTATGAGACGGTGTATGAATGTGAATGATTCAAATAGTGTGTGCCAAGAAAGAGTTCTGTGGCGGTTTATTCTTTCTGTCTATCCCTGAGATGAAACGGTGTGATGGTTAGTTAGTTAGTATAAATAATTTCTATACAAACATTTAAAACTTTTTAAATGAATCATTATAGTTTCCACTATTACTTATATGGAACTTTGCTTCAATGTACAAGTGTTTTGGATTACGAACACGTTTCCGGAATGAGTATGCTCGTGAACCGATTTTCCACTGTAGTTAATTTTTTAGTTTTTGTTTCTAGCGTTAACCTATTAAAAATTCACTTAACGATATTTAGATCCGGGACAATTTAAGTTTATTGTTTTATAATATTGATGATATGAAAACCTCCATACGAAATAGATGCGCACCATAGCACCGATAAATAATTTACAGCCTCATTACCTACCTTAATAATATCAGTGATAAGGAGAACAGAAGATCAATAAACGTGTGATAAAGTCCATACTTGAACATCTTATGCACTTCCATAGAAGTCTAAGTAATACAAACGAAAGTTCTTGCATTGTATTTACAAAGAGCATAATCTATATCTAGATTATAAAAAAATATATCTGCATTAATATCCACAATGATCATAATCGTCCAATTATACATAACTACGTGTTAAATTTGATATATGGGCTTCCCCGCCTAGGATCCTTATTGCTAAAATAAAACCTTTTTTACATTCAAATATTTTAATTCAAAATATTTAGTCTATTAAAAAAAACTCTAAAACATTTTCTCGTAGAACTCAACCGAAAGGTGGAAAAATCGTCATGTCTATCACTGTCTACGACCGAAAACTTTTGATTTTTTTTTTAAATAGTCTTGTTTTTTTCCATAATAAATTAACAAAAAGAAGTATTTGGTAGCATAAAATAAGACATTCATTTAAGTTTAAAAAACAGATTATCGAAATTTATCTATATCTATTTTCAGCTCGCAACATTATTTTCACCATAAGTTATGGAGCTTTTAAAAATCCATTAGAAAACAAATAAGGCAAGACGTCATATTATTTATTTAATATGTATGAAAGATTAAAAAAATAGCAAAGCCGGAAAACGTTTACTAAGTAAATAATATAATTTCCTCATGCGAACGTACTTTCGTACGAGTGAACGTAGAACATTTTCATAAATGGAACTGATTATGTTTCAAGAAAATAAAGAAATCATAAAAACAATCTCTTCAAATTCAGACAAGTGATAAAGTACCTACCTTAAATATATTTTACCAGACGATTATTTTAATTCTGTATTTTTAATGTGCTTTCATATGGCTTTATTTTGAGTAAAAACAAAATTTCACAGTTTTAATTTCGGTTAGACTTTTCAAGTTACATATGTACCTAGTTTGATTCAAATACCAACTATTCTGTGTTTTCTCTAGTTACGTTAATTGCGTGGTGATAATTAAATTATATCCAATTTATTCCACACTTGATAAGATACTGAGTAGGTAATTATCATTAAAACATAATAATCGTAAGTTTTTGCGGCACTTTTCTGACGCCAAAGATAAAACATGTTTTTATCTTATTTTTTTCGCGTCCTTCCTTGCGTAACTAGCAAAACGTGGATTTTAATCCAACATCCATCATTAGAGGCTTAGTTTTTTTTTTATTAAAGCAACGGAATCTTTTAATGAATTGATTACAAAATAGAAAAAAATATCGTTTGCTTCCTATCGATCATGCTTCGAAAAGTAGTGTTTTTTAAAAGTTATATTTCAGATATATTATTATTGCGTGGAGGTTTAAAAATATACAATTTACATAAATACTTTATTGGGATTAGATTAGTAATTTACGAATTTCATTTTCAATTTTTATTTTCTATACAGTCTGCCCTTGGCACATTATGTAGAAGTCTATACAGAGTGGTGGGTATTTGGCACGACATATTAAAACTATCTGAGAAAAAACCCTTGACTGTATAGAAACGGGCAGTCAGTTTAATAGATTCACTTATCTTAGCAAACGAATTACAATATTTGTGGCACAGACGCCAGGTGGGAATGCTGTCCTTATCCTACCGATATTTCAAAGAAAGATGCTTCGAGGAACTTGCGTCTTTGATCCTTTCGGCACCTGAGCACAGCTGGGAAACTCGCCAAACGCGCGCCTAACATTTGCACATGTTTGATATTTGACAGATGAGAACGAGTCGCTTCTACGACTCGTTCTTCTGTTCAACATTTCGACTGTTGAATGAATTGATTAATCTACTGGTCTATTTGTTTCCTTTTTCTGACAATAAGAGTATTTTTAAGACATAGGTTCTCTCATTTTTCCTCAAAAAACCCTCCACACAGCATTCCAAAAGATGACAAAGGATGGAGTTCGTGCATGATATAAGTAACTCGATATAAAATGATCTTCGAGAAGTGAAAAGAAAAAGCAACGTCAACAAACAATTCCGACTTTCTTTGCAAACATATTGGTGGAATATTTCGTAATAAAGCCTAGCTTGAAAGTTTTATTTTTATTTTCGTTTATTACTTATAAAAAATGTGCATTTTTAAATGGAGTAACTGGTTACTTCAATGAACGTAAAACGCCCAAAGATGTTTCAAACTAATACTAAAATAGCAACTTATTGAGTGATTTATTAGGACTAAACAGAAAACTACCACCACAGAGATCAGATTCAGCTGTTAGGAGTAGAAACGCTGGAAAATCTTTTAGGAGTGGCACCAAGAGTTGTAGGAAATGTGAAGAAGGTGAAAAAATATGAGAAGAAGAATCAGGTACACGAGGAGTTGAATACCATGTTGTGGTACCAGGAGACATTACCAAATACCCGATGACAACTCTGATGAACTTTAATAAAGATACTGGGTTTCGTGTCTAAAGAATAAGCTGGGCCATGGAAAATAGCACAATAGGCCGATGGACTGAGTATTTACAAGAGCTATCCAGACCGTCTCGGAAGCAATAATAATTAGTATAATGTACCTCATGATAAATACGTATTCTCAGGTATTCCAGGTTGAATTGAGAGTTTCGGTAGAGAATTAGTATTCCTAACATGACGTTTGAGGTAACATAATAAAATATTGTAAACAATTAATATCGCATAAAAATATATGAGATTTTAAAAAACAAAGTAGGCAGCTTGTCATAAATCATCCCATTTCGTTATCTTTCCGTTCAATAAATTATTCTTAAACCGTTTCATTGCAGCAGCCTTGATGGAGTCTCGGTCTTAGTACTCAATCATATTTATAACCGGTAATAACAGGGCGGTTTCCGATACACGCGTAATTAGGGGATATGCTTTACGTGACGAAGAGAGATCTTACCCTTATAATGATCAACCTACAGGGCTGGTAGGAGGGGAGAAAATCTCCTTACAAAATTTCGACTTAAAAGACTGTTGTTAGTATCTCGTATAATTATTTAAATACATTTTCACAGTGGTAATGCTATATTTAAAAAAAGATAATTTTAAAGCGTGGAAATAAAATTCTTTCAATAAATCGTCATTAATCTTATTTAGTGTGCAATTGTAAGGGACATCTTATTTGCAATATGTCCTCTGTGACCTACAATTAAACCTCTAGACTAGATAAAAATATATATTTCGAAATTCAATACCATTGGTTCTAATGTATTATGTTACGACTCTTTTTTTTTACGTTTTTTTTACGAAATAAAGAGAGAAAATCGTCTTAATCCTTAAGTGTCAACACCCAAAAATACACACTTTTGTGTCTTTTATAATACAAGCAATACTACAAATTATTTATCTGTTGATTCTATACAGGTAGTTAGGGAAATGTCTAAAGGTTTATAGTGAATACAATTTTTTGCTGTTATCTTTTAATTTCTATATGATATTCATACTGAAACTTTAGGTAAAACGTTCAAAAATGGCTGCGCTGGTTTTCAAACTGCACTTTATACTGACATTTCAGTATGTTTTTCGTTCTATTTAAAATATAACAGCTTATTTATTTTATTCATAGGAAACCTTAGACAAGTTCCAACTGGTCATATAGAATTTATAGATACATCATGTGCAGTATTGCTTGTATTAGAATTCCACAAAGTGATGTTTAACACCATTTTGGGTGTTGAGCTTTAAGTGCAGTAACTTTGGGAAGGTGATTCCACGTGATAGTATAATGAAAATTGATAAATAACTTTTTATGTATAAAATCTATTCATATTTCTTACTTGTACCACACCTTGTGTATCGAAATGCAATATAAAGTCAACACTCATTTTCCCTATTTTCCACATTTCCTTCATTTTTTTTTTTTTTTTCTTTGAACACTGTAGATAATCACAGTCAAGTGATAAATAATCCAATCTTTACTCTTATCAATATTACTTTGACAGCTTTCGAGGGAGAAGAAAAGCGTAGCAAAACGTTTGTCTAGAATGGCTAGCACTAAAATCATTACTCAGTTTTTTTTAAATACTACAAAATAGGTCGATGTTTTTTCCTTGATTCAACCCTGCCATTGATTGCGTATTATATTTATCTCCCGCCAAAGCTAAATATCCAGTTAAAATATTTCTAACGTCTTCATCAGAATCACCTTTTTCAGATTAAATCATTTTCTTGCAAAGTTTTTGCATCTTGAAAGATTGGTCGTTTATGCCATGGCATAAGAGTTTATAATGACTCTTTTAGTTATAATTTCTTAAAAAATAAAAACCTAAGTTTGTGCACCACTTTATTTTAGGTAGACACCAACCAACTTTACAAAACCATTTTTTAAATTTAATTCAATTTTTATTTCATGAAACATATACTGTAATTAAAAATGTATCTATGTACTCGGCAAAGCTGAACATATAACTGCCTACAGTCCCAGCAGTCGCAAATAAAAACACGCTCATGCGCAGTTGTCATTTTATTTTTTTTAAATAGGAATTTAAAATGATTATCGTTATTTTCTCTCATAATTCCACTTTCGTTGTTCACGTAAATGAAAATGTTTTTATTTTATTTTTTTATTTCCATATATTAGATAATTAACAGATTAATAAGTAATTTTCTCCATTAAAATCAAGGTAACCAAAAAATTCTGCATAAATTATTTTTTTTTGATAAAACCTTAGTGTTGGTCAATTCATTTTTGTATACATCACCTTAAAGATTCATCTCAATATTTAGAATCGTCCGATTGATAAAGTAAAAAATCACATAATTTACTAGGGGCAATTAGAAATAAACGAAAATAATAAATTATTCAAATAAATATAAATGATCAATAATCAAACAAAAATAATTTTATCTCCACTCCTTAATATGTTCATGAAAATGAAATTAAAAATACCTAATAATAATAACATCACGCTTAATAATTCAATTTCGTAAAATAATACGAAAGGTACTTAGCAAATAGATTCACAATTCATTTCATAAACGGGGAAAAAACAAATGGCAAATCACAGTATTAAAAAATTAAGAAAAATCTGCCGTTAAAAGCAATAGTTTGTAATAAAAAAATGGGGGAAATAGATTTTTAAATTAAGTGCAGCACAGAATAAGTCAAGACAATTTGGTGTATACCGTAATTATCGTTTCCATGTGGCCTAATCACAGTTTGATAATGTCCTTAAACGCCGAAACAGCTATCACTAAAAACAAAAAACTAAAAATAGCAGAACAATTTTTTTATAATAATATTAAATTTAATTCAACTGAATTATATTTTAAAAAATATCACTGTCGTTTCGCTAGCTGACTTATTTTTTTCGCCCTTACCAATCCAATATCTTCCCTTACAAAGCAATGGTGATCTGAGAAGCTTTCCGACTATAACCTACCTCCTACATGACATCGTTATGCTAGAAGTCTACGGAAAACAATTTTTTATCCCGATAATGTTCAGTTTATACAACAATTACCGGTTAGTAGCTGAGTGGACAAACGCGTCGGGATTCCCACCCGGGCGTCGTGGGTTAAATTCCTCTGCTGGTTAAGTCCTCCAACATTGCACAAGCAACATCTTCCGCCTACCATGATGGTAGTAGGAGTTTTTCAAACTATTGTCAGGTTATTTGTAACCCGGGGATGTTTGTCTTTCTTTAAAATAAAATTAAAATATACGCAATGACTATAAATTATTTCCTTTGTGAGTATTTACGTACGAGTGTGAACTTTTCAAATTTGGAACTGATGTTAAAATTATTAAATTTAAAAATAATCTCTCCTTAAATCCCCACCTACCTAATAAATTGCCTACCTATAATGTATTTTAGCAGATATTATTCTATATTTGAAATGGGTAGATTAAAGCAACAAATATTTTTCCTTGGCAAGTCAAGTAACATCCCGGATTTTTACGGGTAACAAATAGCCTTATCATAAGATTGTTTTGCATGTTTTATAAACATGTTGAATTCTATCTAAATTGTTTTTTAAATGTTCATTAAAATTATTCAACGTTTTCGTCTAAACAAGTGTGATGAGCGATAATGTCTTCCGTTCGGTCTTAGACTTCAACTCGCAAAGGTCACGTTTTATCAATCAATTACATTTCGTAAGATATTTGCCGAGACTTTGGCGGGATTATATTTTATGAAATCGCACTGACTTGACATTATTTTGGCAAGAACGACAAGATTGCATATTTATTTACGAGTATAGTTTAAACTCGTGCAAAAACTTAAATATTAATAAGCATGTAAGTCATCTATTCTGCATATATCAAGGACTGGACATTGTTTTGGCAAGAACGACAAGATAGGATATTTATTTACGAGTACAGTTTAAACTCGTGCAAAAACTTTAAATATTAATAAGCATGTAACTCATCTTTTCTGCATATATCAAGATCTAATATTTTTCAAATAAACAATTAAGAAAGTGACAAGATAAACAAATGCATTTAAATCACGCCCTTTCTGGCTTTTCCATTTCGGTGGGATGGTTTTGGATTAATTTTTAAGTTTGATGGATGTTTCAAAATTTAATTAACGTCTCTTGTAAGGAGTATTAATTGATACATATATACAGAGGCGTGCACTCCATAAAAGCACATAAGCACTGCATACCCTGCCATATTGACATAAAATATGAATTATATTGGATTAAATAATATAAAATTATTGCAAAAAATAAAACCACTCTTTCCAAAATACGCGCGAACTGATCATACCGCGGAATACACCACTGACCGTCCTACTATAACGTGTCAAAAGCAGTAACTACATATGCCCAAACTCGGCCAACGTCAGAGTATATTATTCCATGTTCACTAGACTACACAAAATATGTATGCATGTAAGCTGTGAGTTGTGAGTTGTGCGCGTTCAAGTAGCTCGTTTGTGTTAGTATTTTTGTTAGTGTCTAGGCAGTACTTTTACAAAACAAATGCAATAACAATCAGTGACATCTTTTGGTACCTATCTCTATTATCGATTATTTTTTTATACTGCTTACCATGATCAAAAACTCTGTGCACGCCACTGCATATATGCATTATGTATCCACTCTGATCAGTAAGTACATCAATGCAATCGCTGATTAAATTGTATGTCCTTTATTTATATAATAAATCGAAAAATGGTAATCGATCAAGAACTTATTTATTTTGCGGGATTAAAATTATTCGTTGTTAATTGGTATAAATCATTGACGAATATCTTTACTATCTACCATAATATATTGTAAATTATTTTAAAGACGCAAAAAAACATTAATTATTTTATTATCAATTATTCATTAAATTAAAAATAAATATGAAATATCTTTCGATTGACTATTTCAAAAAACTGTTATTTCCGAAATGAACCAAAAAAATAGAAAAAATTTTTTTATCGGATGTATTTTATTCGACCAAATTAGAATTCGAATTTGGTCAAAAAGTTCTGGTTATTTTTAGAATTTGCATTTGTTTTTAATACTAACTTGCACATTACAGTTTTAAATTGTAGGTAATATTATGCAAATATGCAAGAGTTTTAGAACTTTTTGATTTGGTATTTTTACAAGAAAAAATGTTTTTTATTTAAATACGAAAGTTTATATTTAAAAAAAAACTTCCTTGGGCGTCCCAACTTCTTCTACCATTCACTTTCGCATCGTATTCTCGACTCATACTCTTTTCTTCATTCATCCGCTCTAAATGAGTAATATTTTTATTCAAAAGTGATTCACACAGCTTTATCAAATTTATTTTGACGTTTTGATTTAGTTCAAAACATCTGAAAAGCGTTCTCATTACACTGCATACTCACATTCAAATTTATAGAATATAACATAAGTACTTGTGTGTATTACTGTGTATATATTTGTCAATTTAGTAGGCTTTCTATGAATTTCTCAAATATAAAAGCCGTGGCAATATGTAGTACATTTCCGCCTGTGTTTTTCGGGCACATATTATTCAAAAATACTTTCATTTCATTGATTGTGGATTTTGAGCAGCGGAAAAGCCCGCAAAAGCTTTACTCTCGCACCGGGCAAACACTTCAATATTGACTTGAGTAGTGTAAAGCTATGGAGTCAACATAACAGTGAAACGAACTATGTTGAAACAGAATATAAGCTCCATTCTGAATAACGGTTATTAAACAAATAGTCCATATTTAACACCGAATAAAATTATTATAAC
This sequence comes from Drusus annulatus, assembly GCA_022651775.1. NCBI lineage: Eukaryota > Metazoa > Arthropoda > Insecta > Trichoptera > Limnephilidae > Drusus > Drusus annulatus. The sequence goes on along the minus strand of JAGWCC010000210.1, from coordinate 585,078 downwards.
CTTTCTCGCAGCCTTCCTAAATCCAGCCATTTGTTTTCTTATTTTTTTATGACAGATTTGACGAATAAGAAATCAATCAATAGTTGGTACATGTAATGTATTAAACCTAAGTAGTGTTTTTAAGTTTTTATAAGATAATTCTAGCCATAGTTTTGGGTATTTTGATTATTTCACCCATAGTTCTTTTAATTTTGTCAATCGCCCTCGAGTCGATATTAAAAAAAAAATGTACTACAAATAAGTCAAGAATTATTATTATTTAAACATGTCTGTACATACGACTATATACCATTAATAAAATTATCAAAAACATCCGAATTACAATTTAGGAAATTTGTAGAGCAAAATATCTAAGCTTCTCAACCTTCTTCTCCCTCATCTCCTTCTCCTCCTACTACCTTCAACCTCACAAAATTCCCCAACTGGGGATGCCATGGTCCTACTGGCTTCAGATTCAACACAACATAGCTAGTTAAATTCCGATAATGCTCGTACTTTTAAAATTCTAAATAAATCTAAACTGTACTTACAAGCATCAAATACTCTAGAAAGATGAGTTCTGGCGTTGTGTAATTTGCACAGCTCGTTCTGTCCGTAATGTATAGGACAAGGTAATATTTATTTATTTTATTTTTTTCACCGTTACATCATTTTCATCATGAACTGTGGAGTTTTTAAAAATCAATTCTCAACCATTTAAAAATAATACTCCAATTTTTCAACCGATACCGATTCAGTTAAAACTCGAGCAAGGCCGGGTAGTTAGTAAGCACAAGTAAATTATAATTAGTATTTATCATGATGTGCACTTTCCTATGCACCAATCTTTTTAACGCACGATTCTTTGATTGAAATATTATAATATTATTATATAATCTTGATTTATTTATTACACTTGCTTAGCATAGATTTTAAAGACTTTTCACATTCCCTGACCTGTTCACGGATTTTTAAAGATACAAAGTTCACATTTTTTTACAATATCGTGATAATTAAAAACTTAAACTACTCTTCAAACATTAAAAAAAAATCACAAAAAATAATGTGACCTATTGCATAATATTCGCAAGTTAATATTTCGACACGCTCAACGCTCGTATATAATTATTTCAGATACCGGATGGGATTCAGAAAACTATGGTAAAAATCTCACCTACAAAGCATTAAAAATGCTTTTGTGTCCCATTAAAATGTATCAAACAGTGAGATTTGGCGTCATGAAATTTGCATCAAAGCCTGAAATTGCACAATTCGGATGTTCGAAATTCAAAGGGGTTAAAGCCTTTTTTATAGTGAATACCGCACTAGAGTCCTGTATACTGTGTGTACCTATATCTAGTACTGCTCCCAATCGTCTAGAACCAGTGAGACTATGGCATCCCCAATTGGGGTATTTTGTGAGGCTGAAGGTAGTGGGGAGGGGAAGGAGATGGGGAAGAGGAAGGTTAAGAAGTACCTGGCTGTTTAGATCTGGTCACCAAACACGGCTAAAGTCATTTCAAGCGACCATTTGATTCTGAATGGCAGCATTTCACCAGGGCGATACTTGGAGTATCTACCACTCTGGAACGTGTCACAAATATACCATACATTATTTGATGTTAAGTATGGTATATGTGTTATGACAACATATTAATTGAAAACAAGTTAAAAATAACACGGACACGCTCACAACACACGTCTATCCGTCTATTTCTTCAGTGTTTACGGATCGAGTGGTAAAACGCTCGCTCCAGAGGTCACGGGTTCGAACCCGGCGTGGGCAAATAAATTTTATTTTATTAATATGTCTCATAACACATTAAATTGTTTTTTTTATATGTATATTTGCGGCACGCTCCAGAGTGGTAGATGCTCTAAGCATCGCTCTGGTGAAAGACCACAATTCAGAATTGACACGTTGCTTTAAATGGTTTTACCTGTGTTTGGTGACCAGATCTGAATAGCCGGGTACTTCCCAACCTTCCCCTTTCTTATCTCCTCTCCACTACCTTCTGCTTCACAACATACTCCCAATTGGGGATGCCATAGTCTCATTGGCTCTGGACGGTTGAGAGCAGTTGAGACTCTTGTGCGGTATTTTTTTTTTTAAATGTAGCCTTTCTATTGGCATACAGCGACAGGACCGTATATTTTTATATGAAGGCCGACGGAATGAGAGTTGAGATCCCCTCTCCCCCCGGCTTATCCCAAGCCTTGAATAAAAGTGTCGGGAAGTGGAACAAGGGAGGTACAGAGCTGAGAGCTGTTCAAACAAGGGCCGCGGCCGAGAGCAAACAGCCTCTAGTGCGGCCCCGGGCAAACAACTCTCAGGGGCCCACTCGTGGGGGAGTGGTGTCAACTCGCGGCCGCGGACGGATTACAGCATAATTTATAAACTAAGTCTTATGATATGAGAAAACTTCTGATCTTTCTAAAATATTAGTTGACGTATTGAACTATGAAGTAGAAATATGTTTTTCATCGGTGAGCTCCTGAAATTTTGACAGCTTCCTCAATCTGTGTTTCAAGGTGAACATAACTGTTTTCAGTTCGCAATTACGTTTCCATCATGAGCTATGGAGCTCAAAAATATTAATTTAAACTTAAATTAAAATAATATGGGCAGTTAAAACCATTAGGTTTAAATTAAGCTTTCCTTTTACATTCGAGATCTTCTTACACCTTCTTATGCTCTCTTAAGCTTCAACCTAAATCATCACGTTTTTGCAGGGCTTTCTTATTTCATCATTGATAGAACACCAAAGTCCAACACATTTTTTCACATGTAGTTTGACATAAAACTCTATCAAATTCATACACGCAATATTGAAATATAAATAAATTAAACTAACCATTGCGCAAAAGGGAATTTAAAACAATTTGGTCCATCTTGGACACACTTGAACAAGATCTTGTATTGACGCGAGATGAATAGCCGGGTCAATAAAAATATCTAAAAGAATCTGTTTGATAATTTACGACTTTATTTATGAGATAAACGTTTCATTATGATGCGTGACGGAAGCATTTAAAATTAAACGGTTCGACTTTATGACTTCTTATTTTTATTGCTATAAAGGGAACCAATGCGTTTTTTCATACTAATAAATTATTATTTAAATGCATCCTATATACCTAATATTGACATAGTCGTGTTCTATGTAGGCGGAGAGTTATAAAAGCTGAAAGAAAACAAATAAAAATGTAATCGAAGTTGTAAACATCTTAGGTGTTAAATATCGCGCCGACGTTTGTTTCAACACAGATATAGTGTTAAAAATAACTGGTCCTATAAAATTAACACGATTTAGACATTTAAATCAAGCCCAAAAGTCATAATAGCTTATATAAAAATACAGTCAAATTAATGGTTTATTTTAACTCCGTTATTATTTAATTATCACTGAGTGATAAATAAATCGTTTCTATGTTGGTTTGATGGGTTGTTTGATACTCCATAATCTCATTCTTTAAACACACTCTTCTCAAGACTTCAGTTATTCATTATGTAAAACCTTTAAAGCTACAAATGTGGGAGGTTTCATCTAGAACAGCCTTAAAAGAACAACATAGTGATATAATTTTATTAAAATAAAAGAAAACTTTGTTTTAAACTACGAATTGAGGGCACATATAATAATTTATAAAAAATAATTAATTATTATTTGTTCCCTGACGAAGCTTGATCTAAGCGAAACCGGTCGGCGTTCAACATAATAAATTCGTTTTATTTTATTTTAATATAATGTCCAAAGTGAATACTTCTTATGAAAAAGATATAGTTTTAGCGGATAAAACCACTTTTCACTCTAAAAACCACTTTATTGAAGACAAATATTTTTAGTTTTTTTCAAAATGAGTCATTATTAACATTAGATATTATCATTTTGCACTGAGGAAGTTTAGATATAATAGTAACAGTAATCGGCAAATATTATTAGCGTTATTTTCGTGGCCCTAACAAAGCGATATTTCAGAGTGGCAGATACTCTCAGAATCACCCTGGTGAAATACCACCATTCAGAATCGAAACTTTGTTTTAAATGGCGTTAGCCGTGTTTGGTGACCAGATCTAAATATCCGGGTACTTTTCAACCTTCATCATCACTAACTCCTTCTCCTCTCTAATACCTTAATCCTCACAACAACCCTAATTGGTGATGCAATAACCCTAACTGGCTACAGACGGTTGGAAGCAGTTGGGACTCTTATGCGGCATATTTTTATTTCTTTATTTTAAAAAATCTAAACGTTATTTTAAACCACAAATGATAACTTTCAACGAAACTGTGTTAGAATCATGTTAAAGAAACCATGCCTTCAATAAATAGAATCCCTGTTCATCGAAAACAATTTACCAACAAAACAATGTTCATTCAAAAATATACATAAAATATGAAAATAGTATTAATAACAAAGGTATAGTTTTCCAACACATAAACGAATGTGAAATAGTATTCCAATACAAAGTAACTAATTCAAACAAAGAATGTTGTGGGGTCATAAAAAAATCCTTGTTTCATTTTTGATTTCGTTCCGTAAAGTAAAATCAATAAATTCACACTAAAAACATTACAAATACTTGCTAAAGAATTACAACATTACAGAATTTGACCGTCAAACATTAAATTAAAAATGACCTTTGATTTGGGTTATTTAAACAACAGATGTTAATTTTTGCATATTTGACCTTGCACAAAAGTGACAAGATCATAAAAATGAGATTGATGGGTAATTCCTGTACTTACGAAAAAGTAACAACTTTCCATATTTTACCAAATCACGGTGTTTTAACCCTGTAACTTCTGATCTCAGAGCCAAGGATTATAACGCCTTATCATGGAGGTCGTCATTGGTTTTATAATAAATTTAATAATTTTTAATGTACCTATTTTTTAAGTTCACTTTTTATTTTTACATTCGCTTCACAAACACAGAGTTTCCACCCTTATAAAACCTCAGAGACCCTATTAAAGAAAGCAAAGAGAGAATATGGGTATTTTTTAAATTTAGACCCTTACATTTAACTATTCTTTGTATTACGTGTTTTGCTAGCTGCATCACACCATGCACACGGTAGCGCTGGAATAAATATATATGTATATATAGTAATTTGATTAACATAAAAAGTTTTTTTTCTATTTTTCACAGACAGCCTTATCATAAGTACGGAAAACTCGCATCTGAAGCTGCTGATATTCGCCCCGGAAGTAAAACGGTACCTCTGCTACAACCAGAAGTGGAATCTTGTTGGCTTAAGAATAGTAAGTACTACTAACAAATAATATCTTACATTTCTCACTGTAATTAATAGTCAAGTAGTTGAACAGGGAAGTTAATACTGCTTATGTGTGTGTATTTAGCATATGGAATCCTCGCTGAGAGGCTTGCACGATGTTAGAAACCATCTAACGCCAACCCAATCCAAAATAGAAAACAAAGTATTTATGTTTTTAGTCATTCAGTACCGCAGTCGTTATTTTCATTTAATTGATTTTTTTTTCAACAGAAATTAAATCAACCGGTTGATTTCATTATTATTTATTTTGAAATATCTAATTATTATGATATTTTTGGGTGCGATAAGATAACATAGAGTATAAAATTATCGACTTTGTTATTGATGCCTTTGATAAGAAAATGGACATTGTCATTTATTTTACTGGAAACAAAAATGGACTAATCCCACTTTGCTGAATGTTGGCAAATAATTGATAATACAACCGGGTATGGTCGAGTGGTCCAAAGTATCAACTTCGCGTTGCCTCATGTTGTCGATTTTAAGCCGGTGAGCTTAGTCCTTCGCTGTGGCGCTGGGGCTCCCACTTTGTTGTGATTTTCAGTATCCTATCTTCTCAAATACATCACTGTCAATACGACGATTTATAAATCATCCGTGTGATCCATTTGAAAGCTATATTTTGCGTTTTAACACTGCTAAATTGGTTTTCCATTTCGAAACGAGCAGTTTTATTACTCAGTATTGTTTACACCAGCTGGACGGCTGTCTCAATCTCACCAAGTCCACGTATTAACCATCGGTTATTGTTCCAGAGCAAGGAAAGAGCCCTGAACCGGAAGCGCTGCCAGTTCTACGAGAACATGACGGAGGGCTACGACTCGTACGAATCTGTGGCGCAGAAGGGCCGCTTCATCACCTTCAACGCGAGCGGGGAGCAGCCCCGGCCGCGCAACATCCACAAGGCGGAGGGCCCCCGCGCGCTCGCCTGCCGCAGCTTCCTGAAGATGGACCACGTGGGCTTCAACATCGGCGAGCACAACAGCAAGGTGGCCGAGGCGGTGGGCGCCGAGCTGCGCGCCGTGCAGCCCCGCCCGCACCGCGACCACTCCAGGCGCCATCGCATCCAGGCAGACAAGCACCGCCACGCCAAGTCCAGGGGGAGGAAGAAGTATAACGACTACGAGACCACGTAGACTGCAGGCACCCTGCGCCAGCCACTCACAGCGCTGTAGTCAAATAGATAAAGACACGTGGCCAAGACCTGATGAGCTTTCGTTACGCTTCACTGTTTCGTTGTTTAGTAGCGCCACGAACGATACGAAGTGCGATGTTTTCGTCCGTGCGGAACGCTCAGCACTGTTGCCGGTGTCACCCCTGACAGGACAGTTTGACGATCAGCGCGCCGATCCAGGCTCTTCGGCGATTGAAGGGCCTGCGTCACTGCTTTTCCCGTGTGGTTCGTTGTTTAGACGTCGTCAGAGTCAAGTGCGCTTAAGTTCCGCGGCCGGCATAGTTCCCGCGCACCAGTGCGCAGTGTAGGGCGCGCCCGCCGCCTAACCAGACTCGCCTAGTTGCATTCGGTTATAATATAAAAATACGCTTATATACATATAGAGGTGTGTGCAGTTCAAATGTACTCTTTTATTATATTAATAATATTATTTAACTGAACTCTATTACAAAACATAATTTATTATCGATGTATATTATTGCGCAGTATTATCACACTGATTTTAAAAGGTAACTTATGATAGATGCGCTTCCCTTCGTTCGCCTGTTGTTAACAAACGAGGTGTTTGCTTCTCGGTGTGTATTGTGAAATTCCTCATGAGGCTGCCAGGTACCTCGGCCCGGCGTAGGTACCGGTGGACGGGAGATGGACCAGACGAGACGAGGCGAGACGAGACGATATGAGAGGGGACGGAGCGGACCGCGGCCAGCATCCGACGTCCTCTGTTTGCCTTAGAGAAATGTGTCGAATGTGACGACACTGAGAATCTATACTTTATGTCAACGGTGTTCATTCATGCATTATTTATGGAAGCGCGGTTGGGACTGACTGATGGGGCTCGAACTTGTAAATTAATCAGATGTGATTGAAGCAATTCACACGTTAGATCTTGAGTCAATCATTCTCTGTTACCTGCTGTTATTTAGTGAGGTTAGTTAATCACTGATCATTGTATCATCAATGAAATGTTGAATCCCGTCTACTTAATACGAGTTTATCAATTAGTTTTGATAGATTTCTTTGGCCTCTTGAAAGTAGGTATTTGCCTGAACACCTTCAAATTATAATATAATATGTGAATTGAATGGCTTTGTATAAAATTTCTCTTTTGTTTGCTTACGATTTTGTATTCACATAATATGAAGTACGAAAAAATACTCATAAGCATAAATAAAATGCAATTCGACATTAATATTGATATGCATAGTTAAATGTGTTGTGGATTCAAAAATGTGTTTTTTACGTCTTATAAAAAAATTGAATAAGCCCATGAAATTATCTAACAAACATAGATTGAAGGTTGCTCCTTCAAAAAAATATAGCTAAGGCTTCGTTCATGTCAAGTTGAACGCCTGGTTTCTAACAAAATGTCACTTTCTGATTTTTCAAAACTTTGGCATATTTTCACTCTTGTATAAATGTACAACTGAAAATATGTCTCGGAAGCGAAACGGAACACTAATAAAGCAATAAAATTGTACGTAATGATTAATTAATGTATTGTTATGTGAAATAATATTAACATTATCATTAGAGCCTGTAACTTTTAACAATATAACTAATAGTATATATATATATTTATTTAACTACTCTGAAGGAATACTGCGTGTACTTAAAACTTCAATACTTAGGTACGTTTCGTTGCATGGATCGTAGTTATGTGAAAAGCTTTAAACTAAACAAAACTAATTATCTTTAGTGGCAAAAAATATAACACATTTTCATTCCAGTATCTTTACGATATAAATATACGAGTATAATAGCTTTTTTCCATATCGAATAAATCATTGAAACTAAACGGTTTTTCACTGTGAAACTATAAATGTTGTGTAGGACGCAAAATCTGTCAGTAAAGCAAATTTTAACACTTTGTTATAAATTTGATAATAAGCATAAAGTTTTGTTAACATTGCAAGTTCAGTGTGTTTTTCATCGATGAATTTCGAGTCCGTCTTAAATTGTGGGCCTATTTTTCCTTATTCTGACGGATGCTGTAAAATAATTCGGTACTGAGATGGCGATAGGTTGCGTTTGCCTTTGCCACAATAGATTGTTTTAAATTATTATCTAGGAAGATACATCTTTACGCCATATTAACTATTGCAAAAAGTCTTCAGATGTTCTCATACATACAATAATACATATTTCCGAACCTTTGTATAATTTGGAGCTTATTTTGTAAAAAATCTCCAAAATATACAAAATCTGCATACATGACCAATCGCCATCTCAGTATCGAATTGACATTGTAAACAGTATGTACAGATACATTACTTTTTTAATATAAAATTCCGATATAAATCGTCAACAATCGTGAAAAATGTATCGAATACTAGTTTTATTAAAGTTTTGTCTTCATCTAACCAATTTCCAACTTTCGATTGTTACTCCTTCAGTCCACAGCTTCAGTGTCGTTGTTTGATTTTACTTAAATAAGCTATTTATATGTGTTTAAGATCTGTGCCATAATGCGTTTGGCAATTTAAATTATGAAAATATAAATATAACTGTAATATTAGTTATTGTATTCATTATTATTATTATATATATTATGTATGTATAAAATAGTAAGTTTAATGTAATTATATAACTGTGGAAGATAAAATTGTACTTGTTTACATTCCGAGTCTGAGGAAGCAATTTCTTTAAATTGAAAATAAGAGAAATAAACGAAAAGGTGAAATTCTGCTAAATGCGATTTATTATTACATTATTTACTCCTATCCCATGACCTGTACTAAAAAAATGAACTAATCAACAATCAATTCAGCAAATTAGCAAATTCTGCAAATTCATTATTACATATTACTTCTCAAAATAATCGATATATTATAATATTTGAAATATATTTAATAAAATATGATAGATATTCAATTACAATATACCAACTGAATTTGAAGACACATGATTTATATTTAGGTCATCGAAAGGGCTAAGACTTGATGTCGTTTGTTTTTAAGATATTTAAACGTTGTCGTTTAAATCCAAACGATAAAATTGAATCTTCATTAGGTTTCTCAAATTATTCAGAATCGGATTTAAATTTAAATTTCTTAAATGTTTCGAATTTAGCCATCACTACTCCAAACACAGAAAAGGAACATTTTAAATTTGGAGGCTATCTCTTACTCAAATGGCAGTGCGAATATAAGGAATTGCCAATATCGACATATTTTAATATGACTAATTTAGATTTAGATTTCTTCACCCAGCAAATAATTATCCAGTAATTTTTTTAATTTTTTTTTTAATATTGAATTACTAAATAAAAGCATAAAAATAGTGTGGGATCCAAAACTCGCGGTTAAAATACGTGAGAAAGATCTTTTAACCCAGTCAAATATTTCAGCATTCTTCACAAATCTGTCCAACACAAACAAACGCGTTTTCCAACAACCAGGATATCTTATTTGACTTTATCGTTTATATTTTGTATCCTTCTTGGTACTGTCAAACACAAGGGCGCAGCGAGGGTGGGGCAGGCGGGGCGCTTGCCCTCACATTTTTTAGCTCATTGGAAATGGCTCATTGGATATGAAAAGTTTTATGACAGTCATCTACAAAATAATTAAGTACATATTTTCTAGTTCATTGAAAATAAGAGGCGTAACGTTTCTCGGACGAAGGATATCTGTATGAAAAAAATGTGTACATTTAGAGGCATGTTGATGTTAATATAAAAACAAAAAAAAGTTTTAATAGAGTCAAAACATCAGTTCAGAAAATCTGTTTTTTTTGAATTGGTCAATATATTGCCTAAATTCTTTGGTGTTTTTTTTTTAATTAGTTTCAAAATAGGATTTGTATTTGCAAGTCAATTTTTGTCGTATTACAATCACATTATCGTCGCCAGAAAGACAAAAGTGTTTAAGCGACACTTAGGTCGAAATGAGTTAAATATGCAGTTTTTATCAGTTTTTTTTCTGCATCAAATGCTCTGACTCGTTTGATTCTGAAGACTTATGGTGCTTCAACCATATAAAATTATATTTACCATTTAGGAGAAGGCTTGACTCAAGCGATACAAGTTTGGGACTTTTTTAGCTTTTTATTCGCTTCAGGTAACTCAGTGAGAGCATTGAGTTACCTGATTCACATTTTTTTTCTCAAATTCAAGTACTGAAGACATATAAATTTTGTTGTGAAGCAAACAAAAAACCTTAAAGTACTCTGGTGTAAGCTTCCCAAAAATGGCGCTTCAGCCCTTTTGCCTTTCCAACGACGATATCCATATTTAATTGGGACTATGTTAGAACAAACAAATGTTCGTTGAATTTGTATCGTGATCGGATGACATCCTTGGTTGGGATAATGAAACAGGGTTTACCTACGGATGAAATAGGCTGACGACCTCAAAATAACTTCCGGCATCGGATGGAAGAAAACAGCCAAGAATCAGCAAAACTAGAGACGTTTGAGATAGTCCTGTCCAAAATTGGGAGGGAAATATCCATATCTAAACTTTGGTAAATTTATAAAGAGAACAAACATGTTCTCATCTTTTTTTTAACAATCAACACAACTGTGAATTACTCCTTTTCTATTTTTTTCTTTGAGCCAAACATTTTTGCCCATCCATAGATTTTATCATGGCTACGCCCTTGGCAAGATACGAAACAATAAAGTTGACCATGAAAAATCTCAAAAGTTATTGGAGTACCTCGATAGGGGCCAGGGAACGATACGTGAAACTTAAGAAGACACCCCACTCGGCTTGGTATTGCCAGGACCCTTTCTGTACAAGTTGCTTCATCTCAAGCCACAAATCATCTCTTGTCGTGGGTCCACAGGGTTCCTCGAAACTTACCCTTAACCCGTCAAATCCGAATACCTTTTATTAATTTAAAAGGTATAAAAAATAAGCACCCCATGAGTTTGACTTAGTCAATGGGAAAATTTTACCAATTAAACTATGTTTTTATAAAATTTTACTTACTACCGGCTTCTTCCGAAATTTGCATTTCGAAATAAGAAACAAACAATATAACCTCTTGTCATATTTTTTGACATGTCAATTAATACATTATTTCAGATTAAGTGTTTTTGGAAACACTAGTACATTATTGATTGTTAAAATTTCTAATTTAACTATAAAAGTGATCATACCAATGTATTATTTTTTTCAGTTTGATTTAACTTGCAAAAAGTCGAAGATCCTCCGTGAAATAAAAAATAATTTTCTATTCATGACGCCATATATTTTGAAGTTGTGTTTCGATAGAAATTTGCTTACCATTATAAATATGGCTGTCAATTTTTTTTAAAGTATGTTTTTGCTATAAATGATTCTTATGAATTAGTTTAAGTCTCGGTCATAACCTTTTTCAATGTCTTTTTCTTTGAAGATTGTTAATATTCTGTCGATAATCAAAATGATGTTAGTTACACAGAGAGTTTGTATTTTGTGTGATATTACTTTTGTGTTGGTTTTTTTTTATTAAATGCCAACAAATTTGTAACACTTGCAAGAGCGCTCTTAAGGTAATTTTTCACAAAAACGACGAAAAAAATTTTATCCAAATATTATTATTATTAAATACCTACTGATGATTGAAATTATCGACGTTACCCTGTTCTAATATAAAAACAATATTAGGGCACGATTGTTTTATCGTTTATATTTTTGTCATTTAGGGGGTTAAAAACAATAAGTGATCACAAAAGTGGAAACTAAGTTGAAATTATCAATTGTATTATGATATTACATGTAAAGGTTGCCGTGGAGGATGCGCCTTGGTGATAAGCAGCACGCTGAGAGCGACCCCCGCTGAGCGGTTACATTTACTCACGTTTCGTAACGGTTCTTAACATTTTTGGTTTTTTCCCTCTGTCGTTAATGGGTTAAATTGGTTACCGATTTATTAAATAATAAAAAAAACAGTCTTTATTTATTTTATGCAGCATACATTCAAACGGAAACTTTAATTGGGATTAAAAAAAAACCGTGAGGTCTTCATTAATTATCAACTTAATTATTTAGTTAAGGATTTCGTAAACAATGCGCAACGCTACAACCCTTCCGAGCCAGTCTCCCTCCAGTTAGCCACCCAGCTATCTGCATTTATCTCTCAACATTAATTTGTTCTGTATGCCTTTTGACAAGAAGGCTCTTCAGTGGTCAGTTATGGTCCATCCTAAAATCTGAAACAAACATGGTGGTGTTTTGTCTAGTTTTTTGGGTATATAATGGATGTTTAAATTATCCATTACTAATTATGGAAAGTCGTTGTAAGTTAGCTATAAATATTCCAGACGGAAAAGCTGATTTTGGTGGCAGACCTCACCGTTCAAGGTTTTTTTGCTGCTTTGTAAATATGTTTTAGATAGCTCTTCAAGCAGTTAAGATGAAATTGTAAATGTTTAAAAATTATCCATTATATTTTATCTTATCTGCTAATTATATATCGTATTTATAATAAGAATAAAATTCATTTAAAAAGATAAATGCGAAAAAATTAATCCTCAAGAAAATATCCTTTAATATTGTATTGTAACTTTAATAACTGTGGTCTTTTCCAAATTGCAATAAATGCGCGTACGTTAAAGCACATGTAACTCTTCATTTCCTTGATGGTATCTCACTTAAAGGGAAAAGAGAAGGAACTGGCAGCATTAAACCTTAAACAGTATTGAACGTGAAAAAAACGAAAAGGAAAACATAAACAAACAAAAAACAGTTCAATAAAGGAATACGAACTTTAGTCGGAGGGGTTTTGAGCTGCTGGGAGATATGCTGAGATGACGTCGCAAAGAAGCCAGACCAAAAAAGACATCTCTCAATATTGAAACAGGGGGAAATCGGTTTTTGAGGGCCTCTGTCTACTTCGAGAGGTCCATTGGCCAGGGGTGAACACACATTTTTCAAAACAAAATAAAGTTGGATGGAAAATAGAAGTATATAATGCTAAGGTTGTTTATTTTGATTATTCAACTAACGATTTATTAACGCAAACTGCCTGTAGAACTTTAACTTCAAAATAATTTTAGATCTCAAAAATCCAGTAATTCATTAAAGCATTTTAAATAGTGGAATAAAGTTTTAAAAATTGGTATTATTACAATCATTAGATCAATAACAGTATTATCTTAGCGTGTATGTCTTACACAAATAAAAAAGTAAGGTAAGAAACATCTAGGTATGTTACATGCATAGTATATCAAAATAAAGTGAACGTATTTATTTACACCCCACATATAATAAGATGAGGTATAGCCAAAGGAGTTATATAAATTAAGTAAGAAGTAGTATATGAATCTATCTATCAATAGGGAATAGCAGCGATTGCAGGATACCTATGTCCATAGAACCTAACATGTGATGTTATTGTTACTTGACTTATAATTATTTTATTTTGACATGCAAATTATTATTTTATTGAACATTTGACTTATTGCTAACCATTATAATTGTATACATGTTACACTTGTATATGTATTTATACATTTAACAGGATGTGTGGAATTATACTAACCTCCTCACGATCCGAAATAATTATTAAATGAATAGTTAATATTTTTTTCGGTATGGATAGAAGTAAACATTAAGTATGTGTAACGATGGGGTATTAAAATACAATAGTAAAAAAATTATTTTTTATATTATCGTGCTGCCCATAATTATTTAAAAAACCATAGAATTAATTCTTGCACTAATCCTTGAATTGATTGGATAATTGTGTATACGTGGAAAGTTAATATGTTCGCGGGAGACAGGGGTCTGATAGGGACATTGACACGAGGGTAAATGCAGGATATTCACTTAACATTTAACAGAGGACAAAATAAAAGGCTCACATTTTTTTCACGTTTTAGGAAGGGAGGTAGTCCATAATGGAGTTCTGACACTTATTCTTCTTCAGCCCTCTGTGGTCAAGCTTTGAACATAGCTCACCCTAATTTTCTTCAGGTTTGCCGGTCCCACTAATGTCTTAAACTTACTTTAGTAATTTTTTCATGGAGTTAGCAGAGAAAACTTAAATACTGAATGAAAGGATTCAATAAATTTGCACGACCAATATAAGCGTAATGAATAATGTGGAAGGGCGAATAGCGTATATAAGAAGAACCTGACAATATTTTAAAAACTCCTACTGCCATCATAATAGGCGGAAGATGTTGCTCGTGCAATGATGGAGGACTTCGCTAGCAGAGGAATTGAACCCATGACGCCCGACTGGGAATCTGACGCGTTTTTCTACTTATCTACTAACCGGTGAAATTATTTATATACGGTTGATAATTTATATTTCGTGAATAAAACTAAAATCTTCAAATGATATATAAAATCGACAATGTAGTATATTTCAGTGATACTACTGGATAATAATAATATATCGTTGCCGGAAAGGCAAAGGGGTTGAAGCGCCATTTTGGGAAATTTACACCAGAGCACTCTAAAGTTGTTTTTATTTTAGAATAAAATTCATAAGCCTTCAATTTCCAATAAAAAGGATCTTGGGATTGTGTACGAAAGTAAGCTTGCATTTCGTGTTCATATCGAAGGGGTGTGCCAGTCGGCATTGAAAATGTTAGGGTTTGTTCTCAGAACCGTCAGAGTTTTTAGGGATACCCGAACTCTGAGAACACTCTATTTCTCTTTGGTCCGCAGTAGGCTGGAGAGTGGTTCAATTATTTGAATCCTCATGAGGTGGGGTACCATCTTGGAGAGGTCCAGAAAAGTTCCTTAGATTTTTTATACATGAGGGAGGTTGCCTACCCGTGGCTCTACCCAACGAACTTTCTCCTGGGCACGCTCGGACTTCACCCTTACAGCTCAGGAGAGAGGGGTATGCCGCCCACTTCTTCAGACTGCTGCGGGGCTATATTGTAAACCCTGCTATTTTGGAGCGCGTAAGTCTCTATGTTCCTGATGACTATCTAAGACAGCGTCTTCATAGATTATTCTATCTTCCTGCCCGTAGGACCAACCTGCCAATGGTTCTGCCGGTGGGGAGAAGTATTTTGCTCCTGAACAAAATCTCTTCCGATATCGACTTATTTCATGTCAGTGAGGAGAGATTCAGAAGTGAAATCCTATTGATTCTTGAAAGAGTTTCTCCTCATTGACCTGATCATCACCACTGCCTGAAATTTTTTTTTTTTTAAATTTTATTTTTTGTTCCTATAATTTGTATTTATTTTGTGAAAAAAATTAACTTATTTCTTATATGCATTAAATTCAAAAAATTTGTCATGTATAAGAAATTTAATAAAAATATTATTATTATTATTAATTCCTGGTTGGATTTTGAAAAAAAAGTAAACTAAGATAAATCAATGCTCTCACTGAGCTACTTGAAGCGATAAAAAGCTAAAAGAAAGTCTCAAACTTGTGTCACCTTGATTCAAGCCTTCTCCCAAATGGTAAATATATTTTAGATGGCTGAAAAGCCAGAAAAGTCTTCAGAATCAAGCGAGAGTCAAAGCATTCGACGCAAAAAAAATACTGATCAAAACTGCATACCCATTTTTTTACCAAAGTTTCGCTCAAGCCCTTTTGCCTTTCCAGTGACGATATTTTAAATGTTACAGTGAGCTTAGAAAATATTATCATTTGAAATGCGTTAAATCCTGAATCCCAAGATACAAAAAAGTCTTAAAATAATGTACTCGTATGTGCTGGTAAGACGATGTTAACCACAAATATTTATTATAAATAAATTAAAAAAAAACTAACTAACCATCACGCCGTTTCCCCGCAGGGGTAGGCAGAGAGGACGGACCGCCATATAACTCTATCTTGGCACACACTCCTTGCTTCATTTACATTCATAAATCGTCTATTATATTATTTATATTATCTATCTATTAATATTTACTATCCTTCTGAAAAAAACTTTCACTAATAAGAATGCTGAAGATCACCTTCTACAACCATTGAATATTTTTATTTTTTTAAAACAAAATAGCCCTAAAAGCCCAAATGGAACTTTTGTCGTTGTTCTAAATTGGCATCCCTGTCCATGTTTGTTGGCAGTGTCTGTTGGCAGTGTTTGTTTGTTTGAACGAGCGGGAATTAGAGTCCATTAGAACACGGCGTACAAAGTGTTCGGGGACAAGTGCCGTGTTGTTTGCCTCGGACCTACCGTGGCCTGGAACCAGTTAATGGGCTCGGGCAGGGCCGGGGACCGCTATCGAATATCAAAAGAGGACCAGCGACACTGTTCAAATACGGCGCGGGCGGATCCGGAGTCCAACACAGTCGCAGGCAGAGGAATTTGGTACATAAGCTTACAAGGATATACTCTAGTTTTTTATTTGTAGTGGAACGCGAAAACAAATTGAATTCTTGTTCCAACCCACCAAATTACAAGTATCTAACATTACCTATGTAGGTTTTTTAAATTTCTATATTTATATATTTATTTGATTTTTACATTTTAAAAATGTGGTTTTTTCAATTTCCGTATTTATATGCTTATTGCGAATTTGAGGTCACGGGTTCAAATACATTTTTTTTAGGTTCAACGACAGCCTCCGTGGTCGAGTGGTAAGACGCTTGATTGCGAATCTAGAGGTCACGGGTTCAAACCCGGCGTGGTTTTAGAGTGGTGGATACTCTAAGACTCGCCCTGGTGAAAGACCATCATTCAGAATCGAAACGTTGCTTGAAATGCCTTTAGCTGTATTTGGTGACTAGATACTTTTCAACCTTCCTTGCCCCCATCTCCTTCCTCTCCCCACTACCTTCAGTCTCACAACGTACTCCAATTAGGGATACCATAGTCGCACTGGCTCTAGTTGGATAGCAGTTAGGTAGCAGTTAGGACTCTTGTGCGGTATTAGCTATAAAAAAACGTGATTTTTGATAAATTTAGTACATTAATCAGAATATGACGTTTTAGAAGAACCAGTATTACTGTAAAACGTCTGTCGCACACACTCGCTGTGGATGCATTTACGTGCTAGCTACAAACCAAAGTGCTGCCATCTTTAAAATTAAAAGAAAACTATTATATTTAGAAGACAAAATCCCAAATTTGATTAATTACTAGTCTCTGACTATTATTGTTATGTAAATTATGTTACGCACGTAAAAACGATAAAAGTTCGAAATTCAGTTTTGATTACAAACATCTTATTTTATACACTCACTCTTTTTTCCACTTCTTTCGTAGCAAAAATTATATGATTAATTAGAAAAAAACATTTTAAAATGACAGTCCAACACCGGTTTCGGAAGTATCCTTCCTTCGTTGATACAAAAAAGTTACTTTAACTTTTGACCGCTTAACTTTTGTTCTGACGAAGATTTTAAACGGTTGGAATAAATTAAGTAGTTAAAACAAAGTATTTTGTTTTATTTTTTATTTAATTATGGCCGATCACAATGTTACTGCTTTTTGAGAACAAATATTACTGTTATTTTTTTAAGTTATCTTAGCCAGAAGTTGTACTAATCCCGCCAGATTATCTAGGCCGCTAGGCTTACCTAGCTTATCCTAACTTCTTGAACGGTTGCCACAATCTATTTGTTTTATATGAGTATGAACTCTTTACATATCTAAGGACAATGCATACATGACTGATAGTTGTTTTTGGGGTTCAGTTTTATGATTTAATTCCGAAAATGATGAAACACCGAATTCGTTTCCAGCTTCAGATGAATTTTGAAAATAGTTGACTATAAACAACAAACTATAACACTTGATTAAAGTGTCTTATTATGGCTGTGGAACGAATCGTAATTTGTTAAAACCTTAAATCTATGGAATTAAACAAGAAAAAATAGAAAACCATTCACTCACCAATGAAGTTTTCCTCCGATTCTTGTAATTTATTAGATCCGAAGCTGCGATGAAACACCGAATGTGTTTCCAACTTCAGATGAATTTTGAAAACAGTGAACTGTAAACGATAAACTATGATATTGGATGGAAGTGTCTAATTATTGATGTGGAACGAAATATGAAATTAAAGAAGAAAAATGGGAAACCATTCGCTCACCGATAAAGTTGATGTTCTTGACTCTTCTTTTACAATTGTACTAACAAAGTGATCTACGAAAACACCACAGTTAATTCAGTTTTCTAATTCACGACACAACATTTATTTTATATTTTTTAAAGATCAAACATCAAACCAACGAACTAGGGAAACGAATAAACAACCACATTTTTTCACACACAAACTCAGCAGTTTAATTATCAACTGTTTTTTGAACAAAATGGCGATTATACGGTGAAAATGGTTGGGTAGGTAGAGATTTGAATAATAAACACGAAGATAAGAACCCAACAAACTTTTGAAATCCAACAGTCCCACAAAATTATTTTGTACAATTTGATATGATGATATGAGACGGTTTAATCCTGACACGGACATATTCAAGCTATTACATTTTAATTGCTGGGATTTTTACAATATCTTGGTCTCTAAAAAAATTACGAAATTCTGCAGAACCTCAAAATCAACAACCTGTGGATCAATAACCATTTTCCTGTTATTCTTCATGTCTGATTTAATTTTCTTGGATTAATTTTTTACAGGTGAAGTTTGATTGCTCTTTAATGTACCTTCATATTGTTAATATTACCATTTCTGGACCTACAATGCACATAAAATCTTCTTTTTTTTTTAAATATCGGAACCGAGATAGAGTGCCACACATTTCAATAACATTATAAAAGCTCTAAGCTGTCGCAGGGGTGTTTATAAAATGACTAGATCCCTTAAATAAGTAGCTATAAATAATACATTAGCAAGCTGTACATTTGTACAACAAGCGTACAATTATTATTCCACCACTGTTTCGGTAGTGGAACCAGCCGATTCATGTAAAATTAACATGATCATTGGTTAAAATAATGCGGCGGCAGGTGTTAGTCTCGGGCTTCTAATGCGGCGGTCTATAATTCCAACTGAGTGGATTCAGTTTTGTTTTCTATGGCAGTGACAGACAAATACCTTCCCATTGTCCTAAGGATAGATGCCTACATTCTACATCCCTTTACCCGAACATCTTGCATAGAAATTAAAATAATACAGCTATGGTGTGCATTAATTTTAAAGTTACTACGGACCCTGAGAAGTGCCGCCATAGTAGCCAAGGGGGAAAATAAATAATTGAAAAAATGACTGCACGTGTTGAATATACTTTAAGAAATAATAAAATATCTTAGTTTTTCTGACCAGCTTCATCTCGGTTCCAACACTCTTTTTTGTATAACAATTCTCTTTTGAACAATTTAGAAATATTAAAAACAAAAATATGGCATCTTCCACAGCTCGAGGAATTTTTTTAAAGCTTGGGGTAGTTGCTTTGACGTGAAAAAATCCAGTCAGATAAGCTTTTCAAATTTCATGAAAGGTCACAAGAGTTTTCGCCAAATTTATAGCTTTGATTCGTGTAGTGCCCACCTACTTTTTTCTAGTTTAAATTAATTCAATTCACCCGTTTTAAATCCTACCCACTCCTGTAAAAAAGCGTTACTGGAGTGTAAGTCTTTTAGAATTAAAATAATATCTTGACACTGAAAATCTAACAATAAATTAATGTTTTATTTTTGTAGAAAAATATTTGTGATTTAAAAGCTCACACTAAACTTCCAACTTACCCATTTTAACAGGACACATTCAGGAATCACCTCCCACGTCACTGCAGAGGAAACATTAGAGGAAGAGCGGTTGCTTAAATGACGTGACTCGTCATTGGCGTTTTCATCTGCAAAAAATATATCAATCCTTAAATGTTTTTTTTTATTGAAAATGATTGAATTGAGATGTAGTGAAGGAAATAGTGAATTCTTAAAACAACATTTATTCAATGAAATTTTGATTTATTCGCTCAGAAACGAACAAAAAAAACCTTTCTATTTCCAAAAAATACGGCATGTTTTTATGCGAGTTTTTATTAAGAAGTAAAAATTTATTTTATTCGATTATTAGAATAAGTGAGATTTAAGAAGAACATTTATTTAATAAGAAGGGGTACGCATTCCAAGAAAAATATTTCATCTCTCAAACCACTATCATCAACTGGCACGGTCAAATATCGAATTCCAAAAAGATCTATCAATTCCATAAATCGAGATTATAAATTAAAGGTTTTCCTCAAAAAAGAAAAATTACCGGACAATTCGGTGAATTGGAACATCATTGACACTTCTAAGATTTACCTTCCTGAAAATAGTGTATAATTATTCATATACGAGAAAATAATCGGAATTTTACAAGGATATTAAATTATAATAATATAGGTCGGTATCTAAAATTGCAACGTGTGCCATTCGCGGAGGGAGCGGATCCCCAAAGACCTAAGTGCCCGCCGAGCCCACCCTAAAAGGAGGCAATAAATTAATGTCTAATGGCCAATTTGTTGCATCCCTGTCATGCCCAGGTACGAACAATCATGGGCAGATGCACTACAATCAGGGTTGTCAAAAAGGCATTAATCTAAAACGTATTATAAGTTCAGAAATTTATTATTAAAAAATAACTTATCTTTTTTTATATGAATACCGCACAAGACTCTCAACTGCTCCCAACCGTCTAGAGCCAGTGAGATTATGACATCCCCAAATAGGGTGTGTTGTGAGATTGAAGGTAGTGGGGAGGGGAAGGAGATAGGGAAGAGGAAGGTTGGGAAGTACCTGGCTATTCAGATCTGGTCACCAAACACGGCTAAAGCCATTTCAAGCAACGTTTCAATTCTGAATGGTGGTCTTTCACCAGGGCGATACTAAGAGTATCTACCACTCTGGAACGTGCCGCAAATATACTTTTATTATTTTTATATTAATTAATTGTGTTATGACACATATTAATTAAACAACAGTTATTGGCGCACGCCGGGTTTGAACTCGCGACCTTTTGATTCGTAGTCGAGCGTCTTACCACTCGACCATGGAGGCCGTCATTATCTATTCTACTAATCGTTTTATTTCATTTATATC
The DNA here is from genome assembly GCA_022651775.1 of Drusus annulatus. NCBI lineage: Eukaryota > Metazoa > Arthropoda > Insecta > Trichoptera > Limnephilidae > Drusus > Drusus annulatus. The sequence goes on along the minus strand of JAGWCC010000210.1, from coordinate 563,729 downwards.
TTGTAAGTTTGAGTTAAGCTTTAACATAAAAGTTTTAATAACAAATAATTTTCGTTATTTTAACATCACGTTCCGAAACAAATTGGCTACTTGACAGATATTTAAAAAACATATTTTTACTATCTCGTGTCCCTACCTCTATAAAATTAATCGATCATTTCAAATTAATGTCTTGATTGGGAAGATCACTTTCATTTCGTTAATGCGTTAATGTTCCATTTTATACTGGAATTATTTTAATGCTCTTTACGATGACAATGGGTCAATGCTTTTGACTTTGTATTGGAATCCTTCAGTGGTAATTACAACCTCAGCATAGAAGTATAATAATTCAATGGATTTAAAAATAAAAAAGCCGTACAGCTTTATAACATTTTCTTTGCACGCGGCCAAAAGATAAACTAACGACCGAACGTACTATTTGAACGTATTATTGAGTGGTTAGTAGTTGAGTGGACAAACGCGTACCCCGGGAATTTTGTCTGTCTTAAAAATAAAAATATAAAAAACACCTTTTATAATTTAATTAATTTTAATTTTAATTTATTCTTCTTTTCTTATGATTTTTTTTTTATTTAGTTACTATTATTATTACAATGTATTCATATCAATTATGGAAGGTATTGCATTGCACTACTTCTGCATACCTTCCGGAATAAAACCTTATTATTATTATTTTTCTATTCGCAAACATGCATACAAAGTATTGTCATATCATACATACTATTGTCAAGCCGAAGGCTATTTTTTGATCTGACTAAAAATCACGATGGAGAGTTAAGCTTTTTATTAAATTATACGAAATAGGAGCCGGTGTAAAAGCTTTTCTGGGATAATACGATTATTAGGGATTTGATGTGAAAGGGTTTATTTCCGGTGTTCAAGCACCTGTCACGTCACTTTATGTTTTTCTTAATTGAGGACCTACGAGCTGAGAGCTTTAAGGGATGACCGAAAATAGTACATAATGTTAACGGAATCTCTATTTTCAACATCCTCCGCTTCTGATCAATAAGTTACAATAATTGCTTGGCTCCGGACCTAGAGGTGGCGGCATTTGATTTGCCGAGGTGGTCGAATGACTTCACCCATGTGAAGATTTCATATAAGTTGGCCGATTTGAAAAGCCAGGTAGGTACTTCCTAACCTTTCTTTTCCGCATTCTACTTCTGCTTGCCATGTTGTCCAGCCTCACAATATTCCTCAGATGGGATTGCCACAGTTCCACTGGCCCCGTAATTAGTACGATGTTGTCGCTTAATGCGGTCTCTCATAAGAGCAAAGTCTTATATCTGTTGTTGAAACTATAAAAAATATAGTAGCGGAGAAATCCCACAACTTCTGGGCCCAGAATTAATCATCTTACCGCTATGTCATAAGGCTCGTCAAAGCGTTCAAACAGAACTAAAACTAATAATGTATGCCTTGACAATAAAATAAGTAAACAGTGCATGTTTTTTGGTAAAGTGAATACCGCACGAGTCTCAACTGTATCCAACTATCTGGAGCCAGTGGAACTATGGCATCCCTAATTGGGGTATTTTGAAGGCTGAAATGGGGAGGGGGTCCTGATGGAGATGATGAAATTTGGAAAGTGCCTGGCTATTCAGAGCTGGTCACCAAACATGGCTAAAGCCATTTTTAACAACGTTTCGATTCTGAATGGTGGTCTTTCACTAGAGCGATACTATGAGTACCACTCTGGAACGTGTCGCAAAAATACGTTTTTTTATATATGTGAATCAAATTGCATAAGTATATTAATCAAATAAATGTTATTTGCGCACGCTGAACCCGTGACCCCTGGATTCGTAGTCGTCTTAAGCACTCGACCACGGAGGCTGTCAAATTATGTCGTGCCTCAAAAAAAAAATTCAGTTAGTATTTGTAGGTAGGTACCAACAAAGCAAAACCCAGAAACATTTCACGCAGGTAAGCAATAACAGCATTGCATTAATCTCAATGCAGTACCAAAAACCTATTATTCACGACAGATTTATCAAAACTTCCTAACTACAGAGCAGCGGTTTAAATAATCTCTGGGAGGCGTGAAATGAACCCATTCATGCAGGCAGTGGTACTAACTCATCCCGCAGCCGCATCACGCGCGGGAGACTGAACAAGGCTGGGCGGGGAGCAAATAGACCAGGCTTCTGACCTCATAAGTCAGGGATGATTCACCGTGATTTCGATTTCGATTTCGTGCCGTTGAAATATTGCCATAAGAGAGATATGAGCACGTGTAAACTGTGTGTTTGCGATTGTAACAAGCCTTTGAGGTGACATCTCCCCATAATGGCGCTATAACATTTAGCCAGCCCGTTTTAGAAGACTAAAATAATGTTTGTAGGTTTGCCATATTAATAATAATAATATTTGGATGATTTGTATAAAGGCGTATTTGTGAAAAATCACCTCAAGGGCGCTGTACAGATCTTATTTTCCATTATTACATATTAATTCCTAGTTTAAATGAGAAAATATACAGGAACATACTTACCTGGCAGGCCCCATCAGATAGACACACTTATTGACTTAAAATTATAATTACGTTTTGTTTTTTTTTTCGATTCGGGGCATGGGAGCGAAATTAAAAAATGGACTTTCTGAATTTGTCGTACAGTACAGGATTTGGTTAAAATTTGTATATCTAAAGGTGATTCGTCGAGAGACAGATTATGTTGAGATTCTTTTAATGAATTTAAGGATATGAGAGTCTGAAAAGGTAAGTTTTGGACCGAAATTCTGTTGGGCTCGTTATACATCTTATATATATTAGTCGTTATATATATATTAGGTAGGTACCAAAAACACTTGTCAAACAACAATAATAATATTTGGATAATTTGTACAGCGCCGTTTTGTGAAAAATCACCTACAACGCACCTTTTATAGCTGAGTTTTAAAGCACATAACATATCCACACTTTTACTGTGCTTTGACGATTTTCGTCAGCATAGACCGTCACTAGAAGGGTAAAAAGGCTGAAGCGCCATTTTGAGAGAATTACACCAGAGCACTTCAAATTTTGTTTTGTTTCAGAATAAAATACATAAGTCTTCATTACCTAGTTAGATTTTGAAAAAAAAAAGTTAACTCAGGTAACTCAATACTCTCACTGTGTTACTTGAAGGAACAAAAAGTTAAAAAAAGTCCCAAACTTGAGTCGCTTAAGTTAAGCCTTCTCCGAAACGGTAAATATATTTTAGATGGCTGGAGGGCCACAAAAGTCTGCAGAATCAACTGAGAGTCAGAGCATTTTATTATCAAAACTACATGTTTAACTCATTTTTGACCAAAGTGTCACCAGCCTTTTGCCATTCTAGCGATGTTCATGGAGCATACATAATTCAGCAATGCTTTAATTATTGTTATCTTAAAGGTTGTCAACGTTTTTCAAATGCCTATAAAATTATCACACGTAGATACTTTCTGATTATTCGTTAATAAATCTTATACAACCTACCCACTCTCTTTCAACTAGTCCTTAAAAATTGACATACGTATTCACTATTTAACTGAACTTTAACAATTATCATACGTCTAACTTTCACGTCTTCAAAAAAAGCTCAACAGCTTTTTAAAGAGACATTCGTGATAAAATGTGCCAATGTCATAAATTGTGACAAATTGGCACTTTGAAATGCAATGCAACGTTACCAGACTTGCTAACTCGATTAATGATTGTATGAGATAACATCATTCCCAGGAAGGGGTGATGGAGATTACTGTCCCAGGATGCTGCGGAGGGGATACGCGCTGAATATCAAGCAGGTGTTGGGAATGAGATATCAGATGACCGGATAGTTCGGCCTTTTGGGAGGCGGTGGAAGTCATCTTCATGTAATCACGGCGTTTTTTTGATGGGTAATCAACGGGTTGGCGATTTTTGGATAAAAATCAACCGGGGATAGTGAACAGGATTTATTAAATGCGACATTTGAGTTGGAAAAGAATTTTTTTCCTAAATCAAATCATTTATATTTCAATCAGAACACTTCTCAATAATATACTTCTTGGATAAATTTTGGTAATATTTCAGAGACAGCGAGAATCAGGTCGGAAAAGAATACCAGTAAGGATAAGGTAGTTCTTGCTACTCGTATACGTGTATTTTTTTTTTTAATACGTACATAATTACTTAATTAGGTATGATTTTTATTGATTATTTAATCCTATATGAAAATTGTTGCTAAAATATTTCCTAAAGAGTTTTTTTAATTTTTTTTATTTATCATTGTATCAACGCCCAGATTGGCAAATACCATAAAATAACATTTTAAATCCATGTTATTAATAATTATAATTAACGCAACATTTTGAAGTTTAATAATTTCTGAAACGAAATTACTGTTGCAAAAATAATACAAACCAAACCACACTGAATTAATGTTAACCTAAATTTGATATAACAGTAAGGTGACTAAAAAAAAGCTTTAGCAAACAAAAAAATCGATTAAAATTTTTGCTTTATTTAAAGCACAGTGATTTTTTAAGGGTTGAGTACCTAACTACTTTAAAATATTAAAAAGCACCCTCATTTAAAAATAAATCTAAAGGTCACAAAAGCTTGTTGAACAAGCCCAATAATTGCAAATTGGATGAACTTGAAATGCACCCATTCTGACATTAATCCATAAATAAAACCCCAAAGTGCACGGTAAAAAATGCAATGCTTTCTATTTTATCTCTTTATTAAAATACCACAGTGCTCAATCCTTCCATGAATGGAAGGATCATAGGAAAAAATCATCAACCTAGAAAAATGCATTCAAATTTCACAGTTGCAAAATTCGAAGTGTCCTTTGTGATTTTGAATTATTTATGTATATATACAGAAACACAGCACGTGTTGGTGTATTTCTTCCATGGGTTCAATTGTTGAGCGGTTGCAATATATTATTTAATTTTATTTGGAGGTTATCACAATGCATTAGTGCACGCATCTGCTCTTAACCCCGGTGAATAAATAGGGAAGCGGTAATCCCACTTTTCATTTTAATCATTGCAGTAAAAAAAAATGCATTATATTTTTGGGTCCCTTTTTGCAAAATGCTGTTTACGAAACGTTTTAAATATTTCGATTAGATTTTGGTCTAGTTTAGAGGAAATATTGAATGGCGAAATCATTTTAATTTACAATACATTCGATTCTGTGTGATTAATCAAGTGTGTTTTTAAATTTATTTGCTAAGAGTTAGTACTATGTAAAAGATATTATTCATAGTCATTGTGCTTTGTTCCGTTTCCTTTATAATTAAAATTTGACAGCCTCCGTGGTCGATTGGTTAAAACGCTCCTCTACGATTTCAGAGGTCGCGGGTTCAAATCCCGTAGTGTGCAAATAAATTGTATTTAAGTAATTTGTTTTATTTCACATTTGATTAATATTAAATAGTATATAGTATATTTGCGGCACGTTGCAGAGTGGTAGATACTCTAAGTATCACCCTGGTGAAAGAACATCATTCAGAATCGGAAGGTGGCTTGAAATGGTTTCAGCCGTGTTTGGTGGCCAAACTGAATAGCAAAGTGCTTCCTAACCTACCTCTTCCCCACCTCCTTCCCCTCTTCCCTACCTTAAGCCTTAAGACTCTTGCGCGGTATTATCTTTTACAACAATTCTTTAAAAATAACTAAATATTTTATTAATGTAAATATTGGATATCTCACCCAGTAGCCAGGGAGAGTAGAACCATGTCAACAATCATTGGGGGATGTTATTAGGAATAAATGCAACGTAGAGGGAAAGGTGCAGGAATAAGAGTACGGTTTTGAAATATCTCATTTTTCAGAAATAGTCAGCAAATATATAGAAAAGCATTTTAAACTATTCCATTCGGAATAAAGCAAATAAATATTTGAAAATGCCATTTCTGCAAATAATCGTTATATTCAGAGTGGTAGATACTCTAAGTATCGCCCTGGTGAAAGACCACCATTCAGAATCGAAACGTTGCTTGAAATGGCTTAAGCCGTGTTTGGTGACCAGATCTGAATAGCCAGGTACTTCCCAACCTTCCTCTTCCCCATCTCCTTCCCCTCCCCACTACCTTCAGCCTCACAACATACCCAATTTGGGGATGCCATAGTCTCACTGGCTCTAGACGGTTGGGAGCAGTTGAGACTCTTGTGCGGTATTCATGTAAAAAAAAAAATAAAATCTTATGTAGGATATAGGACCCGTGACCTCTGAGCTTTGAGTCTAGGATTTAATAGCTAGTCACAAAGGTCGTCAAAGTTTTTTTTTTTTAATTCTGATTATTTTATTTCATTATAATTAAAATTAAAATATACAATTAAATTAAATCCATTAAAATCTATTTTAACCTTTTTTCTGATATTATTTTGCCTTCAATATTTTAACATGGTCGTTTTTTCGGCCATCGTATCACTATCGTGTTGTTGCATGCACCGAATTTCAGTCAGATAAATAAACATTGTTGTTTGTAACTAAATAATTCATAAGCTTTATTGGGTATACCATACACGCTGTAAACACATTTATAAGAGATATACGCCGATTGCATATGATATATTTTGTTTGATGCTTTTATGTAAATATTTTGTTAGTGCTTCTTTGATAAAAAAATCAAATATGGAAATAATAAAAACAAACATGTATTGTAGAGATATGCAATCATAATCATATTCAGACATAAATAAATCAAAGTATTTTTGTGACCGACTGGTTTCGCTTGGCCTAAGCATCAGCAGGGGAAAATAATAAACAAAACAAAAAATATAAGGTGTGCGATTATATATACATACAAGAGAGAACAAAATATAAAATAAAATAACAGAACAATGAGAAAACAAAAAAAAATATAAATATTAAATTTTATTCTATTATTTTCTCACTGTTCTGTTATTTTATATTATTATTTTTTCCCTCGGTATGTATATATAGCCACCCACTTTTTTTTGTTTAGATTAATTTAGTACTCTGATGATGCTTAGCGATACCGGTCGATCATAAAAAAATATAATAAAATCCGTGGTTTTATAAAAAGTTATTTTTTTAAGTATTCTTCCAGATTAAATAAAATACCCATAAAGTGTTATAATTCAAAGTCATTTTTTTTTAATAAATCGAAAACAATTTTTGGCAGCCCTAAACTAACAATAGATCGGTAAAGTAACGCAACCGAATCGGTGGTTAATTGATTTACCATAACGTTATCATAACATTACCCCTATCTAATGTTCGTCGTAGAATGGGAAATAATAGCGGAGCGTCACGAGATATTGGGCGCTAAAGATGGGACGACAGATAAAGCCGGCCCATACTTTACGGAGCTTTTGGGAGCTTTTGGTTATTCAATTAAATTTAATTCAATTCAATGTAAGTGAAGGTAGTAAAAAAAATATATTTTTACATTTGATTGATTTTTTCTTTAATATTTTTAATTTTCGGGGTCGATTCACGAAGTTTGGTTGATACAGACTTATTTTTACGGGCACATCAAATGATGGGCGACAGAGTGAAATAGGTGCGGCCTATACTTTTATATTTTATTTTTTATGTGAATACCGCACAAGAGTCTCAACTGCTCCCAACCGTCTAGAGCCAGTGAGACTATGGCATTTCCAATAGGGGTATGTTGTGAGGCTGAAGGTAGTGGGGAGGGGAAAGAGATTGGGAAGAATAAGGTTGGGAAGTACCTGGCTATTCATATCTGGTCACCAAACACGGCTAAAGCCCATTTCAAGCAACGTTTCGATTCTGAATGATGGTCTTTCACCAGAATGATACTTAGAGTATCATCTACAATTCCGGAAGGTGCCGCTAATATACTTTTTATTTGAATTAAATGTGTAATGACACATATTAATTAAAAAATAAAAGTTACTGGCGCACGCCGGGTTCGAACCCGCGACAATAATGTAGGCCGCCATAAATACATTGAAAAAGGTTAAAAATAAAATGAAAGTATATGTGTGGGTATGGCTATGAAACGTCCAACTTTGTGTTGCATTAACTTGTGTATTTTCAACACAATTTTTTTTAAATATATATAATAATTTATTTTTTTATATCGTCTACAGTTATTTTTGTTTATTTTTAGAACTAATTTGCAAATTAATTTTTTCAAAAAGAAATTACGGTTTGATTTCATGTACTGTCTCAGGTATATTTCTTTACAACTATATGTATAAGTCATGCGTTTAAATAAAGAAGAATAAATAATATTTGGATAATTTGTACAGCGCCATTTTTGTGAAAAATCACCTCAAGAATAAAGAATTAGAACATTATTTATTTGAAATAATAACAATGTAAATATAGAATAAATCATTAAACCGATTCCGCCAATATGAGATTTACCGATTCTATTCGAATACAACAAATTGAATGTACTGAATAATCAGTATAATGATACCTCATAATAATCATCAATATTATCATTACGTATGTTATTATTATTTTTATCAACATCTGTGGTATCGTCTTCACCATACAGTACATAAAATTAAATAAAACGTAATATTGACACCTGCAGTATCTGGCCCATTAGCTCAGTTGGTTAGAGCGTCGTGCTAATAACGCGAATGTCGCGGGTTCGATCCCCTCATGGGCCAATTCTTCTTTTTTTTAATGCGTTTCCAACAATTTCACAAAGAAACAAAAATAGACGTCGGCGCTGTTTCCACAAATACTTCCAACAGTATTTTTATTTTTTAAATTATCGGGTACATTAATTCAATGCATATTTCTACACAACGAATCTCGTTAAATTAACATTGAAATAATGATTAGGTACGTCGAATTTATTTTATTGACACATTTATTTTTACGGCTTTTTTTCATTTACATTTTTTTTTCGTGGAAAGTAATCTCTTTGTGGTTTGACATTTTTAATTCAAATAAAATAACAACTTTTTATAAGTACGCAGATTTTATTTTTATGATTGACCGGTTTCGCTGAGCCTAAGCATCATCAGGGTACAAATTAAAACAGTATATTTTTAAAAGTTGACTTTTTATCCAATAAATTTCATTACACTTATTCCTACAATTTTCATTTATTCACGAAGGCAATCCTCATAGGTGAACAGAATTGTATATGCAGTCGGGGTCGCGTCGTTACTGCAGATATTGTGAGTGCGGTGCAAACAATTATTTCGTTCGTTATTTCTTCTGTTGGCCACCTGCACAGGTAAGTTTATAAATTTGCACATTTTTTGACAACCTTCATACACAACGAAAAATCTATGACATTGAACCGTAGACGTATTTTATTTACCCAGATGCTGTCAAATTCGCCGCTAGCTATATTTCTGTTATTTTTTCCTGAAATTTAGGTCGAATATTCGATATTCACCATCTCTAAAAAAATTTTTTTCTTTTTTAATGTGTTTGTTGCAATTTCCTGCATTTCGTTGAATGAAAAAAAAGTCACCGGTGGGTTAGTCTGTTTCTTCTGAGTAGATACGTACGAGCACACTTCGTTTTGTATGAAAATTGATACGTTTTGAATAATCTCGTACAGTAAGCGAGTAACTCGTACGATCCCCTCCCCTAACCCGGAGAGTTAAGTGAGGCAGAGCAAAAAGCATTCCAGAACTTCCGACATTATCAATGCATCTCTTTCAGCATTCCGCAATCAATTTGCCTCCAATCTCCTGTACCAAAGTGAACATTTTCACAAGGGTGACCAAAGATTCGACTCATTTGGAAACTGTCATATATGAAACATCTGTCTTTAATATTATCATCGAAATAGTGTCAATCTTTTCATTCAGTCGTCATTCTTAACAGAATTCCAAAGTATCACTTCATTCGGTCCCATGGAGCCTGAGAAAACGACATCTAATTTCCGACCCCAAGACTCGCATTTTGCCCGCAAAATGATACTTTTAAACAAATGTAACTTTTGGATTTTTTTAACCGTCTTTATTTCATCATTTTAAACAGATTGTAGAAGGTTCACTTCATTTGGTCCCATAAAACCTGAGAAAACGACATCTAATTTCCGACCCCAAGGCTCTCATTTTGGCCAAAGTGTTTTTTTTGACAAACGTTACTTTTGGAAGATTTTGTCATTTTATTGTCTTTATTCCATCATTCTTAACAGAATTTCAACGGTTTTCTTCATTCGGTTTCATAGCGCCTGAGAAAACGATATCTAATTTCAGAACCCAGGGCTCGCGTTTTACTCGCAACATACGCTAATATGTGTAAATGTATGATATAAATAATGTTAAGATATACAAACAAAGTTCAAATATACAAACAATGCAATATATAATATAAATATGTCGGTACATGAAAATCATTTTTAAATTTGTGAAGCGCGGTGTCGTTTTTTACTGTGTTTTTTTTTTTTAAACATTAAACGAATTATTTAACTCTGCTAATGTAACATAACCAAACATGTACACTTTAAACATATATCTTTTTAGATATCTTAGTTTATATTTAGATATTTTTACAGGGAAAACCTGCAAAAAACAAGTGGTTAAAAGTGATGAAATTTCTATAAAAGTGATGCTTCTCGTGGGTTTACGCGGAAAATAGCAGAGATGCGTACTATAATTACAAAATAAGTTATTTTATTAAACGTAAAAAAACCTTTCTCTAATATTTTGGTGTTTAAATTTAGGTTTTGACAAGAGCGCCAAAAGTTTTGCCTGCGCCAGGCGTCGTTGCCTGGATATCATCTGTGGTCAATGGTTATCCTTCTAATTTTTATATCGAATTCGTTCTTTCTATATATTATTGACGTTTCTAAACTGTATAAAGTAAAGGTTTATACGAGCGTTCTCAAAATTCAGAAAAAACTTGAGCAAAATAATGACTATTATTTTATCACTACCACATTCTTCATAGAGATATAATGTTGGACAGTTGCATTATGCATTGCCGGATGGCAAGGAGCAAGACAGGACTTAAATAAAACATCAAATAAATCAAAATAAAACACATGCAAAAATAGTCACCCCCGCAATAAACTTCAAAACAATGTACTCAGAAGTCCATAACAAGCCCCTGGGGGAGCAATTAACTCGACGTGAGCGGGACCATTTTCAATTTTGCTAATAATTCCCTGCAACGATTACAAAGAAAAATTGCCAAAGCGTACACCAATCAATAAATTTAGACTTACTTTCGAAGCTTTCTCAAATGAACAAAAAAACTATACAATTTGCTTCCAGGCCTATGCCTTATAAACTGGTATTAAAGGAGCTTAAATTTGTATACCTAAATTTTTATAGAGATTTTTTATAAAAATTTTAATTGGGTATGTTTTTTAAATGAATTTTCAGCAAAAGATATTATTTTCTTTAAATCTTAAATTCAACTGAAGAAGAAATTTTTGCGTCATTGAGGTTCATTATCAATAAAAACCCCGATTATTAATTTGTTTTTGGAGGATGTATGAATTTAAATGAACCAAGAAGTGTGTGCCGGAACAGAATTGTATTATATTCCATTCATAGGGGATATGACAGGTAAAATATTTATTTATTCCTTTAAAGTTGCGAAAAAAAAAATCATCGCTTTCGCGTTTATCTGATTTTGTCTCAAGTCACTAATGCTTTAGTTCTACTACCTTTTGATTATAAAACATTTTACGTATATTTAAGTGTGTAAATTATAATAATAATATTTGGATGATTTGTATAGTGCTGTTTTTGTAAAAAATCACCTCAAGGTCGCTCTACTGATCTTATTTTCTAGTTGGTATCAATATTAATTTAAAGAGAAAATATACCGGAACATACTTACCTGGCAGGTCTCATAAGATAGACACACGGTATTAACTTAAAATTATAATTATGATTTAAATTTTTGAATTTCTTTTTATTCATTTTTTTCCGATTTTAGGGCATGTGAGCGAATTTAAAAATGAACTTTCTGAATTTGTCGTACAGTACAGGATTTGGTTTAAATTTGTATATCTAAAGGTGATTCGTCGAGAAACAGATATGTTGAGATTTTTCTAGCGAATTTAAGGATATGAGAGTCTAAAAAGGTAAGTTTTCAGTTTGGACCGAAATTCTGTTGGGCTCGTTATACATCTTAGTTTCGAAGGGAGTTATGTATATAAATACATATTAATTTATCGAAGAAAGCAATCACTTTGTATCTTGACATTATAATTTAAATAAAAAAAATTTTTTGTTTTAAGCCACTTTATTTATATACATATAACATTCGACCGGTTTCGGTACCAAAGTACTTTAGTTTATATATATACTTTCCTGAAGAAGGTTAAGTTTAACCGAAACCGGTCGAATGTTATATGTGTATAAATAAAGTGGCTTAAAACTAAAATATTTTTTATTTAAAATACATATTACGTATGATATGGCTATTTACAATTATATTCTGTTGTAAAACTAAACTATAGCCATTAAAATGTATAATACAAATACACATTTAATTCATATAAAAATAATAAAAGTATATTTGCGGCACGTTCCAGAGTGGTAGATAAGTATCGCCCTGGTGAAAGACCACCTCCAGTGCGGTATTCATATATAAAAAAAAAAAAAAAAAAAAAAACACTAATTCGATTCACGTTCATTCATATTGATGTATTCTTGAAACTCTTCCATTGTTACGCATCATAAAAGGAAAATCCTATTCCAGTCAATGGCCAATCGTATCGAAATAACGAGAGATCTATGATATCTTATCTACCGAAATTTAATAAAAAATCGTTTTTTGCATCACCATCTTCTATTGATTTCTCCACTCACTACTTGAAATTGGAATCTATGGTAAATTTATTTGAGAATGAGGTTACCTATTCATTCTTCATCTTCCGTTTTACTACAGCAATTTATATCACCATTCATCGCATTCCCCGCGGACATCATCTACCAAAAAAAATTCGCCCTCTTATTAAAATGTTTGCCCAACCTTGCTACACTGGGTAATAAAATATTTAGTTATTTTTCTTTTCAGAAGTACAACTTCCCTCTCCGATAAAATTGAGGCGTGAAGTTTAAACGGCGCATACTAATGTATAATGTAAAGAAAACCTACCTTCGGTCGGCACTGTTCAAAGTAATGTATCTCCGTAACAATGGGTGGTACGGTCTGCACCATTTGCGGATGCATTCTTAATCGAAATGCATGTTTAATATTGCACTAAAGATGACGATGTTAGATAAGCGAGGAACAAAGCCCGGGGGTTGTTGAATAATTTGCTGCATTTCAATTTTCACCGATCTACTGTGATATTATCGCGCTTTATTGAAAAGCATCCAGTGCGTGGTAAGTTTTGTGAAGATTTTAACGTTTTTCTTACATACCTACAAGAGTTTATTTTAGATAAATTGTTTGACGTATCAAATAAAATTTTAAAAATACACCATTTTTTCTTTTACTGTTTCACTACATTCTGATTTTTTTTTAAATTTATTTCGCGTAACTAATAACGTGAATATTTTTGTACAATTAAATAGCCAACTTTACTAATAATAAAGCATTTTTAAATCTAGTACCAACAGTAAAGTTTGACAAGTTTTTGTTTGTCTTGGCCATAACTCTCGAACGTGGACCTCTTTCGTCAAGTAATATGCTCTTTTTTACACAATAAATTTTCTAGATGAATGCTACGTCTTTATTTCATATTTTTCAATTATTCAAAAATAATAATTCGGTGATCAAGTATAACAAAGTTGAACAACATTTTTCTGTTATACGTATATTTATATATTCGTACGAATTGTATTCCACCTCTTAATAATACATCATTTTGCAAAATTATGATTAGTAAAAATATTTCAGGCTTTAAAAAACGGTAGAATTTTCGAAAGCAGTAAAAACCTTTGAAGGTAGAATAGAGTGTGAAAAGAATATATGATTCGAAAAGAGAATGAAAAAAGAATTCAGGGACGCTCGAGGGAAGACATGGCACGATCAAGTGAATCAAATACTTGAATCGGGCTTTGTGAAGAGTCAGAATAACAGAAGAGTGTGTACGAGCTTGAGACGATGTATGAATGTGAATTAAGTAATAAGTGTGTGCTAAGACAGGTTTGTATGGTGGTCCGTCCTTTCTGCCTACTACTACGGGGAAACGGCGTGATGGTTAGTCAGTTAGTTAGAACCTTCGAAAAAAAAATGTTTTTTTAAACTCTTGCAGGTACAAGGTTTTTTTGTAAAATCGATATTTTTAACATTGGACCTCCACCGCGCTCTTTAACGGTAGCTTTCTGATAATACTTAACCCGTTGGATGCAAGGTTTTTTATTAAATATTGTTGAAATTTTAAATGTTGATTTTTTATTTTTGTTTCGCTAATTGAATCAAACTTCTCGCTGTAGAATAAAAAAAACTAAGGCCACAAAATATAAGTACAAAAATTTAACTTATTTAATTTTGAGTAGAATCATTGCTAGTTTAGTAGCAATTTTGAGAACAGATGTAAAAATATTTACAATATAATGACCGGTCGGTAGCTGAGTGGACAAACGCGTCGGATTCCCAATAAATTCGGGCGTTGTGCGTTCAAAAATCACCTCAAGGGCGCGGCTAAGTCCTCCATCATTACACAAGCAACATCTTCCGCTTCTTATGATGGCAGTAGGAGTTTTGCAAATATTGTCAGGTTATTCGTAACTCGGGAATGTTTGTCTTTCTTTTTAAAAAAAAAAATACTTCAGGGACGAGATAGGGTAAAGCAACAATAGTGGCAGAGAATGATAAGGGAGGGTATTTATATTTTGGAATCAATTTTACAGAAAACAATTAAGAAATCATTTACAAAAATTAACACCAGCAACAATGGTTATTTGAAAAAATGATTTTAGAGTGCAAAATCAGATTTTTTAAATCGTTAACTAAAAAAAATCTTTTTATAGCGTATATTTAAAAGATTGCATTTTTACATCTTGTTAATATTTAAAAAAATATATAAACATACTTTTAAAATCAATTTTTAACATTCAATTTTACTAAATGTTCATAATAATTCCATAAATGATACCGCCTGCGGCGCACCCGCACTGGCCGGGTTGGCGCTGGGTAATCTGAATCATTTGGCACGCTTCTTCGGAGGCCTTAGCGCCGAAAAACTCGCCCCAATTTAGCGGCCATTAGCAATCTCCGGCGCTATAATACGCCCAATTAGGTTACCGCTGGGCCCAGGGGCGGCCGGCCACATAGCCGCATTGCCGTCTCTCTGCTCGTTTTGTGAACGGCCGCACGCCGCCCGCGGTGCCTCCGCCGTGCGGTGGACCGGGCGCGCTCCGTGCGGTAGCAACGTTTTGATTGTAGTTGAATTATATCAGATAATGCGCTATATCGGCAAATGTACGGTTTAATTTATCTTTGCATCTGTAGGGATGTGGTTTGCTTCGAATGCATCACCTGCTGTAGGGATGTGTGAGATGAACGCGTAGTTGTGATCCTAAGACAGATTTTAAACATCGATCTGTCAAGTGCACGGTGTAAAGGAGTAGATGAAGCCGTCGATTGGTGATTACACTGATTACTCATGCCATGCGTTGGTCTATTGAAATTTGCCAACATCGTTTGTCGCTGTCGTTATCTTTTAGAACAATGTGCAATTGAATATTACCAACGTGAAAGTGTCAATGCAGCGAGCATTTAACATCCTCATATATCGTCCTGATGTGTGAGAAAGTGTGTGTTTTTATTGCGTTATACCGCTACCACGAACAAGCAGAACTACAATAGAAGAAAGTGGGGAGGATGAGGAGATGCGGTGTCCCCAAAAGATGAGGGATACCTTAGAGCAGTGGTCCCCAACCTATGGGCCGCGGCCTAGTATCGGACCGTGGACCAAATGGTACTGGGTCGCGCAAAAACATTTTTTTAAATCTACATTCAATGTGTCCCCCGCACCCCTTTCCCCCACCCAAAGCGGGTCGCGGTAAAATTATCAAACGTTGACCGGTCCGCGGCGACAAAAAGGTTGGGGGTGCCTCTGCCTTAGAGTATAAAGAGTGGTATCAATCCAATGCAGTGTAGTCATTTTTGGATGATTTTTACCTGACTCGGCAAACCTGGGCGTGGCTAAGACCATGTCTAGGGTATTTATACATTCATTCATATCACATATCGACATAATGTTTTTGTTTATTCGTATAACCACTTTTTCACAGTATTGATGTCAGCAAAAATATAGCATCTAACCTAACCTAACCTAACCTAAAAAACCGTTTAGTTGTGTCAAGTTTAGCGGCATAATAAAAAATGTGGGCGAAGGTCCGCGGTGACCCAGGAGCCCAAGATCATTGTGACAGTACGTAGAAGCGGAGTATTATATTTGTTGTCTCTTTCTTTATCATGGTGTACGACGTAAAAACCCGAAGAAAGAAGAAAAAAAGAAGAAAACTTTTTTTAAACCGTACTAGAATCCCAACTGCATAGAACAACTGGAACTAACGCGTATTTCTATTCTAATTCTAGGCTATTGCTTTTTTGGTCATCAGAAACATTCAAAGAATCTACAAGTGGCTATAAATTGAATTTGCTTAAGAGGATACACCACTCTAGAAATGTTACATATCGAACGTTCCTAAAAAAAGGAGTAGACTTTAAAATAGATCATATTCATTTGCATTCATTCATGTTCTATTGAATTGCGGAAAAATACAGTAACCCTTTATTTGCAGATAGGTGAAGTCAAAATATAAAAAAAACCATAACATAAAACAAAAGTATTCGTCAAAATAAGTGTAGAACTCCAGCGGCGACTGAGCCAAAAACGACCTGAAGCAATAAGGGGGTTTGATGGTAAAGAGGGGCATGGGGTTGAGTTTGCTGTAGCAGGCTTAGAAGAGTGTTCTGCCCGAGTTGTTCATTTGAATTAATTCTGATGAACAAATTAATACGATATTACTATTATCTCAAATGTTTTCCTAGGAATATATCGGAAAGTAATTCATCGCAAAGAAAAATAAAATCTAATCCTTATCGTTTTACGGTTAGAAATTGAATGGTACGGAAGAGTTATATATATATATATATATATATATATATATATATATATATATATATATATATATATATATATATATATATATATTTACATATTTTTAAATTGACTACACCGCGAACATTTAATTTTCTTTTTATATTTTCATAGAAAGCAATCACTTTGTGGTTTGACATATTTAAAGAAACAGTGTATTTTCTGTATACTTATGAAGTTTATTATTATTCTTTCAACACTTTCTCAGTTGACTTCTTGTCTCTTTTAATTCATGTTATCTGTCTCATTCTCTCTCTTCCTTTGTTATAATGTAAATGTTATTCCATTGTTTTCTCATTGTTCTGTTATTTTATTTTATATTTTTTCTCCCTCTGTGTGTATATATAACCCCACACTTCGTGCTTATGCTAAGCGAAACTAGTCGGTCATACAAATTAAAATAATATGCATAATCTTATATAAAGTTATTTTTTCATTTATTTAATATTTTCGTTACAGATTAATCAGAATTAACTCAAATGTGAATATCAGACAAACCCCACTATTTTGTGTAATGCCGCCTTAATTCACCGTAAGAAAAGATTGACATAAAATAAATGTGAGAAAGAAGCCATATTTCATTTCCATAGACCTAAACGGTTTGTTGACTTATTGTTGGAACAAGTTGTTTTATGATCTGGTTTAATAAACCTCATAAGAGCATGTGCAGCTCCCACAGTATATTGTGTTTGGTCCATAAACTTGTGTGCCAGAACTTTTTTAGTACCTACAAAAATAATGGTGTACTTATCCCACAGAAGCTACTTATAATCTAACGTCGTTTATGACCAATAATTGAAAGTAAATTAAATTAGAATTTTTAATGTCTTTTAATTCACTTCGGCATGCATAGGCGCCCATTGAACCTATAAAAATGTTAATAATGAAGACAGTGTTCTTAATAAGTTTATTAAAAAAGCATGAAAAAATTTATGACATATAATTCCGTGCAGAAAAGCTCAAATTATAAAGCAGTTCCCATAGAACAGAAGGTTCTAGATTTGATTTCTATTTGCTCCATTTTTTTTCTCGGGGAATCGGTGAATGATTGTTATTTTGTAATTAATGTAAAATAATTTTATCTTTTAAAGATTTTCAAATAAAATATTATCTTGAAAAAACATTTTTACATTACTGTTTCTCTCTTAAATACTGTTATTTTGCTTCTCTACTCTTTGAATTACTGTAGTAACTCTTATTTAATATAAATTTTATTTTTTGCATCCAATGCATGATGAGAATATTTCGTAACTTAATTGATGACCTTACTTTTATTTTGCTCTTAATAATATACGTAATATCGTCGCTGGGAAGGCGAAAAGCCTTAAGTGACACTTTGGTGAAAAATGAGTTAAATATATAGTTTTGATTAAAAAAAATCGGTATCGAATGCTTTGACCCTCGTTTGATTCTGAAGACTTTTGTGGCCCTTCAGCCATCTAAAATATATTTACCTAGGAGAAGGCTGACTCAAGCGACACAAGTTTGGGACTTTTTTGTTTTTTGTCGCTTCAGGAAACTCAGTGAGAGCATTCAGCTCCCTGAGTGATTTATATTATTTTCTTAAAAAATCCAACTAGGTACTGAAGACTATTGAATTTTATTGTAATAAAAAATAAACTTTAAAGTGCTCTGGTGTAAACTTCCTGAAATGTTACTTAAGCCCCATTGCCTTTTCTGCGACGATATGTTATTAAATTTGTTAAATATTGTTTGAAATGGCTTTAGCCGTGTGAAGGTCAAAACTTTATCTTTTTTTCTGTGTCTAATTCTATTCTCATTTAATTATATTCTTTGAAGATTGTTAATATTCTTTCAAAAGTCAATATTTCAATAAAGCATGAAGCTTTAAAGGGTTATTTTAATTTAAAGGACTATTTTATATCGGATACGGATACGCTTTATTGTTCGTTACATGCTTTTAAGTTTTTCAATCAAAAAATGTATTGAAAAAAATAATTAAAGTGGCTAATAGTTACAGGTTATGGTAAGTAAACTGCGAAAATAAACAGTTTGGTAAATTTGTTGATACTAAAAGTAACTTGTATAAAAGAACTGAAGATTTATATTTTTTATGTTTTTTTTCAAAATATTTCTCTTATTACGTTAACAAAAAGCTCTCGGTACATATACGCCACTTGACACTATACTTTGTATGAAATAGGGTTTAGAATTAGATGCCGTTAAGTTTGACCTATATTATATGGTAGTTAAATTTAAACAAAACATATAAATCATTCACAACATTTAAATGCGATGAAAAATGTGAAAGTTCAATTAAATTCTGTCCATTTATATCGACCTTCCCTTCGGAATACATTAAACATTAGACACCAGACAAAATAACAGAACCTTCCTAGAACCTAAGCGTTATGTTTTAATTTTATTTAATACACAGTGCCCGTGGTGTATAGTTACAATACTTTACTTGGAATCCGGAGGTTACGGTTTCGATGCCAATCTAAAAGTTTTTTTTTTTTCGGTCTGTGGAAAATATTTTTTTAACGTTTTCGGTGTGAGATTTTTTAGCGACATTTTAAGATTCCCACTGCCTGGAGCCAGTGGAACTATGACACCCCCAAATCGGGGATTGAATATAAAAAAAATAAGGGAAAGGGGAAGGCTCTAAAGTAAGAAGTACCTGGTTATAACCATTTCTAAACATAACTAAAATCATATTCATTAGAAAACACAAGAGAAAATCGGTTTTCTCCGCCCCCGAGACTTTAACTCGGGGTCTTCCGCTATTTGGAAATCTGATTTTACTACTAACTTATTAGTCCAGTCATTACATACATTTTGAAATGCAAATGAACCGAACTGGCTAATGTTTATATATTGTGTATGCGATGATGATCGCGACAACAATATTAAATGTGTAAAAAAAGGTTTAAGCGATAGAGTCCAGTCATTATGTTCGAAAAAAAGGCAAATAAATGCAAATTAACCGAACTGGCTGGATTTCATATATTGTGTAGGGGGGGGCTTAGAAAAGATTAACCCATTTTAATTGAACATTTCATTTTTTCTCCCCAGTTTGTTAAATCGAGATACAAAAATGACTTGCATTTTTTTTTTTTTTCATGAATACCGCGCCAACTGCTCCCAAACGTAGAGCCAGTGAGAATGAAATCCCCAAATTATTTTGTTGTGAGGCCATTTTAATGGGGAGGGGAAAAATAATTGGAACGAACCTGGCTATTCAGATCTGGTCACCAAACACGGCTTAAGCCATTTCAGCAACGTTTCGATTCTTTATTCTTACAACAAAAATGACGTATCGCCCTGTTACGAATAGAGCATGATGAGATCTGCAATAATTACAGCAATTAATGTTTCAACAAATTTTGTTCTTGAAGTAGAAAGAACAGTTCAGTCAAAAAGTTTAGGTTGTTTCCAATCAAAGCATTGTCAAATCTGTACCAACTGGTGTTTATCTGGCAAGATTTTAATATAATATAATGCATATTCAATGCATTTATGACACCTATTGCAACACCGTCTAGACAATGGTGTTGTAACACCATTCCAGCCACAGATTTATGAATATCTAGATAGCATCCAGCAAATGAGACCTTACAGGCGCCCTCTCGTCAAATCATCAGGCCCGGCCGCGGCTTCCAGTTTACATTACCCGCCGGAGCCCCGGGGCTTCTAGCCACGCGGAACGCCATTAGTCGCCCCTGATTTATGGCGGGAATGATTCCGATACTAATTTAGTATCAGGCGATAAGTTACTAACTTACTAACTCGGTTAGTACCCGATGCAAGTTGGCAGTCTATAGAAGCTATGAGAGTCAAGTCATTGTCGGCGGTGTTTAGTAAAATATCATAACATATTATAAAACGACGTACTCCGTGGTCGAGTGGTAAGACGCTCGACTACGAATCCAAAGGTCGCGGGTTCAAACCCGGCGTGCGCAAATACATTTATTTAATTAATAAACTAGCGTTGGGAAAAATTTCAATGTTTTGTGAATGCTTCACGAATTGCTAGTTCTTTAAAATGAACCCTTCGTAATGAACGCTTCAATTGAAGTCGAACTCAGAGATTTGAATTTATCCGGTTATTTGTTCAGTTCTTTTTGGAACCGGTTCCTAGTTGAAGTAGTTCTTTGTAGTAGGTTAAAGTAGTTATTTGTAATCTAACTTCCTTTGAAGTATTTGTTCAATGACATGAAGTTAATGAAACGAATGAACCCTAAAATGAACTACCAACTTCAATTGAAGTATTTGTTCAATGAACAATGAATGAAGTAGGAACTGCTACCAAAAGAAGTAGTTCTTTGAAGTAGTTCTATCAAAGCGGTCACAACGCTAGTCATGACACATTTATTTCGTATAAAATAATATAAAGTATATTTGCGGCACCTTCCAGAGTGGTAGATACTCTACGTATCGCCCTGGTGAATCGAAACGTTGCTTTAATATAAAGTATATTTGCGGCACCTTCCAGAGT
Organism: Drusus annulatus; assembly: GCA_022651775.1. NCBI lineage: Eukaryota > Metazoa > Arthropoda > Insecta > Trichoptera > Limnephilidae > Drusus > Drusus annulatus. Next base: position 542,309 of record JAGWCC010000210.1, on the reverse strand, counting down.
GGTAGATACTCTACGTATCGCCCTGGTGAATCGAAACGTTGCTTTAACTTAAAGTATATTTGCGGCACCTTCCAGAGTGGTAGATCGCCCTGGTGAATCTTGCTTTACGTATCATCGCCCTGAGAGAATCGCCCTGGAAACGTTGCTTGAAATGGCTTTAGCCGTGTTTGGTGACCAGACCTGGAGAGCCAGATATTCCCAACCCTCCTCTTCCTCATCTCCTTCCCCTTCCCACTACATTCAGCCTCACCACATACCCCAATTGGGTATGCCATAGTCTCACTGAATCTAGACAGTTGGGAGTTATTGAGACTCTTGGGCGGTATTCACTATAAAAAAGTAAAAATGAAACATTTGCACCTTGTTCAAAATTAATCAGCAATAAAATTTGAGTATCCAGGTACTTGCTAACCTTTTCCACCCCTCTTCCTTCAGCTTACTAACATTCCCACGATTAGAGATGACATAGACCCACTGGCTTCGAGCATTCAGAACCCTTGTTATCAGACTTTTTTAATTTGGGTAGAACGCTTTACAAAGCTAAAAATTACTATCATTCAAATAATATTGAAAAATACTTAGCTATTCTAGTTAGATTTGATGAAGCTTTGATAATATTATTGTGGACCATGGATATGATGTGAAAGTTGTGGAATAACTTTTTAAAATTCCATTTGTACAATTACACAAATATCATATTCTGTGGGGTAACTAAGAAAGGCCTTTAACTATATAGGTTCCTAGCTTGAAGTAACAATTTATGGAGGGATAGCTAATTTGTTTTACCCAACCCATCCGAAATTGTAATAAATCACTTTTTCCGAGTTTTTACATCGTACACCATGAGAGAGAAAGAGACAACAAATTTCTTGGACCGCTTCTATATACTGTCGTAATGATCTTAAGCTGGCTATTTTCGCTGGTTAACGGCGGGACTCCGCCCACATTTTTTATTTTGCCACTAAACTTGACACAACTAAACGGTTTTTTAGGTTAGATGCTAAATTTTTGTTGATAAAAATACTGTGAAAAAGTGGCTATACGAATACACAAAAACATTATGTCGATATGTGATATGAATGGATGTATAAATACCGTAGCCTTAGTCTTAGCCACGCCCATTTGCGCCGAGTCATGTTAAAATCATCAAAAACAAGTCCAAAACTGACTTCACTGCCTTGGCTTGGGCTACCTCTTGTATACTCTAAGGTTCCTAGTCTATTTATATCAAAGTTTCGAAACCGAAAGAGGCCTTCGTGGTAGAGTGGTTTAGACGCTCGACCAAGAATCTAGAGGTCGCGGGTTCAAATTCCGGCTTGCACAAATCAATTTTATTTGATTAACATGTGTTATTTCACACTTAAATACTATAAAATACATTTTCGGTACGTACCAGAGTGGTAGTTAAAGTATTGCTCTGGTCAATGACCATTTAGATTCGATACAGCGCCTTTGAGTGAATTATTATTACAAAATATATTTCACTTATTCCAGAGTGGTTTGTACTCTAAATATCGCCCTGGTGAAAGACAATCATTTAGAATCGAAACTGAACATCGAAACATCTGAACAGCCAGTACTCGCCAACCTTCCTCTTCCCCATCTCTTTCCCTTCCCTACCACCTCCCTCACAACATACTACAGTTGGGGATCCCATAGTCCCGCTGATTCCTCTTCTGCAACTTATCACCGTAGTTCTTAACGCCTATGAATTAAACTGTCCTAAAATAATAATGATTGGAGAAATCATAAGAGGGGTGTGGGGTTGAACGTATAAAGGCGGGGGGAGAGGTAGAATGGATAATCTCCGAAAACCAAAAGTTTACGAGCTGAGAAATAATCGTACAATAATTATTGTTAAAAGCTTTATCATCGGGCATACAAAAATCACAGTTGAAAAATCGTGCACAACGTTTTACTTTCTGTTCTAATAATATAATTTTGTTTCACGTTGCGGTTAGAGCACGTAATATACGTATTTGCAACGTGGTGTAGTTTTAAAATCAGTCTTGCTGACAAGCCGTAATAATTTATAGCCGTGGCTTGTCTATAATATAAAGTGACTATAAATGCCTTGGGGAGAGTTGTAAATCAAATGCACAGAGTAATTTCTTGTCATTTTCGACTAACTACGAGTAACTGGAACACGGTTAGCCAACTGGGATAAGCTAACTGAAGCTGGCCCTTAATGCTGAAATTCATAAACTTTAAAAAGATCGGACGAAACATAAATATTGACCGGTTAGTAGCTGAGTGGACGATTGTGTCGGGTTCCCACCCAGGCGTGGTGGGTTCAATTCATCTGCTAGTCATCCATCATTGTAAAAGCAACGTCTTCCGCCTATTACGATGGTAGTTGGAGTTTTGACAACCTTCATGGTCGAGTGGTAAGACGCTCGACTACTAATCCAAAGGTCGCGGGTTCAAACCCGGCGTGCGCCGATAACTTCAATTTAATTCATATAAAAATAATAAAAATATATATTTGCGGCACGTTCCAGAGTGGTAGATACTCTAAGTATCGTCTTGGTGAAAGACCACCATCCAGAATCGAAACGTTGCTTAAAATGACTTCAGCCGTGTTTGTTGACCAGATCTGAATAGCCATGTACTTCCCAACCTTCCTCTTCCCTATCTCCTTCCCTTCCCCACTACCTTCAGCCTCACAACATACCCTATTTGGGGATGCCATAGTCTCACTGGCTCTAGACGGTTAGGAACAGTTGAGACCCTTGTGCGGTATTCAAATATAAAAAAGCTTTTTTTTTTAATTATCTAGTTATTCGTAACTCGAGAATGTAAGTCTTTCGTATAATTTTTTTATCAAGCTTTCAATGTGGTTTTGACCAAAGTGTCGCTTCAGCCCTTTTGCCTTTCCGGCGACGATACGATGTAAAAAATTCTTCGTCTTGACTTTTTATTGAGAAAAAAATCCGATAAGCTAAGCTAATCTAATCAGGGTTTGTTTCTTGAAACATGATGATCATAATACGGGTTTTTCCGATCAATCGAATTTAATTTATCAACAATAGTACTCCCATGGACAATGTAGGAATTATTCACTTCCTTCATATTGTTAAATAAAATTAATTTTCGCTTCTCGTTCTGATTTTTTTGTTGGCAGAGATTCACAAACATTACCCCGAATGTAAACAGTTATTGTTCATGAGTTTTCCAGTAATAATATGAACTTGTTTCCATTTTTAAAAAACCGTTTCTCGATTTTTATTGTAATGATTCAACGCATAAATTATTGTGCAATCGAATTCCATTTCATTTCCAGTATTTTATTAATAATTTCGCATGATTTTATTTCGAATTCAAACAAATACAAGTAAGTTAATTGTTTAAATTTTAGAAAAAAACTTAAACAGCAAATCCTCTATCCATTATTGGTAATTCAAGGCATTATTCATTTTTCGATCCAATTGTAGCGGATGCATTTAGATAAAAGAATCTATCAGAGTTGTCTCAGGAAATTCACATACTTGGGGCCGGTAACAATAGACAAGTGTGTATGCTTGTGAATTAAACAAGGAGATAATAAGCTTAGAAAGTTATGTGTAGTGGTGGTGTTCCATTCCATCTGCCCTACCTATTGAGTAAAATAATGAGATATTTAGTTAGAATCTTGTGACAATTATTCTTAAATATATATTATTTTATTTATTTATTATGTCAATTTTAAAAAGATTTTTTTGGCTATCCAACCCGGAGGCTATGGAGCAATAACATCCCCAGCTTAAGTAATGTTTACCAAAGATTAGATCAACTCACTGAATATTGTTAAAGTTTTCCAAGCAACGATTCTTTTCTAAACTATGGTATCTCAACAGGATTCTTATAAAACTCGAGTGATACTTGACTAATGTATATAGAGCCAAAATAATATCACCTCAAGATCGCTTAAAGATCGTCAAATAAATGGAAAGCATCTTCAAAAATAAAGGTGTGTAAAAATAAATAAAACAAGATGTCCAGGAAAACCGCAACAGAGATTTGACCTTTAATATGCCCCTTTTTTCGAAACAACTGTCACGTTTGAAAATATCTGCCGCAAAAGATTCCAATTACCCCGATCCAGTGGCACTATGGCATCCTAATTTAGGGTATGTTATGCAGTTGAAGGTAGTGGAAGGTAAGGGTATAAAAGACCATCAGACCTGGCTATTTAGGTCTGGTGATTAAACGCGGCTAAAGTCATTTCATGTGACGTTTCGATTCTGAATGTTGATCTTTCACCAGGGTGACACTGAGAGTATCTACCATTGTAACCCTGGCCTAGCCGCTAAACAGAAAAAATGGAAACAAGTGAAGGACGACTATATTTATCGAGGGGGTGGTCAGTCGGTATTAAAATTTGAGGGTCTGTTCTCCTAACCGTCAAAGTTTTTCGGGATATCGGTCGATCATAAAAATTAAAATAATATTTGTGGTCTTATGTAAATTTATTTTTTCATTTCTTTAAATTATTAACAGTTTTTAATGTATAAAAATATTTAAACTCATTATTATTATGATTATTGATATGTAAAGTTAAACTAAATAAGAATAAGCTGTTTGTTTACCACTGTTTCATTAAAATCTACATTTAGAAATACAATTTTAAATGTGAAGCTAATGAACCTTTGGCTGCATTTCCTCTGTTCTCCGCTTATTTAAGTATACCTACAAGTAAAAATATAGTGCAAGACGGACACGAACCGAAGGACTTGGTACACATTATCTCAGATAGGAGGCTGCGGTCGCATAGATCAGCCGTGAACTGCGGTGACTGGAACATCGCGCTTTGCGGCGGAGTTAAACCACTATTAAATGCCCCATGCTTCGTCAGCTGCATGGAACCTGGCACATACCAGGGGAACGTAAGAACAGAAATACTAACTTATGTTTCATTACAATGTCATTTTAGTTCTGTTCAAAATAATAAAATGTCAAGTAAATTTGGACGTGCAAAAGACTTTGATGAGTTTACAGATGCTAGACAAGCATATAATATAACACTGCATAGTTCTTGGGTAGTAAACGTACCAGCAGTTTGTTGACATCTTGTCAAGCTGTATTAACACTGAACCCTGAAAACCGCAGATCGTAGATTTTGAAACAATTAAGTCGTCTACTTTTGAAAACAAAAAGCCTTTTAACTTCTAACTAACTAACCATCGTACCATTTCTGTACACACGCTATTAGTGTTACAAAACAGAAAGGCCATGAATCTCTCCTGTTTCACATATTCTTATACGTATTGTTCAGTTAATTCCTACTTTTTACATGAACGAACTATTTTATTTGTTTCACTAGTGACCAGGCCATTGTATGTCTTCCTAGGATGCCCCTAATTTTGTACACCCACTTGTACGTCATATTTCCCCTTGGAACTCTTTCCATCCACAGTATAATTGGAAACCATCATAAAGACTCTCCCTTAATTTTATGCACCACGCTTTACGTTATTTTCGAATCTCTTCAATCATAATTCAGTCAGCACATAGTTTTATAATACGCCTCGAGATCTCATTTCTACTGGAATAAAATGGCCTGCTTTTGTTCAACCTCTACCAGTTCCATACCTCACTCACTCTAAAAACTACATGGTGGGTATCAAAACTCCATTGCGAACAGGTAGTGTCGCTTCTTTTGACACCTTCATTTTAACAACTGCTACATTGAGTATTTTTAAATACATTATCTGCATTCACCTTTATGCCAAAGTCACCAGTTTTATGAATATACGCATATAAACTCCTCCACTTGCTTCGAGCATTCACCATTCCCAACACATTCTCGTTATTCTAAAATCATTCCTAGGTACATAAGTCTTCAACAACGTCTCTTCGACATTCACAATCGAAAATCCAACATTTACCGATATTTTTGTCCATTGTAATCTTGATGCCCTACTAAAATAAAAACAATTCAGATACACCTGAATTTGTATAGGATAATAATAGCTAGATCTTGTAGTCGAAAATTTATTTCAGACGATTCGAAATCTGAGATAAGCATCGCTACACATTGGAGTTATAAACCTTCTAGTTGGAATCTCAACAGGAAATCCCCATCACAATTGAACTTATATCAATGATACATTATCTCCCAGATTCGTGTCACCATCAATATCAAGGCTTATCACCCATCTGTGGTGATTTACCATCTCCAAGTCCCGGCTAGATACTGGATGCAGTGGTGTATTGGTTCTTGGTACCCCAACGGCGGGAGTAATTGATTCACAATGCTGATCATTTGTCACCTCTATCGAGCATCATTAGGATACCAACACCTTCGGTTGATCCGAAACTGATATGACGATATGTACATTCTCCCTCATATAATCAAGTCTCAGTGACCCCCGAGGAATACCTTCGCTTCTTGAAGAGGAGTTCTAAGAATTCTAACTGTTGAGTTGGTGTACTTTTATATGGTTATACAGATGATATGCTACTCTACTTATGCATACATTTAAAAATTATCTCGTTGCACTATTATCTTTGGGCGATAATATTGTACAGATAGCATCCGAATCTATCCGGTAATATCTGAATAAAGTGAGAGAAAATTGATATAGAAAATGCACGATAAACATTTACAAGACATACAAATTTATTAAAATTCTCCATCAAGCGAGAACAATGTCTGTTGGTGACTTTTAAAGACTAAATAGACTAGAATATAAATTTAGGTAGACACTGAGTTAAATGCTTTTTGATCGTTCCTGTACTGAGCTTCATTATTTCTTGTTATATTCAACGCGATAGATTGTCACTTTGCAAGCGAATTGAAATTGTTTTAAAATTCAATAATGTGAGCGGAAATTAAGTGACTCCGTGGCATCAACCTGTACCTGGGTTCATACCCCCTATGATTAAAACTTCAACACAATTTGCATCGCCTATAATATCCTTTTTTGGAAAAGGGTTTAGCGGATACAAAAATGAAAAAAAATCATATCGCAATGCATTTTATCCATGTAAGTTATTTGTTGCATAAAAAATAGAATATTTTATTACTACAATTTAAAGGAGTAATGTACAATAGGTAAAATATACGTAAAGATAGAAATTTTAAGAAAGAAAAGAGCGTCAAGAATATATGAAGCTCGAGTGACTGCGTTTTTACAATGTTTTGACATGGCACGATCAAAAGAATTACATACTTGAGTCAGGTCATGTAAAAAAACACGATGTATGAATGCAACTGAATCTTAATTAGTAAAACAATTTTACCTATACTCGTATTCGCGTATTTTTCCATCCAAGTTCAAGAAATCAAACATAATGCAGTATTAACAATGTTTACCCAATTAACCATCCATAAATGAACCGCAATTGAGTATTGCTCTAGCATATTTCATTTAAACTCAAATTTAAAGCTCAACACATAATATAATAGCATCGTAATGTGTTCGCGTTCTCATCCGAGAGTAATTCTAATGTAACAACAAACATCCAATAACTATCACTAGAATCTAAAATCAACCGAAACCAATCGAAGAACAAAGCTGTGGTTATAAATATTAACTAAGCGTGGAGAACGTAAACTGAATGCACTTGTGTTTTCAACAAAATAATAACATCAAACGGGTAACTAATTACGAACAAAGGTAGCTTATAAACCGTGAAAATTCAAACATTTATATTCTTGAACTTTTACCCTAGCGCCGTTGTGGTGACAGAATGACAATGCTGGTATCACCAACTATCTTCAATGTCTTAAAACTTCAAAATAAATAGCCTGCATACTATTTATTTAATTGGCGACACATAAGTCTTGAGTGGTCTTGGTTATTGCACTCGAAAACGTACTAAGATAGAAGTGAGAGGTGAAAAAATAGGCTTATATTACAGAAGGCTGATGAAAGAGAAGAGGGATAAAAATATTTTTCTGGTATCCAGCTTTGGTCATTAAGCCTTCAAAGACAAAGGCCCTCGAAGTATTCAGTTTTGCAGACTCTTAACGATTCACACTTATCACACATACGAAACCAACAGTTATTTTGACGGCCTCCCTGGTCGAGTGGTAAGACGCTCGTCCAGAGGTCGCGAGTTCAAACCCTGCGTGCACAAATACATTTTATTTAACTACTGTGTCACAACATATTTAATTAACATAAAATAACGTAGGGTATATTTCCGACACGTTCCAGAGTGGTAAATACTCTAAGGATTGCCCTGGTGAAAGACAACCATTCAGAATTGAAACGTTGCTTGAAATGGCTTTAGCCCTGTTTGGTGACCAAATTTGAACATCCAGGTACTTTCCAACCTTCCTCTACCCCATATCCTTCCCCTCCCCACTACCTTCAGCCTCATAACATAACCCAATTGGGGATGTTATAGTCTTACTGGTTATAGACGGTTGGGAGCAGTTTTTTTTTTTTTTACGTGAATACCGCACAAGAGTCTCAACTGCTCCCAACCGTTGTTGGGACTCTTGTGCGGTATTCACTATAAAAATATCTAATGCAGTTGTCAAAAATATTGTAAATTATAACAAATGTGGTAGACAGTGGAAATAACGGTAATTCTTCTGAGTTTCTTGCAAATTCTGCAACGAACCTTCCCTTCTTCTTCTCTCTCATAAGCCTTCTGGTATTCAGCTTTAGACCTCTCCGGACGTGAGATGACTTATGAAGATATTATGAACAGTACTGGTCAGAAGGAAACAGGTACTGTAGGTGTTAAATAAGAGGAGGGAGATACCGAGAAGCATAATGAAAATTAATGTACTGTATGCCATAATAAAATCATGAACTGAGGAGTTGTTCATTTGAAAAAGTGTTTAAAGTATTGAGGAGTTGTTCCAGTTGGATGAAGACAAATATAAGATTAGCAGGGTGGTCAGTGTGATCACCTACAATCTTTGTGGAATAGGACAACCCAAAAATAAGAAACGTCCTGTTCGTACAATAGACAGACTTCGCCCTTCAAAGCTCAGTTTTGAAACATCAATGACGATTATTCAAAACAGTATTTTGAAGGCTAGTGAATTCTCAAGTAATAGCACGTTGTTTATATCCACAAAGGTGAAATAAGACGGTTCACTCAGGAGAACGTTCACTCTAGTGAACGTTCATTTTTGTTTAATTCTGTTTTCACACGGCACAGACAGAATGATATAGAAATGAACGTTCACTCGTTTTTTTCCCTACGATGTCGTCGAACGAAGTCGTGCGCCTTGGAATTCATTTGATTGAAGAATTAATAAAAAAATAAGCAAAGTAAACGTCGACGGTGGTAGGTGCGATAATTTATTTTAAGTTTAAATCTTAAATTAGTGATTTTATAGAATTTGCACGTAGCGATTTGTCTTTATTTACATCTAGTTTATGATTCAAGAGACATTGGTAATTCTTGAAATTCTCTAAAAGGGACAGCGTGTTATTGATCTTTCCACTTGTAAACCATTTTGTTGCGTGCGACGCGACGTCCTTCCGCTACAGGAAGCGAAACTGAATGACCGAACCCGAGTAAATGTTCATTCCATGTTTATACGTTTCATTTTTCTTTAATTCCAAGTGCGAGTGAATAGTGCCGAATGCCAAAATCCAACATTGTTTGATCGGTTCACTAATGAATTCATTCGGCACTTTTGCTTCATTTTGTGTTTAGATACTTCACATCAAGCGAAAGAAGCAAAATGAGAGACAGAAAAGAACTAAAAATGAACTGTCTGATTTCACCTTAACAGCTGCATGAAGTTATGTTTCATGGTTTTATGCTATTAAAATCAAAGTTTGTTGCTTTTCGCAATGCCGAATGTGTTTATGTGCCGCAATTCAGTAGTCACTGACAAATTACTACAAGTTATATTCCAAAGCGAAATTATCTCGAAGTCTCAAATAACCACTGCCCACAACAACAAAGCGCCCTTGAGGTGATGCTCTTACTAAACGGCGCAATACAAGATTATCCGAATGTTATTTTTTCCTGAATCGCAGTCGACACAAAAGGTTATCTGAACTATTACGGAACCCGGAGATATTCCACGGAGTCAGTTAGTACACGCACAAACCTATTTGTTTGGCAACTCCAACTATAAAAATGTCTTCAATGATAACATTATTGAGTGGATTTCATGGTAAACAGCTTCGTGGTTTTCTTGATGCGAAGGTGCTTCTGTTAAAATTTTCTTGTTGACATTTGACGTCTATATTGTGTATAGCCCTGCGTATTATTTTCACATCTAGCCATTTCTGGGAAAGAATCTCAAAACAGCATCGGTACAACTTGTGTTCGCGGGATAAGCCTGTCCTCGATTCGAAGAAACCAGCAGTTGAATCCCCAATGTCATCATTTCATTCCTTTGTTCAATCAATAGATCTACGCAAATCAAAAAATTGTTTCGTTATATAGGGTGCCCTTGTAAAAACACTGTATGTTTCTTATTCGTTTCTTGAAAATTCGCTGCGCTCTGAATGTCCAATTGTTGCAGAAATGTTCTCAAAAGACCGTCCCTGTCGTACGTTGGCCAACGTTTGATTTACTGTCCATATTAGAACTTGTATTTCTCAAGGACTCTTTAATCGGTCGATTCATTTGCTTCATTTTGTAGACAGGAACTGTTTCCGCATAGCTTATACCATATTTGTAATGAGTTTTCATAATGGTAACGCGTTCCTCCTTCGTGAAACGTTCCTCGACTACTAATTTCAACAATGGATGACAGGTGTTTATTTTCTAGCACCGTCATATTTAGTCCTTCACAAAAGCGAACAAAATCTCGTTGGTAGTATTGTGAATTCAATCGACGATCGTTACATAAAAATCGCTAAAAATCCAAGTTTCCAGCCCTGATATCCTAACACAAATACATGTTTTCTATCGATTGCCTTGTGTGAATTTGTTTGTTTTTTTTAAATGCCTTATTGCCTTTTAATTAAAATTTTAACATTTCCCAACTTTTTGAAGAACCGTCTGAATTAAGATATTTACGTACTTAGCGAATAAAAATTATAAAATAATATTAGATATAAAATGGCAGTGGCAGAGCTGCATTTTTGTTTTATTTGCTACTTATAGCTAATATATTCGATTGAATCATATATTTCGTAATACTTTATGTTGGATTTTAAAGTGATAATTTGTTGAGTTCTTACCTTCATGTTTTTTATCCAAGTGCCTACATATTTAACCTCATATGTTGGCACAATTGACAATCGAACAGATGAGTTTTTGTGTGAAAAAACGTAGTTGCTCGTTCATTTCGCTACTTCGTTGATTTGATGTTTGATCTTCTAAAACTATAAAATACATGTCGTGTGTCGTGAATTAGAAGACTGAATTAAGTGTGGTGTTTTTGTGATTCGTTTCGTTAGTGTGATTGTGAAAGAAGAATTAAGAACTTCAACTTCATCGGTGGGTGAATGGTTTCCCATTTTTCCTCCCTTAATCCCATTATTAGTTCCACATCCATAATTAGACACTTCCATCAAGTATTATAGTTTATCGTTTACAGTCCACTATTTTCCAAATGCATCTGAAGTAGGATACACATTCGGTGTTTCATCGCAGCTTCGGATTCAACACTTTACAAGAATTGGAAGCAAAATAACATTGGTGCAAAATTTAAATCTGCTCTTATGGAGACACCCTGTATAAACAATATTGTTTATTTACTATTCTAGTATGAGAGGTCGCTCATTGGACTACTACGAATCGTACCATAGAATGTTCATTACAATTACGGAGATTCTCCGAGGACAAATAATGAGCACAATGATTTTATTTATGCATTAAATAGTTTAAGGTTTAGCACCGTCATACATTTCCGAGAAAATGTCTTTCATCTTGTGTTCTGGGAAGCCTTTCAAGTGATACAAACAATAACACTTCTCCGTGACATTCAGTCACAATTCGTCTCACCATTAATAAATACTCTCAAGTGGAAGCTGTTCAATTCAAAGATTTGTTATTTCAACACAAACTTCAATGGATTTTATCATAAAAAAAGTATATTAAAGGTTCATAATATGTACTCAGTGCCTATAAAAATCTAGTCAATGGGGATTAGAAGGAGTATAAAATATGGTGTTTCTAACTAAACATTGAAAAAATTGTTAACGAGAATCGAACCATATTAATAAAATCTGTTATACAATTATCAAAATGCTGTACTTGTTTCTAAAAAAACAAAAAGGAAGTGTATTTAATATCTTGCTATTATATTATTATTAAGACCTATTTTATATGGTTATTTTTTGTACCGTTTTTTTCGTTTAATTTTTTCCTTGTTTTTTTACAGTCTTAAATATGTACACTATTATCAAATTTTGGTTTACTATATTTGATGGGTACCTATCGCGTACTTCAAAATCTAATCACTAGCAAAATATTATCAGTGTGAATATTCGTTCTTATGATTACTCATTACTTTACTTAGTGTAACGAATAATTTAATTTCGTACCATCATTAACAGGTACCGGTTCAAATCCTAACAATAAAGCAGTAAATCTGAGTGTATAACTCTCCTGCGATGAGTTTTGGCGTCATAAAATTTGCACATAATTCGTGACTAGAATTTCTAGTTCAACGCACTTATTTTAAAGTATTCATTTGTCCATCCTAATAGTGTTGAAATATCTTGTATAAATATGTTTTTGAAATAAAGTTGAAAAAAAAAATCATATTTATAACCATAGCACTTCTAACAAGTATGTTTATTGCTGACATTTTTTTTATTATTATTGTACAACAGATATCGGATCCAATCACAGTATAATGGAAAACAAAAATTGATTTTTTACCTCTAAACATTTTTAAATTAAATTAAACCCTCCCAAGAATATAAAATATTATCGATTACTTAGAGAGAAACGAATAATTGTATTTCGTACAATCAACGAGCGCTGGTTCACATCTCAACTATAACATAGTACATCTGAGTGTATAAATCAGTAAAAACTCTCCTGCGGTGAGTTCTGGCATCATGAAATTTGCACATATTTTCTCTCCAAAATTTCAAAAGTCAACGCACTTATTTTAACGTATTCCTTTGTCATAATAGCGATGAAATCTCTTGTATAAATATTTATTTGTTTGAATAAATTAATCCGGGAATGTTTGTCTTTCTTTAAGAAAAAAAAATGAAATCGAAAAAATGCATGCAATCATTGCACTCCTAACAGCCACGTTTATCACTGCTAATGAAACCTTCGCAAGAATATTAGAATTCTACTGCAGAAGAACTGATTCAATCTTTTCATTGTCCACCTTTTCCAGTTTCATTACAGTCCGCCGCATCATCACATCATCACGCCAACCCCTTGCATTCATCCCTTATCAGTACCATTCAGCCCAAATCATTCGCATTCATCCCTTTGAAAGCACCTTGCGGAGATAATGCATCGCATTGACCGGCACAATGGCCAATACCCCGACAGGCCGTTTCGAGCCATTATCGCCGGGCCTGATCCGAGCCGCCAATCAAAACATCCCTCCCTATGGGGTGGCTGGGCCCCCCGCACTCGCGGTACCTTTGCCTTTGCCACTAATACGACGGGTAATAGAGTTAGTCTTCAATCAGTGGCGGGACAAATTTTTGGCCCCCGGGAAATTGACCCCCCTAATAAAATTAACTTTTTGTGATATTTCACGAGGGTCCAGATTTCATTGAGTCAGTTGGACTATGGCATGGCTAATCAGGGTAATGTTGTGAGACTGCACAAAGTAAGAATGTGAAGGAGAATAAACAAGTTAAGCAAAGTTAGTTCTAAAATTGTTTACTTTGTCTTTCTTGCATGTGGTACCGCAAAATAGTTTTAACTGCCCAAAGTCTGTAGAAATTTGGCATCTTCGTTTAGGGAATATGATGAGGCTATAGGAAGTGGTATGAAAAGAAGATCAAACATAGTAATATGGGAAAGTATTTGAAATCTGAAATTTTTTAAGACATTTCAAAAATCAATCTTGAGATCCTCATGGGTGCATGAATGGGAAAATGGCATTTTTCTTTTTAGGATATATTTCCAAAATCTATCCTGGCCACTCATTTTTTTAAAGACAAAGTTTATCACAGGCATATCGTCAAGTTTTTAATTTAGAATCGAAACATTGCTTGAAATGGCGTAAAGCTGTGTTTAGTGACTATATCTGAATGGTCAGGTATTTCCAAACTTTCCTCTTCTCACCTTCTTCCCTTTACCATTCACAAGGTAGTTGGGACTCTTGTGCGGTATTCAGATTTTTAAAAAAAACGAATTTTAAAAGGGTTTACTGAGAACGAACCGACCCTGTGGGTTTTTGCGGCAAGCAGTTCCGCCACTGCCTTTAATAAAGATGAAACCTATTATTTAGCTAGGAAGCTTCGGCGAAAGGCCAATTATCGGCCGGCCGGACTATCGGGAACTACGGCTTTGGGAGTGCTGGAAACAATAATTTAATACTCATTCTGTATTATCTGGAAACTTAAGGATCACTGAATAGATATGTATTTAATGTGATTTAAATAATATCGTTTCTCTGATTCTCTTGGAAATTGTCCTTCCGAGTTGAAGAAGTCAAAGATGATGATGATTTTTTTTATATTTTCGTAGAAAGCAATCACTTTGTGGTTTGACAAATTTAAACAAATGTAAAATAACTTTTGCATAAGACAACGCATTTTATATTTATTTTTATGATCGACTGGTTTTACTTAGCCTAAACATCATCAGAGTAGAAAAATAAACTTAACAAAAAATACAAAGTGTGCGGTTATATACGAGTATATATACAGAGGGAGAACAAATTATCAAATAAAATAACAATACAATGAGAAAACAATAGAATAAAATTTTAAATGTTAACAAAGGACCAGAGAGAAAATGACAGATAATTTGAATTGAAAGAGACAAAACGTCAACTTGGCAGGTGATTAAAGAATAATGATAAATTTTATTAGTTTACAAGAAATATACCTAACATGGGAATACTGGACAAATTTACCTCATTTTTATTTTTATTTTTGTTTTTTTTCATCGTTTCTTCATTAGTATTAATAAGAATAATTAATACCGGTTAGTAGCTGAGTGGATAAACAACATACCCCCTTTGGAGATGCCATAGTCCCACTGGCTCGGGGTATTTGAAACTCTTGCACGGTATCACATTTGTATGCTTAAAGGCTGTGCCGAAGGCTTTATCAAACTTCGGTGAAGCCATGGATACTGAAAGATGACCTTTTTATATAAAATCTATGGACACTTATTTAGAAAAGACAAGTTCGAAAATTGACTTTATTTCCAAAGAAGTTGTTGATATAAGTTGTCCCATTTAAAAAATTTTAAAATCGTCATAAGCTAAATCAATCTGACCCTAAGCACTTGCACGCGCATCTAGTATTTAAGCAAAAAAAACAATAAAACCTTTCCCTCAACTTAGAAGATAGTTCCTACGCTGATAATCAAAAGATTATAAATTAATTCAAGGTGTAATCAATGAGAGATAAAACATAATTATCAACATATATTTTTATATTTGAATCGAGTGTCTTTATGTAAGGTGTACATTACACAATACTTTATAAATAAATCGGTATAATACATACAAGTATGAAACACATATTAAAATAATAACTACATATACTACAACACAATTCACTGCACACAAAATGAAGTAGACATTTTTATTGATACAATAAATCATTTTTTTTTTAAATCTGTCAATCATATCAAGCTGATATTGTAATGATGACCTTTAGTTATGGACTGGTTATATGAAGTACCAAGTACCAAACGGCTAATAGGCATCTCTTCAGTACAGGTGCCAATAATCCATGAATTTATGTTCTACCTTGTATAATATTATTCTTTTGATTTTGTTTGTTATTCATTTACTCTTGCATTTTTCATAAACTTTTACTTGATTACTAACTATTGTTAAATATTCCAATTTAATTACCACTCATGTCTTGGGCATCATGCCGGTTATATAAACTAAAATAAAATAAAATAAAAAACTTTATTATAATATGTGGCCAATTTCAATAGCGCCATTTTTGAGAATATCACATCAAGGGTGTTTCACAACAAGATAAGATAAACAAGTGCTTATAGATAATAAATATAACGTTGTACACATCTCTTCAATTATAGTAATTAATGTGTACGCTTTTTGTTTTTGTTTTATGTGAATATCGCACAAAAGTTTCTACTGCTCCCAACCGTTTGGAGCCAGTGGAACTATGGCATCCCCAGGGCCGGTTCCACGACATCTAGCGCCCTGTGCAGTAAGTACCGATTGTGATGTTGCCAGCGCAATAAAAAAAACATAATTATCCCATGATGTGGGTAAGTTTGAAATGATTTGGGGAAATTATGATGTGATTTAGGGAATATTTAAAGTATATTTAAATGGGCGCCCCTTCAGAGATGGTGCCCATGTTTTTTGCACAGTGTGAACGTATGGTGGATCCGGCGCTGGGCATCTCCAATTGAGTTATGTTGTGGGGTTGAAGGTAGTAGGAGTGAATGGTGACGGGAAAGAGGGAAGGTGGAGAAGTACGTGGCTATTCAGATTTAGTCACCAAACACGGCTGAAACCATTATAAAGCAACGTTTCGATTCTGAATGGTTGTCTTTCACGAAGGCGATACTGAGAGTGTCTTCCACTCTGGAACGTGTTGCAAATATACTATATTTAATTTTGAATAAATTTATTGTAAAATAACACAATATAATTTAAACAAAATTTATTTGCGCACTTTGGATTTGAACCCGCGATCTCTAAGTTCGTAGGCGAGAATCTTAACCATTCCACCACGAAAGAAGTTTATAATAATATTCCACTATTTTCCAATTTCTAACTAAAAATAAATTACCACCACAGGGGTAGGCAGAGAGGACGGACCGCCATACAACTCTGTCCTAGCACACACTCCTTGCTTCATTCACATTCATACATACTCTTCTGTTATTCTGACTCTTCACATGGCTCGATTTAAGTATTTGATTCACTTTATCGTGCCATGTCTTCCTCAGGCGTCCCCGACTTCTTCTTCCGTTCACTTTCGCATCAATTCGCACCAGTTTTTATGCATCTCTAAATTTAACTAAAACCCTCACTGCTTTTACGGCCTCCATGGTCGAGTGGTAAGACGCTCGACTACGAATCCAAAGGTCGCGGGTTCAAACCCGGCGAGCGCCAACAACTTTTGTTTAATTAATATGTGTTATAACACATTTCATTTGTATGAAAATAATAAAAAAAAGTATATTTGCGGCACGTTCCAGAGTTGTAGATACTCTAAGTATCGCCCTGGTGAAAGACCACCATTCAGAATCGAAACGTTGCTTGAAATGGCTTTAGCCGTGTTTGGTGTCCAGATCTGAATAGCCAGGTACTTCCCGATCTTCCTCTTCCCTATCTCCTTCCCTCCCTCACTACCTTCAGCCTCACAACATACCCTAGTTGGGGATGCCATAGTCTCACTGGCTCTAGACGGTCGGGAGCAGTTGAGACTCTTGTGCGGTATTCATATAAAAAAGAAAAAAAAAGAAACCCTCACTGCTGCTATTTCCAATCAAGTTGAACGGCCGCTCAAAATTTGGCTCAAATGCGCAATAGGGTAACCTGTTCAGTGTTGTGGCTTACAATTAATTTCGAATACAAGCATATACAAAGTTAAATTATCTATTTGCATTAGTCTAGGGTTTTTATTCACCAGCTTTTTCCCTACGTAAGCTCATGGCGTAAAATTAAAAATACCCACGTAAATGTATTCTCCTACCCACATGAGATAACAAAGTAAGCACGTTCTATTGGTATAAGTAAAAATAATT
Organism: Drusus annulatus; assembly: GCA_022651775.1. NCBI lineage: Eukaryota > Metazoa > Arthropoda > Insecta > Trichoptera > Limnephilidae > Drusus > Drusus annulatus. Next base: position 524,552 of record JAGWCC010000210.1, on the reverse strand, counting down.
AGAGTCAGTAGCTGTAAATGATTCAATCACTTAGTGATAAATAAGAATCTTGAAAAAAATAAAAATATTTGAAGTGGTTTTTCTCTGCTGTTGTTCTGTCAAAGTGGTGTCAAAATCTCTAGTTTTCTAATTAAATTGTTTGTCTCCAATGCTAATTACGGGAGGAGATGACGGTCTTATAAATTTTGCCGTGATTGAAAACGGAGAGGAATACAGGGAAAGAGGAAAGCAGCTAACCCGTTGTACCGACCAAGTCAAGTCAGCATAGAGTTCTCGGTAGTGATTAATTAAAAACAAGCGGAGAATCCTTATCAACGACGAGTTAATACATCATTAAGGTCACGATTTTGATCAACGAGGTGACTAGGATTAAATGAATTATTTTAGTTTTAAATTTAATTAATTAATAATGCATTCATACGTATCTTTTTACTAAGTTAAGGAAATCAATGATTGACAAATATGAATCAAACAATAATTATCTTATTTTTTTAATGGATAAATAGATATTTTAAATTAATAATAAAAGAATACTTTGTTTTAAAACCACAGAATTTATTATGATGAAGGCCAACCGGTTTCGCTTGGATCAAGCTTCGTCAGGCTTGAGTTATTATATGGCTTGGCTTCAGTTATTGAGCCCTGACGAAGCTTGATCCAAGCGAAACCGGTTGGCCTTCATCATAATAAGTTCTGTGGTTTTAAAACAAAGTATTATTTTATTATTTATATAATTTCCAACCACCATGTGATTGTTTCTTACGAAAAAAAAATATACATATATTTTAAAGCTCCGTAGATAATGGCGGAAATTACTTTTAGCAGCTGAAAACATTATCCTTGGCATATAAACTCCAGATAGTAACATTGCACTTTTTATAGCGCAGTATTGTGATATTTCCACCGCAAGTGCGCAGATCAAGTGTTTACCGTTCTTAGTGACTTTATTGAGTTTATTTTTTAAAGTGAATACCGCAGAGTCCCAACTGCTCCCAACCGTCTAGAGCCAGTGAAACTATGGCATCCTCAATTGAGGTATGTTGTGAAGCTGAAGGTAGTGAGGAGGGGAAGAATATGGGGAAGAGGAAGGTTTGGAAGTACCTAGCTTTTCAGGTCTGGTCACCAAACACGGTGAAAGCCATTTCAAGCAACGTTTCGATTCTGAATGGTGGTCTTTCACCGGGGCGATACTTAGAGTATCTATTACTTTGGAACATGCCGCAAATATACTTATATAATTTTATATTAATTTAAATGTGTAAAGACACATATCTATTGATTAAATAAAAAATAAATTGCGCACGCCGGGTTTGAACCCGCGATCTCTGGGTTCGTAGTCGAGCGTCTTACTACGTAATTTCTTGTAAAAAGGTCTTCTGCTTTATAAGAGTATTAAAGTTAATAAGTGCCTGATTATACGTCTTTGGTATTCATTTTTTACAGTTTTTGTACACTTTTCCGCTGTTTACGTACATTTAAATATTTTCAAAATGTCGATCATTTTTTTCGAGCCCAGAACGCAACGTGTCTGAAAAATCGGTCGCTGTCACAAAAAGCAACACGTCAATTAATATTTTACATAAGCAGCCACCAGCCCAGAGGTTCTTGACTAGAGATGGTCGATATCAGAATTGGGTGGACCTGCAGTTCCAGTTACCGGTGACTGGCCAGGAACCGGTTTTACCTAGTTATTTTTGGAACCGGTTCCTGGTGCCAGAAAAGTTCCACGAAGGAGATTTTTTCGAAAAGCACTAGCAAATTTACAAAAGTTTCTCACCAAAAAAAGTACTAGTCGGTAGAGATTTGAAAACGAAAAGATCTGGAACTGGTTCCTAGCCAAATAAATTATTTCATGGGGGGGGGGTTGCTGGCAAAATTCTGAAGACGAGAAGAACTGGAACTGGTTCTTTTAACCAACGCTGCTAGCGATTTCCAAAACAAAAAGAATTGGAGCCGGTTCCTCGCCAAAGGATCTCAAAATTTTTATTTGCGAAAATTGAAACCGGTTCCTCGGAGAAATAATATCGACGGTTCCAGTGACCGGCTGGGAACCGGTTCCTTTTAACCGGGATAGTAATATCGACCATCTCTATTCTTGACCGATGTCCAGTGGTCAGATGGGGATACCTTGGGTCCAGATTATCAAGTTCCGAGGTAGGTCCGTGGTCCCTGGGAGGAAATTCCTTTTTTAAATGCTTTCAATTATAATTACCGAGACGAGACGATGATTTGAATCCGTCCTAAAAAAAGATTCCGAGAGGTTTCGTTTTTTTTTTCTTTCGGTCTTTTGTTCCCGAACACGCCCGGGGGCCGCGACGTCCAATTAAAACCCGCCCTCTAAATTTGAAAATAGAATGCGCGGTTAGATTCCCCCCCTTGCTTTCGGGAGGCTTGTCAGGCCTGATAGATTTATTACATCGTCAGGTTGCTCGTCAAACTATTACCGATTACTGCCGTTTAGGTGAACAGTCGTTAATATGGGAGATGGCTTACTTGCCGGGCATCTTTAGGAAGCAATTTATTATTATTATTAATCATTTTAATAAAGAAATTCTTTCGGATGAATTACGTTCTTGTTTTTTTCTACGTTCATTATTATGCGTTTAGATCAAATTGAGGTTTAAACGATTTTATTTTTACTGACGAATTTCAATTAACTCTTTAACGGCCTTTTTATGTGGTCGTGAATTAAATTAATATTTTGCAAATTATTCACTATTCTTGTTAAGCATAGGTTTCTGGGATAAAATTCACATTGATTTATGCATATCCATATTTTGTGGTGTCCATTAATATGATAAAATCAAAACTAGATTCATGTTGGGTGATTAGTTACTCTTAGGTGAAAAACCACTAGTGAAAATCAAAACTATGCTTGAAATGACGACCTGCGTAGTCGAGTGGTAAGACGCTCGACTACGAATCCAAAAGTCGTGGGTTCGAACCCGGCGTACGTAAGTCTTACCTGATTAATATATAGTGACCACCATTCAGAATTGAAACGTTACTTGAAATGGCTTAAGCCGTGCTTGGTGACCGGATCTGAATAGTCAGGTACTTCCTAACCTTAATCTTCCCCATCTCCTTCCCCTCTCCGCCATTTTAAATGGGGATGCTATAGTCTCACTGGCTCTGAACGGTAGGGAGCAGTTGGGACACTTGTGCAGTATTCAATATTTAAAAAAATGGCCCTAGCCTTATGTGACCAGATCTGAATACCCAAACACTTTCCGACTTTCTTCATCCCCATCTCATTCCCCTTTTTTAGCCTCATAACATACCTCGAATTTGGGATGCTATGGCACCGCTGACTCCGAACAGTTGGGAATCTAGTTAGGTAATCGCATAAAAAAATGGGTTATTGCCAAACAATAATATACGAGGCCTGTTCAAAAGAAAAGATAAATTTTGAATTTTCGCGGGCTGTGTACATTCGATTATCGTTTTTTTTTGTTGTTATGTTTATACACATATGTTTATCATATGTTAGGATTTTTTTGTTTTTTGAAAAAATGGATCAAAGAATAAAATCCATGATTTATTTTTCCACAACTCCAGGACGCTCATCGTCATTAACATCTTCAAAATTTAATACATATTCTTTGATCCATTTTTTTCAAAAATAAAAAATCGTAGAACACACAAAAACGTGACTAACCTTTCCAGTTGTCAAAAACAAACCACTAATCCAAAATGGCTGATAATGCTAACATATGATAAACATATGTGTACCAACATAACAACAACAAAAAAAAATCGATAATCGAATGTACACAGCCCGCGAAAATTCAAAATTCACCTTTTCTTTTGAACAGGCCTCGTATAGACCAGATTCGAATAGCCAGTTTCTTCAAAACCTTCATATTACTCTCCTGTTTCTCTATCCTCACAACATACTTCAATTTGGTAATGCCATAGTCTACTGGCTCCGGACAGATGGGACCCTTGTGCGGCAACAAAGTAACAAAAAATATCACAATTATTATTTCTAATTTTGAAATTGTTAATTCGTGGTGGAACTCCATTTTAATGATTTTAATAATACCAAATGTTTTACTTTATTCCACTATTATTTTTTTTTATTTAAGACCTGACCGACCGGTTTTACCTTATGACTGGTACAATTTTAAGTAAAATATATAAAATAGCATATTTACTATTAGTATCCTTATTGAGGCTTATTGAGTCTCATGGTGAATTCTGTGTTTTTTGGGTTTTGTTTTATTGCTGTCAGGCGGCTTTACAATAACATTCAATCTTAAGTAAAAAATAGTGGAATAAAGTTAAAAAAATGATATTTTTCAAATCATCACAATTATTGCCAAACAGATTATAACTGGAAATTTAAAAAAAAACGTGGCGGCATCGAAGTGATTGTAAAAGGAAATATCAGAAATCTAGACAATGGAGTTAAAAAACGGATGAAACAGCTAAATTAGTTAATGTGCTTTTGTATCGATACGGTCTATTAGTGCCCGAGGGTTGTCTGATCAATAAGTAATGAAATAAATCAAGACATATATCAATCTGCATCGGGACCCTTAATTGATCCTAAATGCCCTTTCAGTCGTGATATATCTTAATCACTATTTTACTTTTACCGTTTAGGGTGGTAATTAAGGGCTGTAAAGAATTATCTCGGGATATCCTATTCGTAGGTGGTTTTCAGGCTTCACATTTCACATATTTGGGATTTTTATTGAACGCATGTACGATTATATTACACCGTCCGATCGGTAGCTGAGTGGACAAACTCGTCGGATTCCCACCCAGGCGTCGCGTCGTGGGTTCAATTACTCTACTGGCTAAGTCCTCCATCATTGCACAAGCAACATTTTTCGCTTATTATTATGGTAGTAGGAGTTTTTAAAATATTGACAGTTTATTTGTTCGTATCCCGGGAACGTTTGTCTTTCATAAAAAAAAAATATATAGTTTACCGACTTTACTCGATTTTTCATGCTAAATTTTCTTTTTTAACAATTATTTGAATGGTATGAATCAAACAATATGGCGTATCTTCTTATTTTGTGACATTTGGTATTTTTTATTTCAAAGCTCCATAGCTCATGATGGATCTAACGTTTTGAGCTGAAAATAGTAGCGTTTGCTTAGAACTTCTAGGCAAAGAAACCTGCACAAATTTCATGACGATGAAGAACTCCGTTCGAGAGTTTTTACTGCTTCTTACAAGTATATTTCTGGTTTATAATGATTTTTTATTTTGTTTTTTTTTTATAAATACTTTTAGGCCATACTACATATTTAATCCATATAAAATAATGTATGGTATGTTTGCGGCATGTTTCAAAGTGGTACATATTCAAGGTATCGCCCTGGTGAAAGACCACCATTCTGAATCTAAGCGTTGCTTGAAATAGCTTTAGCCGTATTTGGTGATCAGATTTGAATAGCCAGGTGCTTCCCAACCTTCCTCTTCACATCTCCTTTTCTCCCCACTACTTTCAACCTTACAACATACCCTAGTTGGGGATGCCTTAGTGTCACTGGCTTTAGACGGTTGGGAGCAGTTGGGACTCTTGTGCGGTATTCACTATAAAAAAAAAGACCAATATGAATAGTTTTCTATCTTTCACCTAATATATTTAAATCCGCCAATCATCATTAACCGAAATTGGGAGTGCCTTAGAACTACTGTACCAGACGAGCAGAACCCTTGGGCGGTATTCACCCATTTAAGGAACCAGAACCAAAAACCCTATCGCTGTGCCCTGGAAAACAACAATTGAAAAAAATATAAACATTGATTTTTTTCCGTTTTCTCATTTCATGGGCAGAAAGTCGCGTGCTTCAATATTCTTAATTTAAAAAACTAATTGGTGTCCGTGGGGGTCTTGTCTACCCGTTCATTAATACAATAGGAGTGCGCCCTTGTAGCCGTGACGGGTTAAACCACGGTTAACTGGAGACAAGCGTCTCTAATGATTCTATTAGTCAGCGGGCATTGCAGGGTTGGCTGGTGGGGCTTGTTGGTTCGTCGTTGAAGGCTTTTATAATATTATAAAGTTGCTGCGGAGGTGTTAAATACCCCAGGGGTCAATCAGGCCATGATTTTTTAATGATCTTAAATGAATTGATATGTTGATTATCTACCTACCTAAAAAGTTGAATTCGTTAGGTGTTAAAAATTTGGTTATCCGGAAAGAATGCAAGGCTGGTGTAAGCGTAATGAATAAGATCAAAAAAGGGACGCTTATATGGTTTGCGCATGTAGAGTGAATGAACGAAGAAAGGAGTGTGAAAAGAATATACGATGCAAAAGTGAATGGAAAAATAAGCCGAAAACGGACGAGGAAGATGTGGCACGATTAAGTTAATCAAATATTTGAGTCGGGTTATGTGAAGAGTCAGAATAACAGAAGATTATGTATAAATGTGAATGAAGCAAGGAAAGGTGATGGTTAGTTAGATAGCGCCCTTGTGGTGATTTTTCACAAAAACGGCGCCATAAAAATTATCCTTATTATTATTATTTTAGTATATTCAATTTTATAATATTTTTTAGGAACCAAAAGTTTTAACACAACATTAATTTTATGAACATCAATCAAATCCCTAAAATTTAAACCAATATAAAGATTTTCTCTTATTATAGGTATAACACTTTCAACCACGCCTTAAATCGCCATTCATCCATGCTACATACTATAAACCATGTTTTGTGGACTTTTAAAGTGCTTTGGCGCATTACTACCAGGGAGACTCGTACTGCGGCGTGTAGATGTTTGCGTCATGCAAATATGCGAGTGGTTTCCGTGGGAGCTTTGAGTTACGATTCCAAATCAACTTGGACGATCGTTATAGAAATACTTAGCGGATGACAAATTTCAAGCCCTAGAATGCAAGAACTTTTCCCGTACGAGTACCGCCAGTACCAAACCATCGGCTGCGGGCGAGATTATCAAACGGCTTTTGATTCCCCTTTTTTATTTACTGGTGGTATCATTCAATTCAATTAAGTATTTTTCTGACATACCTATATCTAAAAGCTTAGTGCAGATTACTGCCTCCATTATTATTACTTGGCTGATAATAACGGTTGCATTATTAGGTGTCCATCGCTGGTCATTCATTCTTTCGGGCATTTCAACGTTTCCAAGTATGTCTTGACCACTTCTCAACATGGGGTCGAGCATTTTCGTGCAGAAAAATCACTTTGTCGTGTCTCTCGTTGTATTGCGGCCGTTTGTCTTTCAATGCTCGGCTCAAACGCATTAATTGCGTTTGAAAGAAATAAAATCATTATCGAATTACGTATTGTACGTAATATGGTCACTTAACATAACATCGTTATAATTAAAATAAATAGTGTACTTAATATTGTAAATAAATCATCAAAAATACGATTTCATAAATTTTCCACGTATTGCATTGAATAGATTTATCGTCGCCGGAAAGGCAAAAAGGCTGAAGCGTCATTTTTGGAAGTTTACACCAGAGCACTTTTGTTTTACAATGAAATTCATAAGTCTTCAGTACCTGGTTGTATTTTGAAAAAAAAAGTTAACTCAATGCTCTCACCGAGTTACCTGAAGAGACAAAAATCTAAAAAGTCCCAAACTTGTGTCGCTTGAGTCAAGCCTTCCCCCAATTTAAAAATACAGTCAAACTTGGTTATAGCGAGCGCGAAGGCACCAACCGAATTTGCTCCTTATAGCCATTACTCGTTATAAACGTAGATAGGTAAAAAAAAGTACCTACCTATTAATATCGATATTTATACCAGAGTGTGAAAGCTTGCATATTATAAAGCAACACATTTTATTAATACGAAAATCATGCTTAACTAACTACGAAATGATTTAATTTATAATTACACTAATAATAATCATAAGCTGTACGCACAGTACTGGATAGAAATGTTTCTTAGAGCGACAACTATCAGGGATTATAAACCCTCGTTAACGTGATTTGCGGAAAATCCGCCGCCGTGCAGGACGAGCGGCTTTTTATCTTGTTTATGACATTATTCGACTGTTTCGAGAATCGGGTTTTTTTCTCATACCCGGGCGCATTGAGTTGACAATATTATTTGGACGTTATATCAGTGAAGCGACCTTGTTATAACCCCACACGATTGTATGAAAATAAGCCCGAACCAACACATAAGTAATTGCTCATTATAGCCGTGACCTCGCTATTATCGTGATCGTTACAACCAAGTTCGATTGTATATTTTAGATGGCTGAAGGGCCACAAAAGTCTTCAGAATCAAACGAGAGTCAAAGCATTCGATGCAGAAAAAAAACTGATCAAAACTGCATATTTAACACATTTTGACCAAAGTGTCGCTTAAGCCTTTTCAACGACGACATGTGTTTGCGAATTGCAGTGGTTAGACAGCAGTTGAAAAGCCCGACTCGGCAATGGTTCATATTTCACCACTCGTCCGCGGAGAAACCCGTGCTTAGCAAGCAGAATGTACGTGAGGGAATTTTATAACAAAAGAGATCAACGAGAACAAGAATAATTTGTGCGCATTTAGTAGAGACTCTAAAATAAACTGGGACCCACCGGTGGTTTCGTGCATTCACAGCGGCCGTTGCAGCTACTGGCGAGATGTCGAGGAATGATAAACAATGCGAAATACGTATTTATTTCACTCGGCCGTGGGAAGGGCAGCCTTATTGAGATCATAAAACACAACTGGAAACTTTAAAGGTTACTTTGTTCTAACTACATGCTTTGCCTAAGTGTTTATGCATGACGTGCAGCTGTGACAATGTCAGTAAGCATGAGTAAAATTGAAGAGAGCAGGATCAAAAGGGACAGTCAAGAACCAAAAGGCTGATGATATCTATAGATTTTTTTAACAATATCTCACAGGGCCCTTGTCATCTTTGAGGAAGCTGTGTGGAGGGTCTTTTTGATTAAAGGAAGAAGTGAACCTGGGTCTTGAAGAGGCCCATGTTGTAGGAGGAAGGAAACATGAAGACCGACAAATCGTTCCACAGCCGAGCTGTTGAACATAAGAACGAGTCATAAAAGTGACCAGTTGTATTAAATGACAGCCGTGTACAAATGTTGGGTCCGCGTTTGGTGAGTTTCCCGACTATGCACCGATGCCGAGGGGGTCAATGACGCAAGTTCTTCGAAGCATCTTCTATTGAAATACCGGTAGAACAAGGACAGCATTCCCACCTAACGTCTGTGCTCCAAAGATTGCAATCCGTTTGTTAAGATAGGGGAATCTATCAAACGGACCGGCCGTTTCAGAATATAATTTAATATAATTATAATTTCTGGTAATACCGATGGGTTGGTACACAGATTTTGCATGTAAATATTCAACCTGTATAGGGTTTTCTATGGTTTTTCTCTATTACCATGGCGAATGCGGTGTAATTCCCATACATGGGCCATAGCCGAGCACATTCCTATCCCCACACAACACAAACAGACTTATGTACATATTGCCTTAACAATATACAAGTAACAAGTAACATTGTAGGATTTTTTATGAAACAAACTTTTTCGCTACGTAAATTCATGACAGTAAATTTAAATAGTCATGAAAAGGCATTTTTTCTACCCACAAGAGATAACAAAGTAAGGCGCAAAGCGCCGTTCTATTGGTATAAAGAACAAGAATTAGAGTCAGTAGCTTTAAATGATTCAAACACTTAATCATTAATAAGAATCTAGAAAATCAAAAAAATAAAATAAAAGTCCAATTATCAACAATCTTAAGATATATTAACTTCAGAATGGGCATATTTAGGGAATGTATCAATTACGATTATCTTCTTTGTCACCTTAATTTATTGAGATTGTCTGAACGGAGAATAATTACCGACTTGATTTGCTTATACAAAATTATAAATTCAATGATTGACAGCCCTGAACTATTAAACTTGATTTCATTTCATGTTCCTAGCAAGACGGTTACAAGGCAGTACCTACCGTACTATTGTAGCAATTCTGCTTCAACCTCGCAATTCAACACGCCTATGCGACGAATGCAACAGCTGGGAAACATATACTCCGATGTCGCTGATATATTTAACACGTCAATATCAAACTATATGTTTAATTTAGTACAGTTGTTGTCGTCTGGTAGAGCTAAACTAATAGTTGGACCTTTTACTTAATATAATTTTATTTTTTTCAATGTTTTACAATACTTTCGAACCTGTTATTTATTGAATATTATTAGTTATTTTTGTATCTGCTATACAATACTCTTTTTATTTTATTTTACACACTTTTTTGCACTAATAAAGTTATTGTTTTAATATATATATATATAAATATATATATATATATATACATACATGTTAACATATATATTAAAACAATAACTTTATATATATATATATATATATATATATATATATATATATATATATATATATATATATATATATATATATATATATATATATATATATATATATATATATATTTAATTTATATATATATATATTAAATTTTTAATTATATATATATATATGTTAACATGTATGTAAAAGCCTATAACGGGCGTAAATAAATTCTCATCGAAGTTGAGTTATTCTACACAAAAAACCCTCTCTGCAACGTCATGCTATGAAAAATAATGTGATTCAAAATATGATATTTGAGATACGATCTAATACTTGTATGTGCATTTCGGTAATATTTTTAATGGAAAAAAGATTCATATCAAATACAATAATTTATCGCTTAGCAAAATATGTGTACAATGTTAATGCAAGAAGCGATGAACACATGCAATGTTCGTAAAAGGTAAAACCTTAATTATCTTAGCATCTCGAAATTTTGAATTTCCAAAAATAATACTACAAAATTGGACATACAAGATCTCTCCACTAAACAACCGATATTATCATATTTTTATGGGATCTTCCAAAATTTCCAGAGAAACTTGTAAAACCAGGAGAACTAATATGCCATCCGGTTGGGTGACGCTGTGAGTCGGCTTAAGGAAGGAGCTAAAGGAAAGAATTTGTTAATACGATTTAAATGAAGCAGTTAAGACGAACAAAAATGGTGGTAGCTAATTTCACAATCGTGCCGTTTTCAAAAATCCCCCCTTGTGACCATTATTTTTTCTTATTTTCATTAAAAATAAGTAAACATATATTTGTAACAAACGCAATACCTCCACAGGGTGGTAGATACTCTCAGTATCGCCTTGGTGAAAGACCACCAGTCGTGTTTGGTTACCAGATCTTAATATTCAGGTACTTCCCTACCTTCCTCTTCCCCATCTCCTTCCCTTCCTTACTCCATTCAGCATCACAAAATACCCTTACTTTGAATGCCATAGTCCGACTGGCTCTGGACAGTTGGGACTCTTGTGCGGTATCCACTTTTTTTAAACCTTCATTCTTTGAGAAAAACGATGTTAATATTATTTTATTCTCTTGGTTTATTTGTTTTCTCTATTTACGAAATTATAAAACACAAGTATTTACATCAAGTTCTAACATGATAATTAAAGCTTCTCCTTATTATTTTTATTTTATTATAAGTTAAGTTATATTATCATTGAACATACAAAGTACGAGAAATAACTGAATAATTCCACGATGCATTATATTATAGAAACAATGAATTGCTGTTCCTCAATCATCACTTTACTAATTATGGGTATCATTCTCCACTGTCCAGAATGGCGAGACTTGTTAACTCAAGCCCATGGTTTTGAAATATTTGGTACCAGTATAAATGATTTTTGTCAATATTTACGACTCTATTAAAACTTTGACTTGACCTTGGCTTTGACTTTAATGTTATTTCTAATGTATATTTTGTCATTGCTTCATTATAATATTATGTATTTGCTGTTCTTTATCTGTTGCCCTTTTCCCATTTCGTGTTATTCATTTTTTTGTAATTAGACAATAGTGTATATTAGCATCCGTTTAAAATGAGATGTACCCACTGAAACATAAAACCATAATTCGCAGAACTGCAATGCACTTAACGTGTATACTGATAATTGAATGTACTCGTTAAGAACTGCATTCTGCGACGCGATGACAAAGACATAAAAATTAATTAATCGAAAAAATCTGAATATAAAATGACGGCGGCATTAAAAGCCTTCTTTGGCGCCTTACCGGGTAAACGCTAATAAAGCCTTACCTTAATGCAGCAAGAAACAACGAGAATGACTGCATAAATTAATTAAAAGCATGACAACATCAAAAGGTTGTTTTTTTTTTAAATTTTACAATGCTTTCGATATGTGTATTACTTGCTCAGGGGTGAAAGGACGCAATAAAAACTGCCTCTAAGGATTTTTTTCAATTGAGTTAATTTGATCGTTCACAAAATAAAATGGGCGGAGACCTAAGAATACAACAAATCAATTTGCATTTGTTCATGTTCTATTAAATTACGGAAAAACACAATACGTTGGTGAAGTCAAAATTGAATAAATCTACAATTTCACTAAGAATTCGTGTCCAGAGCATACACGTCTGTACCAGCTGGCTTCCGAATGGCGAATGATGCAAAAACGAATATTAGGCGCACGGCAGAAGGGTTATGGGGTCGATTTTGCTATAAGCAGCTTCACAAGTATAGGGGCAAATTTGAATTTTAATTAATTCTAACGAACATATTACTATAATTTCAAAATTTGTTCGATGAATAACTCGGGAAGGAACGAATTCATCGCATAGAAAAATAAATTAAAATAAAAACCGTCAACGTATGAATTCAACAACTAACCATCACTCCGTTTCTCCGTAGGGGGTAGGCAGATAGAATGAACGGCCAAAGAACTATGTCTAGGCACACACTCCTTGCTTCATTCATACATCATATCTTACATACGTAGTGTTTGATTCACTTGATCGTGCAATGTGTTTCTAGTGGGTCCTCGACTTCATGTCATATATTCTCCTTACACTTCTTTCTTTGTTCATCTGCTCTACGTGTCAAAACCATCTAAGAGTCCCTCTTTCTTAATGACGCAAGCTTACATTATTTTCGTATCTCCGTATTTGTAACACGATCATCCATGGTTTTATCAATCATACGCCTCAGGGATCTCATATTCATCACTTTCATCCTTTCTCTACCAGTGCCATGCCTAACTGCCATTCATCAGGGTCGATACCAGCACCCCATTATGGACTGCTAGCCTCGCTTTTGATGACATTTTTTTGTTGGCGACCACTGCATTCAGTTCTCCGTTAATATAGTTCACTCTATTTACCCTTATTTTATTTCATTATCAGCCGCTCTGTCTCTCGTATTCATTCAATTAAGAAAACGCAATAAAAATCCGTGTTTTTTGGAAAACTAAAGGTATTTCAAAAAAGTCAATATTTCGCACATTCTATTGATTCATGAAAAATTACGTGGGGTTCTCTTTGGGATTCAACACAAAACCATTAATATTGTAAAATAAATATTTTTTTAACGACAGTTCCACACTGGCGAAGAAGTGAAACCAACAAGCTTCGTAAATACTTATTTAATAAACCATCCGCGCAAAGGCGGCGCGCGGCGTGAAACCTTGGAAAAATAAACATCAGGAAGTCTTAGGGTAAGGTCAGGTGTCTCCATACAATAATAACTCTGCTTTTACTCAAATAATATATCTATAATACATTGATAATTTATTTGTTATTATTATTTTAATAAATCGTGAGCGTTATTTATAATATTGTGTTCTATTTTTAAAAAGTCGTGAAACGTGGTCCTTCACTAATTTAAATTTCCGAGGTATGTTATATTAACGTATATTTCTATTTTTAACATTTTGTTATAAGATGTACATGGCCTGTTCAAAAGAAAAGGTTAATTTTGAATTTTCGCGGGCTGTGTACATTCGATTATCGTTTTTTTTGTTATTTTGGTACACATGTGTTTATCATATGTTAGCATTATCAGCCATTTTGGATTAGTGGTTTATTTTTGACAACGAAGAACACACAACACACAAAAACGTGACTAACCTTTCCAGTTTTCAAAAACAAACCACTAATCCAAAATGGCTGATAATGCTAACATACGATAAACATATGTGTACCAACATAACAAAAAAAAACGATAATCGAATGTATACAGCCCGCGAAAATTCAAAATTCACCTTTTCTTTTGAACAGGCCTCGTATTTTTAATGCACAGTAAAACTATACCCGCATATATCAATCAAAGGGAACCTTAAATTCGTGATCAATAAATTATTATTAATTGTTATTTAAACATTGCGATTAGATACTAAATTATGTTTTGCGTGATAAGGATATGAATCGTGCGAGATTAAAGAGATTCAATAATTTTCATCACAACCCAAAACAATTTAAGAAGTTATTGAGAAGGATTATAAATACTTCTTAAGTCATGGGCAATAATACTAACCGCAACTATTTATAATCGTAGACACGAGGATTGTTTATAATTTCAAAAAGTCTGAGGAATTGAAAATCATACCTAACTGTATTTATTTAGACTTTCTAACTTATTTGACACGGGACAAAATATGCTAACTGCATTGGTTGACTTACAAAATACTACTACTTAAAAATTCATATTAAATTGTAATTAACTTTAAAGCTTTTATGCTTATTATACTAATAATTGAAATAATATTAATAATCTTCGACTTAATTTGAAACAGAAAAAATTTAAGGTAAATACATCTAGGTATATAATATGTACTCAGGTAGAGCTTTGTATCCCATACAAAGATGGCAGCCAAATGGAAAGAAAATTTGAAATAAATCATATTAATAATTTTCAAATCAAGAATGAGATCGATTAAAAATGCCGGTTTTTTTAAGGTCTCAGTAGCTGAATTGGCAAAAGGGTTCCTCCCGGATAGAGTAGAGGTTCCGAGCTCGAGTCTCGGTCGCGACAGTTAATTTTTCTGTTTCAAATTTACGTTGAAGATTATTGATATTATTTCAACTACTGACACTTTAAAAATTATTCACGCAAAAGTGAAGTGTGTGCTATACCAGTTTTCCGCAAACTTTTTGTGTTCAAGGTACACCTATCAAATTAAGAAATTTTAGAGGTACAGCAAAGAAAAAGCAATGTTTATTTAATATTTATTTATTACTAAAATCAATATACCTAATATGAAAAGATGTTTAGTGAGAAATTTGAGCCTGTTTAACTGAATCGTCGATAAGGCTGCTCTCATCTCTTCATTGTTCGTCCTCAGGAGCTCTTTTTTTTCGATTTAATAGTAGTGAGAGTTGAAAATCCCAATTGGCATAAGTAAGTTGTGGCAAATGGTAATAGAATTGCAACAGCACGCTTTGAAAGCAGTGGATACTCATTTTTTATATGCAGCCAAAAATGTGCTAGCTCTACTTCGGAAAAATTTTGTTTTAATGTCTATCAAAGCCTGCAATTTTTTTTTCTGAATCGGCAGCCATGACATTTGGAAACATTTCATTACTACCATTGACAGCATGGCTGATCCATAACACCAACTTATCGCGAAAGCTTTCAATTTTGTCTTTTCGCGGCACACCAACTGATGACCACGGTACACCAGTGTGCCACGGCACACGCTTTGCGGAACAATGTGCTATACGATGTAAGTTCATAAAAATATAGAATTAGACTAAGTCAGAATTCATACTTATACGTAAAAGATTATATAATATAATAAGCGCCCTTGAGTTGATATTTCACAAAAACATTACTATGTGTTAATAGAACACGTCATGATTACCCACATTTATTATTATTTATAAATTGTACCAAATATTCCACCGTTTAGTGAATAAATCACCTCAAGGGCGCATTACGTAAATTATTAACGTTACGGTATGTTGTAGATTTTCATAAATACTTGTGTTTTTAATTGTCTATGAAAGTGAGTGAGATCTAATTTAAAATTCATAAAACACATCAAGATGAAAATGAAGGAAACATTCAGATAAAATGTTACACATTTATCACATTAGATCACTACAGACTTCAAATAAATCTCGATAAATTAAACTTTTGTGTTAATAATTCATTTATTATCATTGCGTTGGTATGACGAAACGCCAGTGTTAATTTGCGTGTAACCCTTTCAGTCTCTCACATGCAAAATAAACGCCAATGCTATACGCCTTTCGACCTGAGAATTGCATAAGTAAGCACGGCCTTTTTAAAAAGTAATTACTGCAAGTGCTAAAGTTGAAACGGAAGTCGCTCTTATGTGTATCGTATTATCGTTCCACAAAGAGCTTAAAAAGTTACCTTCCCGTCAGGAGAGTTAAATCCTTTTTTGTGATGTTAAAAATATTACTAATGTCTTCTATGCTCTTAGAGTAACAATATATGGAGAGAGAGCTAATTTGTTTTACCCGACCTATCCAAATTTGGGATAAATCACTTTTTCTCCGGGTTTTTACGTCGTACACCATGAGAAAGAAAGAGACAGCAAATTTTCCCAAATTATCACACCGCCTTAAAGTATTGTAAGGATGTTCTTCGCGTTCCGCGTCTCCGTTGACTCCGCCCACACGTTTTGATATGTGACATAAAAGGACATAAGTCAACGGTTTTTTAGGTTATATGCTACATTTTTGTTTTTAACAATACTGTGAAAAAGTGGTTTTACGAATAAACAAAAACATTATGTCGACATGTGCCATGAATGGATGTATAAATACCTAGCCCTAGTCCTAGCCACGCCCAGGTCTAGCCGAGTCCGGAAAAACTCAATAAATTTTACCACAGCAGCGCTCTCTCTTGTCCGGCAAAACTTATCAAAACTGACTACAGCAGCGCTCTCTCTTGTATATTATTGCTCTGAGTCTATGCTAGACTTTTAAGACAATATCGTCGCCGGAATGGCAAAAGGGCTGAAGCGCCATTTTGGGAAGCTTACATCGGAGCTCTTAAAAGTAATTTTTGTTTGACAATAAAATTCATAAGTCTTCAGTACCTGGTTGGATTGTTAACTTAGGTAACTCAATGCTCTCACTGAGTTACCTGAAGCGACAAAAGCTTTTAAAAAGTCCTAAACTTGTTTCGCTTGAGTCAAGCCTTCTCCCAAATGGTAAATATATTTTAGATGGCTGATGGGCCACAAAAGTCTTCAGAATCGAAAGAGAGTCAGAACATTTAATGCAGAAAAAAAACTGATCAAAACTGCATATTCAACTCAGTTTTGACCAAAGTGTCGCTTAAGCCCTTTTGCCTTTCCAGCGACGATATGGTTATCAGAATAAATTATAGCTAGGATTTTATTAACACGTGTATTTGACAACGACATAATTACGTCCATGGCATACCAATAAAAGCTTTCGTTGTTTTCATAGAGACCATGATTTCAAGACACTGCGAAGTGCAAATAGAGATGCTCTCAGTATTGCCTCGGTGAGAAACCTTCACTATCTTCAACTTCATCCATTTTCCTAGGCGGGTCGGGATGATACGTTACTACTTTGATACTTTGATGGACGTTCAAAAAATGAAATAAAATCACAACAAAGCACCTTTTTTGGTCGTATCGACCTTAAGCTATAAAACTAAATCAATTTTAAATAAATTCAATGATTTAACAGATATGTATATGGTTATCTCAACCAGGTTGTGGGATTTTAACGTTATCTTAGCCTAAATCATAGACATAAAATACAAGGCACGTCATATTCAAAAATCTTACAAAAAATGTAGCACCACTAATGTTGCACCACTAAATGTTTCACCCGCGTACGAAAAGGATAGCCATTCAAAGAATATGTGTGTGCGGAAGAGATAGCTATATAAAGCGTGTATCGAAAGTATGCCTCGGTTACTTGGTTTAGTGCAACCAGGCGCGTTGTCTCAGTAACGTATCTACATTATTTAAGTCATCTAAGGCCTAAATACGAATTCTTTGATCTGTTCGATAATTATTTCTTAACCCGACCTAACCTCTAATAATTACTACTGTTCAACCTACCAATGCCTAGCCTATGACGACCTTCTATGGTCGATCGGTGAAGATCCTCATCTGTGAGCCTAGAGGTCGCGGGTTCAAAAACCGAAAAAGATCGATTAAAATAACGGGATATTCCGAAAAACAAATTGAACATGGCACAAACCATTCTTCGACACACTTCCTTCGCCAAAACACGTCGGTAGAATGTTTGCGGAATTTTACGAGTTTTAAACTTTGATTGTGGATAAAGAAATACACCGAAACAAGCGCCGTGATACATGGAACTCGCCCGTAAAAGGAGAGAGTCTGCGGAGATGCCCAGATCTTATCTCCGCGATGTCAACAAGTGTAATTAAAATTATATATTTTGCGCAAAAACAAAATTTTGAAACGCGATACCGGAGTAATGTGTACGTGAATTATTGTGAATGACGGGGTCCGCTGCATTATTAAGACCGTTAAGGAAAAGGTGCCGATTTTGAGCGGACTTATGAACGGTCCCTCGATGTTACTTATTAAGGAAATCAGATTTTGTAATTTAAATAACTATGGCAACAAACCTATAACTATCTAGAAAAAAAACATTTAGGATGAGACATTTTGGATACAGAATAAACCGTGATATCGCACCCCTGATGGCATATTAGATGTATTCTGCTGGTTCGAGGCAATGTTTAATTATAAAGACTCCATGAAAGATAAAGTGAGGCAAGAAGCTTTTAAGAAAAATCACGATTTCAATCAATATTTTACAATAACTCCACACAGGAGGCCTTGAGGGAAATAATTTCCCTCGGGGCCTATGTCACCTTTGGGGATGCTGTGTGGAGGGTCTTTTGGGGGAAAGGAAGGAGTGAACTTGGGTCTTAAAAAGACCCATGTTGAAGGAGAGAGGAAACACAGAGGTCTTGAAATGGATTTAGCCGTGTTTGGTGACCAGATTTGAAAATCTAGGCACTTCTTCGCCTTCCTATTTATTCTACGCACTCCCTTCAGCCTCACAACATACCCCAATGTGAGATGCCCTAGTCCCACTGGCTCCGGCAGTTGGGACTCTTATGCGGTACTCACAAAAAAATAATAGTTTAAAAAATCTACCGAAAATATCTAAGGCGACATCAAAGATACAAAGATTAAAAATTCCAAAACCAAAAATCATTTTTAAACTTTGAACATATGATTCAAATTCGACATTTACATTTTATATTAATGCATTATAATTTTGCTAACTGTAATTGAATATTTCAAACCTCCATACCTTGAGAACTGAAAGTATTTGCACTGACCTAAAACCTCCAGGAAGAAAAAACAATTTTATTCCATATGCAAGTTTTTTGTTACTTCAGCAAATAGAATTTCTGCTGTATTATAGTTAAAATAACAACTAATTAAGTTAACTATATTCTATTACACACATATGTATTTTTTTATTTTTTTTAGAAATACAAACATTACCGGGTTTCAAATAACCTGACAATATTTGAAAAACTCCTACTGCCAAGAAAGATGTTGCTTGTGCAATGATGGAGGACTTAGCTAGCAGAGGAATTGAACCCACGACATCCGACGCGTATTAATATTGCATTTATTTGAGAAGTACATATTTTATTTTATGATCTTATTTACCACTACAATCAACTATTTTTTAACACTGTATAGTACTGTAAACGTCATATATCTTAATAATTTTCAAAATAAATACATATTTTAATTAACGATGAGCTACTTGAACCTTTGTTATCAGATGTAGTAAGGTAGATACTATTTGGAATTATTGAAATTGCAGTAAACAAGTCTTAGTCAATAAATCAATTAGTTTCTTTAATTATAATCATTTAGCAACCGAAGGCTTATTAAATTGAAAACATTATGATTGAGTAATGAGACATTTAATACGCAGTTATTTCATCCAACAGAAGGTAATATAATTTTATTGTTTGGTTAAAGTACGGTCTCTGCACAAATGTAATGTGACAATTCATAGTAAACCATAAATTGTATTTTAAGCACTCATTCATGTTAAGGGGAAATGACGTGACAATTGAAGCATGGTGGTTTTCAAACGAATTTTCATTATTCAGCTTATTGCGTAGTGTGTATTGATGTTTTATACGTTACACTCTAGTCTATTAAATGGGTTAACATAAATTATTAGACATTCAATTGTTTGGTAAGAGGCTAGCATTCAGAATCGAAACTTCGTGTGTTTTATGACTAGATCTGAATAGCCGAGTACTTTCTAACCTACCATTCTCATTTATCTCCCTACTTCTTTCAGCCTCAAAACATTCTTCAAATGGTGATGCCATAGATTCACTGACTCCTAATCATTGTAACCCTCGTAAGGTAGATATAACATAAATAAACCTTTTTTGTATTTTTTTTAAACCAAAACTAGCAGTTCACCATGGAATTCCGATACCATCCATGATGTATGGCACCGAGGTATAGATCCGGCGGAGCAAGGTAGAAAGAAGACTGATTGTAGTAATAAAGCATATCGACCAATGTAAGCATATTTAGCAAGATTAAGAAAGGAACACAAAATCCAAGACTGATGTCAGCGTAATGAATAGAATCAAGAAAGAGACGCTTAGATGTTTTGGGAGCGAATGAAAGAAGAAAAGAGTGTGAAAAGAATATGTGAAGCGAAATCGAATGGAAAAAGAAGTCGGGGACGCCTGAGGAAGACATGGCATGAGTGAATCAAATGCTTGAATCGGGCCATGTGAAGAGTCAGAATAACAGAAGAGTATGCACGAGATGATGTATCAATGGGAATGAAACAAGGAGTGTGTGCCAAGACAGAGTTGTGTGGCGGTCCGTCCTCTCTGCTAACCCCTGCGGAGAAACGGCGTGATGGTTAGTTAGTTAGTTAAGAAAGATACGCTTTGATGGTTTGGACATGAAGAGCGGCTGGACGGAGATCGTGGGGTCAGAACAATAAAAATACTTAATGTCAAGAGTCGGAATAACTAAAGATTGAGTAATGACCTATGCATATGAATGAAGCAAGAAGTTTGTGCTAAGACAGAGTCGTGAAGCCTTTCATTCTGCAATTTTATGTCAAAAAAAATCTAAGCTTTTTCAGTATTAAAACATAACATAATTTTAAATCTATTAAAAAGAGAAATTTAATAGCTTAACGTTTTTAAATTAGATACATCGTTTTCTTAGTACAAGAAAACAATTTTTTTTTATAAAATAGACAGAAAAAAAAGAACAAATAATTTTACATCGTGTTGCCAAGAATATTTTCACTTCACTTCATTGTAATGAATTTTTAAATTTGCCTACCAAGAAAGCTTTACGCACAAAGCTGAGCTTTTTAATATTAATAATAATCGTTTGCGGTACATTTGTTATCAGTGCTACTGAGAGATAAATAATGACTGAACACCTGTAATTATTGTAATAATTATTTACAGAGACAGACCTCAATCACTCGAAGCTTGCATTTAAAAGTCGCTGTTTGACTTAACAGTGGGCGTCGGTGCATTGTTTCTTAATCTTATGCTTTGAACAAGCCTGCTATTGTGTGAAGGAGTCAATTTTTTAACTTATTAAGCGACGTGATTGTATTCAAATGAAATTATAAAAAAAAAAATTTTTCACCAGCGATTTGTAAATTTCAGCTTTAAAATCTGTCACTCATTACGATTTCTGTAATTAGAAATGCAAAACGATTTTTTTACAATGCTTTATGATGCCTTTTTTGTAGATTTTTTTCATTTTGTTATTATGACATGGAATATATTAACGTAATGCAATGAATACTTTTTGTGTTAATGTTCTATAAAAATAAAGAGGTCGTATTAGTTTAAAACAGCGTCGGAAATTAAATGAATTATGAAACTAAAGCCAAAAGGTGGCACTATTCGGAAGCAGGGAGAATTTTCTAATTTTGGCCCCTTATTTGGTCTTTTTTTGTTGTTAGTAAAAAACAAGTATTCAATAAGTGCACAAATAAAACATACATACACCTGTAATTAACAATCATTTTAACGGTTTTATGTGTACGATGCCTGTTCAAAAGAAAAGGTGAATTTTGAATTTTCGCGGGCTGTGTACATTCGATTATCGTTTTTTTTTGTTTTATCTTGGTACACATATGTTAATCATATGTTAGCATTATCAGCCATTTTGGATTAGTGGTTTGTTTTTGACAACGGGAAAGGTTAGTCACGTTTTTGTGTGTTTTTCGATTTTTTACTTTTGAAGATATATTATATATTATACCGCACAAGAGTCTCAGCTGCTCCCAGTTGGGACAGCTTGGGACAGTTTTCCGGAGCCAGTGGGACTATGGCATCCCTAATTATTATGGTATCCTGTGAGGCTGAAGGGAGTAAGAAAGGCATAGATTTGGAGAAGAGGACGGTTGTGACGTACATGGCTATTCAGATCTGGCCACCAAACGCGGTTAAAGCTATTTCAAGCAACATTCCGGTTCTGAATGGTGTTCTTCAACCAGGGTGATACTGAGAGTATCTACCACTCTAAACGTGCCGCAAACATAAGTTGGGTAAATGTAAAGTAACACACATTAATCAAACAAAAAATATTTTCGCACACCCCCGACCTAAGCCGGATTTAAAATGGGATTTCGCCTGCATCACACATATTGAAATTATCGAATAGCGGCTGTTAATAAATCGGTTGATCCGTATTTAAAATTCTAACCACTGTACGTAATAATCTAGGGATCGTTCAAAAAATTATAAGATCTTAAATCGAGAAAAGTTTAAAAAAGTGACCAAAACACAGAAAATGCTTCTTTTTCGTCTGTATGTGGGTATTACTTATTTATGCCAGAATCGAGATTAGCGAAGATCGGTTGTAAGTTTTTAAGATCAAATATCAATATTGGTTATCTTATCTAACTTTAGTGCACATATTATTTGTTGATTACCTGCTAAATGACATCGAAATTGCGCCCAGAACTTCTATCTACTTTGCATTTTATCACGTGATCCGGACAAGGTATAAATACAATCAATAACTAACCACGCCATTTTTAAACCTTACATCTCAACTTAATTCCATTTTCATGATAACTTCATTAAATACAATATTGTCAGTGTGTTTATCGTGACTAAAATATAAACATTATCAAGATGTTAATCTTATCGCATAAAACTAATCACTTACAACTGCTACCGTATTTATATAGGCCTATCAAATCTGAGGCCTCTTTTGAACCTACGATAAATCATCTAACATAATATCACATGACCAAATTATACTCGTGGCACGTTATCAGCGATGGATATAATCGAAACATTATTAATTGCGATTTTCGTATCCAAATGCTAGAACAAATTAAATAAAGACTAAACCTTTGATTCCTAAAATTAAAGCAGCGACAGAATTCCAATGTCGTAGATTTTTTCGGTTGATAAAACGATTTTAGAAATCAATGTTTTGGCTAAATTCTAATACATTTGAGAATCAGAATAGTGTTAACAATTTATTTTGATCAATATATACGAGTATATATATTTATTTTTTTTCACCTCCTCAGTTGAGTTTTGCCTCTTTCAATTCATATTATCTGTCACTTTCTCTCTGTTCCTTTGTTATAATTTAAATGTTTTTCTTTTATTTTCTCACTGTTCTCCAATTTTATTTTATATTGTGTTCTCCCTCTGTATGTATATATAACCGAGCACTTTGTATTTTTTGTTTAGTTTAATTTTGTAACCTGATAAAGCATGAGCGAAAAAGCGAAAACTAAGTGAAACCGATCGGTCATAAATTTTTTTTTTAAAACTGTGGTCTTATACAAAGTTATTATTTCATTTTCATTATAACAATTAATATGTTTTGAAAATTTTTTTGTTAACTCTTATAAGGTTTTGTTTTCCCTTCAAAAATCCATCAGTACCTAATTGTAAAAGAAAGTGCTAATGCTGACCTTGATACGTATTACATAATCTAGAAGAAAAAACTTGATATTTGATCATTCTCCATTTTTGGTGAGCAGTCAATAAAGTCAAAATAAAACCGAAAAGTTTTAAAGATTCACTCTTTATTGCCATTGTCAGTTCGTGTGTGGTCAATTATTGTTTAACTAAGGTAGTACCTATCTAAAATACCTTTTTTATATTAGGATCAATGAAACTTCATACCGTTATGGCAACACTAAAGACGATGTATCAAATTTCTTTATTGTGTAACGCTTAACGACGTTTTCATCAAAAAAATTATAAATGAGCCAAATTATATATTTTTAAATTAATAATTATGAATTCTAATGGTGTTAGTATTATCAGTGCCGTGGCGAATGCCTGGAGTTTGGTCTCTAAATGATAAAGATTGAAAAATATCTCTTGAATATTGTACAAAATCTACCTGTATCGTGAAATCTTTGATTCTTCTTTATTCATTTTTTTGGTTCTAAAAATCATAAGAAAAATATTTAATTTTGATCGCTTTTTTATAGTGAATACCACACAAGAATCCCAACTGCTCCCAACCGTCTGGATCCAGTAGGACTATTGCATCCCTTATCGGGGTATGTTGTGAGGCTGAAGATAGTGGGGAGAGGAAGGGGATAGGGAAGAGGAAGGTCGGAAAGTACCTGGCTATTCAGATCTAGTCACCAAACACGGCTAAAGCCATTTCAAGCAACGTTTCGATTCTGAATAGTGGTCTTTCACCAGGGCGATACTTAGAGTATCTACCACTCTGGAACGTGCAGTAGTATACTATATTATTTTTATATTAATTAATTGTGTTTTGACACATATTAATTAAATAGAAGTTATTTGCTCCAGATGAAAGTAATTTCAAATAGATCATCGTCTATGGTAAATTGTTGTAGAGAAAACAAAGTGATGTCGAAGCCGAGTGCAAAAGCTGTTCGCTGATAGATTACTCGGAAGTAAAAGCTAATCTTATCAAATTAGGCGCTTATATAGATTAAATTATTTATCGATCAAATTTAATAAGATTAAAACATTAATTATAATCGCTTCAAGTAACGATTATTCTCCGTGTAAACATTATCTTCTCTTTACTACTCTCGTTAAAATTATAAGAATACTTGTCTCAAAAGTATATGGTACCTCAATACATAATTTGGTATATTGCGATAACCCTGAACCACTTGCGTATCGCACGTTCCGTCCGGAATTAGCCCAGTTTGTCCGGACTAGACAATCCTGTTCGGACAATTCTCCTAAACATAATATATGTCGGCGCCGGAAAGGCAAAAACGCTGAAGCACTATTTTGGGAAGTTTACACTAGAGCACTTTAAAGTTATTTTTGTTTTACAATAAAATTCATAATTCGTCAGTACCTTTTTATTTCTAATTTTGAAACTGTCAATGGTGGAACTCCATTTTAATGATTTTAATAATATAATATATTCCACTATTTTTTTATTTAAGACCTGACCGGTTTCACCTTATGACGTGCATCTTCAGACTGGTACAATTTTAAGTAAAATGGCATGTATACTATTAGTGTCCGGAATGGACGGCCGAGTGGTAAGACGCTCGACTACGAATCCAGAGGTCGCGGGTTCGATCCCGGCGTGCGCAAATAAATTTTATTTAATTAATATGTGTCATAACACATTTAATTGATATAAAATAAAATAAAGTATATTTGCGGCACGTTCCAGAGTGGTAGATACTCTAAGTATCACCCTGGTGAAAGACCACCATTCAGAATTGAAACGTTGCTTGAAATGGCTTTGGCCGTGTTTGGTGACCAGATCTGAATAGCCAGGTACTTCCCAACCTTCTCCGTCCCCATCTCCTTTCTCTCCCCACTACCTTCAGCCTCACAACATACGCCGATTGGGGATATCATAGTCTCACTGGCTCTAGACGGTTGGGAGCAGTTGAGACTCTTGTGCAGTAATCACGTAACAAAAAAAAAAAAAAAAAAATGGACGCTTATTGGGTCTCATAGTGAACATCTGCGACATTAGGTTTTGTTTTATTGCCGGTTGGATGTTGAAAAAAAAAGTAAGCCCAGATAACTCAATGCTCTCACTGAGTTACCTTAAGCGACAAAAAGCTAAAAAAAAAACCAAACTTGTGTCGCTTGAGTCAAGCCTTCTCCCAAATGGTAAATATATTTTAGATGGCTGAAGGGCCACAAAAATCTTCAGAATCAAACGAGGGTCAGAGCATTCCATGCAGAAAAAAGAGCTGATCAAAACTGCACATTTAACTCATTTCTGACCAAAGTATCGCTTAAGCCTTTTTGCCTTTCCAGCGACGATTTCAAGTTGAAGAAATACAGAATAGGTAACGCACATTATTAGGTAATGATCATTTTAAAAAATTTCCCGATTTGACTCGATAATATACCTGTATAAAGCTGAAGCTATGATGTGGTACATGTTCAGGTGGCTCATAGAAGCGATGGATACCAGAGCCTGCTAAAAAGGGGAAAGAAAATTACGAAGTTTATTTAACAGGGTGTAAAACTGCAATAAACAAGTGTGTATGATTTTATGTGTCTTTTATGCGCTTTCGTGGCTCAAATTGACAGTATAAATGTGTATCTTTTGTCTCAGTTGGCAATTCCAGTGCTGCATTCTGAACGCAAATGTGAAACTTGAGCTTTTAAAACAAAGTAAGTTACCAGGATCGCAGCTTTTAAAAGGTGGCTTTACACACATGTACATATACACCTGTACATGAATTGACTGAAAGTATCATGGACAGTACGGGTCATAAAAAAGCCAGACAGCATTCCTCGGTACATGCTGTATTGCTATGCACAAACATTTCTCTTGAAGGGAGAAGCGGAAGATCGAAAGGATGTAGGACTAATAGGTGTTAATAGTGTGAAGGAGCTGTTCCGATTGACTTCATACAGGAAGAAGTTTAGCACGATACTGTGCACAGAGTTCAAAACCAATTAGCTGTTATTATTTGCTGCCAATATTTCTGTGGTTATTTAGTTGTTTTACTGACCTGTAGAAGGTTGTTTGGAACAGTAGTCGGTACTCAAATAAAGTGGTTTATTAAATTATTACTATACATAATTTAACTAACTAGCTAACCATCACGCCGTTTCCCCGCAGGGATAGGCCGACAAGGTGGACAACTCTGTCTCGGCACACACTCCTTTCTTCATTCACATTCATACACCGTCTCATATATCCTCTTCTATCGTTCTTTATATTGGTTTAAATTTTAAGGATTTTATTAATGTTTATAAAATGTTTTATTAAAACTTTTGGTTCCTAAAAATATAATAAAATTGAATATACTAACTAAATAACAATCACGCCGTTTCCCCGCAGGGGTAGGTAGAGAGAACAGACCGCCCTACGACTCTGTCTTGGCACACACTCCTTGCTTCATTCGCATTCATACATACATCGTTTCATACATTTTCTTATTATTCTGACTCTTGACATGGCCCGACTCAAGTATTTGATTCACTTGATCGTGCTATGTCTTCTTCAGGCATCCCCGGCTTCTTCTTTCACTCACTTTCGCATCATATATTATTTTCACATTAATGAATTCGTTCATTGGCTCTACATGCCCAAACCATCAAAGCGTCCTTTTTTCTTAATCCTATTCATTACGCCTTGCATCCTTTCCGGATATCCATATTTTTAACACGGTCATACATGGTTTTACACACATACGCCTTAGGGATCTCATTTCTACAGCATTCAGTCTACTGTCATCCTTTTTCTGCCAGTTCATTGTGTATTAGTAACTAAATCACTACAAGGATGTACACACAATCACTTAACAGCTATTGTTAGTAATTTTCACGTTTTTCTTTCAAATAAATATGTATTTAGCTGCTTTTTAAAATGTGTTAAAGTTGTTACAATTTTTCCTTTTTTTTTTTAAAAGAAAGACAAACATTCCCGGGTTACGAATAACCTGACAATATTTGAAAAACTCCTACTGCCATCAAAAGAAGCGGAAGATGTTGCTTGTGCAATGATGGAGGACTTAGCCAGCAGAGGAATTGAACGCACGACGCCCGGGTGGGAATCCGACGCGTTTTCCACTCAGCTACCGACCGGTCAAATCACGATTATCATCAGAATATTCACGAAAACATCTGAGTAAAACCTATAATTTGTACATTAATATCTCGATTATCATTCTAGTGTCTGAATCCTCATATCAGCCTCTAATATATAATAACTAGATGAACATCGAGGTAACAAGTGTACGTACATCGTCGTACATCATCGCTAAATTACCGCAGTGAAATGAGCGTAATTGGTTCATTCTTATAAATCATGGCGACCGTTAAGGACGTTGAGAGAAATTGTTAATGGTAATTGCAGCTGATTGGCGCGATTTGTAAAGCATTCAGTGTGATTTAAATTAAAGTACCACTGATGGGTCTTATTTATTGCAACACTTGCTCTCGGCTTAATTTTCGCAGAGAAAATATCAGCGTATAAATGATAGTTATAAAATATGTCTTTTTAACATCTGCACCTAGTTATAATTTACACAAGAGTGAAACATTTTACAAATTCGAGAGTGGAGGTCGTAGTAACGGGGGGTACAATTTTTAATATACGTATCGTGATCGACTTTTCAAGGATGTCATCAATTACATTGATTGCAATTGAAGAAATGAGCTTAATTATTATCAAAATAATCATGTCATTCGCATTCTGGCTACTATGAAACACGTTTATTGGACTAACCATTTTATTTTTTAGCTATGTCAGGCATAAAGATCCCCGTCACTTTACCCGTATTATGTGTTTGTTTTGTAGTAATATCTCTGAGACCAACTATCGCGCGCATGCATCTATTCCCCGCTTGTCTATTTACTGTCAGTACTCAAATTATTCCAATGAAGACATTTTAATGATTTTCATTTCCTTTTCGATATCACTTTACTGTTTTGTTTCATTGCATGTTTTTTCAGTGTATTATTTATTTATTTATAAACTAACGGACTATTGTCCAATCACAGAAAAAATACATAACACGAAATGGGAAAAAAGAGCAACAGAGAAAGAACAGCACATACATAATATTAAATGAAGCAATGACAAAATATACAAAAGAAAGAACATTCAAATCAAAGCCAAGGTCAAGTCAAAGTTTTGGTAGAGTCGTAAAGAATGTCAAAAATCATTTAGACTGGTACCAAAAATTTCAAGACCATGGCTTGAGTTAACAAGTCTCGACATTCTGGACAGTGGGGAATGATACCCATAATTAGTAGAGGGATGATTGAGGAACAGCAATTCAATGTTTCTGAGTCTACGGCAAGGAATGCGAATTGGATGAGTTGCAACAGAGAAGGTGATATATTGTATTAAACCTTTACTGCATATCATGTTAAAACCTACAATGTCGAATATTGGATGACCTTTTCTATACTGCCGTGTATTAACTGGTTCTATTATTTTCTTTTGATAACTTCCGCGAATTCTTCTTTACATTATATACAGGCTGTTGCAGTGATTACTGAGCTTATTTGGAGTAAAAAACCTAGATGGGAATTAGGTCTCCGGTGACATTTTACAAAAAAAACAGTACTGCAGTGGGGATGGGGGCGGGGTATGGCCGATTGTTTGAAGTAACAATATATTGAGAGAGAGCTAATTCTTTTTACCCAACCTATACAAATTTGGGATTAATCACTTTCTCCGGGTTTTTATGTCGTACACCATGAGAAAGAAAGAGACAACAAAATTTTCCCGAAACATCACATCGCTTTAAAGTATTGTTAAAATTTTCTTCCTGTCCCGCGTCTCCGTTGGCTCCGCCCACACGTTATGATACGCAAAATAAATTGATATAACTCAACGGTTTATTAGGTTACATGTTATATATATTTTTATAACAATACTGTTAAAAAGTGGTTATACGAATTAACAAAAACATTATGTCGACATGTGCTATTAATGGTTGTATAAATACCCTAGCCCTAGTCCTAGCCACGCCCAGGTCAAGCTGAGTCTGGCAAACCTTGTAAAAACTTACTACAGCTCTCTCTACAGCGCTATCTCTTGTATATTATTGCTCTGAGGGCGATTGCTTAGCTGAGTGACCAGTGACAGCATGTGATAGAAAAGGTTTTTAATTCAAAAAAATAATAATCATAATTAAAGTCACCGGAGACAAAAAATGCTGTCTAAATTTTTTACTCAAAATGAACTGAGGAATCGCTGTTAAAAGCCTGTCGAGTGCGTCCTGCAACATCCTGTTTATTCTAATGAATATCTGTCGTCTACCTTTAATAATAATAATAATAATAAATGGATTACTTTTATAGCGCCGTTTTTGTGGGAAAATCACCTCAAGGGCGCTTTACAAATTAATTTATCTAACCTTTAATATATCACTTAAGCTTATAACTAATAACTTACAGTTAAGATTTATTACTAATGGCTTACAACTAATATTTTCAACTAGTGACTTACAATAAGGACTTATGGCTTGTAACTTACTACTGAGTATAACTTATAACTAGTAACTTACATCTAAGATTTCATTATTATTACTTCATCACCTCTTCATTATTGCTCCACATTTGCATTACTGTTCAACTATTCTTTTCTTGTGTAACGACAAATAATAGAACAAGTTTCAAATTCTCAACAAAAACAAAGAGGAATTAGAATTATACATGGCAAAATAGATTTTAAAAAGTAGTAAAAATGTCAGGCGACAAACTAAATTGGCTCACAGGAAACAGATGCTAACATTAAAAACTTACTATGGTCCACGGTGTATTACCTTTTGCGTAGGTAAATTCTTCACTACAAAACTGAATTCAAGCTCTCAATACATGTAATTAAATTACACACAATTTGTAAATATCTGAGGTTGTCCGAATAGCCTTCAAGCTTTGCCCAAAACAAACTTAATTATATTTAGATTATGTTAAGTGTCGGTCTCTTTCCTTGTAATTATTCAGCTTTTCCACACCTCCGCTTTTCGAACTTTATAGTAAATAAACGCAAGTTAAAGCATAACCAAGAAAACAGGATTCTGTACATTTAGGCCAACAATGCGATGCCATTCAATAGGGGTAAAAAGGGAAGTAAATTTTAATTTTGTCTTTTTTGTAAAGAAACAAACAGTCCCAGGTTACGAATAACCTGACAATATTTTGAATTCCTCCGACTTCCATCATTATAAGCGGGAAAAGTTGACTAACTAACCATCACGCCGTTTCCCCGCAGGGGTAGGCAGAGAGGACGGACCGCCATACAACTCTGTTTTGGCACACACTCCTTGCTTCATTCACATTTATACATACTCTTCTGTTATTCTGACTCTTCGCCTGGCTCGACTTAAGTATTTGATTCACTTGAATGTGACATGTCTTCCTCGGGCGTCCCCGACTTCTTCTTCCATTCGCTTTCGCGTCATATATTCTTTTCACACTCTTTTCTTCGTTAATTCGCTCTACATGTCTAAATCATCTAATCGTCCCTTTCTTGATCCTTTTTATTACGCTTACATCAGTCTTGCATTCTTTACATGATTTTACCGCACATACGCCTCAGGGATCACATTTTTACAGCATTCAATTTACTTTCATCATTCCTCTGCCAGTTTAATGCCTCACCGCCATACATCAGGGTTGATATAAGTACTGCATTTTGGACTGCTAGTTTCGCTTCTTTGGACATTTTTTTTTTATTTGAACCAACAGCATTCAGCGTTTCAGTGGAAAAAGTTGCTTCTCAAATAACTGAAAACTTGGCTAGAAGAGGATTAACCCACGACACCTGGGTGGGAAATGGGAACCCGATGAATCTGTAAACACAGCTTCTGACCGGTATATATTTTTATTGCAATGGCTTGTTGTTTATACTATCTATTAAACTCTTTTTTCAAACTAACTACCTTACCATCACGCCACTTCTCTGCAAGTGTAGGCAGAGTTTATAGAACGTCACAAAACTCTTATGTCTCGCTTCATTCATATCATAATATCATACAATCATATATCATCTCATACTCGTACATACATTTCTGAGAATCTGACTTTTTTATGCTTATATCAAACTTTCATTTTATTTTTATTTTTTTATATTTAGGTTTCCTTATTTAGCAAATAGTTTTTTAAAGTTTACAAACTTCCATTTGGAACTTACAACCACTAGATGCCCGATGCACATGCCCGTATTGTGGCGGTCGGTTCTCATCGTTTGTAATAGGTCGTAGATAGATTTACAACTCATATATATAGATATGTGTGTAATACCGGTCTCATTTCAATGTCAATTTTTTTTATAAAATATTTCATAATTAGTGACGGATATTAAACATCCTGAAACTCTGCTTAATAAAAGAAGGCTTCATCAGCATAAATACTCATGAACATTTCATATACCACTGACATCAAGTGCTTTACAAAACAAGATAAACATCTCTTACTTGACGTAAAATAATTTAAACCCGGTAGGTATATGAATTAAATGTATAATAATTGCTGTGTACTCGATAATTTACAACAAATAATTACATCAAATTCTAAGATTTTTTAAACATTTTTTAAAGAAATTATAAATTCTAAGCCCTATTTGACAAATAAATGCTTTACCTTTGTGAAACAAATAATTTTATCTGATACTAATGTTTTACTAAACTTAGTCATCTCTGTTTGTTGATAAATATGTCTTTCACTTTACATTAGTAGTACATAATTTGTTTATTAGTGTATTTATGTATTTGATTTCTTAATTTAACCTTTATTGGTCGAATGCGATAAATATTTTTTTAAATTTTTGTGCGATCGGGAAGAATTTTTCTCACAATTATGATTAAAAACATGATGGCAATGTAAAAATTTTTCATATAATATATCGTAAACACTGTAAACATTTTAATATGATATATCGATACATTAAATAAAGCGAAGACACAACACTTAAAATATCTTTTGGGCATATTTTAATAAGGTTCGCAGAAACCAAGTCATGGTTGACAGAAGTCACGGATGTTTTCGATTTGGGCGACTGTATTATATAATTTGTTTACGATTTAACATTATTAAACGGCGTCCTACAATGATTGTAAAAATATTTCTGAAGGAACAAATAATGGTTATTCTGGTGATGACGGGGCTCCGTGATGGACGATGGTTAATTGCATAGTGATTGATAGCTTCTTCACCCTCCTATCGTCTTCTACCCTCCCTTCCTACCGACTTCTTCATTTAACTTTCAGCGCATTTACTTCAAATATTAAAACCAGCGATGCAACGTTTCTGATTTTTTACGACAACGATTAATAAATCAAAACTCGGGAATGGCCACATACTCGTTGCGTTGGTCGCGATAAGGTTAAATCGCTTTACCAAAATTACGTCAAAAAAGTCAAATTATGTATTTTTTCTGGCTCAGAATATTTTCACATCAGAATTTGAAGAACTACTTCTAAAGCTCGGCTTATGAGATAAGTACGACCTTTCAACAAGTTCTACGTTTTTAGTTAAACCGCGGCTTAAGACGCAATGTTACCCTAGAAGTTAATTTTCTAAACGCGGCAGCGTTAACAATGATACATCTCGCATCTAGCACATTTTTACACTAAATATTAGTTTACGTAAATAATATTACGTACTTTTTTGTTGTTGTTACATAAATTAAAAAAAAAAAAAAAGATTACAAAATAAGAACATTAATTAAAAAGAAAGAAACAAATCATAAAGCATAAAGAAAAGAAATAACAAAATAAGGAAAAACAATGACGACATAATAAAAAATCCCACACAGGCAAAAGCCAGTGCGTGGGTATACTAATACAAATCAATAGTAGGCTCTTTATAGCAATAATACAAATAAATAAACAGTATATAATTACAATCAATAAAAAAAAATAAAAGCTAAATTTTAAATTAAGCGAAAATGTTGGTTTTCAAAATCACAGCAGATAAGTTGGTTAATTTTTTTTTTTTTGAATTGCAGTTATAGTGTGAAGAGGTTGCATCTTTTGTTTTTATCCATTTTTTTATTATATTTTTATATGTATTTAAAAATGTTGTGTTTGAACACTTAAAATTTAATGAAAGTAAATTATAATTTTTTTGGGCAATGAAGTATGCATGTCTCTGCGCAAGTCTAGTTTTACGGAGAGGTACCTCCAATACATTATCAATTCTGTTGCTGTAAGGATTTTTATTTTTTGCAAATAGTTTACTTCTTTGATTTCGAATATTTGATCTTTGGCCTTTCACATGTAATAATCAGCGTGGACTTTAAAAATGAACTCGTAAAATGGCAAAAATAACCCATAGTCGTTAATGTTTTGAATTGTTTCAATGGCAGCTTGGTTTTGTACAGTGTCGGCTCGTGTCGTGAAGTACGTTTTTCTCTTAAAATCATAGACAAAATGTAGGATGGTGGTTTATAACTAAGCGTTCGATTCGAGTTGACTGAAATACGGATTATATGTAAGTTCCACTTAAGCCCCATATTAACCCTTAGCTAAGTATCACATTTCCGAGTAAATTGAAAAACCGGCACTAACAGTTCTACTCAATTTACTAACTTCTGGTGAAAACGATCACACATTTTCAAATATCTAAATTCTTTCTTAAACAGATAATCAAATGCATTAACCTGCCTGGGGACTAGGAGTCGAAAGTCTTATGTAAACTGTTTCTCAATTCGGTATTGATCACACTTCTAGTGATTATCTGTTCAGTTGTTATACCTCTGTTTGTAGTATTTTACATAGCTTAACTAGCATCATTATCATTGCTGATAAATGCCACCAATCACTTATCTTACGTTTCTAAGATATTATTGGTTAGATAACAACTCAATCACATCGTTTATCCAAAAAGGTTTAATTTCCCTCGGGAAATATATCAATCTGACACGGGCGGCGTGTAGAGTTCAAAAACCAATTGGGTATGTTTTTAGATGTACAATATGTACATTAGGGTGGGAAAAAGCACCCAATGTTGTTATATGGCAGTTAGCATATTATATGCACTCGTATATTTCATATATCAATCAATTCTTCATGTCTGAAGTCGAAAGAATGCCTGAATTACTGTTTTTTATAGTAAATACCGCACATAGTCCCAACTGCTCTCAGAAATCAGCAATGGAGCCAGTGGGACTATGACTTTCTTTATGTATATTGTGAGGCTTAAGGTAGTGGGAAGTGGAATGAGATGGGGAAGAGAAAGGTTGGAAATACCTGGCTATTCAGATCCGGTCACCAAACACGGCTAAAGCCATTTCAAGCAACGTTTCGATTCTGAATGGTGGTTTTTCATCAGGGCGATACTTAAAGTATCTACCACTCTGGAATGTCGGGAGCCAACCGTAAGCGACGCAGGAAAAATTACTGTTCATAAGTTTATGTAAAAAATATTATAGTGCGAACGTTTGTTAATTTTATTTTTTTTTTGTTTTTTTTAACAACCCCACACTGCACTTTTGAATCACAATAATTTAGCTAACACCCGTGAAGCTATATTCTGAAATGAAGACGTAAACCGTCGATACTATTCGTTAATTTTAAGATTTCGTGCTATTGCGCAAGGAATACCCTAAAGGTTAAATGCTAAACTGTTTTCTTTACGACTCTTCTCTGACAATGAGATGTATGCAATATTTTCGCAATTACCGATTCGTTTTGGTTTTGTTATAAGCGAGGAGTCAGTTTTGCAGTAAGTGGTATGGCTCGCTCAATTAGAGTTGACCCAAACAACACACGCTAGGATTGGTGCAAATCGTGGTTGCAAAGGCAAAAGGGCTTAAGCGACACTTTTGTCAAAAAATGAGTTAAATATGCAGTTTTGATCATGTTTTTTTTCTGTGTCGAATGCTTTGACTCTCGTTTGATTCTGAAGACTTTTGTGGCCCTTCAGCCATCTAAAATATATTAACCATTTGGGAGAAGGCTGGACTCAAGCGGCACAACTTTTTAAAATGGTGCTTCAGCCCATTTTTCGAATAATTTAGAGCTTGTGTAGGGACCAACCTTGAAGTAACAATATTTGGAGGTAGAGCTAATTATTTTTACCCAACCTATACAAACTTGCGATAAATCACTTTCTCCGGGCTTTTACGTCGTACACCATGAGAGACAAAGAGACAAAAAATTTCATGGACCGCTTCTATATACTGTCGCAATGATCTTAAGGTTCTGGTTCACGGGGGGACTCCGCCCACATTTTTTATTATGCCACTAAACTTGACACAACTAAACGTTTTTTTAGGTTATATGCTACATTTTTGTTGATAAAAATACTGTGAAAAAGTGGCTTTACGAATAAACAAAAACATCATGTCAATATGTGATTTGAATGGATGTATAAATACCGTAGCCTTATACTTAGCCAGGTGCGCCGAGTCAAGTTAAAATCATCAAAAACAAGTCCAAAACTGACTTCACTGCCTTGGATAGATACTACTCTACCAACTCTATGGGACCAACTTAAGACCCTTACTAGATAAATAGGCTTAATCCAGGGGTAAGGATTTTTTTTTCTGACAAGGGCCTTTTGTAATATCATTCGAGGGTCAGACTAGAAATCTGAAAGTTTTTTATTTACTGTCAAGGGGGGGGTTCAAACCAATTGGTAATGAAACGGTTCCTCCGTGCGTTTTGCGGGCGTTTGCACATTCTGGGTTCACAATTTTCGCGACTTTTCAAACCTCACATAAGGTAAAGAATCGGTTCCTCGGAGTTCTACGTTCGAAGGATTTTTTTGATTTTTTGATTTATTTTTATTTTCGTGTAGGAATACCTCAGAAGTTTAGTTTTGCGCCTACTCCCAGAATTGTACTTTTTTTTAATCGTGCGGAGGGGTTGTTCAACCGATACTCTCCAGATGTAGCATACATATTTCCCGTAATACAAATTGCTGAAATCTGGGGAGTGTTTAATGCCGTTGCTAGGGAGTTTCTACTTTTTCGGCAAAACGCTAATCCCGAGGAATCCTCCCTCTCTAAAATCTAAAAATCTCTTATAAAAATCGTATTTTCCAATATGCAAATGAATTTTGAGTCCCGAGTTTATTTTGTTACTGCGGTTGATATGGCGGCCGGATCAAATGGACCGCATATGACCCGTGGGCCGGAGGTTCCCCACTCCTGGTTTAGACCTACAAGCATTAGCGCTGGCAGATATCTCGTGTATTCTTTTAACAAAGTCAAGTGTTGAAGGACTATAAACAAAAACTAAAATAATAGTTATTAAGGACACAACTCAACAATAAATTGATTCCGATCATAGGTTGCTCGTGCAAATGCAATAAAATTTCTTCACACGTCGTAAAACAGCCCACACATAGCTATAATGAGACCCGAATCAACATAAAGGAATTTGAGATTGAACAAAAGATAAGCTATGATTAGTTTCTATTTGTTTGACCACGTCTCGTCTGAAGGTGCATATTAGTTATTCGTTTTATTATTTCAAATACGTGATATTGAATTCAATTACCGGAAAATTACCCACTTATCTTCACAAGTCCTTATTATTAGTCCTTTTATACTGGTCATTATTCCTATCAATGCTACCTTTTTTTATTTCCTTTCTATCTCATGTTTACCACTCACGCATTCGCTTATCTTCTCGATCACTTATCATTCTGCCTCCTTAGCAACAAAGTTATCTCAAAATTAGATCGTTTTGATTAAATCTCTTATAGTTATGCTGCCAACAGATTTTTATCTACCCGTTAAAAATCACGGGGTGTAATATGATTTGACAAGTTGGCAAGACAAATATTAATTGCTTTAATCCACCCATTTCAAATTTAGAATAATGTCTGCTGAAATACATACGAGTATGTAGGTATTTTAGAAGGTAGATGGTGATTTGAAAATATTGTTTTTAAAGGTTCATAATTTCAATTAACATCCGTTATAAATTTAAATAATTTACCTACAGTTAATTATTTTTTTATGGTGAATACCGCAGAAGAGTCCCAACTGCTCCCGACCGTCTAGAGCCAGTGAAACTATGGCATACCCGTTGGGGTATATTATGACGCTAAAGGTAGTGGGGAGGGGAAGGAGATGGAGAAGATGAAGATTGGGAAGTACCTGGCTATTCAGATCTGGTCACGAAACACGACTAAAGGCATTTTAAGCAACGTTTCGCTATCTGAATGGTGGTCTTTCAACACGACGATACTTAGATTTTCTACCACTCTGGAATTGTGAAGCAGTCTCTTTTTTATTGAAATTCACTTCATTTAGATACCAGCTATCTTCATTTTTCAGAATCCTTCTCATAGCCTTATTTTGTAATATACGACTTGAAAAGCTACCAATGGGAACTCGATTATGATCTAGGAGCTGAGCAAGTACCTACCTGTAAGTCGATGAGCGAAACGTAATTCATCGTCTATTTAGAAATAAACATTGTAAGAAATACCTGTTAATTGGAATATCAAGTTAGAACCTGCACATTATGCAAATACCAAGTACTTAGTTTTACCTGCATGTAATTTGAAAGGCAAAGAGTTTTCTTACACCATAATAAAGAAACCACGCAGTTTACCTGTGATTTCAATAGCTTTGTCAATATCGCCATCAATGTATTAGTCTGCGGTCAAATCGTATTTTTAATACTTCAGGGCAGCGATATTCAATATTTTTTATTTGCGGAGTAACCCTCGAACCCTGTTCTTATTTTTCTACCACATATATTACATGTCTACTATATTTTATTACAATTAAAACTTTTACACTTGGTATTACAACCTGGTATTTAATTATGCAAAATGCATTGAGTACTATACGGAATGTTACATGTCAACACACATTACCTTAAGTTCTATGATATTGATTACGATTTTCATTAATAATTAATAGTTTTACTTTGCGGTTTCGCCTGAGTTACAATACTTTTTGTTATCGAAATCTTTTTTCACATTAAATAATAATAATAATAATAATGTATTTGTACAGCGTGGTTTTGCGATATTTCATCTCAAGTGCGCTCTACTAGAAAAAAAATTTAAACAAAGATTTTGTTACCCCACTCAGGGGTTATGTTTTTTTAAATTACTCCCCCGTGCCCCTTATATAGATGATACAATAAAGTTACAAATAATCACAAAGCTAAAATATTATACCCAGTCCAATCAGGGAACATAAACATAAGATTTAGGTTAGATATTTCTAAAATATAACACATAAAAAGGCAACAAATAACAGATATATATATATGTATCCGGTCGGTAGCTGAGTGGACAAACGCGTCGGATTCCCACCCGGGCGTCGTGCGTTCAATTCCTCTGCTGGCTAAGTCCTCCATCATTACACAAGCAACATCTTCCGCTTCTTATGATGGCAGTAGGAGTTTTTCAAATATTGTCAGGTTATTCGTAACCCGGGAATGTTTGTCTTAGCTTTTTCTTAGCTCTTTCTTTTAAAAAACAAAAAGATGATAATATAAACGTCATAATTTAAAAAGTGTGAATGAAACCATAATGATGTCAAATAATATGAACCTGGAAGAAATGGAAAGTATTGAAACGTAATATACTATTCGACAGTTGCCAATGATTATATCGTCATTGGAAAGCCAATAGGGCTTATGCGACACTTGGGTCAAAAATGAGTTAAATGTGCAGTTTTGATCAGTTTTTTTCTGCATCAAAAGCTCTGACTCTCGTTTGATTCTGAAGACTTTTGTGGCACTTCATCCATCTAAAAAATATTTACCATTTGAGAGAAGGCTTGACTCAAGGGAAACAAATTTGGAATATTTTTAGCTTTTTGTCGCTTCATGTACTCGTAACTCAGTGGGAGCATCAAGTTACCTGAGTCACCTTTTTTTTCAAAATCTAACCAGGTACTTATGAATCTTATTTTAAAACAAAAACAACTTTGAGGAGCTCTGGTGTAAACTTCCCAAAATGGAACTTTAGCCCTTTTGTTTTTCCGGCGACAATATGTCTACCTATGTTCCTATCTCATTAAAGAAATGACTTAGACTGAAAACAGTTAACCTAGATAATCTAGACACAAAAAGCTGTGTTTTGGCCAGCTTATATTTTCTACCCTGCTATTGATATCTGAACGGCGAGCAGCAGGAATAAATGTTTCAATTTAACACATATTCCGGGTTTATTTGGTATGAAATATTAGGGTAGGTAATAACATCATTTTTTTTTCAATTATTGTTTTTAGATAACTCATACAACGGTTGTGTTGTTTGAAGCTTTGGATTAGGGATGGTTGATATGGGAAATTGGGTGTACCTACGGTTCGAGTTACCGGTGACTAGCGAGGAACCGGTTATTTATCCAGTTATTTTCGAAACCGGTTCCTGATGTCAAAAAGTTTCACGGAGAAGATTTTAATTATTAAGAAGGGATTCCTGTAATATATATTTTTTTTTATTTCATGTGGGGGGTTGCTAGCAATATTCTGGGAACTAGAAGCGCTGGAGCTGTAGAATCGGTTCCTAGTTTCTCGCCAAATACTGGTTTTCATAGATTTTCTCGCCAAAAAAAGAACCGTAACCGCACCTTTCCGGCGAAAATAAATATTTGCCATTTTTTTTTTTAAGGAACCGGTTCCTCGGAGAAATAATATTGACGGTTCCAGTGACCGGCTTGGAACCGGTTCCTTTTAACCAAAACAGAAATATCGACCATCTCTATTTTGCATAGCTTGACTTAAAAATACTTGACTCAAATGTATTGATCTAATATAAGATACTAGCAGATAAAAACCCGCTTCCGCGTGGTTTAGTCACGACACACACATCAAAAGGAACATAGTGAGGAAGTCGTGAAGGACTGTTATCGGAAGAAAATGTCAAACTTTTGTATGTATGAGCAATTTTTCCATCGAACGTGGCAGAAGACGGCTTACGGTATTAATACTATCAGATGCACAACACGATCGGACCCCCACCCTATTTATTTATCAAGCCTTTTTTTGAACGTGGAAAATCGTTAAAAACATATGACAGAGCGCAGTTTTTTTTCACTGGCGACATTCGAGAAATTTGAAAACCATTCGATTTGGAACCACTCCTCCGCGTCGGGTTTGATCGCCATTTTGATTAGCAAACCTCACCTCACCGAGACAATAAGCCGTCTGAGATGATACGCATCGGACGTCGGATGACTGCGAAGGTCACATAATAAAACCGCAATTCGAGGTCAGAGTGGGAAAGGTGACGGTATCGATGCGACTATAAACATCCTGCGGACAAATTGTGTTACTGTGGGCTAGAGATGGTCGATATTTCTGTCCCAGTTAAAAGGAACCGGTTCCTAACCGGTTACTAAAACCATCGATATTATTTCTCCAAGGAATCGGTTCCTTTTTTTGGAAAATAAAAATCGAAATTATATATCAGAGGAACCAAGGTACCCAGCAGCGAAGAATCCTTTCATTATGATATAAAAATCTTCTCCGTGGAACTTTTCTGGCACTAAGAACCGGTTCCAAAAAGAACTGGATAAATAACCAGTTCCTCGCAAGTCACCGGTAACTTGAACCGCAGCTACACCTAATTTCTGAAATCAACCATCCCTACTGTGGGCATTGCTGCAGTGTGTGATATGCATGGATCTCAGAGCAAGAATATATATGGAGAGAGAGCTAAATATTTTTCCTAAGCCTTTACAAATTTACGATAAATCACTTTCTCCGGGTTCTTACGTCGTAAACTGCGAGAGAGAAAGAAATAATACAAGTTGTCACAGGTCGGTAGCTGAGTGAACAAACGCGTCGGATTCCCTCCCGGGAATCGTGGGTTCAATTCCTCTGCTGGCTAAGTCCTCCATCATTGCACAAGCAACATTATCCGCTTATTATGATGGCAGTAGGAGTTTTTCAAATATGTTCAGGTTATTCGTAACCAGGAAATGTTTGTCTTTCTCAAAAAAAAATTATATATATATATATCATTATAGCTAGGACAAGGGTATTTATACATCCATTCATAGCACATGTCGACATAATGTTTTGTTTATTTGTATAACCACTTTATCACAGTATTATTATCAACAAAAATATAGGATATAACCTTAAAACCGTTAAGTTATGTCCTGTTATGTCGCATAACAAAACGTAGGGGGCGGAGTCGCCGGACACGCGGGAGTCGGAAAACATGCTTACATACCGAAAAGTGGTGTGATAATTAGAGAAAATTTGCTGTCTCTTTCTTTCTTATGGTGTACTCGTACGACGTAAAAATCCGGAGAAAGTGATTTATCCCAAATTTGTATAGGTTGGGTAAAAAGAATTAGCTATCTCTCCATATATCGTTACTTCAAGTTCACAACTATATATATGACTACCTACCTTTATATTTGAAGAATAAAAAGAATTAAGTATTTAAGATCACAACCGAAATATTCTTTCTTTTCAAAATGCATCATATAACTAACAGTTCCACAGTAATTAAATATATCTAATCTAATACATATCGTGGGTACTTGAATAGACATTGAAGAAAGGTAGCCTTAGACTTAATCAGTGGACAGACTATGGACCAAATGACCGGAAATTAAAGCTCAGAGGAATGTTAATTAGGATCTGCTGCTATCACAATCATATCTTGTCGGTACAGTGGGTAACTGTAATTCGGTAGAGACGTGACGATCACAAACGGTCGCTGG
This sequence comes from Drusus annulatus, assembly GCA_022651775.1. Taxonomy (NCBI): domain Eukaryota; kingdom Metazoa; phylum Arthropoda; class Insecta; order Trichoptera; family Limnephilidae; genus Drusus; species Drusus annulatus. The sequence continues at coordinate 482,141 of JAGWCC010000210.1, read as the reverse complement.
AACATCCTTTGGAATAATTACCTCCTCATCCATCATGGTATCCGGGGAATTCTCACGACATTTATCTAGAGGTCAAGCCATTTCTAAATATAAATATTTTATTTTTATTTTTAGATAACGATGCAACTTTTACGATTATATAATAAAATTATAAACAAACAAAAAATGTTTGAATATTTTTTTAATGGTGCAATCTCAGAGCAAGCTACATATTTTTACCTAGCCTATAAAAATTTACGATAAATCACTTTCTCCTGAGTTTTACGTCGTAAACCGTGAAAGAGAAAGATACAACACAATTTCTTACATAATATGGCACCACCAATCGGTAGGTAAGCATGTTTTCCGTCTCCCGGGTGTCCGGTGACTCCGCCCACTACTTTTTGTTATGCGACTTTTTGGTTATATCCTACATTTTTGTTTATAACAATACTGTGAAAAAGTGGTAATACAAATAAACAAAAATATTATGTCGACATGTGCTATGAAGGGATGTATAAATACCCTAAGCCTAGCCCTAGCCCTTGCCCTAGCCACGCCCCAGTCAGGAAGAAATCATCAATACTGACTACACTAGCGCTCCCTCTTGGTATATTATTGCTCTGAGGGTGCAATATGTACTAATATCAGTGTCGTGCTGTATGTGCAATTGTACATCTCTCATATTGAGTGTTAAAAAAAAATCACACGTAAATTATTTAAAAAATAAATAAATATATAATTATTTATGCACGTAAAACGTATAACATTAGATTCGGAAATCTATAAATTTTAAAAAAGAATTTCTACATCACAATTCCGGATCATGAAATGAAATTCTCGCTTAATTTTTTTTATGCCTATTAACTCCACACATGAGGGCCTGGGGGAAATCATTTCCCTCGGGGCCTATGTCATATTTGGGCATGCTGTGTGGAGGGTCTTTCTGAGGAAAGGATGAAGTGAAACTGGGTCTCAGAGGCCGGCAAATGATTCCACAGCCGAGCTGTTGAAAACAAAAACGAGTCGTATAAACTATAAACGACTAGTTCTCATGTGGTAAAATTATTTGAATAGCTTTGGACCTCAGAGAAATAATACACAAGAGGGAGCGCTGCTGTAGTCGGTTTTGATGAATTTTGCCGGACTCGGCTAGACCTGGGCGTGGCTAGGACTAGGGCTAGGGTATTTATACATCCATTCATAGCACATGTCGACATAATGTTTTTGTTTATTCGTATAACCACTTTTTCACAGTATTGTTATCAACAAAAATATAGAATATAACCAAAAAAACCGTTGAGTTATGTCAATTTATGTCGCATATCAAAACGTGTGGGCGGAATCAAACATTCTTATAATACTTTAAAGGGGTGTGATAATTTATGGAATTGTTGTCTCTTTCTTTCTCATGGTGTACGACGTAAAATCCCGGAGAAAATGATTTGTTCCAAATTTGTATTGGTTGGGTAAAAAGAATTAGCTCTCTCTCCATATATTGTTACTCCAAGGTTGAACCCTTATCTTTTGTTTCCAAAAACATATATTGCAAAAATCTTACCATTTACGCAAGCGATATTTCACTATATAATTTATTTATTTTTAATAAAAAACCGTTGGAGCCTATTGTTATTTTTATATGTTACAAATAATCTCATTGGATGATTAAGTTTTAGTCTTATGGCGTAGACATAACTTATTTTCGAATTTTGTTTTAATTATGTTATTTTGTCTTATAAAATTTATTTCATACTAATAATAGATGAGTGCACACTACCAATATTAACGATGCCATAATTTGGAATAATGTACCAAATATGAAATAAATTAAGTATCAAAAATCAAACAGAGCTGGGTGTACATTTTAATTAAATCAAATCCACCAGATCGGTTTAATTTATCATCTTGAGTCCTGAAACTCAAATTTAATCCTTAACCTCAAAAAAAAACTTTTGAATAAAAAACCGGAACAAATATTATTCGTGCGTTACAAATAATTGACGATGATAACGGTTTTAAAAGTTGTTCGTATCCGTGGTTACGATTAAACAGATTCGTAATATTTCCATCACTAGTTGTAGTTTCGATCATGTAATAAACAGTACCAATATATGAACTGAATAAAAAAATAAAAGGAATATGGCAACTATCAGCAACTACATATTTGAGGACGACATAAGGCATGATCAAATTAGGGAGGAATTAGAGAAGGAGGCAGAAATTCGACTTCAGATTGTGTTTACACGATTTCACAGTTTTCACTGTATAAAAATCAAGAATATTATCAAATTTATTTGCTATTTGGCGGGTTTTTAGCCCGACAACCTCAGTCCAGAATCACTGCTACAATTGCTCTTACTGCCCTACCACTGAGCTCGTCAAAGAATTTTGATATTGTGGGGTCGATTTTCTATTATAATATTATTATTATAGATAATTTAAAAGCCAAACTAAATTAGGGTTTCTGCTTTACCACTAGTTTCCTTACTCCGCGTATAAAAACACCAGCAGCATCTGTTGAAACACACAGTAAACTATTTCGTATTTTTATAATAAATTTAATTGCCTACCTTTTTGAAATCGACGACTGCGAAGCGGCTAAAAGTTACCTCACTTACTTCACTGAACTTTCTAGAACGCAGATGTTTCCAGACGAAAAGCATAGGTGGTGGAACTTTTAATATGGCTGGTGGCTTTTCAAAGCATTTCATACTTTATTTATTTATTTGGATCAACTATAAATAACTTGCATTATTGGATAAATTTGAAAACAGCACTTCAACAAACACTAAAACTTTATTACACGTCACTTTCTTCAAAGCTTTTTATTTGCGTGCACTTCAAATTTATAAAATCGCGAAAAAGAAACATTTTTTAATTTTTTTTTAAATCTGACAACACTTTTATTATAAAGGCAATCATTTCTAGGGGTAGGGACCAGCTGCTTTGATATAATATTATGTGAAATTATGGTACTTAACTACTATTATTATATTAGTTATTATTATTTAACTTGCAGTGCAAATCAGAAATAATGGGCGTTGATTCCATTAATTCCATAAATATTAATTTTGATCAACGGGTTGGTTGAATGAAAATTCCACCAGGCAATAAACCCGCCTTTAATAAATATTATGTTTAAATAAATACATGCAATAAGTATGTATTATAAAGAGTGAGTAAATAAATAAAGTAATAACGGAAATTTCACAATCACTTTTAAAAAATCTGCCACGTAGGAATAAAATTACATTTTTTTCTTACGTATTGTTTTTTTTCATAACACGGGTACTTTAAATTATTATAAAATCATTGACGGCTTTAATTTACTAAAGAAAGAAAACATATTATTATGCACACGAATTATGACATCACTCAATCCACTTGAATCGATAATATTTATTTCAATTGAAATAGATTTAGTTTTAGGTAATTTTATTATTCATTTATCCAACCAAAATAATTATTAAATTAAATCAACTTAGGTACACTTATATCACAGCTAAACCAGCATTTAACTTCACCCCAACTTTTCACTTTTTTCACATTTTTTAACATTCCACTTGAAGCTATTATTCAAATTTTTTTAAAACCAAATGAACTTGAAATCTAAAAAAACTTTTTCTAAGAACTTTTGAATGGGTTTTCGGCCAACGCTACCGAAGTACGAAGTATTAAAGGAAAAGGTTCATAATTAATGTATTTATAAAAATTCTTATCGATGAAGTAACTGATTAAAGCGAGATGACGCATAGTTTTTCAATCAATACCCATTTATAATAGCTAAAAATAGAAATGATGTAAACCATACGCACCTAGTAGAGTTATCACGGTTAAAATTTAACTGGTTTTCTAGTTTTTGGCGGTTTTGCATTTATATCTCGATTAAAAACATGAAATAAAATATTTGATTACTCTAAATTTAATATGTTTTTAATATATAATAACACATAACGGGCATATTCTTTGCCATCATGTGATCTTATATTTATTTTAATTAATAAAGGATGTAACAGATAAAATTGATATTCGGCTTGAACTAAGCCAATTATTCGCACCATTATATCATGTAAAATTTTGTACCAATAATATTCTTAGTTATTTTGCTTGCCACCCTTTTGCTGTTGGCTTTATTTGACGTCTCTCGTATTATGTTGTATTTGTTCAATTTTAGAAAGTAAAATAACAATAATAATGCATGTTTTAACTAATAATAAAACATTGACCGAAAATCTGTGGTAGATATTAATGCCATCAAATTTCATTTTTTTAGGAATACGAAAGGTTTTTTTTTGTACAAAAATAATCTCCTTTGAATTAAAAAACTTACAAAATTTATTCGTTAGTTAATTTATTTTTTGCGATCCGTGAACTGATGATCAAAATTGAAATTCTATTTTAGAAGTAAACTTAGAACAACTGTAATACGCCACTGGGAGTACAAGAAATAATTTTGTTTTCATTAGCGATGGGAAAAGCTTCACAGATTTGTGAATGCTTCACGAATTGATACTTTTTCAAAATGAACCCTTCACGATGAACCCTTCAATTGAAGTAACATATTAATCACAGAATTCCCCGTCGGGGGGGTTGCTAGCGATAAATGTACCAAATAATAGTCACGTTTTTTTCTTAATAGTTTTATTCGGGACAGCTCTCCCAACCACATAACCCACTTCTCCATTATTATATAGCAAAAATTATACCGTGTAGAAAAACTACTTATTTCTTTCTTCTATGTGTGTATTGATGAATTGTCTATTACTAGTTTCTTGTCTATTGTTTCTCGATGACAGCTGCCCATATGTTTGAGTTGTTGTTGTTGGCGGTATCATGCCTTAAAAGGAATGATGTACAATAAGTATGCATAGCCTTACAGAGAATTTGCAAAAAGCAAATGTAGTAATTGCGAAATTTCCAGTTTCTGTAAGAGCGATGTGAACGTTTTTCAGGGCTTGAAGTACAATTTGAATATTTCTTACTGTACACAGTTTGACAGTTTGCTTAGCAATAGGGTGAATATTGCGCAAATGACGATTCATATTACAGGCATTGCCTCCCTTTATGGATATAACTTTAGAACAAAAGTTGCATTTGGCCTGGTAAACCCCAACTTCCTTAAAATAAGCCCATATTTCACTTTGCTTTCTCGTTTAACGGCCATCAATACTTTAGGTAGAGATTATATAGTCCTATAGACAAAACAAGCACAGAAATCAAAAGCAACTGTCACTGGTACGTGCGAGGGAACGGATAACTAAAAATATACTTCATTGCTTCATTCATTCTTCGAACTAAAATCGAAGGAAGAAGGGAATGAACAATTGAACTGTGGATGATGCAATATTTCAGTCTTTCGAACGAATGAAAAATTGAAGTTCGAAGTAGATGCCATAGATCGTTCAAGCAGGAGTACCAACTTAACCAACTTCAATTGAAGTATTTGTTCAATGAAAAATGAATGAAGTTGGGACTGCTGTCAAAAGAAGCACTACTTTGAAACAGTTCTTTCAAAACTGTCACAACGCTAGTTTTCATGATTATTGAACTTTTAGAAGCGAAACAATTTATTTGTTTTCGTAATTAGTTATTAATTTAGTTTTTCACTTATTTGTGAACAAGTTTTCCTTTATTCTCAAAAATTGTAATTTTTAAAACTCTAGACTTATGAAAAATGTTTTTTTTAGCTTTTGATGCAAAGAAAGTGTAATTATATTTCAAACATCACATTTGTAATTTACAGTTTTACCCCTCTTTTAACGTTTACAATAAATATTTATCACCTTAAGCAATATTTAAAAAAAAAAACACATTGTAAGTTGACAGTGGAAATTTGTGAATTTGAACATCAGAAAGTTAGGTTACCTTGGTAATAATAATAAACAAAATGAAACGAAAGAATAATAGTAATTGTTTGATCGAAGAAATCAATACTGTGGAAGCTTCAGAGGTCCACGAAACGAGTGATCCGAAAAGAACTAAAATGCCTTCACCGAAAGAATGGCTAACCCGTTTACAAAGTGCTGAAAAAACTTCTCAGATACAGAATAAAATACAGAAAGTGCATTATAAATTTAGTGACGACACGGAAATGGTAGAAGAATATAATATTGATACTTCTGTAGTGTTGAGACGGGCGTGGAAGAAACTAGGGAAACTTGGAGAAGATAAAAAATGGGTTATTGAAATTGGGGATCCCGAACCAACATCGTTGAACCCGTTAGATAATGAAATCCTATGTGAGAGTAATGACCAGGTCAGTAACCTCTTCCAAAATATCACGCTTAATTCAAAGATCTCTGCATCTTAAATTATTTAGAACTCTGAATATATTTATTTACTTTCATTGTTTTATCCAATGCCCAGTCTTGAATGTTCTCTGCATTTTGACAGTTTTCTCGAAAAATCACACAGGTAATATTTGCAAGTCGGCGAATGCTGCTTCACACATTCCACAACAGACTTGTTGAGGTCCACGGGGTGACCCCTGAGTGCCTAGTCTGGCTCGGAGATCTTGATTTCCTGCTTTAATACCCAACTATAAGATAAAATAGAAACCAAAAATGAGTCTTTTAAAATGTACTCCAATCTATGACCGAAAATAAAACATTGTGGGCTATTTATAACCTAGTTTGATAGTGCTAGAACCCAAAAAAGCATGTAACATATACAAAACAGACAATTAAAATAGAAATAATAATAATAAGGATAGCCGAGCAGGCACTCATCTCCATTTCTGGTTATAACAAATACCACCTAATCTTTTTATTTATATTTTCCAGCCAATTCTGATGAGAAGGAACACTCGAATCAATCTAGAATGGAGAATAAGGAATCTCCCATATCCTATTGAAACGTATTCGGTAGCTGCACGTGCTGAGGATAAATGCATTATCGTCAGGACGACCAATAACAAGTATTTTAAGCGATTGGACATTCCGGAACTAGACAGAATCGGCCTAACCCCGGTGCAGGCTAATATAGAATACTCCCACAAGTTCAACACTCTCATTATAACAGTAAGTCATTCCTCAATACTTATCTCTACAGGCAGTCAAAAAAGGAACTATTGAACGAAGATACTAGGTTTTTTGTAATCCAATCTTGTATGCAAAATATGTACGGTGGCAACACCTGGCCTGAATTTATTTTTTTCTAAATGTTTTATCCAATGGACAACAATTTAAAAACATGAAATAAGCAGTATGGCATCTTGCCATATTTTTTGACAGCTACGTGGAAATACCAAAGTTCCTTAGTTCAGGAAATGACGTTGCGAGCTGAAAATACTTGCATTGACCTAGAAATTCCAGACAGAAAACGCTGTTCAAATATCATAACGTCAGAGCTCAATATTCTAAAGGTTTTGCTGATTAATATATTCAGATTCCTGATTTAGAGTTAGTTTTGATTCATGTTATGTATTTACCTTTTTGTTTTTTTTTATTCTTCAGTATAAGAAACCCAAGGAGCTGTTGGATTTGGAAAAGGCATGGATTTCTGAATTGAAGACTATTAAAACCACAAAGGATGGATTTGCAGACTGTAATCCGAGTTAATTCATTCGAAACACGTACTACTAAAGCAAAGTCTGTTTTTGTGGTACAAACAAATCTCTTTAATTGAACATAAATATGTCAGTAGCACCAATGACGTTTTATATATATGACACATTATAGCCTTAGAATATTAACACAAAATGTGACAAGCAAACCCTGGCACACACGTTACCAGTAAATTCATTATTCAAATATAAAAGATAGACATTCATAGAATATATGTGTATGAACGAAACAGATCTGAAGTTCGGACCGCGTTCCATACTCGCTTGAAACGGCCTCAAGCGACGCGTGACCGTTTAGTACTAAATCGGCTTAAACACCGGTCACACCAAGTAGCGTGATTATTGCTTGCCACTTTGAGAGCCCTACAACGTGTCTATAATATATGTAATGTCATTGAGTAGCACATATCTTTTCTGAAAGTAAAATGTTTTATTGAAAAATAATAACTCAAGAATCAAATACATCATTAAGTGTATTTATGTATCTTATTTATGAAAAATCACTTAGTTTTATTAGGTATGCATTCTTATGTTTTATTAATTTAAAATCACCTCTTGAAATATTATTTTCTGTAAAAAGTACAAATCAATTATTCATTTAAAATTAGTAAAACCTACGCAATGATTAAGATTTTAACCTCAAACAGTGGCATCTGGTGGCTGTTTTCGAGCATGAGGAGTTTATATTGAAAAAAAAAACATTTATACTGTTGTCAATTTTTGTATGAAAATTTTCGGCAATCTGTTGCGGTGCAAAATATAATCCTCTGGTACTAATAACATCACTAGCATTTACTGCTCGACCCGCGTGTCCTCGTGTTCTTCTCCTTATCATTTGAAACAATAACTATTGTATTACATAAATACATGTGTGATAAATAATTATAAGCATTACTTTTATTTTATTGTTCTCTAATATGCAGGCATGTAACATAGGTGGAATAAGCTGAATTGACACAGCAAGATACTTTTCTGTGGCATTCTATTCTACTCCTGATGTGTAAAATAATAATGCAATAAAGTGTTTGAAACAAAGTTATTTTCCAAAATTATAATACCATTTACTTTGATGTTTTACAGAAGCGTATGAAATTCTCCATCACTTGTCTTACTTTTTAAATCATAACGAAGTGTTGAGCTGTGTTACGCCTCCTCCTTATTAAGTCCCGGTTTTGGACAGCCAAGGTTTCCCATTGTCAGAACAGATGAACACTGCAAGGCTGTCCAAAAATCTGAGGAAATAACGCAACTTTGCTCAACAAACTGAAAAACAAACAAAAAAGATCATTGTCGTTTAATATTATTTAAATATATTACATAAATATCACTTATGATAAATAGACCTTATAATGCAAATAATTATTCCAGCTACGGGTCTATAAAAAATATAAAAATGCTTTTCTAATATTCAATAAATTGCTGTGAAATTAAATGAAACCATCCAAAATAGTATTTTGTTTTATGTAATTCATACATAGAGAGGATACTTAAGAATAACAAATTATTCATTTTTAAATATTCCATTTAAACTCATCTCCAAAATATCAACCAGGTAGCGCCTCGCTTCTCCTTCATAAACTCCCGATTCCAACTGATCTTGTAAAACGTTTAAGGAATCCGCGTCCCACGGCTTTATCCAGTAAAGCAAGCCGATCAGCTTCATCCTCGCAATTTTCTCATTGGGTATTTCAATAATCTTTATACTGGGCAAATTTTTTATCAACAATACTACTTTGTTTTTGATACTATGATTGAAAAGTTTATTATTCTGTATTGCCAGCCTGTTTATAATATTGAATGACTCCAAAGAAATGCTTTCAGATCCGCAAATTACATTTGGTAGCTCACAAAGCCAAGCCTGGAAACTTTCATTGGCCTGCAAATGGGATAAATTATCATTCAAAAGAACGCTGCAGAGAAGTGAGAAGAGATGCTGTTTAAATGACTGCTGCATTTCTCCTGTCCAATATAGTTTGATCAGTGCATTTAGGAGTGAATCCATTTTCTTGGATTTTGTCCATCCATCTGTCTTTAAAATGCATTGCAAGACTTCTAACAACTTTGCCTGGCAAACTGTGTTTCTCTTGGAAATGCGTCCAACTGCCCATTCCAGATAGGAAAACACTTTCTCACTTTCGGAATAACTGTGTGCTTTTAAAATAAGGTTGTTATTCATGATAACAAATACGTGGCAAATGATCAAGTTCTCCTCTAAACATTTCTCATCTGTGACTTTTTCAATTAGATTGATGAGAGGTTTTTCTTCTTTCTTCTTCTTTTTCAGAGCACTTTGAATGTAAGGAAACGAGTTTGAAATGTACTGAGCGAAATCCTTGTGGTATTTGTTGATGAACCATTGGGTCAACTGGGAGTTCCTTTGCTCCGCTTCCACCAGTTTGCCAAGACTCCACAGAAGATAAAATATCTGTAGGATATACCTCAGAATAAGAATACCTTCCTCGGAGACCACAGACTCTACTTTCTTAGAGTCCTGGTTAGTGGCTGGCCTGACTTCCAGCCAAGTCTCAAACAGCAGGGGAATCAACACTTCTATGTAAGATTGCAACTTCTCTCCTTCATTATCGCCGCTTGAATAACTGTTCTTATCTTTTGAGAAACAAGCCAGCTTGGTCAGCGTTAACCCTCTATAAACAGGCAAGCATTTCAATTTGTTTGTGTCGTAAGCAAGGGCATAGTCATTACTCCTTCGAATTGATATTTCATTCCGTTGGAATTGATCTTTTTTATTGTTTCGTATGTTTGATAAGGTTTGCAGAAGTTGGTGCAGTCTTGACAAGACCTTGATCCTCCACTTGATGCTTGTCATTTTACTTCCCAAGTTCACCATGAGGGTGCGCCCAGGTTTGGAGTCCACCCTCAGCTTGGAAATCATATCCAAGAAGCTGGGTAGGATCTTGTGGACATTGATTCCCATCAGGTCGGGTGCACAGAGCAACAAGATGTCAAAGTAAAGAAGGGAATCTTCATGTATGCGGGTGTCAATGTGGGTCATGGCACACCGTAGATAGGAGCATAGCGCATCGAAAAACGGGGCAATTCTCTCCAGTGACAGGGGTGATAGAATCATGTGAAGGACTTTATAAGCTTCTCGACGAACCTAGAAATAAACAACAAAATTTTAAACAAAAAGTATAAAGTGCATATTGAGAACTCTATGGCCACAGATAATTCGAATCTTAAGTCTGGCAGAATTGAAATCTCAGGAAATATTTATAACCAGCATTGGCGAGACTTTTTTATTAATGTTCGTAACCAGCGGTTACATTGTGGCTTACAATAATTATATTAAAGTATCTACTAGTATTTTTATGAAACTATTCAGTGTTTCTGATGTGCATAGGATGCGGCACACTTTGTGACATTCATACATTTTCTTTGAAAATACATATGTAAGAGCGTAGCGCTAAGGACACGGATTATTCACGCATAATAAATAGTATGCGCGTAGCGGCGTATGGGTTAAGTTGTTTTGACAAAAATAACTTGCGTAACATGTCTCCAGATGTGTAATTTATTCATAGTCAAAATTTAAATAAACTTACATTCTTTTCTTTATCCAGAACCAATGGAGCTACGCCTTTTAAAAGCTGGCCGAGATTGTTCGTCAGCGTCAAATTACCAACAGCTGTAATCAAGTCTTTCAAGCCGTTCAATGCATCAACTCTCGCGTTCGTATTGAAATGTTCCAGACGAGACAATAGCTCCTTGATGTTCAGTTTAGTTTTACTGAGAGGCTGGTCATTATTTACCAAATTCCTAACTTGTTCTCTTATCACAATCTTCTTAACTTTGAATGCGGTTTTCGTAACATTAGTTCCTTTTGGCAAATCGGCTTTCTTTCCCTTCAATTTAACTTTGGTTTTTTCGGCTTTTACAAACCGTTGATGGCGGGAAGCAATACCACGTCCCATTTTAAAACAAATCAACTAGTTAAGTTAAAATATAAACATAGGCACTTTGAGAGAACCTACAAAACGTCCATAAACTTCAAATTTGACAAACAAACACACGTGCGGATGGTTATGGTTCTGTCATACAGAATTTGTATTCTATGGAAACTAGAGATGTTCGATATTCCGGTCCCGGTTTATTTGCCCCGGTGACTTGTCGGTCACTGGAGCTGTCGATATTTTTTCTCTGAGGAATAGGTTATTTTTGGAACCTGCTCCTATTTTTGTAAAAAAAGGAAACATTTGAAAGTAACCGATGGTTTTTCGTCACAACATGAAATCGTAATTTTGAGGATAATATATTATCAACGAAAGGTGTTCCAGTTATTTTTATCTAAAATTAAGAAAAAATATTTTGAGGAACCGGTTTATTTTCTTCCATCTTATCAATTAATCTTCCTGTCATCGGGAATCGGCTCCAAAAGTAAGTAGCTGTTTTAATAAGCGGTTCTTCGCCTGACTCAGATATCAATTATCTTTCATTTTTGTCTGAAAACCTGACAGTAATATTCTCTTTTTTTTTTTTAAAGAAAGACAAACATTCCCGGGTAACGAATAACCTAAAAATATTTGAAAAACTACTACTGCCAAACTATGCAGCGCGTCCAAACTATTATTAATTATTAGTATTTGACTCCCTGTTGCTTAGATCAGTCGCAATTGCATTTAAAAGTTAATAAAGATTATTCCAGTGTTTTAATGAAATTTCGATTAGTATAAAAATTTCGCCGTCGAGAAAAGTAAACAATATGCATTTAATATATTTGTAACGTCATTGACAATAATATGTGAAATCCCATTTAAAAAAATACTTTTCGTTATGAAGTTGATTAAAGTCATTAATATTTTCAAACATCCACTATCTCAGAGTTTGGCGATTTTCTTTCCTCACGTGTGTTTTTATTCAAATCGAAAACTGTGTTTTGGCAAAATATTTTTTTATTAAAGTGTAATAGCTTTTTTAAAATAATAATACGATACGCTTCTGTAATACTGTATGTAATAAGTGTATTATTATTATTGTGATTGAACAATCATTGTTGCAAAAAAAAATGCTGCCTTCGAAAGGAAAGTCTTCATGCAGACAAGGGAATCAACAAGTAGTGAGTGTTCTTTTTATAATTGAAAGGTTTTCAGGATTCAAAGTGCTTTGCAATTTCTCCATTTATATTCACAAGCCTCACCATTAGATTAAAGGGTATAAATATGTATTTGTTGATTTACCTTTGACTGGTTTTTAACATTTCCAAAAACATTAAAAGGGAACTTGTATATTTATCTGTACAATTAGGTAAGTAGGTTTTCAGAAAAAAGCTGGGAGTTCAACTGACCCCGGGGGGAACTGTTTCCCTTCCTGGACTACTGAAAGATGTGCGTGAAAGAACTTTGCAAGAATTGCAACTCCGATGGAATAGGTCGACGACAGGTAGATGGACTTTCTCTTTCTTGCCGTCAGTTAAAAGCAAAATGGAGGGGGCCTTCATTCAACTAAATCACTATATGACAGATGTTATCTGAATACGGGGAGTTCAGGGGATGACTGTATAGTCTCCGACTGTCTCCTAACTTAAGCGTGCTTGTTGTGACAATATCCAATTGGCTGAACAGATTCTGTGGCATTGTGAGCTGATGATGGATGCCAGTAGAGATGTTAGATATCCCTGTCCTGGCTACTTTTTACCGATGAGCCTTTCCGCCACCGGAGATCGGTTCCAAAAGTAACTAGGTAAATAACTGGTTCCTCATCGGTCTCCGGTAACTGGAACCGCAGTGACACCCTATTTCAGATATCACCCATCCCTAATGGAAACACTTAAGACAAAAATAAAGGAGAGAATTTACTTTTGGATTTACTATTTTGATATGAAAACGTGCCAAATTAATAAAATAAACAATTTCCAAGTCTCTCAACATGCAAGTCTACAAACATATCTTTACAGGTCGCCACTACAGCAGGGATGAGAAATAATAATTATTATCATTATTTGGTACAATTTCTAAAATAAAATAAATACGATTTTGAATAATCATCATTTTATTTAACATTCTTACAACGAAAATTATATGATAGAAACTCATTTCCTGAACATTTTAAGAGGGTAAAAAAGGTCTGAAAGAAAATCATTAAGAATAGTAGATGTAAATAAATAAATAATAGCAAACTTATTCATTTGAATTCATAGACAAAAAATACTTTAAATTTAAAAAAACCTTGTGATAATGTTATGAGAGCTATTATTTTGTATTTTTAGCACCATCCTAGCATATTGTCAATTGAAATGGCAAGCTACTTTTGGTTTGTGTATTGGCAAAAAACGATTTTATTCAATTTTTTTAGTCAGATAGTACTCAATAGGCGGAATTTGTTTAAAATAACCGAGACGGCAAAATAATGTTATTTTGGAAAGTGTTTGAATTTTTTCAAGAAACCAATTACAAAAATTTGAGCAGAAAAAGATATGTGATTTCATAAATTCTCAGGCAACAACAATTATTTATTCAGCAGTGGATCAATCCCATTTATATTTTTAATTTCACATTTTAACAATTTGCCCTAAATTTTAAAAAATTCTATTTTGGCACGTGAATAGAAATAAAAAATAAATGCCAAAAAGATTTATCATCGTAGCATACTTACAAAAATTATTTAACACAGGCAAGAAGAACCTTCTCTCCGGGGTCCATTTGCTCTATTAAATATTTCTTCATAATATTATATTATATTGTATAGCAAAAGAAGTACATATTTAGAATCATATCTATTCTAAAAGCTTAATCTCAGATTCAGATCATTATAGTTCCTAACCTTCAAAAGGTATAAAATTTATAGTTTGTAGGTAAAAATAAAATTATTATGAGAATTATATGAAGGTGTTAAAATTAATAATTATGTAATGCTAAAATCTTAAACCAATATTAAGAGGTATTAACTCATGCAAAATAAGGATTTCTGGAAAATATCGAAAAAAAAAACTCTGATTTAAGGGAGTCTCTCAAATAATCTACAATTATCGCGTTTGTATAACAAAAACCTACAGAAGACTAGACATTATCATAAATCTATTTAAAAGGGGAATACACTTCATAAGTTATCTATGAATTGTGCTTTTTTCGAAAGCATTATTCTGACGCGTTCCTTATGGAATATCACAACGAGTTTCGTACTGAAACAGTCAATAACATTTAATAAATTCATTCGATAACTTCGTACCAGTCACAACTTTCTAAGCTCAACGTACAGTAGCCGAGGGGGCCTGCACCATTAGCCCATTAGCACTTGGTCTTGACATGTAAGCGTAAAAGGTAAATAGGAAATTCTGTTTTCGTTTAACAATTCAGGTCGTCTTTCGTTTGCTCGGCTTTCTACCACGGGGAAGTGTAGCAGGGTTGGAAAGGATTACCTAGAAATAAAAAGGTTATTTTAATATTTATTTATTATTACTGAAAATCCACCCCCGCATGTGTCAAGTGAGCGTGCAAGTGTTCTCGAAATGCCTTTGATAGTGACAATAGTCAATTCAATAAATGGAAATGCTTCTAGAACGATAGCATTATCTTTATTGCAAAGATGGAATCACATCCACATTATGTTATTTGTTACCTTTCAATGTAATGTACATGCAATATCTATCTCCAAATAAAATCAACTCAAAATCAATGCTGTAACGAACCCGGTAAATTTATGCACATACATACTCGGACAAAAATATTATTTGAAACTCTGCAAATTTTGATCACAAATTATATACAACAAAATAAACATCACAGATAAGGATATAATTTTCAAACTAAAGGTCACAACATTCAGATTTTAGTAGATAATATGCATAGGTTAGTGTACACACTATTTATCCAGAGAGAAGAAATAAATAGTAGTCAAACAAAATAAAAACTAAATATTATTTAGAATTCAAACACTCAATCCTAGTGTGTTAATAATAACTTCACACCACAGCAAAACAAAATAGAACAGATAAATATAATAAATCTTACATTCAGTACTAACACTGTCGTTTTGAATAGTATTTTGGTCATTGTTACAACTAATATATAAAATAAAGGTAATTATTTGTGGATTTAAACTTCGGTGCTCTTGCTTTCTGTGTGCATCATTAATGTTTCAATCTTTAGCGGTATGAATGTGACATTATCTGGCTCTGGTTTTGCCTGAACATTTCCAACTTTAACTTTCTTTTCCTCAACTTTGGTATTAGATGTGGGATTATTGGAAACAGCTTCAGGAATTGATTTGGTTGATTCATTTTCAGCATCTTCAAAATGATCTTCATCAATCTCCAGTTTATCTTTGGATTCTGCAGTTTTTGCAGGAGCGGTTGGAACTTCACCATCACTTGGCTGATCACCTTTCCAATTTCTAACATTAGTTGTTGAACCATAGTCACTGAGAGAACTATTCTCATGGACGCTATCATTTGATTCCTCATTGTCAGAGCCGGATACTTTGTCATCTTCTCCCGTATTCCAAAATGCAAATTTAGCAGGCAAGTGAATCAGTTTGGAGAGTGGAGACTCTTTGACAGAAGATCTACTTTTGGTTCGTTGCTTTCGTTTGATTGGAGATTGTGACGAAACACTACTTTCAGATCTTTTAACAGAAGTCCCAGTAGCAGTTGGACCTAAATCAATCAGAGATCCAGAATTTAAATGTGAGTCTCCTAGCGTGAAAGTGATGCTGTTTTTCGTACCTGGTTTAGTACCACTTTGTTGTTTATCCAAATTCTCCGCATCATTTTTATCAGATGGACTTGATGAATGGCAAATTGGTGGAGGAGGTGCGTGTCTTTTCTTTTGCTTCCCACTTCTGTTAATTTTAGTTTTCATGATGGGAGAACTGTTAGGGGTTGTGAATTCTCCTTCACCCGTTTCATCGTCAGAGCTCAAATTGGATGATGAAGCCCCGATACTTCTGGACTCTTCACTAATTTTATCCTGTTTATCGACATAAGCATCTGGTTTTAAGCTAGTTGTCGAATTTGAAGCAGTTTTTTCAAGAGCCTTTTTTGACTCTTCGACACCTCTTTTGAGGCCTTCACTAATTTTATCTCGATTGTCAATGAAAGCATTGGATGTTAGGCTAGTTGCCGACTTTGAAGCTGTTTCTTCAACATCCTTCTTTGGCTCTTCCAATACAACTGGTTTAGTTTTGTCGCCCAAAACCAAAGTATTGTCAGTTTCTTTAGCAGGTTCGAAATCAACCTTTTTATCAATACTTTTACTCTCTTTCGGTGTTACAATGACAATTGAAGTATTTAAAATTGGATTCTTTCCTTGAACAGTTGATGTTACATTTTCTTGTTTAAAATTAGCATCTTTTGATTCTAATTTACCTAGATCACTAGGAGTGACACATCTTAGTTTAACTGCATCTTGTGAGCTATCAGAATCATAAACTTCTTTGAGCTTTAAGTACTGTTTATATTCTGCATCCTCATCTTCAACTTCTTTCTTTCTTCCTTGAGCTTCTGTGTTCATAATAAATCTTAAATATTGCGATAGAATATCTTTTGAATATGGCAAACAGACTGTTCCATCGGCTTGTGGGATTGGTAAAATATTTCTTAAAAATTCAGAGGGATCGCTGCCATCCTCCATTTCTTCAATGATGACTTCATCGTCCTTCAATTAAAAAAATACTTTCATTCCAAACATTCACACAACATAAAAAATAGTATAAAATAAAAAAGTCAAAAGTTAAAAATGGTTTGATTGTAATAATAAATTAGAGAATGTCAAATAAATTTTGATGTAGGTACTTATTGTAACAGCCAGAAAAAAATATAACAAGATCTAAAACTTTGCAACCGTGACATCTTTCCATCTTGAATTTACATGCAGATATACAAACTTATTTGTGCAGTTGGGGGATCGCTACTCTAGATATTTTGGATACAAAAAATATCAATAAATTATTTTGTCTTTTAGTTCCTTTTTTTGGCTGCCTGCAGACACAAGTTTGTAAATTATTGCTACATTGACAAAGTTTTATTTTTTTTTGTGAAGAAGTTCTATAAAAGTGAACTATGGTGAGCTGCATGTAACTGACAGTAAATATTCTATGGTAGATCTGAAGTGGAGTATTTTTCCACAGTTATTTGAATTGTTTCATATTTTGTTTATACATTATATTCAGGCCTTTTCAGTAATTCAGATATAATAATAAAAATAAATAAATAGAAATGTATTGTCACCATACAGCCAAAATTGAATAAAATGCAAAAAATATAAAAATGTCTTTTTTGTTCCAACTGACATTACCAACAGTTGACTAAAGTTAGGTATTTTTTATTTTACTTTTGTGTTTAGCCGTTTCAAATTTTAAAATATCTTCTGGAATTGAATAAGTGGCGTTAATTTCGTTATTTATACCAACAGAACTGAGTGGTTGGTGCAATACCCAATCTGCCATATTACATGAGCTTAAATAATATATATATATTTTAAGAGAAGTATAATAATTAATAACAATTAAAATAAAATTAATAACAATTAAAAAAAAAAAAAAAAAACAATTGCAATAAAATATAAATAAATTTTTAAAATAATAATGATAATTTATTACTTATTTTCGTTATTTACATATGTAATTTAATTACCAATTAAAAAAAATAATAATATATATATTAAAAGCACCCCCCGAACTATGATCCCGTTTTGGGGTAAAAAAAAGGGTAACGTTAGTTATGCATTAAATTTAGGCTGTTTGGTGACAATACTTTAATTGATGAAGAGTGATGAATATAGGATACCTTTATCTTACCTCAGCTGCGCCGGGCCTCTTGATGGAGGTGAAAGTGCTCCGGGTGACCTTGCTGCGCGTGCGGGTAGAACCGCCCACCGAGGCAGTCCTCAGCAGCCCGTCAGGGCCAACGGTCCCCTCGGGCACGTAGGCCGAACTTATGTCTTCTGACGATCTAATATGACTGGAATTTTGAAAAGAGGTATATTATTTTTCAGTGTTTTTTGTACTATGATTTAATTTTAATTGTTACACCTTTTCAAAAGTTACTATTAATCATTCGAACTTGATTAGTACTGATTTTGTATTACTTAGTTATGAAAATGTACATAGAAATACATAATACCGTAAACCGGGGTTACTTTGCATCGTAACCTTACTTTACATAAAAATAAAAAAACATTTTAGGTATACGATATTGTAATAATTGAAGGTACAAGATTACCTAAAAAATGTTTTTTCAGGAGCTACAGAAAGCGGACTTACAATAAAATAAGAATCTACAAAAGCGATACAAAATGTTACAGTTTAAGATAAATATTTACAGAGAACAAAATTTACAAAATCATGGTTATTTAAAAAAAGATTATATTTTTTGAAGAGTTAAATTTGTTTTGCTAAACAGATCAAAAAACTCATTATTTGCACACAGCGCCATGAAATGAAAATCAATTGGATCATTAAAATAGCTACGTTTTAATAAATTTTTATACTCATCCGTCAAATTCAGGGCAATGAAATTAATTTATATTTCTTATCTATTATTAATCTCGAAATTATCTCAGTTTGCAATAAGAAAGTGTATACAACAGCAGTAATTTGATGCATGTAGTATCTGGCCCATTAGCTCAGTTGGTTAGAGCGTCGTGCTAATAACGCGAAGGTCGCGGGTTCGATCCCCTCATGGGCCAACTTTTATTTTTCAAAAAATTACTTTCAACTTTATTAATTATTAATAATATGCCAATATCTCACATTATGAAACCTATTTCAATAGAGCAGAAAGAAAATAAAAGTACAAATTGAGACAGTTGGAAAAAGTGGGAATAAGAATTTTTTTTCTCAGTAATAGACAAGTCTTGGAAATAAGTGAAGCCACAAACAATGAGGAACGCATAGAAAAGTATACAAAAAAAATGATGTGAGAAATCTAACTCAACCCCAGTCTTTTCGGGAAATTTATGAAAATATTGCAAGTGATTAAGATTACAACGATTTCACAGAAATACCTTTCAAAACCATGAATTGTCATAAATAACACTTAAATGTTTGTGGGTATTTTTTAAAGTGACGATTTAGTTTTGGTTTGAATCTTTGATTACAAAATACAGTAAATATGTAGTGGAGAAATACTCCAAGTTTAAAAAATGGTTCAATGGTCAAATCAGTAAGACATCCGCCCGGCAAGCGGAAATTTGCAACTAAATCTATATCCTTTCTTTGGGTTTTTCCAAAGCATATTGTTTAAGTTTTATTAATATTGTTTTGATAATTTTAATATATCGTTGTTTCTCCGGTAATATCTGTAATGATTAAATCGATGATAATAGGCCCTACACGTATCCCAACATGTGTGGAGGTAGGGTAGGGAAAGCTGGTTGGATAGTCTGTAGGCAAAACCGTCAGCCAAATTATTATTATTCTGTTGTCGGGCCGTTGGCATGGGATCCATTCCAACTTGCATACCCCCACTCCACACATGTTGGGTCCAACATGTTGAATAAATTATTTTTTTAAATCTCAACTGTTCAGAAATTTCTGTTATGTGTACTATGTTTACTTAATTATTTTTTCTTTTTTTCATAATTAAAAAATTATTCTATTGATCTTCGGAACAATTTTTCAAATGCTACTTGACAGAAATTACAGGCGCAACGAGGATGTGTAATTACCTAAATTTATCCCTTCCGCCGCTAACCGCCCTATTATGGCTCAACAGATCCACCTCCGGGAAGATCATATCCACCCGGGGAGAACTATGAGGGCGTGGATTCCTTCCACGGCCCCCGACAGTGCTGCGCCTCACGAGGCGAGGGTCTGTCAGCACCAGGTCCTCAGCCTCGTCCAACTCCTGCTGGCTCCGACTGTCAGTGTGGTCATCGGAGACAGATAGATCGGAGAGACTGTAGCTTCGACGGAGCTGTTGAACTAAACCTCCGCCACCCTGGAAGGTGAGCAATAATTAATTTTATCAGAAAGTAAATTAAGAAATGTTACTGTAAATATTGTCACCTTACTATGTATTAATCACTTCACCCTCGCTCCCGTACTGGTACAGGCAAAATGAACTTGGCGTTACACTCGAGCCAGTGCCAATCCATACAAAAAAATGTGTACAAGAAACATAAAAAAAATAAATCCATACAAAAAAAAGGTTAGGTTCCGTGTTTATTTCACAATAGTTTACGCACCGCGTCAACACACAGTCTCGGTCATAAACAAACTCGCTCATTATAAATTAATTATTAAAATTAAAAGTCGAGGGTGAAGCGGTTAAGACCTCGCAATATCTGTTTCGAGAAAATTACCGACGGGAAGGCAATTTTCAGGTAATTTTAAAACTCGTTAAAATATAGGCAAATATAAAATTTTGGTTATTTGCAGAGAAAAAAAATATTCCTCCCAAACATCAATTTACTATTTTAAACCTTTTTAAGACACTGGGCACTTAGTTATTGCAAACATGTGAACAATAAAATCATATTTTAAGCATTAAAATATGCAGAATAGCTTTAGTAAGCAACTGATTGAAAATAAATCAATTACGGCCGGGTGTAACATCTTTAGTTTAGGTGATTAAAAAATAAAAACATTAAAGAGTGCAAAAAGTGAGGACACAAATGAAAATATTAAATTCATGCAAACTTACCTTGTGGTTTGAAAACTGCAGAGTTCATAAACATTTTGTTTAGAATGTGATGTCGATGTGGAAGATTATCTAGTGAGTGGTGTGAGATTATGTGTTAGGTGTAAAAATTATTAATAAATATGTATGGCAATTAAAACTGAAATGTTTCGTAGAAATCGTGAGTGTGACAAGGTTTCAGAATCATCAAAGTCTATTAAATCTATCCATGTAATATCTCAAGCAACAAAAACTCAAACGGTGAGCTCTAGTTGTATGAAATTTTTGAAGCTTTTAAGTCTTTAAATGAACACCTTTTTCAGCTTGCAATAACATTTGGTTCAAAAGCTATGGAGTTTTGAAAAAAGGCAGTACACCACAGACATTTGTTCCATATCTTTCAGTTGTTCAAGAAGAAAAAATTATATTCAACAAGTCAAGTTGTAAATCGTGAAACTAAATTGTGAAATTCAGGAAAATGATTAATAGGCTTTTACAAATTACAAATTTAACCCATCGGCAAACTTGCCTCCAGGATCCAAACTTCACTTAAAAAAATTAAAAAACAATATTCATAACAATTTTCCATTTATTTATGAGAACTGTTTATAAAAATCACACATGACTTCTTACAACAAAAGCAAAAAGTATAAAACACGCAAATTGTAAAAAAAAAAAAACTTCAAATACATAAATGAAAAATATTATTTATACAAATTACTATTTTATTTATTGTAGATCGTTTTTTTATATTTTAAGCCTCAACTCTTACGTTATTCAACTTTGATCGACAAAGCATTTTTATAACCTTTTTGAATTGTTAATTTTCACTGCGCCAGTAATAAATGTTAAGTGACCAGAAATTCAAAGCAATTGCCTTCATCGTTCAGTTATTTTTGTTATGTAACGAAATTAAGAGACTAGAATAGCTAACTAATCAACACACCATTTCACTGCAGGTGCAGGCAGAGGATGGAATGCCATACAACACTCTCCTTACAGGCACTTGTTTAATCTACATTCATATTTCATCTCATACATCATACTCTTCTGTCATTACGACAGCTGGCATGATTTGATTTGCTGCATGTCTTCCTGGGACATTTCCGCCTTCTTCCATCCACTTGCGCATCACATTGATGGTATAGTGCACAAATGTTTGTGACGCATCTCTCAATCTGATTTAAATAGTGAATAAAGATTTCATGTGAAATTTACATTACTCAATTGATCCAGAACACCGATATTAATATTAATTATGTTGCTGTAATCCTTTATTGAAATAATTTTTTAAGTTTGATTTTACGTTACGCTTGACGCATTTGTGCGTTATGTCATTGATATGCATATTCTTCTGACAAAAAAAAAATCTGCATTATGAGTTAGAACAAGTACTAGCTTTTACGTGTTAAACTGAATTCTTGAATAATTTTAGGGTCACTTAACAGTTTATCGGCATAACAATGTATTTATCTTACACTAAAATAGTAATCTAAGCAATAGAGCTATTAAAGTATGGTTTTAGGACTTTGTCAAAGTAAGCAAGCAGAGATGAAGTATTCACTTTAAACATTGATTGTTTTGTTACAGCAATATTAAGGCAGGATGTGGTGCAAACTCTAGTGCAATTTCATTCAGTCTTTTATTTTACAGCCAGCACAAGTATTTTATTTCAAATTTCTATTTTGGATATTTTATAATGTAAAAAATCAACAAACTATTGTTAATATAAGTCTAATAATGTTACAGCTCAGGGCTTTAGGAATAGATTTCTGCATATACACTAGTTGACACAGGTAAAAACATCTCTAAAACAATCATTCAAACATCTCTAATCATTGAGCACATTCAATTTGATGCAAATTAATAATTATTGTTTGATCACATACTAAACCTACCATGAAAATGATATTAAAAAAATTATTGAAAGAAAGAATAGTGATGACTTAACTCAATGAGAAATGCAAATGGAATGAGAATTTTACTAAAATAATAAACCTAGGAAATTTGTGCCAAAGGTTCGGAGATCCAAAATATTGTTTCAGGATAGATAACAAAACACAACCAAAAATCCTATCTAGTTAAATCTCTTTCAACATGTACGGAAGACGTTACATAATATAACATATTATTGTCATGGTATTGAAACGTGGGTTGATAACCCCCGTATATAAGTATATGTTACCAGCACCGTGTTCTGTGAATGGTTATGAATAGATAGGTTTCAAACCTACAGCATTAATAACACAAACATTCAAAACTACACACATTACAACACAGGCTAGGTCAATGTATGATGAAACAATGAATATTGGCAGGGGAACAACACCCATTATGATATGTGTTTCTACTAACTAAACCAGATCAACTAAATTCAAGTCATATCACGAGACAAGGTTGCTTGTGAATCTATTCTACTGTAATTTCTGAGTTGACATTAGACTTTGCTTTGTCGGCAGTTTGTTTTCTAGTTTTTCTGCTGGTGCTTCTGGGTCTCTTGGTAACTCCAGTAGTTGCCTTCTTCTTGGTAACCTTAGTCCTGCTGACCCTGATTGGAGTCTCTTCCATTTGGACATCTTCCTCTTCTCTTCGGTAGACTATGGTAGCCAATGTATCTCTTTCCACCTTAGGAATCAGAGGAATATATTCTCCTTCTTCCGAGGATATATCTATGGGAGCGTCAGTCTGATCTCTTCCGTAGATGAGGTGGTTCACAAAGGTTACATCTGGAGTTTCGTCTCTCCTGCTGGCTACAGAAGCCAGAGGCTGTCGAGGAGAAGGTAGGGGGAATGCTGGCCTTCCTTGAATAGCAAAGTTCTGGTGATGTCCCGAATGGTGTTAGCATTGTGAAGACCACCGGGAATGGGTAACATGTGAGAATGCGGGAGAGAAATTAAAAAAGCATGTTAATAAACATAAAGAAAATAATAAGTAAAAAAAGGGTGAAAGAATAAAAACATACACTGAAATTGTGGCTAGCAAATGGCGATCAAGTAATAATTAAATTGAAATATTAACTTGAATAATGAAAATGTATTATGAAATCTTCATATTGTTGAAGTTTAAATTTGAAGTATGATATTAAATTAATGTAAGCATTCAGTATTAATTTTCGGACCATATGTACGATAGGGTATTAAATTTGTTGATGGTTCTATACAAATTATGAAAGAATAATATTTCAGAGAACTTCCATTTTGTATTAAATTCCTCTGAAATCATTACATAAATTATACCACACAAGATTATAAAGTGATGCAATTTTATTATTGTTATATACAGAGCAAGGAATGCTTGGTTCTTGTGTGTAATTTGAAGTGATTTTTTCTTTAGAAATATGACTCACAAAGCATTATCAAAATCCATTAACATATTTTAAGAGGGCAATGCTTTAGAAACGAAGTGCATAAGGCATGAAGTGCATTTATTTCAGTCTAGTGCAATTTCTTAGATTGCGGAATAATGCTATGTCCGTCAGTTGTAACAATCATATGATTATTGCAGTTATAATGCGAAGAAGTTCTTTGAAAACATTTATTTCACAGTGTATTTCATGCAAATGTGTCAATTGAATGCTGGTTTTTATGTGCATTCAATAAGTAACAAGTTAAGCATAATGGAACCGTACTGGGACAAGATTTTAATCACAGTTGGAACTAAATCGCTTATATTACTTGAAACAAAAACATATGGTTTTTGATAAGAGATTCCAAAGCATTTTAGTACAACAGTCAAACAAAACTTTGATTTGCATTGATAGATATATACATAGTAACATTCAATACATCATAACAAGTAGCTTCCAATAATTTAAATATGGAATAATGACTGTTTACAACATTTAGGGAAAGAAATTTATCATCTACAACCAAAATAAAATAGACGAAATGCGGGAACCAAAATAATGCACAAAATAGTTTTCTGCATGACATGTTAATTAAAAAAAGTGACATAAAAATGGTGAAATTCCTTTTGACATATAACAGTACAATAAAATTTGCTGCATTCAAACTCGGGTGCAATACTAATTGTAACAACCACCAACAAAATGCAAAAGCTGCGGATATCAAGAAATGTAAAAAAGATCGACTAAAGCACATCGATATAGAATACCTAGAGAGGTCCTAAAGCTCTTAAATAGCTTACAAAAACGACCTCCCCGTAAAAACCACTGTTCACAAGAGAGCACAAACATAATTTTCGAAAATTATTTAATGAATCATTTTGAACACTGCAGTACACCCAGACTGGTATTATTTTTATAATGATGTTAACTCAATGAGGGTCTCCGACACCAATCAAACTATGCAACTGCCAAGTTAGAATTGTATTAATACACAATTTCAGTATCACCATTGCGGCTGACTGAATTATCACGCAGCTGTACATTTCAATGTAAATTATCTATTTGCGGGGATTAACCTCTGCTAAGAAAACCCTCGACTAGTATTTTTTGTGAGTCAAAATCAAGACTCTTTCAAAATATTGGACATTCTATCGACGCACATAAGCGGATTTACAGCTTTAGAAAAGAATGACATAGAAACAATATTTTTTGTAAAAATGTCACATTCGCGTTCTACAGGTAGGATGCCAAATAATTATATCATATGGCAGAAAAAGTGAGGTGAAAATACTGGATATATTTCAGTCATTTTCGGTCCTGTAAGGTCTACAACCTCAATCTAGGTATTCTACATCAACGGTTACAAGTTATTTATAAGTTTTTTTTTAAACTTACCTTTATGGCAGTTTGCATAATGACATTTGTTGCATAGTTGACTCCTTTAGTGCCAAGATTCAAGACTGTATGGTAGCCCTGGTCTTTGGCCTTGGATATGTACTCATCTATTTCCTGAAAAAATACAAAGGTAACAATGAATTTAAGGTTACTACGTGAATTAAAAAAATACAATGACATCGAATGCTCCGACTCTCGTTTGATTCCTGACGACTTTTGTGACGCTTCAGCCATTTAAAATATATTAACCATTTGAGAGAACGCTTGACTCAAGCGACACAAGTTTGGAACTTTTATAGCTTTTTGTCGCTTCAGGTAACTCGGTGAGAGCAGTGAGTTACCTGAGTTAACTTTTTTGTTCAAAAGCAAACCAGGCACTGAAGATGAATTTTATTGTAAAGAACAAAAAATACTTTTAAAGTGGTCTGGTGTAAACTTCCCAAAATGGCGCTTCAGCCCTTTTGCCTCTCCGGCGACGATATGTTCAAGGAAAAATTTCGATATTTAAAAATGTCAAATATTAATTTCACCTTAAGTAAAGGATCTTTGGGCACACAAACACGCCCATAACACACTTCTATTGGTCAATCTCTTCAGTGACATTGACAGATTGTCACTGTGAAGTATTTAACACAGTCTAGGTTTGTCGATAGATCGGTGAATGTGAAAGAATGGCTACCTGTTCTCTCCTGCACAGCGCGGGATGCACAAACTTTCTGTACAGGATCGGAGGACCCCTTAGTGGCGGGAGACAGCAACCATATCACCAGCAGGATCTTCACCTCGTAGTAGAAGGGGAACCAGCTGAAGAACACGTCGGTGATTGTCTCCGCGCAGGTAAACAGCGCAAACACTATCCAGTACATCATCCATTTTACCTGCAAATGATAAGGAGTAAGTCAGAAATAAAACAAAAAATCAGGATTATCAAATACCTTCTCAATATTTAGCTTTGATCTATTGATTGCATGATAAAGACCTCCTTCCCGACTTCTAAATATATTTTTCCTATCTTGGGTCAAGGCCGGTCATTTTAACAAAAATATAAAATATATTGGGAATAATAGAAAAGTTAGGGAAAAGCAATTGGTGTTTTTATAAACTAATGTAAAATAACTGTAAACCGTCAACAAAGATAATAGATAATACATGCAAAAATATTTAACAACCTAACAATTTTTTATTTATTTATTTATAAACTAACAGACTATTGTCCAATTACAAAAAAAATACAAAACACGAAATGGGGAAAAAGAGCAACAGATAAAGAACAGTACATACATAATATTAAATGAAGCAATGATAAAAATAGGACAAAATATACATTTGAAAGAACATTCAAATCAAGGCCAAGGTCAAGTCAAAGTTTTGGTAGAGTCGTAAAGAATGACAAAAATCATTTAGACTGGTATTTAAAATTTCAAGACCATGGCTTGAGTTAACAAGTCTCAACATTCTGGACAGTGGAGAATGATTCCCATAATTAGTAGAGTGATGATTGAGAAACAGCAATATATTGCGATTATTCAAATTTATTAAAATTCCTAGACTATTTCCAAATCCTTCAACATGTTCTAATACATAAAATAAAGTTGTGTGTCTTAAATTCAACTTCCAACCATAACATTTCATTTCTTGTGGTTTTCATTATAAATAATATACAATATCAACCCACATGAATAATTGTGCTTCACGTATCGAACATCATAACATAACATTAATATATATATATATAATAGATTATTACGGATTTACTTTCGAAGGTCAATATTAAAAGTGAGACTAACATTACTAATACGATTAAATTCGCGAAACAAGATGCCCTGTGATGTACGAAGGCAAAATAAAGGGCCACATTCTGTTCCCTCCCACCAGTTTGATGCCCTGCTTCTTCCCACATCAATTTATTCATTGGCTGTCCCTTCATCTTTATTTTATTAACAACTTTTTTTTTAAATCACACAATGCGGAAAAAACGTCAATAAATTTATACCCACTGTACATTCAAATTGGTTCAAAGAAATTGCCACCGGGCAAACTTCACACAAACATCCAATGTCCAAAAAATATTATTTTTATTAAAGTATTTCCGCAAACAGCATCATTAAATTTATTTAAATCTGTGGCAGATTTGAAGGACTTTACACACAATCAGCTGATTCGATTCAGCTAGCACGCGCAGTCAATTGAAGATTATTAGATTAAATGATGATCGCAATTTTATACGAAAATAGCGTAGGACTCTGTGTATTTTAGAATATGATCCGACATATAGCAGCTGTTGTCGCTTTTTGTAAAAGATTTTAAAGAAAATTATTTCATTTCAATAAGCTTTTTTTACGAATTCGAATTGTATTAAAAACTATTATTATAAAACCCTAATTTTGATTTAGAGTTATTTAACAAAAAAAAACGCTAAAAAATTACTAATATTTTGTTAAAAAAAAAAAAATTGAATAAAAAATGCATGTAGAATCACAAACCGTTTGAGACAAAAAACTAATACTAGAGTAATTTATTGTCCAGGAAAGCTACATAATTAATAATAATAGTATCGGTTTTGTGTTTTGTTGTGTTTAACAAAGTCGTAAAATCATTTTAACAAAATTGATAATTAACAGTATAACATCGAAATTTGGCGACGCCCACGTTAATGTTCATATATTTCTGCGATGTGCAGACATTGAACCCGCCACCTCACATTGAACTACTACGAAGATCGTTAAAATCCTTTTAAAATGACTGGTTGTTTAAAGGTCGAGTGTTAAGCTAAAATTCTGTTGTAAACAAGATAATTAATTGTTGAGACAATGTAATAACAACTATCATCAGATTTCATGGTACCAGTGAACTGCCCATTTATTACACTCCGGGAAATCTAAATCAAGCAAACGTGATTCACATTAACGTCATCCGCTTTCCCCCAATTTGCCAAGTGGTCAGAAACACATTTAATTTCAACAGTACCTGCCAAAATCCATAAGCACCTAATGACACTCTAATTGCATTCAAATTATAATATTAAATAGTAATGTACTTCAAATAAACACTGATTGCAAATACAGTGACTCTGTATATGGGTGGCACTTATATTATTATATTCCTGATCGAGCGGTTCACTCACTTATCTTTTTTTAGTAACTAAGCGAGCTGCCTTGACTCAGTTAAAAATCTCAGTCGTGAAAGCTGAGACCTGAGTCGTATCCCAATTTAAATTTGCGTGTGTCATTCAAAAGTAAGAAAGTATTGCCATAAAAATAAAACAAAAAATAAAGTTATAGCTAAATTCAGAAAGGCGTTATCTGTCCTTTTACCAATTTTATAGGAGACATAAAAAACATTTAACGTGCATGCTTTTTTGTTGTTTATGGACAGAAACATTCTGCCAAGAAAAAACATATTTATTTTTTATATGGTCAAGGTCTTTAATGAATAATGCGATATTACTATAAACTAATGCTTACATAAAAACAAAATATTATTTTTTAAATCTAATTTAAGATACGACGGAATATTATAACTAGGCTTAAATGTAAGAAAGTGGCGCATCCAAAGAATTTTATATTTCATTTTATTGTTTTTTAATAATGATCCGAAAATGATTTAAATCATATAAATAATATATGTCTGCGACAAAGCTTATTTTCAAAGTGCTACTAAAAATATCTATTTTACGGAAAAAAACATTATTTTCGCAGATATGTTATTAGTAAATAAAAATCCGTGTTAAGTTTAAAAGGTAACTTTCTTTCCAATACGTATTAAATCCTATTATGCATTTAGCTATTTAAAACAGCAAAATAATGATAGTAAAAAGGAAATCCATATTACGAACAAAAAAAATGTTGAACACAAGGTAAATTGCGAACAAAAAAAAAAAAAAAGTTAATAAGTTCCATTAAAAAATGAGGATAGTAAAAAGGTACTCACATATTCTTTGACGTTCTTTGTCCTAACAGCCTTATATGATGCATAGGCGGGGTAGAGGGTGCCAAAGACGAGTCTGCAAGAAGGATAGATAACCAGATTAGTGACCATCCTGGGAACAGAAGCCGAGGTGATGACCGTCACCACGGCCAGGTTGTGCGGGCTGACTGGAGGGAGACAGCGCACCAGGTGTCGCCCGGCGCCCTTCAAACAGTCGCCGACCACGCGAACCACAAGCTCAGACGCCAGATCGCATCTAAAGCTGGGGAAAATCCACTTTTCCGACGTTTTGTTGGTCCATCGCTTCGGGATAGCAGTTATGTCTTCGCTGTCGGTTTCCGAATCTGAATTCGTTTCACTTTCACTCAAACGTCGGATATTGACACTATTGTTTGTACAGCGATAGGACTTGGCACGATTACCGGATTTGCAAAGTTCGTCGGTTACGTTTCGCAATTTGTAATTCAGGTCGTTTTTTATTTCACCGATAGTCTTCAACGGAGCGAAATTGCGTTGCGCCGTTTCGCGTTTGTTGACATTGTCGACTTCGCGCAGAGTGGCGGCGTTTGGGGTCGGCGCGCGTTCGTTTTTGGTCTCGAACTGGCTGATGATGAAGCGGATGTGAGAAGCGTTAGACACGCGCGGCGGCCTGGGCCGAGTGTCCACTCGCTGGGTGCACATCGCACATCGCCGGTCGCCGGTGGGGCGAGCCGTCACGGTCCGGAACGTGACAGTTCCACTACCAGCTACCAACTACCCCGCTATCGGCATGATGATATCACTATACTCTCGATTCGGTTCCGGTTAAATTGTCAGATTGTTTACACATATACAAATTCTGGAGATGCACTTATTCGCGGTGATTTTTCAGCTGTGGCACTGTATAGTCGCGAGGGATGCTTTCGCTAGATAACAAGATTTAAAAGTAAATAAATACATGTAGTAACCCCCCCGAGTTACGTTAGTAATGCATTCCGTAAACCTTTACGCAAGTCGAATTTATAAATTATTTATATACGAGGCCTGTTCAAAAGAAAAGGTGAATTTTGAATTTTCGCGGGCTGTGTATATTCGATTATCGTGATAAGTAGGGTGAATGTCCCAAAGGTAAGGCCACTTTTTTACTTGATTCAATTAAAAAAAATAGTAAATAACAATTCAAGTTCTAACAATTACACTTCATTTTAGTTCAGAGAACAGGTTATAAACGTGTGAAATGTATTTGTTTTAATTAAAATAATTTAAGTTCAAAAATAATATGCCAAAAATCACCTAATGTCAGCCCCCATGTGCCTATCTCCAGCCTTTTTGTGTTCCTAAAGTCAACCTAAGTTGATAGATATCTAGCAGGGTGTTTTACCGCTACATATGCCATGAACAAACAAAATAGTATGTACTCAACAGTAGAAATTTTATTTTTATTAGACAGATATGGCAAAGTAAATTCATTAGATGCAACTTCCGCGTAAGGTGGGTACACTTGAGGTGATACCATCTTGGACAGATGTCGCAACCAACATTTTAAGATCATTTTTTTCTACCAGACTGATCAAAAACATCCAGTGCATGAAATTTTAGTTATTTTTAATTTTGTCTTTGTTTCTTTTAATCTTACGTTCCTGGTTCTGGTGTTTGGAGTCGGCTTGTTCTTCTTTTTGTTTTGCTCGCTCTTCTATTTTTTAGCCTGTTCTTCTTTTCTTTTTTATAGCATTCTGCCTTTCAATCCTCTTCTCTTCTACGTTTTATATCTTCTTTTTGGTCATGTAGCTCTTCCAAGCATCAGATGAAATTGCCATCGGCATCTTTACCTGCTTTCAATTTTCTTTTTCAAATTGCAAGCATTTTGGTGTAAACAGATGATTTTTGAAGGAGGGAGATATTTCGCTTCTTATTTTGGTGCTTGCGGTGCGTGGCAAAAGCGCAACTGGTAATGACGATGGCGGGATATTTCCGCCATTTCCAGATTTAAAATTGAGGCAGGGCTTGAGAATAGAGAATATTAATATGATTTGTCATTTCCAGTGATTCAAAAGCATCGTCAGAAATGAGCAAAAACGAATTATTCTCGATATCTTCTTGGTCGGAGTTTACTGTCCTTTCAGTTATTTGAACTTCTTTTGCTTCATAGCCTGAGGTTAAGGGTTGAGGGTCAGCATCTGGTTCCAGAACTCCACTGGAATTTAACACGTAGTTTCCAGTAGTGACAACGCGATTTTCTGCTACATTGAAAGAAGTTTCGATAATTTCAATTACACGAAGTGCGTCTATATTTTCATCTTCTAATTGTTTTTTTATACTTTTGATTATGTTTTTGTGCTGTTATTATTTGTTCTCGGTTAAAAGCCACCGCATCTTCAGGAGTCGTTATTTGTTCACTGCTGTTGGTGTCTTCGGCACGCTCTAATGTATTTTGAATACACTTAGTGTAGTCGACGGCATCCGGGTTAAATGGAAACAGCCCACATTTTCTAAAACCATTCTTAATAATTTCCGTCATATCTTTTTTTAGCACTTTGTCCAATAATGGACAAAAGGTGCTCTTAGACAATACTGAGTTACAATTTTCTGGTTTTCCTTGCCATTCTCTAACAGTTTTTCGCCATTCGACTTTAAGAGGCCCGAAAACGCTAACATCCGCTGGTTGCATCAAGTAGGTCGTGTTTGGGGGCAACGCATACAGAATGATTTGATTGTCATGACAGAATTTGCTTAGTTCAAGAGTAAGATGAGATTTATGCCCATCTACTAATAAGAGTACTGGTTTTGGTACAGAGTTTTCTCCAACCATAAATTCACTCCATTGGCTACATATTCGAAAAAATATATCACTTCTCATCCATCCGGTCTCAGAACGACCAAGAAACCAATCATCGGGCATACTTTCAATAACATCTCGCGGCGGTCGAACATATGGAAAGACGACCATCGGTTGTAACGTATCACCTGCAGCTGTAAAGACTGATAATACCGTTAAAGTGTCTTTTTCATTCCCTGCTTGAATATACATTTTCCAGCCTTTTGGGGCAATAACTTTTCCGGTTTTAGGGCAAATACTAAAACTGGTTTTATCACCATTTAGTATTCTTCTTGGGTCTTCTAAAACGTCCATAGCATTGATGTCATTCAAATACTTTTTGAGATCATTAAACCATTTGCGAATATATTCTTCCGTAACGACCGCTCTACCCCTTACTAATTCCTTCCGGAATACGCTCATTCAATATTGATGTCTTTTTAATAAACAGGTCATACCATTTTCTTCCAGGACGGTCATTAATGAATTTGTTCGTTTATCATCTTTCATAATTTTCTGAACTGTATTCAAAAAGATCATCCCTTTTTCTCGAAAATCCACATTTGGCCAATTCGATAACCATTGCATTTACCAACGACTCTTCTTCCTCTTTAGTTAATGGAACTCCATTTTTCTCTAATACTGATTTGATCTCCCTTATTGCTTGGAGAGCATCTTCAATTTTGTCGGTCATATTGTAGACCCCCCTTCGGTTGATCTTTCCCTTTCGATTTGAATGCAGAACTTAAAAAATAACATTGAATCATTTATCAAGCCATATATAAGCACGTTGAGGGCCGACATTTGAGTGTCTATGTTCCTAAAATCAGCCACGTCTGCCGCAAAACAAAATGAGGCGGCTGACCTTTGGTATTTAAAAACAAAAAAAGTGTTTGTGTATGTAAGATCACATTAGAAAGATAGAGAACACTACTACCACTTGATTCCATTTGAAATTACTGACACAAAGCCAAAAGGCAGCCCCCGGTTGACTAGGATGCCCCTAATTTCGGCACCATAAAAATTGCAAAAATCAAACACCATCAATTGTTAAAAATAAGGCGAAACAATAACAGAAACGTAAAATAACACTTAAATAAACAATATCAGAAAAAATAGGGTTTTTGAACTTACAGAACTGTTGTCAACTACAAATTTGATAGTGGTACGCGGTCAAAATGTCACAGGTCTTTACTTGTTCGAAAGCAACGGCCGAATATAGGGACAGAAAGTGTTACAATGCCATTTTGAAACCATGTTTGGTTCATTACATACTAGTGCCTATTATAGATGGGGATACAGTACACCAGTTTCTTTATTATTGGTTTGTTTTTCGATTATAAGGTTTATATATTATTTATAGATGACACATCATGCAGCAGTATCTACTCGGATATAAACTATAAAAGTGTGAAACATATCGTCGTCAACGCGAAAATACCTCGCATGTGTCAAAAACGTAATTGTTCAGGGGAAATTAAAAACTTATTTTTGAGAGTTACAGATTGTTTTTTGAGACGTCAAAAATACACCCTGTAGTTTTGGATGCAATAATGTATTTTCACCTATAAAATCATTGAAACTTGAAGTACAAATTGAAACTCTACGCAATGTCATATTTAACTCATTTTTGTAAAGTTAACAACATGGGAGGTATTTTCCCGTTGACGACGATATATAAAATAATTTTAAAATTAACTAAAATATTCATTTTCAAAAAAAAAAAAAAAGAGTTTATGCGTTCCACTTAGTTATAATATTACGTAACTGCAAATTTAAGTAAGTCGTCTATTGCGTAAGTCGGGGTAAACAATATAGATTTCTTTAGAGTTGTTACTAAATAATTATTCTAAAGCATGACAGAAAACAACTGCTTCGATGTACTAGTCAAGCGTTGCTAAGCGATCAACCGTTGTGTACCGAGATTACGTTCTTGCGTAACTTTCTAGCGCGAAACATTCGTATACCGGTTAGTAGGCGAGTGGACAAACGCGTAGGATTCCCATCCGGGTGTCGTAGGTTCAATTCCTCTGCTAGCTAAGTCCTCCATAATTTCACAAGCAAAATCTTCCGCTTATTATGATGGTAGTAGGTGTTTTTCAAATATTGTGAGGTTTTTCGTAACCCGGGAATGTTTGTCTTTCTTTTAAAAACAAAAACTTTGTCTCTCTCTCTCGCATAGGAAGCTCTCACACATACAATGGCGTCTATAAGTACACAATACATTTACAACGTGCCACGAGTAAAAAAAATGACCTGTAACCAGGACGCACAGAAACAGCTGACACAAACAAACTGTCGAATCTTTATTTGCATTTGCGTAATTATTATTGACCTGAGTATATTCGGCAGAGGATTACCCTGATTTTAAGTGATGGATGGAGAGGTACCAGGATTCGAATTTTTTTTTTTTTCAAATATTATTTTTTTGTGTCTTTGAAACGTCCCGGTTAAGCCGACGAACCCGGTTAATCGAGCCTACTGTATTTTATACATAGTTGCTGTGCTATACAGAGTTTATATACATGGCCTGTTCAAAAGAAAGGGTGAATTTTGAATTTTCTCGGGCTGTGTACATTCGATTATCGTTTTTTTTTGTTGTTATATTGGTACACATATGTTTATCATATGTTAGCATTATCAACCATTTTGGATTAGTGGTTTGTTTTTGACTTTGTTTTTTGGTTTGTCTTTGATCCATTTTTTTTCAAAACGCAAAAAATCGAAGAACACACCAAAACGTGACTAACCTTTCCAGTTGTCAAAAACAAACCACTAATCCAAAATGGCTGATAATGCTAACATGATAAACATATGTGTACCAACATAACAAAAAAAAACGATAATCGAATGTACACAGCCCGCGAAAATTCAAAATTCACCTTTTCTTTTGAACAGCCCTCGTATATACAGTTTAATATGACTTACTCCATTTTTTTTCTACCCTAGGTCCGACAGCACGGGCAACAACCATTACATATATGTGTCGATGTAAATATGTTAGTTGTAAGTCACTAGTTATAAGTATTAGACATAAGTTGATTTTAAGTCTTAGTTTTAATATCATGTTAATTACGTTGTAAAGCGCCCTTGCGGTGATATTTCTGTCACGAAAACGGCGCTATATAAATCAGTCAATTATTATTATTATTCATCGCGGCCGACTTGGCGAGCAGGCGACGCGACGTGCGAGTTTATATCAGCACCAAAGTAGGCAAGCCAGAGGAGAATCCAATTATTAGCCGAGGCCAACAGTCATTAATCGGAGACACAGCGAGGATGGACATGACCTCTCTCTCTCTTGACAAGTTCACGGAGAAAACCAAAGAATAGATTACATAAAATTCGAGAATAGCCCTAGTCCTTGAGCTGTTGGCGATAAGATTGAAATTGCCACGGCATGTCGAGCGCCTGTCCCGAAAAAACAAATATTTTTAAAAACCGTATTCCATTTCATCTTGTGAAGCTTGGACCAAAATTTAAAAAGATTTTCGATGGTCCTAACTAGCGTTGTGACCGCTTTGAAAGAACTACTTCTTTTGGCAGCAGTTCCTACTTCATTCACTGAACACAATTTTTTCAGCATTTGAAAGAGGTACTTCAATTTGCAGCAGTATAGTTGCGAAGGCATTAAAAACGAAGTAACCAGTTCTAGTTCCTTTCGTTTTTAAATCTCCACCGACTAGTACGTGATTTTTGTGGCAAGGAACCGGTTTCAGTTCTTTTAACTCTATCGACTAGCATGTGCTTTTTCGGCGAGGAACCGGTTCCAAAAAGAACTGAACAAATAAGCGGATAAATTCAAATCTCTTTTTTGCGAGTTCGACTTCAATTGAAGTGTTCACTTCGAAGGGTTCATTTTAAAGAACTAACAATTCGTGAAGCATTCACAAAACATTGAAGTTTTTCAGAACGCTAGTCCTAACGAATAACGTAGAATGTGCAAATTGGTAACTTTGTATAAGAGCTGCTTAAAGATGCCATAGTATACTTTCCAATGAAATAAATAGGTGTGTATGCAAAATATCAAAACAAACTTCAACTTTTTTTTTCTAACAGTGAATACCTCACAAGAGTTCCAACTGCTCTGGGTATGTTGTGAGGTTGAAGATAGTTGGGAGGGGAAGGCGATGGAGAAGTGGAAGGTTGGGCAGTATCTGGCTATTCAGATCTAGTCACCAAACACGGCTAAAGCCATTTCAAGCAACCTTTCAATTCTGAATGGTGGTCTTTCACCAGGGCGACACTTGGAGTATCTCTCTGGAACGTGCCGCAAATATAATGTATATTATTTTATATGAATTAAATGTGTTATGACACATAGTAATTAAATAAAATGTATTTGCGCACGCCGGGTTTGAACCCGCGACCACTGGATTCGTAATCGAGCTTCTTACCTGTCAACCACGGAGGCCGTCTTGCTCTCCTAAACAATAAAAATAAAGACACGAAACTTTAAACAGCTCTTATGCAAAGTTACCAATTTGCTCATCCGGCATTGTTGGTTAAGAGGACTGTCGATTTGGTGCAATATTTTTCACATAATACAATAAAACCAATTGAAAAAACTATCCTGACAGAACTAACTTTATACTAGACGAATGAAAAGATTAGCGTTGTGACCACTTTGAATGAACTACTTCTTTTGGCAACAGTTCCTACTTCATTCATTGTTCGTTGAACAAATACTTCAATTGAAGTCGGTAGTTCATTTTAGCGTTCATTCATTTCAATAACTTCATTTCATTGAATAAATATTTCAATTGAAGTTGGTAGTTCATTTTAGCCTTCATTCATTTAATTTCATTGAACAAATACTTCAATTGAAGTCGGTAGTTCATTTTAGCGTTCATTAATTTCATTGAAAGAACTACTTCAATTTGCAGCAGTACAGTTGCGAAGGTGAACTTTGGCGAGGAACCGGTTCCAGTTCTTTTCACTTCGAAATCTCTACCGACTAGTACGTGCTTTTCGGCGAGGAACCAGTTCCAAAAAGAACTGAACAAATAACCGGATAAATTCAAATCCCTTTTTTGAGAGTTCGACTTCAATTGAAGTGTTCATTTTAAAGAACTAACAATTCGTGAAGCATACACGAAACATGCACAGTTTTTCCCAACGCTAGAAAAGATACATAAAAAAAAACGATCAGAATTTAGGCCAAGTTGTGCTCTACTCGGGGTATTTTACTAAATAATCTAGGTGTATGGTATTATTCGTAGGAGTAAGCGGTCACGATGTTCATGTTTTTTTAATCTAAAAAATCGCCAATAGCAATATAGATAGTAAAAAACACGTCTCCATGCCAAAGCGCTGATTATTCAGAATCCCATCAAAGTTTTTATCGCGATGGGATGTATGTTGTGTGCTTTAGCGAAAACGTCTTGGCTAAAAATAACAAAGCTCGTTAACAAGCTAAACCAAAGCAGATAAGGAAAAGGTGCAAACTCAGAGTAACAATATAAAGAGACCATACTAATTTGTGACAAATCGTTGACAAACTCGCAAAATATAGCTCTCTCTTTATGCTCGGTTCTATACGCATATGAGAAAAAGAGACAAACAATTGTTGAAACCAATACATGATTTGGGGCGGGCTAATACCATGTCCGCGGTTAATTGATCTGTACGAGCTTCATTCTGGTTTGGAGTGTCGGGCGAACGGACTGTCAAAAGTGCGTAAATAGTTAAAAACTTGAGTTATTTTTTGTCCGATATCTAGCAAAACATCATGGCCATATGTGCTATACTTGGTTGCTTCAATCGAAGTACAAAGGACCAAAAAAACAAACAGTTTTCACACGTATGTACCATAAAAATCTTTTTTAGTTAGATCACAAATATTTAACATTCTAACCTACAAAACAACTAGTAACTTACACCAATATGTAATTAATCTTTGGACTATTCGTTCCAATATAATAAACTTCCGTTTGAAATGAGTTTTAGTGGATTCGTAATATTTTTAACTTAGAGATATTTACTAGCTGTCACATAAGAAACCATTACATGGGGAATCCCCACATTGTACGGCTTCTGAAAATATCCCGGTCTCTTTCTTTCTCATGATACTAACGCTAAATTGTTGGCAAACAGATAAAGACAGAATAGTGTTTATCTCTTAGTTATATTTATAATTTCGGTTACGTCCTCAGATTCAGGGCTATGCCAAAAATTGGAATATTATTATTTATTTAATTATTTTTAGATTTCCAAAGGATGAAAAAGACGAGAAAAATCTAATTTCTTTTTCTTTGATTTAACAAATATGTTAATATGAATTCATACGTTTCATCTGGATTTTTTATACCCTTAGCTTCTAGTTAATTGTTTTTTTTAAATCTATTGATGTGCACATGCACTATTGTACCCATTTCTGAACCTGTTCTCTGATGATTTATGATAACGATATGCATCTAGATAGTTTTAATTTTGTATACATATTATATATTATTTTCTCCTTGTTAGTTAGAATTATTAGCTTAATTAATTAAGTATGAAGCGCACTTGACGTGAAATATCACAAAACTGTGCTATATAAGTTCACTGTTATTATTATCTGCATTCGAAATTTCCTTACAAAATAACGGAAAACATCCCTACAATACTTAAAAGCGGTTTCATGTTTTGTGAAATTTTTGTGCCTCTTTCTCTCTCATGGTGTACGACGTGAAAACGCAGAGAAAGTGATTTATCGCAAATTTATATAGGTAAAAAAAATGATCTCTCTCCATATATTCTTACTCCAAGGTTAAGAAAATGATTTAACATCTGTTATCACCGTACATTTTTTTATTTTACTTTTGTTTGTAAACTATTTTGTTGATGGAACTGAAGTTCATTTTATAAGATGTATTATAAAATGTTCTGTACTAATAATTTAATTCGTTTATATTTTTATCTATAAATAAGATTTTAATAATCTTATTGATTAATGTATCTTTTGAATAAACAAAAAATATACAACATTCATTCTTTTTAATGATTTACAACTACCTACTCACAACAAAATACCTAATTTACTTAATTTGTGACAACCCTGTTAGTGATTTTACTCTGAGTTTAGGCCACACCCTTTGGTCATTGCTTGGTCAAAAAGTGCGGACAAAATTTCGCAAAGTTAGGTCTCTACGTTACTCTAAGGGTGCAAAGCTCCGGCCAAACGCGTAATATGCGTATTGTTTTCACATGGGTGGAACCTTGAATACAGTAGTCGTATATCGTGGGTAATTGAATACCAATCAAGTCAAGCGTGTACCCACGTATAACCATACCACGAATACAGAATAACATTCACACGTGGATCGACAACACGTTTAAAGTTTAAATTAAGACAAATTCAGAAAGTCCATTGTTTTAATTTCGCTCCCATGCCCTAAATCAGAAAAAAAAGAAAAAATTAAAAAATTTAAAAAAAAATTAAAATTAAAAAAAAAAAAAAAAAAAAATAAAATAAAATAAAATAAAAATAAATAAATTAAATAATAATCATAATTTTAAGTTAATAATTGTGTCTATCTGATGGGACCTGCCAGGTAAGTATGTTCCTGTATATTTTCTTATTTAAACTAGGAATTAATATGTAACGATAGAAAGTAAGATCTGTACAGCGCCCTTGAGGTGATTTTTCACAAAAACGGCGCTATAAAAATCGTCCAAATATTATTATTATTAAAGCGATGATGCATCAATTTACTTATGCAGAATTCAAACCACTGAAAAAAACATCCTCATTTTTAGGTAAAGAATCGATTAAAAAAAATCACAACGAAGTAACGAACTTCACTAGATTCTAATCACAGGACGAGTGCGCAAATTGCATCTTGCACAAGTGGCTCGTTAAGTGCATCACCGAGAACACCGAGCAGTTCATTATTCAATCAAAGCGGGCAGTGCACAATGTTCAGACGATCAGGCAAATCATTCGAATCGAGCGACAATAGCCAGCAACCAGACTGTTCATACGAACCGACAAATCACTCGAATCAAGCAATAATAGCGAGAAACCGCACTGTTCAGACCTTGGAGTAACAATGTATGGAGAGAGAGCTAATTATTTTTACTCAACCTATACAAACTCGCGATAAATCACTTTCTCCTGGTTTTTACGTCGTACACCATGAGAGAGAAAGAGACAACAAATATAATACACCACTTATATGTACTGTCGCGATGATCTTAGGTTCCTGGGTCACCGCGGGACTCCGCCCTCATTTTTTTTTATTATGCCACTAAACTTGACACAACTAAACGGTTTTTTAGATTATATGCTATATTTTTGTTGATAACAATACTGTGAAAACGTGGTTATACGAATAAACAAAAACATGATGTCGATATGTGCTACGAATGGAAGTATAAATACCCTAGCCTTAGTTTTAGCCACGCCCAGGTCCGCCGAGTCCGGTAAAAATCATCAAAAACTGACTACACTGCCTTGGATAGATACCACTCTATATACTCGAGGTTCAGACGATCAGACGGATCGGGCTATAACGGCGAGCGCCCGGAATGTTCAGACGGTCGGGCGAATCTCCCGAATCGGGTAATAATAGCGGCGGACCGTTCGAGAATGCAGCTGCCACGTGCGCGGCTCGCGTATCAACTTACATCCACACGTGATGGTGGTCGACGAGACAACTGCTCCAACCGGACCAAGTGAGCCGAGATGAAGGGAAATAAAATAAAACCAATCTGGAAAGTAACACACGCCTAAGCAGAGCTAATCATGCATAATTTTTGCGCTCGAACACCCACGGCTGGCCGCTAATTTGTACACAACGTGCGCCGTAAAAACGTCGAAATAAATAATTAATTCTATTTTACCAATCGTTAGATCTGATATACAGGGTGAGTGTTCAAGCAAAACACTTCGTTTAAACCTATTGTTCAGCCTTTACATTCTTTCCGGATATCCACATTTTAATACGGTCATACATGGTTTTACCGCACATACGTCTACTGTCATCCTTCCTCTGCCAGCTCCATGCCTCGCTGCCATACATCAGGGTTAGTATAAGCACTCCATTGCGAACTGCTAGCTTCGCTTCTTTGAAGAACACTATACAAATCAAAGTACACAATGTAGGACGGCCTCCATGGTCGAGTGGTATGACGCTCGACTACGGATCCAAAGGTCGCGGGTTCAAACCCGGCGTGCGCCA
Organism: Drusus annulatus; assembly: GCA_022651775.1. Taxonomy (NCBI): domain Eukaryota; kingdom Metazoa; phylum Arthropoda; class Insecta; order Trichoptera; family Limnephilidae; genus Drusus; species Drusus annulatus. The sequence goes on along the minus strand of JAGWCC010000210.1, from coordinate 440,399 downwards.
ATAACTTTTATTTAATTAATATGTGTCATAACACATTTAATTCATATAAAAATAATAATAAGTGGTAGATACTCATAGTATCGCCCCGGTGAAAGACCACCATTCAGAATTGAAACGTTGCTTGAAATGGCTTTAGCCGTGTTCGGCAACCAGATCTGAATAGCCAGCTACTTCCCAACCTTCCTCTTCCCCATCTCCTTCCCCTCCCCACTACCTTCAACCTCACAACATGCTCTATTTGGGGATGCCATAGTTTCACTGGCTCTAGACGGCTGGGAGCAGTTGAGACTCTTGTGCGGTATTCATATAAAAAATTTAAAAAAAGGAAACGAGTACTTATATTTTCTTGTATTTATCTAGAAGCGAGAACGTCTTTTTAACGTGGAGCTGGTATTGACTATTGACAAGAAACCAGTGTTGTTTGCCAGTCAATAACTCGTAATGTTCTCAAGGATATGAATGACCTCAGAGGGAAGGTAGGTTCCTCTCGGCATACGTACATGGTTGGGTATATTGTAGTTTCGCTTTGCACCTCGTCGTAGGCAACGCTCACGCCTTTCATCCTCACGCCAACGTCGGCACTCCATACAAGGAACCTCTGAGTAAGAATATCTATGGAGAGAGAGCTAATTTGTTTTACCCAACCTAAACAAATTTGCGATAAAATACTTTCTCCGGGTTTTTACGTCGTATATCGTGAGAACGAAAGAGACAACAACATTTTGGCAAAATTTCACACCGCTTCAAAGTATTTTGACCATGTTCTTTGACTCGTGCGTCTCCCGGGACTCCGCCCACACGCTTTGATGTGCAACTAAACTGAACATAACTCGACGGTTTTTTAGGTTATATGCTGTATTTATTTTTACAAGAATACTGTGAAAATGTGGTTATACGAATAAACAAAAACATTGTGTCAAAACATGTGCTATGAATGGATGTATAAATACCGTAACCCTAGTCTTAGCCGTGCCCAGGTCCAACCGAGTCAGTAAAACTTCGTAAAAACTGACACTACAGATCGAACTACAGCGTTACCTCTTGTATATTATTGCTCTAAGCAAGGAACCAAGCGACTGACTCTCGGGTCGCAGTCACGAAAAGAAAGATGAATATTTCGTATGCACCTCTCGTTGTTGGATACCAATCGAGTTTTGCAGCAGTGGCGGAATGCATATTTCGACTGATATCATTTGGGAATCGAACGATATTGATGCAACTGTTTGATTTATTTATCGAATGTGATTGAATAAATAAACTTCCGAACGACTCCAGTCTCTACACCCACATGATAGATGTCTCAGTCACATTCTTCCGCTAATCGCAATACCTTATTGATTTGGTGCTGAAAATGTTCGATACTAATTAACAAATCATGAATTATTATGATAGTACCTTAGAGTGCATAGAGTAATAATAATATTTGGATGATTTTTATAGCGCCGTTTTTGTGAAAAATCACCTCAAAACGGGCGCTGTACAGAGCTTGTTAAATTGTAATGTTTATGTAAGATGGAATGCGGCCGCCCTAACAGATTTAGACCAACGTGGGCGAATGTCATCTGGCTGTCATCTGTAAGGGTGTCACTTGGGTGATTTGTTGGGTGCCTGGTTCGTTCGCGTTCGGGAACAATCGGTCGAGATCGGCACTCCCCCGCCCCCCTGCCGGTTCCCGGGCGGTCGAAGGAACAAATCTGGACAAGGGTCAAAGCAAGTGGCCATTCTCAGGCTATTGCACTGCATTTAAAACACTGATATTTAAAGATCAAAATATTTTCTTAAAAATTGAAATTACGTCGAAACTGGTCACTTTAAAATTATTTAGAGTTTATTCACTTAACCTATACACAACAACGGTAATTTTAGTGTAATTTTAAAGAAGTAATTTGTGAAATATCCTACTTATTTGGCGAAAAATAACGAGAAAGACTAAAACACGTCAGGCAGCTGCGAAAACGCCACGACAGAGTAGTATCTATCCAAGGCAGTGTAGTCAGTTTTTTATGTTTTTACCGGACTCGGCAGACCTGGGCGTGGCTAAGACTAAAGCTAGGGTATTTATACATCCATTCATAGCACATATCGACATAATGTTTTTGTTTATTCGTATAACCACCTTTTCACAGTATTGTTATCAACAAAAAAATATAGTATATAACCTAAAAAACCGTTTAGTTGTCATGTTTAGTGGCATAATAAAAACTGTGGGCGGAGTCCCGCGGTGACCCAGGAGACCAAGATCATCGTTACAGTACATAGAAGCGGTGTATTATATTTGTTGTCTCTTTTTCTCTCATGGTGTACGACGTGAAAACCCGGAGAAAGTGATTTATCGCAAGTTTGTATAGGTTGGGCAAAAATAATTAGCTCTCCCTCCATATATTGTTACTTACAGGATAGTACCTAGCACTCACTCTACCCGCCTACACCCGAGTTTCAACTCAATATTTTCATTTTAAGCTATTTAAAAATATGGAACAAACATTGCCCACAGATTTTTTTATAAACGATATTTTAATGCTCTATAGTTCATTACAGAAAATAGTTACGTTAACTTAGAAATTATTGACAGAAAAATCTGAGCAAATTGCATGACGCCAGAGCTCCATGTTTGGAGAATTTTTAGAGGAACACAAACCGATTTTCTGCTTCGACGACAAAAATAAACTGATCTGTGTGTAAATTGCCGGCATAATAAGTTACGTATGCGAAAAAGTTTTACTCATATTATGCATATAGCATATATTTAGGTTGACATGAGATAGGCATAACAGAAAATTAACACGCAAAAAATTCCAACAACAATCATTTACTGTAAATTTTAATACGAAAAAAAAACGGCAAATTTCATGACACCAGAGTTCACCGTTCGAGTGTTCACCGCTTCAGAAATCACACAAAGAAACTACTCTGCTTTGTAAATCACGTATCATGAAAAACCCATCAAAATCATAAATTATATCTCAGACTACAAAGCAAGTTATCTTAAATTAATTAGTGTCAAGTTGATATCGTGCAGCTTCATGCGTGTTCATTTAAACTGCAGTTACGTTTTACCTTTTAAGTAGACTGTTCCGGTTAAAAGGAACCGATTCCAAGTCGGTCACAGAAACCGTCGATATTATTTCGCCGAGGAACCGGTTAATATTTTTCGCAAATAAAAATGGCAAATATCCATTTAATGTTTTCCATAGATCCAGTACTTTTCGTTCCCATATCGCTAGCAATCCCCCCCATGTTTTTTTTTTTGGCGAGGAACCGGTTCCAGTTCTTTCCGTTCTCCAAATATCGCTAGCAATCCCCCCCCCCCTTCTTCGTGGGACTTTTCAGGCACCGGGACCGGTTCCAAAGATAAATGGATAAATAACCGGTTCCTCGCCAGTCACCGGTAACTGGAACCGCAGTGACCCAATTTCCGATATCAACCATTCCTAATTTTAAGCTATCAAAACGTTGGGTGAATCCTTGAATTAACAATATATGTATATATAGGGTAATTTATAATTTATAATGAAATGTTTAGATTTAAAAATATATATATATATTGATATAACACTTGTATAACACTACTATGTATTATGTTTGATAATAAAAAAAAAAAATTTAAAAAAAAAATAAAAAATGTAGGGAGAGCTAATTATTTTTACCCAATCTACACAAACTTTTGATAAATCACTTTCTCCGGGTTTTTACGTCCCACACCATGAGAGAGAAAGAGACAACAAATTTCATAGACCGCTTCTATATACTGTAAGGATGATCTTAAGGTTTTGGTTCACCGCGGGACTCCGCCCACATTTTTTTATTATGCCACTAAACTTGACACCACTAAAATGTTTTTTAGGTTATATGCTAAATTTTTGTTGATAAAAATACTGTGAAAAAGTGGCTTTACGAATAAACAAAAGCATTATGTCGATATGTGATATGAATGGATGTATAAATACCGTAGCCTTAGTCTTAGCCACGCCCAGGTGCGCCGAGTCAGTTTAAATTCATCAAAAACAAGTCAAAAACTGACTTCACTGCCTTGGATAGATACTACTCTATCAACTCTATGGGTGAATCCTTATTCTCAACCATTTCTAATGGCCTGAGTTTCCGGTTACACGTAATGGCTTCCATTAGTCGCAAGTGATTGATGATGCGATGGCTTTATGAGCACTCGATACAATGAAGATTATCAACAAGCAATCGTAATGACAAGATTACACGATAAGAAGTAATCCATATTACACGGTACGCGCTGATATTTCGTGACCATATCAATTGAGATTTCAAGCGTCTTACGTTTTTTTTTCAGACATATCCATAGAGTTGGTAGAGTAGTATCTAACCTAAAAAATAGTTTAGTTGTGTCAAGTTAAGTGTCATAATAAAAAATGTAGGCAGAGTCCCGCCCTGAACCAGGAGCGAAAGATTATCCTTACAGTATATAGAAGCGGTCTATGCAATTTGTTGTATCTTTCTCTCTCATGGTGTACGACGAAAAAACCCGGAGAAAGTAATTTATCGCAAGTTTGTGTAGGTTGGGTAAAAATAATTAGCTAGCCCTCCATATATTGTTACTTCAAGGACATATCTAACGTTATTGGATTTCCAGAGGCTTCTAATACTTAAGACAATCTTTTGGTCTAAATTTGATGTCTTGAAGACCAATGAAGTTACAAATATATAGACACGTTGTAGCGAAACCACGCCAGTTGGTGTGCTCGGTGATTTAGTACCAAACTGTCACGCGTCGCCTGAGGTCGTTTACTATATCTAAACAAATTACAAAAATAAGTGCCAAAATGCCCTCGTGTGTGATGAGAAAGTGTTTCAATTACACTGCAAAGACTACTAAAAGCCAAGGAATAACATTTCATTCGCAAGTACGCGCAAATTACTTATTATTTTTGACAACACAACTATCTCCATTGTTACCCAACGTGGTGACGTCTTCGCGTAAGCGAAGTGGCATCTCATTCTTACCCGAGCATTCAACGCTACTAGCTGAAACGAAACGCAGTCCGATCCTACATCTATTTCGTTCATACACACATATTCTTTGAATGTCTATCTTTGTCATACATGATGATACATGATCGATTTTTGAATGATGAATTTATTGGGAATGTCAGTGTGTTTGTTACTTGTCACATGTTGTGTTAATATTCTAATGCTATAACGTGTCTATATATTTGTAACGTCATTGTTGAAGACGCTTTCCTTCGGGACAACGGGACGGGGTTCCGAAAAATGGAACGGTCCCGTTCATAATGGAACTATGGTCACGTTGGGCATATCGTGTTCTGGATTTTCCATATGCATCGAATAAGGCCACACTCACTGTACCCAGTATTAACTATTAATAATTTCCTTTGTGAGGACGTACGAACGAATGTGAACTTTTCCAATTTGGAACTGAATATCAATTTTTTTTAAATAATCTTCAAGTAATAATTCAAATAGAATTCAAAATTCCCACCTACCTATAATGTATTTTAGCATTCATTGTTCTGTATTTTGAAATGGGTGGATTAAAGCAACTAAGATGTTTTCTTGGTTAGTCAAGTTACACCCTCTGGTTTTTCACGGGTAACAACTAGTTTGTATATAAACTTGGAGTAACAATATATGGAGGTAGGGCTAATTCTTTTTACCCAACCTATACAAATTTGGAAAAATCACTTTCTCCGGGTTTTTACGTCGTACACCATGAGAAAGAAAGAGACAGCAAATTTTGCCAAATCACAGCGCTTTAAAGTACATAAATGGACATAAGTCAACGTCTTTTTAGGTTATATGATATATTTTTGTTTATAACAATACTGTGAAAAAGTGGTTATAACGAATAAATAAAAACATTATGTCGACATGTGCTATGAATGGATGTATAAATACCATAGCTCTAGTCCTAGCCACGCCCAGGTCTAGCCAAGTCCAGCAAAATTCATCAAAACTGACTACAACGGCGCTCTCTCTTGTATATTATTGCTCTGAGTATATACATATGATAGTGTTTATGTAAACGCATAAAATGCATTGGTAAAGTAAAGTAAAACTGTTAACATGTATATTAAATCAAATCTGGAGCCAGTCGGTATGTTGTGAGGCTAAAGGTAGCGAGGAGAGGAAGGATATGGGGAAGAGGAAGGTGGGGGAAGTACCTGGCTATTCAGATCTGGTCACCAAATACGGCTAAAGCCAATTCAAGCAACGTTTCGATTCTGAATGGTGGTCTTTCACCAGGGCGATTCTTAAAGTATCTACCACTCTGAAAACGTATCTACAACTGGTAGGTCCATCATCGGTATTTAACAAAATGTATTTGCGCACGCCGGGGTTGAATCCGCGATCTCTAGATTCGTAGTCGAGCGTCTTACCACTCGACCACGGAGGCCGCCGAATCTTGGAATCACAAAATTTGTCAATTATGTTTATTTCAGGGCAAACATTTACACATGCATTTTACCCATCGATATATAAACTACATATACTTGGTCCATGATTTTACCTAAATGACCACATTGAGAGTTTGTGCATAAGAATGGATCGCCAAAGAGTACGATTCTTTGGTAGACAAGCTTAACTTGATTGACATTATCCGCGAGAAGGCGACGATGTCAATTGTTTACGCATAACAGGCAAAAATAATCTTGGTGTTATAGTTGACGAAAATTTAAAATGGAACGAACAAGTCAGAAATACAGTTACGAGAGTAAGAAAACTTATATATACGAGGCCTGTTCAAAAGAAAAGGTGAATTTTCGCGGACTGTGTACATTCGATTATCGTTTTTTTTGTTATGTTGGTACACATATGTTTATCATACGTTAGCATTATCAGCCATTTTGGATTAGTGGTTTGTTTTAGACAACTGGAAAGGTTAGTCACGTTTTTGTGTGTTCTTCGATTTTTTACTTTTCAAAAAAATTGTTACAAACCCACAAAGACTATTTCAATTTAACAATTTCCACCAAAATTAGTGTCCGACCAAGTTCAATTGGCAACTTAGAAATCCCTAAATTCAAAACGAGTGCCTCACAATACCATTACTCCTTTCAAGGTAATAATTTTTTTAATTCTCTGCCGTTGAAAATTAAATTGGAAAAAATATATGACTTTTAAATCAAATATCAAAAAGATATTAGAAAACTCCACCAGTAAACACATATTCTATTTTATTTTTAAATAAATAATAATATATTAATAATAATAGATAAATAAAAAAATAATAATAATAAATCTTACATCACTTCTACTTTACACAGACACATCCTCAAAATTTTGTTAATCAGTTTTCGACATTGAATCGAACTCTTTATTGTACATTTCTTGATTTAAATTGTATTGTATAATTTTGTGATTTACCTACACGTATTTACAACGTAATAGCGTTGCTACCCAACCCAAACACGAGAATTGATTTCTCTCCTGGGCTGGGTCCTTTTGTTGAAAAAATAATAATATGTTATAAGAACTTAATATACTGTTTATTTTATATCAATAAAAAATAATAAAAAAAATTAAATTACTACTGTGTGTCATAACTCTTAACACGTTGAATGCATTAAAAATAATAAATATAGTATATTTGCGGCACGTTCCAGAGTGTTATACTCTAATTATCACCCTGGTGAAGTCCACCATTCAAAATCGAAACGTTGGTTAAAATGGCTCTAGCCGTGTTTGGTGAACAGATCTAAATAGCTAAGTACTTCCCAGTCTTCATCTTCCTGATCTCCTTCCCCTCTCCACTACCATCAGCCTCACAACATACCCCGATTGGGAATGCCATAGTCTCACTGGATTTAGACGGTTGGGAGCAGTTGGGAGCAGTGCTGTATTCACTATAAAAAAGCGCCTTTTTACTTGTTTAAGTGTGTAAAACTATAGACCGTATTGTATATAATTTTAATGGATACTTCATCACATTCTGAAGATCTGTTCATCATCAAATAGTTGGGCAACTCGTTGCGAAATCGGTTGTGATTTCAGAAATGGTGGGGCCGCTAAAACGGATTTAACTAAATATTTAAACGAACCGCGGCGCATCTTTTTAACAGTATTTCGGTAGCCCAACTCAACTTATCGTAGCCTTCCTTTAACTGGTCTAGCTGACAGCCTAACAGTAGTTCAAAACTGCAAATACACTTCTTCGGGCATAGCTGGATAAACAGACGTGGCCTACGTCTAAAACGGCTGTGTTCAACGTCTATGTTGGTCGTGTTGTGTTTGGTTCTACCGTGCATTCCTGTTGGCTAGCGGCGGATCTCCGCTCGGGCGCTCGTGGCCTTTTGTTAATATTAAATAACGGATAATGTGTGCTACCGAACAATACCCGACATTGCCGTGACGATATGCCATACAATGTATTATGATATGCTGTAGCGTCGTTGCTGGGGCCGGCAGTAGGAAGTGTTACAAAAAAAACACAAAATTCGCAAGGTCGCGGAACTGAGGAGATATCCAGAAATCGCTCAGAAAGAAATCTGTTTCGTAAGGAATGCTGTGTGTTATGAATGCAAACCGGCCGCTGATGGGTGGATATTTGATGGAACTGAGTACAAAGTACCTAGTTCTTTTGGAATGACGGCATTATTTTGCTGAGCAGATCAACGATCCAATGATCCGAAAGGATATTAAACCCTAACCGAGAGAATGCGAACTTTGCAGACACAGAGATGACAATATGTGTGAAGGAGGTTAGAACTAGGTCGGGGTTAGTTCTGAGGCCCTGGCACGAAACATCGGAATAAATTTTATCGGTAATTTTGAATCGTTAACGAGCGTGACTGCAGATCGCCAACGAACGAAAAACAGCTCACGTCGACTAAACATTAGAGATGGTCTAAAAGGAACCGATTCCTAGTAAATCACTGGAACCGTCGATATTTTTTCTCCGAGGAACCGGTTCCAAATTTTCGCAAATAAAATATTGATATCTTTTGTCCGTTCTTTTTCGGGTTTTTTTTGGGGTGAGGACCCGTTCCAGTTTCTTCGTAAACTCCTCAACTTAAATTCAATAGTCACGTAAATGCATTTTTTCACCCACATGAGGTAACAGAGTAAGGCGCAATGCGCCGTTCTATTGGTATAAGGGACAAGAGTTAGGGAGTCTAACTTTAAATGGGTATTCAATGATTAAGAATAAAAAACTTGTTTTTAAAATTTACTTCATACTCTATTGGACTCTATGGGTATTTAAAAACTTGTAATTTACTATACCACAGAAACAAAATAATCATATTATTGACCCACTCGACTCGACTAGAACACACACTGTTCTCTTGTTAGTATTAGTGTGCGCGTAGTGTCGCGACACGAAGTTCAAAGCCGCAATATACTTGCATTGGTGGCGCTAAGCATGTGTCACTTTCAAGGAAATTTAAAAACAAACCTGGTTCGTAGTACGAACGATCAAGCATGATCATTATATTCAAAGTATTCAAGCAAATTCAATGCCCACTGTTACCCTAGATCTAGTATTCATTATTGTCTATTCGCTTTACACTGCCATGTCACAATTATTGAACTCTGACATTCCGTACTCGCGAAATACAAATTATAATATATGCAGCGAGCAACTGTGGCTACGAGCCAAGTCGGTGCCAATTGAATTCACCAAAGAGTAGGTACCTACATATTATATTATTTATTTTCGCTGGCAACAAACAACACGCAGGCGAGCCTTTGTACATTTCCTCGGAGATGTTATTATAAGGAGAATTGAATAATGCGACAGGAATAATAAAGACGAGACAAAGTTTGCACGTTTCAAAAAGTCTGGTTTCGTTTCACTGCGGTGTGTGCTTTTCGTGTTTCACTATGAGAAAACTCACCATTCAAAAATGTAAATACAAGGCATGATTTATTTTTCGTACGTATACTTTGTTCCTACTGATTTTAAGTATTTAATTTTCGTTCCTTTGCAATGTTTCTTAGGACGGAAACGTACTATCCAAATATTTAAACTCTTTAACTCCTATTTGCGTCGAAAACAAAAAAAATGAAGAAAAAAACCTTTTCCTTACCTGTGTATACTTTTTATATATAGCTTCACGAGTCCTGAAGACAAAGAACTTCATTTAAAAAAGATATAACAAAAATAAAATCTTAAAATTCTTTCTGTGTGCTAAATAAAGTGGCAAAAACTCTTGAACGGTGAGTTCATCATCGTCAACACAACTATTTTCAGCCCACAACGTCATTTTCAAATATCCAATAACCTGTCAAAAAATAAGACAATACGCCATATTACGTGTTCCATGCTATTTTATTGTTTGATAAAAGTTTTATAACCTAGGTTGGGTAGTAAAACTGTTTTACGAATAAACTGTACGTTTTTTTTTTAACCCAAGCACGCATTTATGATTTACTTCATTCGACATCCAACGTAAGAAAAACCATTAAAAATCCTCAAAATTATTCAGTATTCATCAACACAACATCGTACTTAATAAAATAAATGAAACAAATAATAATGAAAAACATTATTTATTATCTCATATATAAATTACAACTTGATGATCCCCATAATAAATAGTAATACGAATCTCTTGTTTATCGGGGTGAGACATTATTATAAATATTAATATCAATCTACAATACAATATGAAAAAAGTGTTCTAAAATCTAGAAAAAGTACAATATAATTATATTATATTCGAACAGTCAAGCTTCACACATCTGCCAACGGGATATTCATCGAAAGTTTTAGTTTGAACTTCGCGCAAAGCGATCGGGATTGGGTTTCCTTATATGGATTAAATCCGTGTCAAGGTGGGCAACGCGCGGGCCGTGAAAAGCTGATTACCTGATTACTCTGCCAACACCACCTGTCAATATCAGACCAATACGAGAGGAACTCGTCACTAGATATTATTCTATTAAAATCAAATCGTTGAAAGAAAAGTAAGAGAAAAAAATGATATAGAAAAATGCGTGTTAAAAAAATTGTCCAGGAGCGCAGAAATTAATAAAGAAATACGCAGTATGTGCTTTTTGTTTTTTTTTCACGTGTACTATTATAAACAGCTGCCACCTGTCATGGGTCCAACACCGGAGGAATACGTCAAAGTGTATTAAAAATACAGCAGTGCATTAAAATTATCACAAGAAAAATGAGAAAAACCGAGTTAGAAAGATGCTAGGTCTAAATTTTGATGCGGAGCGCAGAAAACAGAACGGAGTTAAATTTGCAGTTTCCCGTGTCAATATTACAACATACTGCGCTATCAGATCCGTCTGAGACCAAGACGAAAGTAACCCTTAGAATATATTCTAAATCCGATAGTACGTTCAAATTGTCAAAAGAAAAGTGCGGAAAAATCGATTTACAAAGATTGCACTAAATAAAATAAAATAAATATCAGGAGTGCAGAAACAACACACAGAAATCTGAATGAAATATGCGGTATATTGAGAACTTCGTTAGGTATATTTACAGTTTCGCGTGTCATTTACTGTTTAAATCCGACTGGTCAAACTATCGAAACGTGCGGAATGAAAACACTCGGTGAAGTACTCTTGAGCAATGTCAAAATGTTCGGCCAGGAGGGCAGGCCGCCGCGGATGACAGGAGAACGCACGCGGTCTACAGTCAGTACTGAAGAGCCGCAGCTAGATGTGCAGCGAGCAGATGCAGGCTATAAATAACCAACTCTCGGCACATTCCTTCTGAGCGACGATTCGTCGGGAACCACGCCGGGGTTACTGAACCAACTCCTGGACTCCCGATACACTATTCTCACTCCACCCAATGCCTGGGTATGAAAAGCTGTTCCGGTATCTTCTCAAACGGAGGCCAGCCGCCAGATGATGCAAACGTTATTCGAACAAAAGCAGACCCGTTGAAATCTCGCTCAATGCTTTCCTAATATTATTATGATTATTTCAAACACAACAAATATTGGGAGCTATCTTCTATTTCAGAAGCGTGGGGTCCAAAAGAAGCAGCCGTTTCAAGACCGCATCATCATTAAACGTTATCTAAACAGACGATGATGGTGTTATAATTCAGCAATGGTCCACCGTTGTCATTGAACAAACGAGGCTGCAATCTTGTGTGAGGATGATCTTCCACGATGTTTCCAGAAGATTGTGTTTAGATTAGAGGTGTTTTGTGTTAAATATTCAGGGTGGCGTTTCGGTTAGATTTCGCGTCCAATGTGAGAAGACGCATTGGCAGACTGCTGGTAAGTAAAAATCGACGATGCGGCCGAAGTTAGCAGCTTAGGTCTAACGTCAAGAGCTATGTGGGTATATTTAGAACCGAGCGAGCGAGAGATCGCTTTGGCCAACATCACAACAGTTAGCGGACACGAACGGAAAGACCCAAATTTGATATGGTGCCAGAAGAGAGCGAAAGCCACTTTGCCAAAAACATTGTGTAGATATGTTAAAAGCGCCAGAATTTGGAACTAGTATTTAAATAATTTAACACTCTATTGAAATCAAGAAGAACAAATGAAGGTTACCCGAGCAAGAAATAATGTGAGACGATAAAATAAGAAGTAAGAAGATCTGTGAAAAATCACGGGACGTAACATGACTTGCCAAGATGAAAACTAAGAAATTTTGCTTTTACAGAATCAAAAAAATATTAGACACTTTCACCAACCTGATTTCCTAGATAGCCGTCAAAAGGGAAAAATCACCAGAGAGTCAATAATGTCCAATCTCTTGATGATTTTAGATTTTTTTGTTGCATGGAGTGTGGTGGCAATTCTTTTTAATTGTATTTTTTAAAGGCCTGGAAAAGCGTGTTTTGCCAATGAAAGATTGATTAACTTACGCACTTGAAAAGTAATTAAACAAAACATAATAAAACCCACTAAATATAACGAAGTTTAAAACACCCCAACCTTAGTATTATTTGGTAGTACATTCATAAATATTACACTAAGAACATTTATGTCAAATGCATTTGCCCGAAAAAAAAATGCTTCAGCCAACTTTCCACTAAAGACCTGTCCTAAGGTGAACAAGAAAATGTGAACTCACATTATTATTATAAAAATAAATAGCATATTTGCGCCTGGTTTCAAAGTGGAAATAACTCTCCAAGTCACCCTGGTGAGTTATCTATATTTAGTGACGAGATTTGAATAGCTAGGTACTTCTGCTTCCAGTCCTCACTTCTTAAAGCTTCACAGCATTCCAATCAGCTCTTCGCAGTTGGAACTCTTGAACGATATAACGATGAAACCGATATGTAAACGTTAGTAAAACGTGAGGTTATGTTATAAATAAATAAAGAACAAAGATAACGGGTTTACGTAGCAAGTGAAGCTTTATACCTTATAAGGATAAATAAAATATTTTATCATACATGTATACACAATTAACCTTCATTCTAACAAGTAGTATAACATAATATATTAGCAGAAAAATTATCTAGAATTCTAAAAGTAAGACGAGACGCTTGTAAAGATGTTTTCGGTATATTATTACTTTCATCTGTTGCAGGTGGGTATTCCAACCCCATCGATATTTGGCTCCAGGTGAAAAACCCGCCCCTAAAATTTTCCCACCCTAGCGAATGAGAATAGAATGTTTATCTAGCGGTTCATTGAATCCAACTTTCAACTATGGAACATAAGAGGGACGAAAAATAGATGAGGGATAAACAACTCCAGAGATAATTACCATAGAAATATGTAACAGATAGATTCGGAAGTGTGTACGTACTTCTGTATCCATCGATTGTTTGATCAATGATTTCGGGTATGTTTTATATAGGTGGGTACTGCCCATGATTTTGATCATTTAAAAAATATATATCATCGCCGGAAAGGCAAAAGGGCTGAAGCGCCATTTTAGGAAGTTTACACCGCACTTCAAAGTTTTTGTGTTAGAATAAAATTTATAAGTCTTCTGTACCTGGTTGGATTTTAAAAAAGTTAACTTAGGTGACTCAATGATCTCACTAAAGATACCTGAAGCGTCAAAAAGCTAAAAAAATGTCCCAAACTTGTGTCGTTTGAGTCAAGCATTCTCCATATGGTAAATATATTTAAGATGGCTGAAGGACCACACAAGTCTTCAGAATCAAAGAAGAAAGCATTCGACGCAGAAAAAAAGTAATCAAAACTACATATTTTCTTATTTAAGTTTTATGAGTTAACATTTTTTTCAAAATCCAGGTACTAAAGATTTATGAATTTTATTGTAAAACAAACAAAAAACTTTAAATTATCTGGTGTAAACTTCCCAAAATTAGGCTTCAGACCTTTTGCCTTCCGGCGACGATATGTGTTTTAAACAGCTTTATCTGAAAAACCTGATTCCAAAATCACTGAATTAATCTTGAATTATCAATATTACGCATGCGTCTAGCTTAAGGATTGAGTGCATGTGGACCTATTTGAGACCAAGGTCGGAAGGTGAAACGAATAAAAACAATATGATTATAGTTTTTGCTTAATCGCCAAAGGCAAAGATTTTCAAGCATACGAATAAACCTTATTTTTTATTCACTCTAATGACGCCCCCGACTCCACAGATAATTTTGTATATCTGTTCACTACCTACTCAACGTTTACTTGCGATTCAGGGAAAAACATTTGGGGATGAGAAAGATTAATGGAAAATCTATAAAATTTTCGCAAGCTTTTGGCAAACGGTCAAAAAAGCGGATAGAAAATAAGATAGCCAATAAAATGTAATTGCTAGAATGAAAAATGTTCATGCACTTCATTACAAATTCGTTTTTATTTGCATTTCGCCGGAATTTTAACCCTGCAATGGACTGTAATTGCGTATAATAATAATCAGTAAATAACCTTCATAATTTGTTAAAGCAACTATAGAAAAATCATAATTTGTACAGATCTACAGTATAATTATGCAGTTAGGGGCGTCGCTACGGCAGATATACCTACTGTACATAAAAAGAAATGATGAATAGAAATGAGATATGCCTATTTTGGCGACCTGCAGACATAAGTATCTGTAAGAATATTTAGGGACAAAATTAGAGGCAAATGAATAGATGGACGTGATGTAGGAGCGGTATAAATATGACCAATGGCACGATATAAATTAAGAATTTACGCTGACGATAGGCACAGATATCTGATGTCTCTATCCGCCGACTCTCCGAGCGGCTAAAAAAAAAAAAAAAACAATGTTCGCCGCAAGGCGTATAGGAGGAAGCATAGGGTTGTGTTTGCCATAGCAGGCCTAGAAGGGTGTTCTTGTGAATTAATTCTGTTTGAACATATTACCATAATCTCAAATGTTATAACTCTCGGGAAGTAACTAATTCATCGCAGAGAAAAATAAAAGCTGGTCCTTAGCGCGTATGTTACTACTGAAAAACAATTAGACTTTTTTTTTGAAAATCGTTCGACGATAAGAATGCGAATGGTAAGGGTCAGTTTTTATCAATCTAAAATATAAATTACTTACACCCTGAGTGCATCCTTGGAAAACGTATATTTATAAACATGATATTTTTGTAACAGATTCGTCAGAAACAATTTAAATGTGAATCTCGGGCGAATCCCCCGTTTTTGGGTGCTATTTCACCGTAATTGTATTATTGACTAACACCGTTATGATTGACTTTCTTTGTTGCAACTCAATCATTGTTCCTCAATCAACACTCTACTTATTATGAATACCACTCTCCATTGTCCAGAATGTCGAGACTTGTCAACTCAAGTCGAGGCCTTACATTTTTTGATGCAAATCAATTTTTCTTTTTGGTTGTTCAGAAAACAGACTTAGTAATATTTTCTATTGATATAAATCATTAATTCTATCAATTTGCTATTGCTTTATTGATGTGTATGTACGTAATATTCTTTGTATTGTTTTATCATTTCATGTTATGTAATGTTATTATTATTATTAGACAATAGTCCGTAAAAAACTTATTTTTTTATAAGCTTTACCTGGTCTAATACAACCTTGCATGTACGTATTGCTTACATACAGGTTTAAAAATCGATACAATTGTAAAAAAATCGAAAAGTTCTTACCTCAAACTATGTTTTCGAACATTTTTTTTTACTCTTATCGTGAAATATTTCGTTTGTAGATCAAATATGTTTATAACCTAAAATGTGACCTGACCTAACATAACTTTATATCTATTACCTACCTAAGCTACAAAATCTGTAGAAACATTAATGAAATCAAAACTAATTATTATTTGAAACAACCTTAAAAAAATGGAATGAATGTTTTGAAATCATGAAAGATTTCCGTGTATATTCGAGCGGAATCCAATGTCCGTTGGAAATTTGGACGTTTTTCTCTATTTTGGTAATCGAGAAATAAATGTAGGTAATCTTGGCATAATGAGGGGCTCGTTCAAATACCAAGATGAAACGTAACAAAAGATTATCAGCACGGAACAAAGCTATCTCTTACATAATGAAATTATCATCGCTAAATAAAGCCACGATTTTCAAGAAATATTTACACACCAGAAGCCAACATTACATATACAACACTTGATAAGCTGTTAATATTGTAGATCAATCAGTTTTTACAGTTTAAATCTAGCAAATATCTCCCGAAACTGACATTTCAAAATGTTTGAGTTTGACATTTCAATACAAACATGGACTGCTAATAATATTGATGGAACTTCTAATTAGTCATTTATATGTCAGAATTATGTCTGTATTCATACTGGTTTTATCGAAAAGGCCATCTCAGGGACGTACAAGTACAAGTACAAAAAAGATCAATTATTTAAAAGCTGAAGCATTTGAATTTTTCTCAGTTGAAAAGGTGGTATTTGGAAAGAACCGAGTGACATGAGCTTATTCAATTTTGCATCTACCCACACGTTTTTATCGGTTATATTGAATTGTTTTCGATTAAGTAAATTTATAAAACGGATACTGTAAAGAAAGAAAATTCTGCGATGATGAATAAGTTATAAATATAAGATTAGCACAAAGGAACACATTTTCTTATCTGGTGAAATTACTGCAGATTTAGACAAAACACACAATTTAGACGTTACTTAACGGAAATAATGATTTATAATACACGGTTTTCGACTGTCAAAATAAACATATTCGGTTATGTTTTTAAAAATAACGCCTAACATCATTTTGAATAATAGAATAATAACTGTTAGCAACGGTTAAAAATTATGTGCGTTCCGTCACAAATGGTGCAATGGAAAAAACAGTTTTAGCGGCACAAATAATTACAAAAAAATGTACACTTACATGACGATGCGGGATATAATAGACGATATCATATTAAAACACAGTATTCACTCAATAGGTCTAAATTTATAAATGCCTAAACACACCAAGCACGACAGATCAGCAGTACGAACTGTTCGCCATATTGTAAAATGAAGTCAATGTTTTGATCATGTGACCATCTTTGTTCCTTGGATGATCAATAGCCTAGCGGCGCAAGCGCAAAGCTCGAACCAGCAGACGGTTCCAAAGTAAACCACAGTAAACGGCATATTAGATTTGAAACTTTTATTTATTTTCATTTGAGGCTAACAAAGTACCCCTAGAAATTTCCTGAATATTAAAATACAATTTAAACATTTATATACCATGACACGATTTTTTACTTTACTTAAAAATGTTGTTTAAATTATGATATGGCAGGCAGAGTGTTGCACCCACCGCTCTATTCCACTGAAATAAACCATTTTTTATGATTATTAAGTAAAAACAGCAGTTATCTTACTAATATCGCAATGTCAAAAATTGTGCTTTTTATTTTTGTTTATTCCATTTATTTTTTTATAAAAAATATAAAATAGATTCAAAAAAATATTTAATACTACGACCTCCCAAACTAGGCATTTGCCCGTATCATGGTTGTCTGTATTCAAAATAATTATATTACATAATTTTGTATCATGTTTTTCCCAAAAGTAAGACCTACAATTAAGATCTACATTATGAATTAATATTTTCTGACTTTATTTTATTTTGCAAGAGCGTTTTTATTTGTCTTTACCCCTTTGTATCGAGGAATGTACAGTGTTTTGGTCCGGGAGAGTCGTTATCATGACGTTTCTTTCCATCGTGCGGTGGCGCCGTCCGGTGAGAGAAATCCGAAGCAGTCAGTCGATTGCCTCCTCTCGTAGGGATTTTGTACGAATTCCTACTAGTTTCACTTTGTACTACGAGGTAAGTGTCGTGCGTAAAACGCAGGTGCATTCAAGTTTTTATTACGGTGCAGTTTATTGTGAAATATGTGATCTGTGAATGGAAATGGCTTATAAATACCGAGAGGAATTAGTTGGCAAAAGATTTCTGTCAGTGAGTGGAGTTTCTAAGTTAAATGTTACCAAAATATCGGATTGGGGATGGAAGGCTGGTGTTATCAGAGCTGCCAGCCACAAAGATAACAAAAACAAAGATTTGCAGGTAATTTTAATTATAATATATAAGTAAAATTCCGTCTTGTGGTCGATAAGGTGAGAATGATTTTTGTTGTTTTTTAAAAAAAAATCACCCTTCGTCTGCGTTGCCACCTTTCTCCTAAGAAATGAGCCAATGGCCTGCCTTACTGGGCGTGGGCGGAAAGAAAATCTTTCGAATGCATTTTTCCCTGAAATTATAACAGAAAGCGCACCTGAAAAGGACCCCCACACATTCCTAAAGACTACTACTATCTTAAAAGTCGACCCCGTTTTGAAGTTATTCTTGTTTTTATATATTTTTCAAGACGCGCGCAAACTTAGTGCAATTGATTTTCTTTGTTGCATTTTCAATTTCTGTTGCAGTCTTTCGTAATTATTTTATTTTATTTTTTATTGTTACTGTAATGTTTCGCGTGCTAGGTGCATTCCAGCGTTTCTCTACTAGTTATTATCAATAATAACTTCCTTGGCAGAACTTAACAGTACTGTTGATAAAGATCGTTATTGATTTGAACTAATATAATATTCTCAACGACTTATATAGCTGAATAATTGGATAAGAAATAATTAAAATTAATCACTGGGAAGATATAATCTAAGGTAATTGTTACAATACATTTCTCGTGGATACCTTAATTACCATCAATTGATTACATTCGAATTTTGGGCGGTAAACCGTTTTTGTCCCGCTAGGTACCTACGAGAAATAACTATCGCCATAAAAAAGGAATTCCTTCCTTTTAGATACAACATGTAGGAATGTAGGTGTACTGCGTGAATGACCCCATTAAGAGTTTCATAGAAACTGGATTCTATTTTAGATGAAATTTGAGTAGGTACCTACGCGAAAAATCTTTATTTAACTTTGAACGCTTTTTGTGTAAGTACTAAACTATTTTGGGTAAGAACTTGAGGCCTAAAGGGTAAATATTCATATTTTACAGTTTTAACCTATTTCCAAAGGACATTTACTTGCTGGGGCCTGGGGAATATTAAATGCGGCAATTTAATATAGTTACTATTATTTATTTAATAATAATAAGTCAATAGTTATAAGCATTCTAGACTTGTATTGGCTTTAGTCTTGGGCGCGTTTCTCCTTAGCCTTGGGCATAGAAGTTTCTATACTATCTTCTAGAATGTTTTTACATTAAGAATTCCATTAAACTCTGCTTGATTTCTTACTTCTTCTAAATTCTAGATAGTTATTAATAATATTGTGCACATTTAAGAAGTACATAAGTTAATGTATTCTCAGTATTTTTTCGTATAGGGAAGCATACAATTTCCACCATGAACTACAAACCAAAACCATTTTTTAATCTTCTGAAACTTCGGAACAATATCGATGTATTAGGACTTGTTGTATTAGGACGTCTTGATGTATAATAGGTCTATAAGACGTTATCTCGTTATTTTATTAAAACACATTGTTGCAAGCACACATATTTATATGAATTGCAACAATGCAACAGAATAAATGATACGCACTGACCTTACTCAGTGGCATGTCAACAATATAAGAAGATATTGTTTTATTTTGAGGCTTATCGGTGTGTACTTGTCTTGAGTCAACATTAATAAATTGTCACGAATCAGACGACCGTGTTTTGGTCTGGTCCACCTAAACAAAATTTTAAGACTTTAAGTCTTTCTTTATAACCTTCCTGTGAAATCTTTCATTGTGATAGTCCGTTGAATTTTCATTTGATTATGAACAATGTAATCATTTTCATTAGTTGCATAAAGAGCATTAAAGTACTACTTCCATTCTTAAATCTTCTGGACATACATGGCCTGTTCAAAAGAAAAGGTGAATTTTGAATTTTCGCGGGCTGTGTACATTCGATTATCGATTTTTTTTTGTTATGTTTTTTGAGGTTATTTGCTATATCTGTCCGTTTGTAAAAAAGGTGTGTCCTTGAAAACCCTAGCCACGCCTATTCAGAGTAGTCAGGCAAAAGTCATCAAAACTGACTACCCTGCTTTGGATGGGTAGGTCTCTATGTATATTAATACTCTAAGGTAAAATTTATAATCGCTCCACCTTCATATTGTCACAATAGCTTCGGTGTTTATTTTTTCGGTGTCATTTAAGAAAAAAAGTTTAACTTATCTCAATTCTCTCAAAGGAACTTTATAGGTTCCCTTCACCCCTTGGTTTACTGAAAACCAGGATATACCTGTGTCAGTCCTACCAAAAGGGTTCAAACGAGTACTCTCGCTCTGACTTCATTGAAAGCTAAGAAAACCGTGAATTAAGTCTCTGGTCTCAGTTATACCACAGGAGGCTGAAGGGCGCATGAGGCACCGCTAAAAACTTGCTCTCTTCCTGAACTGAAACATGACCTTTTATAGGTCATCACAGCTGTGAATATCCCTTCCAGGAGTTACATCTGCGAACTTGGGCGGCGGGGGTGAATCTCAACCAAAAGCATTAAACTTCCTAATTAGTAAGAGATTTTTTACTTTTGAAAAAATGGATCAAAGAATATGTATTAAATTTTGCGTTAAAAATGGAATAAAGTGCTCCAACCCACTTAAAATGTTGACTGTGGCATTCGGCGAGTCTACTTTGTCTCAAAAATGGGTTTATAAGTGGTACAAGCGCTTTAAAGAAGGCCGAGAAGATTTTAATGACGATGAGCGTCCTGGAGTTGTGGAAAAACAAATCATGGATTTTATTCTTTGATCCATTTTTTTTCAAAAGTTAAAAATCGAAGAACACACAAAAACGTGACTAACCTTTCCAGTTGTCAAAAACAAACCACTAATCCAAAATGGCTGATAATGCTAACATATGATAAACATATGTGTACCAACATAACAAAAAAAAATCGATAATCGAATGTACGCAGCCCGCGAAAATTCAAAATTCACCTTCTCTTTTGAACAGGCCATGTACAAAACATACAAGCTCCAAATGCAATAAATTTTCGATTAAAAAAAAATACTAACGCACATTGCAGATATTTGACTTTAATTGAAGTTTAAAAACATTATAAAATGTAGGATAAGAAATAATTTTTTTTAAATAACTCATTCACAGATTATAAATTACCTATTTATAATAATGCTCATAAATAAAAAGACACTGATATTCACTTTACAAATGTCGATTACGCATATTAATTTTTGACGGCCTGCATGGTCGAGTGGTAAGACGCTCGACTACGAATCCAGAGGTAGCGGGTTCGAACCCGGCGTGCGCAAATAAATTTTATTTAATTAATATGTGTTATAACACATTTAATTGAAATATATATAATAAAATAAAGTATATTTGTCGCACGTTCCAGAGTGGTAGATACTCTAAGTATCGCCCTGGTGAAAGACCACCATTCGGAATTGAAATGGCTTTAGCCGTGTTCGGTGACCAGGTCTGAATAGCCAGGTACTTCCCAACCATTCCCTTCCTCAGCTTCTTCCTCTCCCCACTATTTTCAGCCTCACAACATGCCCCTATCGGGGATGCCATAGTCTTACTGGCTCTAGACGGTTGGGAGCAGTTGAGACTTGTGCGGTATTCACGTAATAAATAAAAAAATAATGCTTTTCTAACGTCATATTTTCAAACGCCTTTTTCTCAGTTTCATCTTTTTGGGGTTGGACACTTTCTGCATAACCTCTATTTTTATGTGAGTTGATCATGGTTTTCAAAAACTTTTCGGCTATGGTCATTACTCACAGCAAGACAAAAGGCTGTTTCTCTTCGACCTTTCTCAAGCACATCACTGTTGGAAGTGTATATATTATGCACCAATACACACAATCCTATGTATGTGTTATTCGCAACCTAACCTAAATGACGCCATTTGTACTCGAAAATACACGTTACCAAGTTATCTGAGAGTAAAAATGTTAATCCAGTTCACTTCGCTTTAGAAAATGCAGCAAACTTGAGACAATCCGTCTTATTTCAGTGCATTTCGTGATGCATCGAGCGACGAAGGCCACTGCAGTTATTATAACGTCATCAGTCCTCTACTTGCTCCCCGACAGCCCGGCCACTCGCTCGAGAGATTAACTCATAGAAGCACTGAAGATATCATGGATAGAAGTGTGTTGTGGGCGTGTCCGTGCGCCCGAAGTAAGCTCATTTTTTCCTTACTTCTGATGGAATTGATAAAAAAATTAAAATATCGAAATTATTTCTTCATGATTTTTTTAACGCTGTTTTCGTTAAAAAATCACCTAAAGGGCGCTTTACAACTTAATTTATCTAACCTACAACTGATCATTAAGACATTGAACTTATAACTAGTTACTTACAACTAAGGTTGGTGTGTTTCAAACCTTAGTCACATTTGACATCGTAACATTGGACATTCAATGATTAGCGCCATTTTGTTCTTTATACATTTGAATGGTCTCTGTTAAACACGGATTTTCGGTTCGTTTCAGGTTAAAAAAAAAAAACATTGTTAACCACTCGTTTTTGGCAGATTTCCCCTCTGAAAATAACTAAATAAAAACTAACAAATCAAGGCAATTACATGTTTAAAGTGTTAATGTTTTGTTTTGTCTTCTTTTGTCAAATTTGCAGATAAATATTTATTAAAAAAAAATCGTGTATGGTAAAAAAAAATCAGTGCCTTGGCGATTCGTCGCATGGTCCAATTGCGCCTGCAAGGGATCAGGCCTGGATATACCTTATCTTATTATCTGTAGGGTGTAAATAAATAGTTTCAGTTTCTTTTTTTACACTACGCGTCTACTTCTGTACCTTACTTTATTATTTATTTATGTACCACTATCATTTATCTCTCAAATTGTTTAGTGAATAGCTGTATTTTTGAGACATTTTAAAATAAATTAATATTTGTGACCAAGCGCATATTAAAATTTAATGTAACGTAAATCAATTTCACTGTGTCTATCTTGGGCCTAGAAGTCGAAAGGTGTTATATATCATATAGATCACACTTCTAGGAATTACCTGTTCAGTGGCTGCATTGGACCAATGAGTAACTGCATGTATATCTTAAAACGATCATTGGGAAATACCTCCACTTTCCAGCCATAGTGGGAGTTTTTATAAAATAGATTTCGTAAGGTTTGTAAAACGATTAGTCAGTGATATTTTGATAGATTTCTGAAGATAAAAGACAACCTTATTTAGATATAATCCTACCTCTGAGAGCTCCGTTATAACCTCTATTTTTTATACATGCGTCGTTTATAAGAAGAAGGAGAAGTTGTATCTATATATATAAATAAAAATAAATATATATACGAGGCCTGTTCAAAAGGAAAGGTGAATTTTGAATTTTCGCGGGCTGTGTACATTCGATTCTCGTTTTTTTTTGTTATGTTGGTACACATATGTTTATCATATGTTAGCATTATCAACCATTTTGGATTAGTGGTTTGTTTTTGACAACTGGAAAGGTTAGTCACGTTTTTGTGTGTTCTTCGATTTTTTACTTTTGAAAAAAATGGATCAAAGAATAAAATCCATGATTTGTTTTTCCACAACTCCAGGACGCTCATCGTCATTAACATCTTCTCGGCCTTCTGTAAAGCTAATTTATTTTGAACAGGCGATGTATATATATTTATTTTTATTTTTTATCAGCAGTATATCTTAAATTTTTTTTTTGACGAGTTCTTATTTTCGCCCTCCTGATCTGTACTGTTGATTCTGACTTGTAGAGCAGATGCACTTAGAAAGGAATGTCAGAAGATTATATTACGCCGAAATTAATAGAAGGATAAGTTGGGGGCAACCTAGGAAGACATGGGACGATCAAGTGATTCGAATACTTGAGACGACGCATATCAAGAGTCAGCATAACATAATAGAAGAGTAAACATGATAAGATTTTGATTTGGAATAAAGTAAATAGTATTTGGTATTTGGTATTACATCCTCTCTGCCTACCCCTACAAAGATTGTTTTTGTATAAAATCTGACAGGAGTGTTTATATAGCAGCCTAAGGACCAGCTGTTTGACCTACGATCTGCAGTCGGTCTTAGGAACGATTCCAAATTACCGACATTGTCGATAAAATCTATATCGATGTTTCGTGCTAGGGCCCCTAATCAAACAACCCAACATAAAATCAAACAAACCGCTGTCGGGCAGAGAAACTTTAAATGTCAAAATTTCAAAATGGCGCTTATCGTCAATTTGTGACGATGTCAAATGTGACAGTTTGTCAAACATCTGGCCCTAAGTGAAAGCAAATAACTCTATAGGCTAAAATTAGTTACGGACCGAGTTTGAAACTAGTGTACAGCTTGACATACTTAACTTTACAGACCGTTAAAGCAGGTACCTACTAATGAACGAACTGTTTTTTTATCCACCAAATCTACACTAGCGATGCCACCAAATGCTAAGTTATCCGTGTCAAGCTGTAATGACTCTCACATATTATAATCTTTTTTTGCAATCTTCTATAATAATATAACTACATTACGCCGCAGTCATATACTTACACTTTACTTGCTAACTTATTTTAAAAGTATTATGCTATGACGTATACCCGTACTACACTCTTTTGTGCAATTATAAACTTGCATTTTACATACTAACGTTTTTTGTAAACTCTTTATTTTATGTTAAATACTTGTCACTTACTTTACTCCTTTGTACAAATTACAATGTATTTATATTAAAAAGCCTACAAGGCGTCAATAAATAAATTACCCAAATTTCATTTTCGAACAAACTGTTGCTACTTTCGAGTTGTGTATTTACGTTTTGAAAGTAAACAAACCTGAAATTTGGCACCACTTGGCACACCGATTATGTGTGTGTTCGTAAATCTACGAAAAGACCTTATACTCATTGTAAACGTCAAACTGACAGCGTGTTTATAGAAAAAGCGCGTAGCATTAGCGAGAATGGCCAAGCGCCAAATTCTACGTCAAAAAAACGCCACCGAAATTTTTACCCTCGCTTGAATGCGACTTATCGTAAATTACAATAATATTTACTGTCACTACTTTGTTTACTTCGGTGTTGTATTGATATCTGGTGATCCAACGATTTAACTATGTCATTATTATCTTTTTAACTTTAATTTCCAGTTGTTTTCAATGTATAGGCTCGTGCTGGTAGGTAATAATAATAATTCTTTACTAATTTACATAGCGCCATTTTCGTGAAACATCACCTCAAGGGTGTTTTACAGAACTTAAAAGCTAAAGCTAAATTGGACTTAGTTATGCAGAAAACGTTCAACATCGAGTTTTTCATGTTTTCCTATAGATAAATACGAGATTTATATCTGCTGAAAACATCCAAGCTCCAAATACAATAGATTTTTGGTAAATATTTTTTTTACTAATGCACATTGCAGATTTTTGACAAGTTTAAAAACATTATAAAATATAGTATAACATAAGAAATATAGTTTTTTGAAAAACACATTGATAGATTATAAATTACCTAAAAAAACACTGATATTCACTTTAAAAACGCCTTTTTATCAGTTTCATCTTTTTAAGTTTTCTTCATAACTACGTCCAATTTACCCAAAGTTATTGCTAAAATTACCTTATTGATATTTACATATTAGTTATTTACATTTGTCGCAGGCTGTGAAAAATTGACGAACTTTTTGTTTAGCAGTAGATGGAGGATCGCGGATCATTACATGGAAATGTATTATACTGGTGAATTTAGATGGTAACGGGTTAGCTTAGCTGTGTAAATTAGGGTAATTCTGTAATTTATGGATATGATTTTCTGAATAGAAGATGTCTTAAATGCCTTTGCGTATTGTGCGATAAATCCGACATTTATTTTGCATAAACAGTTTTCTACCAATTACATTTCAAAAGCGATAAAAAAATACAAAAATGGTTATCATAATTATACAATTATAAAAGTATATAATTAAGCTAAAACTTAATAGTTAGTTCTTGCTTAAACTTGTTGTAGCCCGTGTGAAAAATATCCAAATTTCCTCCGAGGCAGTTAATTGACCTAGTTATTGTTCCCAGGGGCATCACCATTTGTAAGTTAGTTCTACGGAAGAAACAGAAGCCTGTGTTGGCGGCCTCGCGTGAAATTATCAGAGACATAAAATCCAATTTCCGCCAAGATGTCAGGTTTTAATAATACATCGTTCAGGAGTTTATGAGCAAAAAGCAGTAATGCTATATCCCTCCCTGAACTAAGGCTGCAGATACCCAGCATTCCCGAGATAAATGCTGTTGGAAACAGCCATTGGTAAAAACCAAACTCTCTCATGTAGAGGAACCTTAAAAAAATCTTTTGAATTTTTTCGACCATTAGTACATAGGCGGTTTCCTTTGGCCCCCATACCTGAGATCCACTCTCGAGAATGCTACGGACTAAGCTAAAGTAAAGCAGCCTTATCACTGCAAGATTTGTCAACTCCTTTGAATTATGAAGGACAAAACCCATCATTTTTGTGGCTGATTTGCAGATTTTTCAATGTGATTATGAAATGTTAAATGATCGTCAAACACTGTCCCCAAGTCCTTACAAGTTGTCATATGCTTCAGAGACGTATCTTTTATTTTGTGATTGAAATATACGGTCTTGTGTGACCTCGTGAAGCACATAACCGAAAATACAATTCGATTATTATTTAGTTTTTTGGAATCAAATCCCTCGAAGATGCCCATCACTTTAATCAATATAATTGCTTTACATATCTACAAGGTTATCTGTGCATGCGGCCAAACGAAAGAAAGATTTTTTTTATCCATCATTTTTTTTTGGATTCACAATATCTAAATTAGCAACGCCCCGACGATATATATATAGGTAAGTATGTCGATCTGTAATCAATTTGTCTATAGTGATTGGTGAATCGGATACATTGTATAGATAAACGAACTGTGCCAGTTCGGTAATGCATACCGTTTTCGTTTTTCTCACACCGTTATGAAATTATGCAAATAAAATCAGAATTTGCATTCGAGTGTGAGAATATGGTATACCTCGATCGTGAGACGAGTGGGAAACACTGTCACTTTCTAGACCAGAGATCGACAACCCGTGTCCATCTTATCATTAGCCTTGCAATAGACAATTAAAATGATTTTTTTTTAAATTATAAAAATATATATATATTAATGATTTAATAAAACAAATTGATTTAACTTTATCCCACTTTTTAATTTTTTTGACTGCACCGGTTTCAGCTTATAACCATGGTATAATTACATGATTATATTTAATGTGCACTTTTGCATCTAGACATTACAATTAAGATGGGAAAACCTAAAATAAACTCATTAATAATCAGTATTCACCAACTTTGCATTATATAAATACATCGTAAAATCATATTTAGAGAAATACAACTGTAACCCATCTTAAAATAAAAATTCATACCAGATAGATATATAAAATAATAAACTAAAAGTAACTTGTAACTAGTAAAATCATGCAGCAATACTGATAAATATAATTAAAGTAAAATCATGGTTTACTACCCCTGACTTCCAAAAAATAGTATATAAGTCATAGAATAAGAACAACCTGTACTAGTCTGAAGATGGCCGTTACAGGCTGAAACCGGTCCAGTCAAAAAATAATAAAAAAGTGAAATAAAGTTATAAATCTGTTTTATTAAATCATCAAAATGGAATTCCACCATGAATTAACAGTTACAAAATTAGATATATATTTTGTTGTTGATAAAATAGTTTTACACCAATGCATGCATTGTAAAAGCGATAAATAACACAAAAATATAATAAACATAATTATACAAGATATAGGTAAAATAAGCGATAAAAATAGTATCAAGAAAAGGTTTTACGTAAGTACATAATATAGTTAAAACTTAGTAGCTAGTTTCTACTTAAACTTGCTGTAGGTCATGTGAAAAATATCCACATTTTCGCGGGCATCACAATTGGTGAGTTAGTTCTTCTCATGGGAAGAAACAGTATCTTGTGTTGGCGGTCTCGCGTGAAATTATCAGGTACATAAAATTCTATTTCAGCCATGATTTCAGGTGTTGCTGACAAACCGTTCAAGAGTTTATGAGCTAAAAGCAGTAATGATATATCCCTCCTCGAACTAAGACTGCGGATACTTGTAATGCTCCCTAACAATTTAACTTTTGATTGTAAGTCCGAGTGTTTCATTCGTGATATAGATTAAACCATTATTTCATGTTTACTCCAGATATCAGGGAGGTTGTTGAAATCCCATAAGTTCCAAATAATATATAGAAAAATACAAAGAAAACAAATAAAATTACACGAAAATATTGTAATAATTTTTCTAAAAATTTATACAGCTTTATTTAAACATAACTTATTTGTGGTTAAATTGGTTACCTCCACACTTCAAAATTCTTATTGTTTGGTCTTTGTTGTTATTGTTAGTGAGTTTATAATTGTTCTATAAGATACAGTCGAACTTGGTTAAAACGATCACGGTAATAGCGAGGTCACGGCTATAATGAGCAGTTACTTAATGATATGTCGGTTCGGGCTTATTTTCATACAATCGTGAGGGGTTATAAGTGTTATAACGAGGTCGCTTTACTGATGTAAAGTTCAAATAATATTGTCAAAGCAATGCGCCCGAGTATGAGAAGAAAACCCAATTCTCAAAACAGTCTAATAATGTCATAAATAAGACATAAAAAGCCGCCCGTCCGGCACGGCTGACAACGCAAATCACGTTAAGGAGGGTTTATAATCCCTGATAGTTGTCGCTCTAAGGGGCTATTTCACCACCTCTCAATAAACTACTATTCATTAGTTAACTCTAATCATCGGAATATTCGTTAGCTATCTCTTTCCGCAAGTTTGGCTGGCAACGTCGCTTTTTTTCAAACCTTATCCCGTCTGCTGTCACGTCTGTCAATACAATGCCGTTATTTCTAACATAAACTAACTTTCACAACACAACATTCGCGCGCGAAGCTCATTACATCCCTCTCACCAAATAGTTAAACGCGTCTCTATATTTAAATAAAACATATTTCTATTTTATAACTTTATTATTAAATTATATTAGTGAAGTGCATTGGGGAGTGTCTATTATTGCTTGGTGAAGGTTGATAGTTTGTAAGCATGAACATGTTGTATGTGGGTATATTGTACTGCCAAAGATTGTTGTTATTTCATAGTATATTCCGTGATATATTGTGAAGGCGTATATTAGAATTACATACCGTGTGCTTCTTGGAGAGATTTTATCCTTGATTTTGTATCTCCTTTACGGCATTTTTTGTCAAGCGAAATCTTGACCTAAACTCAATGTCATCTAAGACGTATAAAAATTGACTCTTGGTTTGAAAACACGCGGTCTACGTCTTTCCGCCATGTCCTGTTCGTCTAAGATATTTAAATCTTCAACCACTTCCATAATTACAGTAAAAAATCAACTTCAACAGAAAACTCGCCTACTGTCAGCTGTCAAAACAGTACGCCGCCATTTTAAATCAGAAGGTAGATACTAACTTGTGCACTTTACGTTGACAGCTTCTTGAGAAGTGGTGAAATAGCCCCTGAATAATACAATAAAGTTATAAAATAGAAATATGTTTTATTTAAATATGGAGACGCGTTTAACTATTTGGTGAGAGGGATGTAATGAGCTTCGCGCGCGAATGTTGTGTTGTGAAAGTTAGTTTATGTTAGAAATAACGGCATTGTATTGACAGACGTGACAGCAGACGGGATAAGGTTTGAAAAAAAGCGACGTTGCCAGCCAAACTTGCGGAAAGAGATAGCTAACGAATATTCCGATGATTAGAGTTAACTAATGAATAGTAGTTTATTGAGAGGTGGTGAAATAGCCCCTAAGAAGCATTTCTATCAAGTACTGTGCGTAGAGTTTATTATCAGTGTAATCACAAATTAAATCATTTCGTAGTTAGTTAAGCAAGATTTTCGTAAAAAAAAAAATGTGTTACTTTATAATATGCAAGCTTTCATACCCTGGCGTAAATATCGATATTAGTAGGTAGGTACTTTGTTTATCTACCTACGTTTATAACGAGTAACGGCCATAAGGAGCAAATTTGGTCGGTCCCTTCTCGCTCGTTATAACCATGTTTGACTGTAGTTAAATATTTTCTCCTTATTTTGTGAATAGTGGTATATATATTATTGTACAATAAACAAATTAAGATATTGATGTGGAAAGACAGTTGTAAAATTTGGAGACCGTTCATTTCAATAAACTCGGTCTAAATTTTTGGAATAAACTACTTTTAATGAACTGAAATATACATTTATTTAAAATTATTACATAAAAATATGATTTTAAATAATAACAGCGCTATATAAAATAATCAAATATTAAGTATAAATAAGTAAGGTTACTTTATTTGAAAATACTGCCTTACTTTGCTTCGAGATTATTTTCATTGCACACATAGTAAAAAATAATATCGTTCGTTATCTTTTCACTATCTCTTGTCCTGTATTTCTCTTAACTGCTTCGAAAAAAGTTTATTTGTGTTGCTTTACGAGTTGACGTACATAAAATACAATACTTACTATATTTGTTTTAGGTTCTTACATATTTCTTATCTTAGACGTAAAAAGTATTCTATGTCTAAGATTTAAAAAACAATTATACAATACGTATTCATAAAAAGCATTTGCTTTGTGACTTGCAATAATTTTAATATATATAGTTAAAAAACCATTTTATTTTTATAAATAAAAGGCAACAAATCAGATATCTTTGGAAATCAAAAATTCCCTCAATATTTTTTCCTAATAAATAAATCAAAAATATCACGGTATAGTCCAATTATTGGCATGTTTCAAAAACCGCTCCGTTCATCCCATACACCTCTCACCTACCCCATCCCCTTGGTTCATCTCCCCCTCTAACACCTAAATATGTCATTCAGTATTTATATTTTATTTGATGTTAGTTTTAATATTGTCCTAACGATTGAAGGATAGGTAGGTACTTCCGAACCCTTCCGAAAATTAATTGAATGCAATTAAAGTGGTTAATAACTACCTAATGTGTTTAAATATATTAAATTTGTTATCCCGTGAAAAATCATGGGATGTAGCTTAATTTGCCAAGAGAAAAATATTACTTGCTTTAATAGCTAATATGTAGCTTTTGATCGGTCGGTAGCTGAGTGGACAAACGCGTCGGATTCCCACCCCAGCGTCGTGGGTTCGATTCCTTTGCTGGCTAAGTCATCCAACATTGCACAAGCAAAAATTTTCCGCTCATTATGATGGTAGTAGGAGATTTTCAAATATTGTCAGGTTATTCGTAACCGGGGAATGTTTGTTTTTCTTTTAAGAAAAAAATACACCATTTCAATTATAGAATAATGTCTACTAAAATACATTAGAGGTAGGTACATTATTGGGTGAGTATGTATTTGAAAAGTTCTCCCTCCTACATACCTATGGACGTGATTGTTTTAATTTTAGATTTTTACTATGTTTTAATTTACCTACCCACCGCTGTTTTACATTATCTGAGTATCGTGATTTGTTAGGTTTAGTGTTTACAAGCCCAATGGTATAAGCATAATTTTAACGTATACTGTACCTATTAAATGTTTTTTATCAAATATAGTCGTTGTTTTCAAATATTATCAAAATAATATCAGACCTGCTTTTTCTTAATTCTATGAATGTTTTGAATGCCTCTAAAAATCAGGTTTTTTATGATGATTTTTTAGTTGAACGAGGAAACTTATAGTTCAGGGTTAAACTTAAACTTACGTAACCGTAAGTCTGACTTAAAATTTGAACCGCAGGCGCAGGTTTAGTTCGTGAAGATTAAATAAGCCGAAATTGAATTAGAATATTCTAGTCTTCAGAATACGAGATTCATCAAAAGTCTTTGTGGCCTTGAAAAAGCAAAGGTTAAAAAAATATATGTTGTCTCTTATACATAATAATATGATATTTTAAAACTATCTATTTCGGAGTTTCTTTTCATCTCATAATAAATGCTGTTCAATTAGGTAAGAACCGACAGTTATCGACAGACGCCGGTATCTGAAAAAATATCCTTGATATGAGTGTCCTATGGAAGACTAAGGACAATTAATTATTATCAAGTAATCCCGCCATTTTTCCTACTACCTACCCTGACCAAAACCTCTGTGCAGGCCGCCGCTTCACACACACCCTTACTTCGTTACACCATAAATAATATTTATTTGGCCGTGCCAAATAAATCTGTCTCAAAGACTTTTCACGGAGAAACAAAGAATTACGGTTTCGTCTGGTTACCCATTGAAGCTCAGGCTTCTAACCCCCCAAATACCTCCTGTAACCCCTTCAGCGTTGCCCTCTAGTTTTTTGCACTAGACACGGACATTGCCTTCAGACCCCTCGTAGGTCTGAGGCCCGCAGTCCGCAGACGACCTTTTGAGGACATTGAGCCGCGAGGAACTAAACTGGCTTATTTTACGTTCGAACATAATATTGTATTATAGCTTGGGCATCGTAGACTGAACTGACGGGAAAACCTCGCACCCAATACTTTATCGCATGTATTTGACTGAGTACCTATGAATTGTGATTAATTTGATGCCCAATTCAGTGCATTTTGTGATTATAATCATATTCGGCAGCAAAATAATATGAACACGAAACATCAATATAGATTTTATCGACAATGTCGGTAATTTGGAATCGTTCCCGAGCCCGACTGCGGATCGCCAACGAACATACGATGATCATCGGAATCAAACCTAACCTAATCTTACATAACCTGACATGACCTAACCCTACCTTATCTCACCTGAAATTATACACCTAATAATAATGATTTCGTTCTGGTATAAAATTAACGTTTTTAGGAACGTAATCCAGATTATCATTTAAATAAATTTGTACCCGGAAATTATTTTAGCTGTCCATTGATTGTATTTCAAATAATCGCTATCTGGTGCTCATTTATAATTTTTGATGTGCAAGTGTTATTATGGTGACTGATTACATATACTATCGCAAGGCATTTTGTGACATAGCTTTGCTATTTATTAAAATATTTCCATACATTCCGATAGAGAGATTATTCATTTAATTTAATGTTGGTGATCATTAAAAAAATTTAAACGTCGAATGATACCTATAATAATTTATATACTGATAAACAAATATTCGTCCAAATTTTGGTTTATGCCTTGCAGTTTTTTTGGCAGTCTGAATCCACGTTCAACTCCCTGAATTATCATCCAAATTGTTTATCTACATGTAAGAATGGGTCGGTAACCTGATTTCGGTTAACTTTGTTTTGACATTGCATTGTAATGAATCATGGCCTCTTTAGCTGCTGCCTTGGTACACGCTTTATTTTACTGTAAATACTTACTGCCAAACCAAAATAAAGGTAAAACTTCTTGCTCCTGGGGACCTAGCACGCAACATCGATATAGATTTTATCGAGTGTCGTTAATTTTGAATCGTTCCCGAGCCCGGCTGCAGATCGCCATCGAAATTACGACAATTCACGTCGACTAAATTAAGTATGTTTAATCCACGTGAGATGTCGTTTGTTCGTTGGCGATCTGCGGGCAAGTTCGGGAACGATTCCAAATTACCGACATTGTCGATAAAACTCTATATTGATGTTTCATGCTAAGGCCTTTGAACTGTTTAATTTTTGTTAGGAATGCATTTTTTTTAAACAATTAAACAATACAGATTTATAAGTATTTTACATTCTTTAAAACGCATTTTGAAAGAAACGCAACATGTACAGAAATGAACAATTGCAAAAATAGAAATATTAAAAAAAACTCCGTTTTAACCACTAAATTTATTTAAACCGATTTCCAAGAACCCTTATTTTGTCAGGATAAAATTTAAACTAACAAAATATATCTACGTAGTTAAAGTAAATAGGTAACCTCAAAGCAAGAATATATATAGAGAGAGCTAAACATTTTTACCCAACCTATACAAATTTACGCTTTCTCCAGACTTTTACGTCGTAAACCGTGAGAAAGAAAGAGATAAGACAAGTTCTCACACAATATTGCTCCGCTTTTAGGTATGTAAGCATGTTCTCCGTCTCCGGCGACTTCGCCCACTACGTTTTGTTATGCGACATAACAGGACAGAACTCAACGGTTTTTAGGTTATATCCTACATTTTTGTATAAAACACTACTGTGAAAAAGTGGTTATACAAATAAACAAAAACATTATGTCGACATGTGCTATGAATGGATTTATAAATACCGTAGCCCTAGCCACGCCCCAGTTAGGCAAAAATCATCAATGCTGACTAGCGCTCTCTCCTAGTATATTATTGCTCTGAGGTCTTAACGGCTGCTAAGATCTGACTACTGTACAAGATTGACAGGGTTAGGGATTTAATCTGTCATGACGATGACCTATGGGTCATCAGGTCATGACAGATTGTGAGGAATAGGTGAATTGACTTAAGAATACTGGAGCACGAAGCAAAGTCAGGAAACTGGAGAAAAATGCCCAGAGACAGGAGCTGGTGGAAGCACTTGTATAAGAGGTTAAATACCACCCAGGATATAGCGCCTTGATGAAGAAGAATGTGTTTCTTATTTTTAATACATGATCAGTGGTGTTCGTTACTTTCTTTTCGGTGATAAGAAAAACGAAGCTAAGTATACATAAAAATATGTATAATACTAGATTAAATAATACGAAATTCTTGCAAAAAATAAATCTCCACTTTCAACAATACTCGCGAAATTTAGCTGATCGCACCCGAGCGCCCCACCGACCTTCATACTATAACGTGTCAAAAGCAATAACTACATATGCTCAAACGCCGCCTACGTCAAAGTAGATTATTCTATGTTTACTAGACTACAAAAAATATGTATACCGTGAGCTGTTGCGCGTTCAATTGGCTCGTTTGTGCTAGTATCTTTGTTAATGTCTAAGGCAGTGCTTTTACAGAACAAATCCGATAGCAATCACTGACATTTGTTGATACCTTGAAGTAACAATATATGGAGAGAGAGCCAATTCTTTTTACCCAACCTATACAAATTTGGGATAAATCAATTTTTCCGGGTTTTCAAGAAAGAGACAACACAATCTCCCAAACTATCACACCGCTTTAAAGTATTGTTAGAATGTTATTCGTGTCCCGCGTCTCCGTTGACTCCACCCATACGTTTTGATACACGAAATAAATGAACATAACTCAACGGTATATTAGGTTACATGCTATATTTTTGTTTATAATAATACTGTGAAAAAGTGGTAATACGAATAAACAAAAACATTAAGTCGACATGTGCTATGAATGGATGTATAAATACCCTAGCCCTAGTCCTATCCACGCGTAGGTCTAGCCGAGTCCAGCAAACCTCATAAAAACTGACTACAGCAGCGCTCTCTCTTGTATACTATTGCTCTGAGGTTGATACCTATCCCAATAATAATTATAGTTTTTCTACTGCCTACATTCCCGGGTTACGAATAACCTGTCAATTTAAAAAAAACTCATACTACCATCATTTTAAGCGTAAATGATGGAGGACTTTACTAACAGAGGAATTGAACCCAAGACGCTTGGGTGCGAACTCGAAGCATTTGTAACCTCGGCTACTAACCACCCTTTTTGAGATCATCTGTTCATTGTGTAATGAAACGATATCGCAATAACATAATCGTATCGTATAGCTGCTTGCTACACGTTGGGCAAGTTATAAGAAAAGTAACCTCGCGAGTTATATCGGTATATCGCCGATGTTAATACATCTATGGCGATGTTAGGTAATATAATATAAGACAACGCTGGCATTTAAATTTAGAACTGTAGCACGTGTAGCGGGGAGATATTATACAAAATGATATAACCTCCATGTGGTGGTGCATGGCACACATTTTTTGTTTCTTTATCAATTGACAATTTTGTATAATATATTGTTACATGATGTTTAGGGTCCTAGTGACTATCACACTAGAATCATGTCCGTATCATGATTGACGTAAATATATAATAATAATAATAATATTTGAATGATTTGTATAGCGCCGTTTTTGTGAAAAATCACTGAAATGAAAAATCTGTACAGCTCTTATCTTCTATTATTACATATTAATTCCTAGTTTAAATAAGAAAATATACAGGAACACACTTACCTGGCAGGTTCTATCAGATAGACACACTTATTAACTTAAAATTATAATTATGTATTTATTTATTTTTCCGATTTAGGGCATGGGAGCGAAATTAAAAAAATGGGCTTTCTGAATTTGTCGTACAGTACAGGATTTAATTAAAATTTGTATATCTAAAGGTGATTAGTCGAGAGACAGATTATGTTGAGATTCTTTTAATGAATTTAAGGATATGAGAATCTGAAAAGGCAAGTTTTCGGTTTGGACCGAAATTCTGTTGGGCTCGTTATACATCTTAGTTCTGGAGGGAGTTTATTCCAAGCCTTCGGCCCCGATACTCCTGCAGCGCGATCCCGAAACTTAGTATTTGGATTGCGTTTGGGTTCTATCAACCTTCCGATAGTCAATGACGTTGATGATCTACGAGTCGACTGCCTTAGAATATAATTGTACAATGTAATTACGTAGATTAACAAAATATATAAATAATATTAAAATAAA
Source organism: Drusus annulatus (assembly GCA_022651775.1). Lineage (NCBI taxonomy): Eukaryota > Metazoa > Arthropoda > Insecta > Trichoptera > Limnephilidae > Drusus > Drusus annulatus. The sequence continues at coordinate 403,534 of JAGWCC010000210.1, read as the reverse complement.
CATAAAATAAAATATTTAAATAATATTAATAATTAGCAACACAAATAGGAAACAGAAAAAGTTAGCAAATAAAAAGACAATGGTCACAACCGAGACTCGAACTCGGATCCTCTACTCTATCCGGGAGTAACGCTTCAACCAATGCAGCCATTGGAACCTTATTAGAAACCGACATTCTTAACCGATCTCATACTTTTTCAATTATGTTCGATTTATTTAAATATTTTTTTTAAATTAGCATTAATTCTTTAAAGGTTCAATAAAATAAAATAGTGAAACTAAATTTGAGTATATAAACTGTGTTTAGGTGAAAGGCGTTTTTCCACATTTTTTTTAAAGGAAACTTATGCCTAGTGGTTTGAACCACTGTCGCATTTTACGCTGTCACAATTGATTTTTCCCCAGTCAGGAAAAAATCATCAATCCTGACTACACTGGCGCTCCCTCCTGCTATATTATTGCCCTGAGGCTTGTAGCCTTTCCATTAAAAAAATCACAATCGATCCATGTAACAGAATAAGACTACAGCGGATTTTTCAGCCACTGTCTATCAACTGCTGAGTGAACACCACCCCCCTCCCCCTCCTACCACCCAATCTGTTTCCCATTATTTTCGGATTCATGTTTCGCGATGCCACGTGTTTCCGCCTAACTTAACTATCTCATCGATTTAACGGGTTTTTGGGCGGCCTTCAGTCTTCATATTTCCATTTAAAGTAAATCATTTACTTTGTAAGCGTACGCCCGTACAAGTGCGAATTTTTCAAATTTGGAACTGATTTTAATTGAAATTATCAAACTTTTAAAATAATCTTTTCTAATCCCTACCTACCTAATAAAGTACTTACCTAAGATGTATTTTAGCAAACATTATTCTATATTTGAAATGGGTGGATTAAAGTAACAGTTTTTGTTCTATTAGCAAGTCAAAACAGCAAGTATAATCTAAGTATTAATACTATAAAACGTCTGTCGTACACACTCGCTATGATAGCATCTACGTGCTAGCTAAAATTGCTTTTTTTTTTTTTTTACATGAATACCGCACAAGAGTCTCAACTGCTCCCAACCGTCTAGAGCCAGTGAGACTATGGCATCCCCAAATTGGGTATGTTGTGAGGCTGAAGGTAGTGGGGAGGGGAAGGAGATCGGGAAGAGGAAGGTTGGGAAGTACCTGGCTATTCAGATCTGGTCACCAAACACGGCTTAAGCCATTTCAAGCAACGTTTCGATTCTGAATGGTGGTCTTTCACCAGGGCGATACTTAGAGTATCTACCACTCTGGAACGTGCCGCAAATATACTTGTTATTATTTTTATATGAATTAAATGTGTTATGACACATTTTAATTAAATAAAAGTTATTGGCGCACGCCGGGTTTGAACCCGCGACCTTTGGATTCGTAGTCGAGCGTCTTACCACTCGACCATGGAGGCCGTCAAAGTGCTGTCATCGTTAATATTCAATGAGAACTATTCATTTACACGATTAATTTATTTATTATTAATTACTAGTAACTAATAATTAATTCAGCATACGTGATAATATATCGTCACTGGAAAGGCAAAAGGGCATAAGCGACACTTTCGTCAAAATTAGTTAAATATGCAGTTTCGATTAGTTTGTTTTCTGCTCTAATGTTCTGACTCCTGTTTGAAGACTTGTGGTCTTTCGGCCATCTAAAATACATTTACCATTTTGGAGAGTGCTTGACTCAACGCCACAAGTTTGGTAATTTTTTTTCGCTTCAGGTAACTTAGTGAAAGCATCGAGTTACCTGAGTTTTTTTTTTCAAAATTCAACCAGTTACTGAAGACTTATGAATTATATTGTAAAACAAAAAAAAACTTTAAAGTGCTCTTGTGTAAACTTCCCAAAATGGCGCTTCAGCCCTTTTGTCTTTCCGGCCACGATATTATTTTTGGGACGCGTATAACTTTATATTTAAAACAATGTAGATGTGTTCGTGCTAATAATATATTAATTTTGTTAACATTCTGTAGAACTTTATTATTTGAATTTGTCATGTTAAATTTTGTGTATATGAAGGGGTAAAAGGGGTTGCGTCCTTTTCGACAGAATGACACTTTACTGACATGGCAACAAAGGCAACATTTGGAGACACTTTTGAGCTTGAACACCGGCTGTACCAAGAGGCCGGGAGCTTTTTAACTCCCGATATAAACAGGCTAGCAGTATCCCAATATAACACCACTAACAGACAGAGAGACACGTAGCTACCTATGCATAGAGTTAATATCATCTGTGGTATATTATCTGCAATTTTGATACATTTCAGTGGAATATCGGTGCACTACTAAATCGCTACCTTCTCTCAATTTTAGTAGAGTTACTTAGATCTTATTAAATTCTGTTTGTAAGAAGTAGGCAAAACTCTCGAACGGTGAGCTCTGACGTCGTGAAATTTGCGCAGAAATTTCTTTGTCAAAGCTATTATTTTATGCTCATTTTAAGCTTTTTTAAATTTTATCCCACTGTCAAAAATAAGACCAGCCGCCATATTGTTTGATCAATATATTTTTCAAGTATTTGATAAGAAAAAAAAATTGCACCTAACTCGGGCGAAGTCGGGTAGTACTAGTACTACTACTAGTGAATAATAAAAAAATGCGTAAAAAGTATGTGGATCTTGATGTAGCTAACGGTCACTCTAGTACGTACACCAAAAGATAACGACAGAACTCTACATTATGTGCATCTAAATATATCAAGGTAGATGCAGCTTCATTAAATAGTTCTATCGCTTTATATACTGATGTGGTTTTGCATGAGGAAGTTCTGACCTTCGGAGTGTAAAACGTCACATGGTGCCTGGCACGAATGTACTTACTTGGGGCAAATAAGTTGATCTCCTTCAGTACATATGGCTTACAAATACGTCCAGAAATCAACTTATAAACATGTTTACCCAAAAACATCTTCCGGTGGGCTAGCAGGGTGTGTATATTGAAATGGCTTTAGCCGCGTTTGGTGAATAGATCTGAATAGCCAGGTACTTGCCAACCTCCCGTCTTCTCCATCTTCTTCTCCCTACTACCTTCAACTTCACTTTATACACCAATTGGGGATGCTATAGTCAAACTGGCTCTAGACGGTTGGGAACAGTTGGGACTCTTTGTGCGGTATTCACTATAAACAAACCAGTAAGACGTTTAAATGGTAAATTGTATTAAATAAAATCGATAGTTATTTCAATTAGATTAATGGGGCGTTCAGTTTTCGGAATGCAATAATTACTTGTCGATCTCATTTCCCCCGTGTTTCGTTATTAGTTATTAAATTTTTAATTACCATCCCAAACCACGAGCAATGCACGATTTCGTTCGGTGCACAATGCGAGTACATTCTACTTCCCGTTCTTTCGAATTCGACCACACAGAACCGCGTCTCTAATACACGAACCACGCGAAACTATCCCACCCCTTCTACTTTACGATACATTTATCAAAAAGTTCAAAACCTTCCCTTACCGTTGTAATGCCTTGTGTATGTTGGGTTTATTAGCTTTTACTATGTGTCTCTTTGCTTTTGTGGTTTTAGTCTAGCTAGGGATCTGAACTTTCCTTGCGATGTGGAATGGGCCACCCGCCGCTGGAAAAGGTTCATACTCGAGAATTCTCTTAGAACATTGATAAAGCTGTATTATTTATTTGTGACCATTTTTATAAGATAAATTAGTACTTTCTTGTCTAGAAATCTATTCAGTGGTTTAGTTCTAGCCCTCGCAATTAATTCTAAGTAATATCTTAACAAATCAGATTGTCTGAAGCAGCAAAAATCTATAACGGTTAACTTTGACGTAACAAAATGAAAAGCGTTTTTATCTGCAATTCCATAAAAATGTTCAATAAAATAAATTTTGAAATTTGAACGAAGGCATTAGGAAAATCAATCGGGAATCAAACAATACATTTGTCAAAACTAATCTGTTACTTGACTGAATAATTATGAATGAATAAATATGTTTGTATTGTATACGCCTGAGTGAGCTTTTACATGTATGGTCTTATACAAGTTAGGTTGAAATTATTTTATTCATTTCTTTAAATATATCAAACCACAAAGTGATTGCTTTCTACGAAAATATAAAAAAAATATTTGCTCAAATAAAATAAAGAATAGTTGTGAAACAGGAAAGAATAGTGTCTGATTACATTAAATTAATATCTATTGATTAAAGATTTATTGTATCTACATTCTGTGCAGTTAAATACATCAGCCACATCTGCGTATGTATTACCAACTAGACTCAGTTCTGATTATGCTAACTAGTTGTTACCCGTGAAAAATCATGGGATGTTACTTGACTAGCTAAAAAATAATTCTAGTTCCCATTTACAATATAGAATAATTTCTACTAATTGCGCTATTGGTAAGTACTCTATAAGATGAGTAGGGATTAGAAAATATTATCAGTACCAAATTTGAAAAGTTCACACTCGTACGTACGTACTTTTACGGTTGATTAAATTGTTTATGGTAAATTATAAAATTCTATCAAGCTCCGTGCACAAACTTCGGGTCACAGTTCAGACGTATTGTTATTGATTTACATTACGTTATATTTTCCATCAAAAGTCACAAGAAATAATGAAATTTTGTGTTCTGAAATTACAAGAAAAGACTAAAAAAATTGAAGATTATTATAGCAAGACCAATTTTCAGAATTTCAGCTGCTTAGCTTCCGAAATGTTAGGTCTGTAAATATTTTTTTAATGGTAATTCATTATTTATACTCATTATAAAATACTGTCTTATAATATTACAAGTTCATGAAAAATCAACAAAACTCAATATTAATGTACCTAGGTAATTTAGAACTGATTCTGAATTTATTTCGTGACAGCGTATTTACATTATGTCCGCCCACTCGGGGCAGCGCACTAATCAGAGGTCTTCGCTTTGATGTCTTAAATCCATTTCTCTGAGACTTTGTAGGCGAACTCTGCACTTTCTGCACTAGTGCATAGATATTTTCAATCTGGATAGTGCCCAACAACCTGAAATACCGCATGAGCTGCGTCCAGGGTTACCAGATGGTATCCAAAAGGAGGACACGTCCTTCTTTTCTACTCAAATATGATGTGCTCCGTACATTTTAAAAACTGTCATCATTGTTAATTTGAGTTATCAGATAGGTTATCAGATTTCAGAATCGAAACGTTGCTTGAAATGGCTTAAGTCGTGTTTTGTGACCAGATCTGAATAGCCAGCCTTCCTCTTCCCGATCTCCTTCCCCTCCACACTACCTTCAGCCTCACAACATACCCAATTTGGGGATGCCATAGCCTCACTGGCTCTAGACGGTTGGGAGCAGTTGAGACTCTTGTACGGTATTCATGTAAAAAAAAAAGGTTAATGCTTGAGCAATGGAGCGCATTGTTTAAAACTTGCACCAAAATTGAATGTGTTTCGGAATGGCTAAAAATGAAAAAAGCATTTCTGGATACATCGGCATCGGATTTTTTGGGCAAGAATATTTTCACTGGTAAAAAGCCAATGAACCAATGAATGGAAAATTGTTTTAGTACAATATGATAATAACACTTTTTTTAACCCCATTTTTTGCTGAATGTCACCTCAAAGGCGCTTTACAAAACTCCAAAGCCATTGCTAAATTTACCATAAAACCAACAAAATATATAAAACTATAGCTAACATTACCTAATTTATATTTTCATGTTAGTTATTTACATTTGTCGCGGGCTGGGAAAAATTGACGAACTTTTTGTTAAGCAGTAGATGGATCATTGCATGAAAAGATATTAAACTGGTGAGTTTAGTTGCTAACGGATTAGCCTAGCTATGTAAATTAGGGCAATTCTGTTAATCTGTTATTTATGGATATGATTTTCTGTAAATATGGGTTTATTCTCAGATCATGTGGCAGTCTATTCCAGGCTTTAGGACCTGACACTCCTGCAGCACGCTCTCCGAACTTAGTGTCTGGTGTGCGCTTTGGTTCCTTCAACCTTCCGATAGCCGTTGACATTGCCGATCTAAGGGTTGTCTGTCGCAAATTGGAATATATCTTAAAACATATGTCATGCAGTGAGTTTTATGCAAATTAATCAAAATAATAATATTAATTACTTTGAAGTGAATACTGAAAAATGTGAAACAAAAAAAATATTAATGGTTTAAAACAAAATTATTGTTTCATTTTATAAAAAAATATTAACGTTTTTACCATCGTACGTCTGTTAAATTAAGAAGAGAAGAAAATTTGAATAAGCCGTTCAGCATACTTGACCATATCTTTAAAAAAAAATAAGAAAGTAGCACAATTAGCAAATCTGAATCTGATTTTGTTAATTGTTTTTCATTTAGAAAACGTATACCGTAATGTCCTTCATTACATTTTTCCATTCGATAACCCTTGCTGCGTCCGCCTCTCTCCGAGAAAATGCGAGAGATGTAACACACGAAGGCACTTGGGTTCGCTTTATAAATACACCAACGTTTTTGTCTCAATATGTAAACATGCATTCCGATCCTAGTCCAGTTTAGTTGAAGCACGTCAGAGGAGAGATTGAACTGCAACCCAACTTACGGATTTAAACACTGTTTGGTGAAAACGGCCTTAAGTGTAAGTGGAATTAGCAGAGGAAGAATCAAAGTAGATTGAATGCAGTACAAGTTGGATTCATTAGACGTTAGAGTGGTAAAACAATGTATAACTAAGTAATTACGACCAAGTTAGTTCGAAAATAGTTTAAGGCTGATGTAATCCTAATGCAAGAAAGGAGACGTTTAGATGATTTGGATACTTATAGTAAAATGTCGTAGAAAGGAGAATATTCTACATGAAAGTGAATGGAAGAATAAGTTAATCAAGTACCTCAATCGGATTATGACAAGGGTATGCTTGTGGATGAAGCAAATAGTAGAGATGATCGATATTCTTGTCCCGGTTAAAAATAACCGGTTCCAAGCCTGTCACTGGAACCGTCAATATTATTTTTCCGAGGAACCGCTTCCTTTTGTGCAAATAGAAATGGCGAATATCCATTTAATGCTTTTCACCGGAAATTCCCTGAAAACCAGTATTTGGCGAGAAACGAGGAACCGGTTCCATAGCTCCAGTGCTTCTCGTTCTCAGAATATCGCTAGCAACCCTCACCCGCTACGATTTTTAGGCGAAGAACCGGTTCCAGTAATTCTTCTCGTTCTCCAAATAACTGGAACCGCAGTGACACCCAATTTCCGATATCAACAATCCCTAGCAATTAGTGTTTTTTAGGACTGAGACCAATAGCGGTTCTACCTCTTCCCCTGTCAAAAGTGTGTTGTGTTGAAATGTATATTTCAAGTGAGCGATGGTTCCCACGGGTCTCTGTTATGACTCGGCTACGACTGCGAGCGCCTGCTGCGTTGTTTACGAATCAACCCTGAGCCGCTCACTAGAACCGAAAGTGCGAGACTTCTCGGTTCAGCATCCTTTATATGGGTAGCTAGCACCGTCTACCTCCTGTGCTGCCTTCCCGCACATCTGCCTATGGACTGCTCCCCGGATAGCCGTGTGACTTGTCCGTGGTGAAGTTCACGCCATGTCCTATTTCATCCTCGTGTGCCGACTCTAGCCTAAGGGTCCGGGTCTATAGCCGTCAGCTTCTCCGGACTTTCGTGATCTTCAGCACAGCAATCGTCTGCTCCGTTTCTTAAAATACGAGTGGAAACTACGCCCGCGTTTTTTCGCCAAAGGTATTATGTCCCGTCTTTATAACCTTAAATACATTGTGTATGTTCTGAATATTTACTTTTTCACTGCATTAATACCGCTCTCTCCTGTCTGTAATCACAATTGGACCTGACTCCATGCCTTGAAATGGGGCCTCTGCTGTTCATTGTTGACTAATGTAATGACTGAGCTATACCGAAAAGTGTTGAAGACACTGGCCTGTTCTGTAGGGACCATATGTTTAAGGTAAAAATACACTGGTCACACGTACGCAACGTACCTTGGAGTAAGAATATATACGGAGAGAGAGAGCTAAATATTTTTACCCAACCTATACAAATTTACGATAAATGACTTTCTCCGGATTTTCACGCCGTAAACCGTGAGAGAAAGAGATAATACAATTGTCACATAATATCGCACCACTTTTAGGTATGTAAGCATGTTTTCCATCTCCCGCGTCACCGGCGACTCAGCCCACTACGATTTGTTGTGCGACATAACCCAACGGTTTTTGAGGTTATTACCTATATTTTTGTTGATAACAATACTGTGAAAAAGTGGTTATGCAAATAAACATAACATTATGTCAACATGTGCTATGAATGGATGTATAAATGCTCTAGCCCTAACCACGCCCGAGTCAGGAAAAAATCAACAATCCTGACTACACTGTTTTGGAAAGTTATACTACCTACACACTTGTCTCATGCGTGGGAAGGGAAATTCCCTCCGCCTTCCCACGCCGATCTGCACAGCGTGGGTCGGCGTTGCAAGGGACGCGTAAGATTGCATTGCGTATGACAAGTGTGTCTAAATCATATATTTTCACAGAAAATGTATGCATTGTAAGTTCTCCAGATGTTTTAATGCGTTGCGTACGTGGGGCTAATGTGTCTCTATCTTTAAGCGTGGATGAAGCACCCCATTGCTGAGAAGTAGTTTGGCGCACTAGCCTCATTGTATACTCGTGTATTGTAAGCATCCCTGCACTGCTATGTGAAGATTATTTATGAATATAGAACCATGCATTTACAGTACGTAACACTCTCTCTAATCCTTCCTAGCTCGTAATTTTATCCAATGTTGGAGATGTCCCAGCACCATCTTCAGGCAGTTGGAACTTGTACGTCAAATTAAAAATAATAAAAAAAACCCACTTGGTTCCAGAAGACTGTCTTCTTCAGTTTAATTATGTAGTTAGTTCACAACAAATTGCTTTTATACGTCGTTTGTTTATTCAGGCACTACTATAAAATTAGGTCGTTTTTTGCTGTTATTGATTTGTTGCAGTACAAATGACCAAAATGACCTTGCGTTGATCATCGAATAAATAGAAAAAAACCCACCGCCGAATGATAGAAAAAAATCATACCAAATGTTATAAAAGTACCTCCAAACTAGTATACACTAGAGATGGTCGATATCAGAATTGAGTGTACCTGCGGTTCCAGTTACCGGTGACCGACGAGGAACCGGTTATATATCCAGTTTTTTTTGGAACCGGTTCTTGGTGCCAGAAAAGTTCCACGAAGGAGATTTTTATATTCAAATCGAAAAGTACTAGCAAATCGACAAAAGTTCCTCCCAAAAAAAAAAAGTACTTGTCGTTAGAGATTTCAAATCAAAAAGTACTAGCAAATCGACAAAAGTTCCTCCCCATAAAAAGTACTAGCAAATCAACAACAAAAAAATGGTTCCTAGTACAAATGATCGATTTTTATTTTCCAAAAAAAGAAACCGGTTCCTCACAGAAATAATATCGACGGTTTTGGTGACCGGCTTGGAACCGGTTCCTTTTAACCGGGACAGGAATATCGACCATCTCTAGTATGCATCTACCTTAATATTTTATACGTGTGTTTGAATTATCGCGATTCTTATATTATATCACACCAATAAACAAAAAAATGTGTTCATCGCGCAATATGAAATTAAAGTTTAATGGTCTGTGAAAATTATTACACTACACGCCTCGGTACCCACCTAAAAATTAACAAAATGATTTTAATACTTCCGAAGTAGGCTAGATAACGGATTAGCTTTATTACGGTTATACCTGTAACTTTTCGGCGGAATACCTAATATCTCTTTAATTACGTCCATCAAAATTTGACATTAAATACCAGTCTTGCATATTATAATATACGCTTTGTCGGACATTGAACCCGCAACCTCCAGATTCAAGATTTATTCACAAGAGTTGTCTTTTTCACAGCGGAAACATTAATATTTAATTAGAGATGGTCAATATCCGAATTAAGTGTACCTGCGGTTCCAGTTACCGGTGACTGGCGAGGAACCAGTTATTTATCCAGTTCTTTTTTGAACCGGTGTCAGAAAAGTTTCTCCATTAAAATTTTTATATTAGAAAAAAAATTCTCACCGCTAATTTTTTTTTTTCATATAGGGGGGGGGGTGTCAACCTCGGAGTAATAATTTAATGGAGGGATAGCTAATTTGTTTTACCCAACCCATCCTAAATAATAATAAATTACTTTCTCCCTGTTTTTACATCATACACCATGAGAGAAAAAGAGACAACACATTTTTTTGACGGCTTGAACGTAGGGTAAGGATGTTCTAAGATTATCGTTCCCGCCTACATTCAATACGTCGCTATTTATGTCAAAGTTGTCGGTTTGACGTTAAATTTAAATCTATTGTTTTTGGTTACTATAAGGTTGATTAATACGGTGGAAAAGAGGTTTTGCAAATAAACAAAACATCATGTCTATATGCTCTGTGAATTCATGTAAAAATACATCAAAAATGGTATTAAAAGCATAACTTTTCACAGGTAAGCCCGTAGTGTTTTATATTTTTGATATCGCGTTTGAATTATCGTATCATTGAGTACATAAATACTATAAACGTCCATTATTATCTAAGCACACGTTATGCTATTCGTTTTGTTAAATGTGTTGACTATATAAATCATTTAATATTGTTTCTGTTGTGGTTTTGTTATGCGAACGCTTTTTGAGGTTATGTCGTATATTTACATTGAAAAACATACAGTGAAAAGTGGTTATACAAATAAACCAAGCATTACGTCGACATGTCCTATGAATGCATGTATAAATACATCAAAAATCAGTTAAACACATTACTTTTCACACGTAAATCTGTAGTTTATACAATATTTATGACAGCGCGTTACTATCGTGGTTATCGAATTATCAAGTACCTATATAAGTATATATGTACATTATATTAACTATAAACTTTCACTCTTATTTAAGCAAACGTTATGTTATACGTTTTGTATTTGTAAATCATTTAAATGGTGTTTTTGGTATCGTTTTGTTTGTTTGTTTACAAATTATATCAAAATGGCCGGATCCCAGCTTGTAGGCGAGAACAATTCGGCTACACAAAAAACAACCGTATTCTTAAATATATATTTGTCTCTTTCTATCTACTTACACGGGCGGGAATATGTGTGTGTCAGAGAGAGACCCATATCTTGCTTTGACGTTTTTTTTGTACAATATTTGTATGTTTTAAGGGCTGTGATAAACGTTTTTTTTTATTAACTATTTTTAAGATTCCCAAAAGATGAGATAAGGCGACAACTTTGGATTCGTGCAATAGAGCGGGGAGATTGGATTCCCAAGTTCCACAGTGCTGTCTGTTTAGAACATTTTTCAAATGAAGATTTTAACCGGACAAAAACTTGTTTTTTTAATAATTTAAAAATAATAATAATTATTGTTTAAATAAAATGTAAAAACCTAAAAAAAAAAAAAAAAAAACTATCTTACTAACCATTTTTATCAATCTCATACTTCCTTGAAAATTATTAATATTTTTTCTATATTTGGGATTAGGCCTTCGGAAAAAAATTAAATAATACTACAGAAATCTTAGAGGTAATTACCACACTTTTTGTATTCATGTAAAATTTACAACTTTGATCACTTACGTAATATTCTCTTGTCTCAAAACATTAATACTTTAAAGATATAAATTTATGGATCTGTGTGTATTTAGTAATTTTCCGATGGGAAACCTGCCAAAAACGAGTGGTTGAACGGTGATGAAATTCTGTATGATATCACCGACATACGATTAAATATGATATTAAAGAAGTTTTTTAATGTATTCTATCAAATACTTAATGTAATTTAAAAAAGAGGTAAATAAAAGTTCTGTCATCCAGTTTACAAAACTTCACTATTGGTAAAAGCTATACCTCATGGGTCCACGTGGAAAATAGCGATGATTCAATAATATAATTGTTATGCTTCATGTATTCACTTTTTATTTCAAATTCAAGATCAAGCTAATTAAAATGATTTGTGGCAACCCTAATGTACTAAAACGTTTGTAAAAAAGGTGTGGCTATGAAATCCCTAGCCGCGCCTTTTTAGAGAAGTCAGTTAAAATTCTTACAATACTGACTTCACTTGCCTTGGCTTGGGCTACCTCTGTATCTCTGTGGTGTCAACGATGTTCAAGAAACCAAAAGAACTCCAACTGTGGAACCAGTTCCTCTTCAAAAGGTTATTTCCGCCAAAAACATATTTTGCCCAAAAGAGGAACTGATTCTTCAAGAATATAGATTTTTATTTGCCAAAAAAAGGAACCGGTTCCTCGGAGAAAAAATATCGACGGCTTGGAACCGGTTCCTTTTAACCGGGACAGGAATATCGAACATTTCTACATTTAATTATATTTTCGTAGAAAGCAATCACTTTAAAATATTTAAAGAAATGAAGAAATAACTTTATAAAAGACCACGAATATTATTTTCATATTATCCGTCTCTTTCTCACTGTTCCTTTGTTATAATTTAAATGTTATTCTATTGTTTTCTCATCGTTTTGTTATTTTATTTTATAATTTGGTCTCCCTTTGTATGTACTCGTGTATATAACCGCACACTTTGTATTTTTGTTTAGTTTAAGTTTGTACCCTGATGATGCTTAGGCTAACCGAAACCGGTCGGTCATAAAAATAATATTCGTGGTCTTATACAATGTTATTTTTTCATTTCTTTCAAAATTTAATTAATATCATCAACGAATCTGAGCGCGCTTTTCCCTCAGCTGCTTTACAGTTAAGCCATATTTTTCATGGATTAAACTCTACTAAGCGTTCAAACTGTCCGATAGTTTTTTGCTGATCGATCGCACTATGGTGGAGTTAAAATCATAACTAAATTAACCAATCATTTTCGATGAAAATTCAATTAAATAACTAAACAGGTATCTATTTGAAAAATGGTTTATTTTGACAATATCTTCCATGCCTATTGCCACCATTGGCTCTGTCAAAAAATGACGGTTAAATAGAATTACACTATTTTTGGTTCAATACTAAATCCTATACAGACGTTTTGTGGTCCGTGAAATCTTCGTATGGGAATAAATAATTGAACGTTCACAAAGAGCACCCATTGATTTAAACGCTTAAGGATCAGTACTCGAAAATGACACTAAACGCTACTTACTAGCATTCTAATATAAGCAATCCTAGAAATGATGTATCTGAAAATTATACAACTATTATCCTTTAAATTCTATGAAAAACATAGTAAAATGTCAGTAATAGGTGCAGTTTCGAAAGCGTTTTTGATATTTTTACCTAAAATTCTAGTATGCTTTTCATAAAGAATTTAAAAGATTACTGTTTAATAATTGTATTCACTGGAAACCTCAGGCATTTTTCTAATTTCCCATAAAAAAAGAATAGATAAATCATTTGTAGTATTGCTTGTACTAGAAAGCCAAAAAGTGTCTATTTTTGGGTGCTGATCCTTAATGTCAAATCTGTTCTGAAATTGTTTACCAATACAAATAAGTGTAATTGTTATCTCAGTTCATGAATCGGTTCTATTATTATCCATGCACCTTAAGAGGAAACCCACGCATATCCATTTCCATATCTAGTCACCAATCTCAGACATGCCTGCAACAATTTCCATACATTCGACTCACGGAGTTAAACAGCCTTACTGGGTTATCCTCTGCCTATGTATAATGTGTATTATTGTTTTTTTGCTGTTGTTAAACAATTTTTTATTACACCTATTAGTAATAAAATCATGCCAAAGGGCGCTTATATGGTATAAAAAACGTTTGTTTTGACTATAAATTATGTGCTATAACCTCAGGGAAACAATGTATGGAGAGAGAGCTAATTATTTTTACCCAACCGATACAAACTTGCGATAAATCACTTTCTCCGGGTTATTAATACGTACACCATGAGAGAAAGAGACAACAAATATAATACTCCGCTTCTACATACTGTCACAATGATCTTGGGCTCCTGGGTCACCGCGGGACTCCGCCCAAATTTTATATTATGCCACTAAACTTGACAGAACTAAACGGTTTTTTAGGTTAGATGCTTTATTTTTGTTCATATCAATACTGTGAAAAGTTGTTATACGAATAAACAAAAATATCATGTCGATATGTGCTATGAATGGTTGTATAAATACCCTAGCCTTGATCTTAGCCACGCCCAGGTCCGCCGAGTCAGGTGAAAATCATCAAAACCTGACTACACTGCCTTGGATTGATACCACTCTACATACTCTAAGGCTACAACAGACATATTAACTATAAATAAGTTTATTTGTAAGTCCGTACGTACGAGTATGAACTTTTGAAATTTGGGGCTGATTGTAATTGAAATCATCAAATTAAAAAAAAATATTCAAATTTCTACCAATCTAACAAAGTATTAACCTATAAACTATTTAGTCTGGGCCTTAGAAATCGAAAGGTATTATGTAAATTGGCGATATGTATGTCAAATAGTAGTGTAAAAATACTTACTAGTAAATAAGTTCACGTCAAGTGTCAATATAATAGATCTTGACGGCCTCTTCAGTCGAGTGATTAAGACGCTCGACCACGACTTCAAAGGTCGCGGGTTCAAATCTCTGTGTGAGCAAATAAATTTTATTTAAATGTGATATTTTACATTTCATTCATAAATATATTATATTATATTTGCAGTGTGATTTAGTTCCACGAAATTACAGTCAGTATGGTACAACGGAGTGGTATAAAGATAGATAGATTTACAGAATGGTAGTTACTCTCAGTATCGCCATGGTGAAAGACCACCATTTAGAATAAAAATGTTGCTTGAAATGGCTTTAGCTATATTTGATTACCAGATCTCAATAGTCAGATATTTCACAACCTTCCTCTTCCCCATCTACTTCCCCTCCCCACCTCCTCCAGCCACACAACATACCCAAATCAGGGATGCCATTATCTCACTAACTCTAGACGGTTGAGAGCAGTTGGGCTCTTGTGCGGTATTCACTATAAAACATCTCTACGTGGTCTCTGACGCCTACCCTTGTGTAGTTTTTTTTTGTGTCAGCTGTATTTATGAATGTTTGTGTGGGGGCTTATGAGTGTGTGTGTGTATAATTATTGTTACAAGTGTAGTATTTCCAAGATGGCCGTTGGAGGGGTTTCCTACAAGTCCGGAGGAGATCACGAGCGAGCGCCCGCGCCGGGAGATTGCGCAAGGTGCAGGCTGGTCCCGGAACCCAGTGGACTCGAGGAACATACACGAATTCCGGATTAGTATAGTTCTTAATACCTATCGTAATACTGTCAGCTTCCTGCGTTAAATATTCAAACTTCGAAGGCTGGTAGCCCTGCTAACGTGTTTTGTTTATTTATGGTCAACTACCATTTACGAACATAATAAATTAAGATATGTATCAGTACATATACACAAATAATTATTCTGGGAACACATTAGACACAGTGATCTCCAGCAAAACAAAGAAAAGAGCATTCAGGTAACAAATTACAATACAAAACATAAGAAAACACATTATAATTAAAGTTATTCACTTATTTAACATAGTATACATCAGACTTTTTAGGTTGCTAGAGTGCTGAGATTGAAAAATACGACGTTTTTTGATGTTGTTGTAGACGAAAATGATTTTTATTTTATTAAAAAAAATACATATTTTTGTATGAAGATTTTTCAGTTTTGGTGGGTCAATGACCCCCAAACTGAAAAAATCTTGAAAATCTTCATACAATATATATTTACATTTGTATTTTTTAAATTCATTTTCGGCCACAACAACATCAATCATGACGTTTTTTTCAATCTTAGCACTCTAGCACACTAAAAGTCATCAATATATTAGTTTTTATTGACCCAGGGCCATATTTAGGTAGTCATCTATTTGACAGTACTCATCACCATAAACTAGGAGTTTATTTACAGAAAATTTGGTACTTTGTTATTGTAACTACAGTGTGAAAATTTTGTTTATGTACCGATGTTATTTTAATTGTGAAGTATGTCGAACTAAGGTGATCCAATGAGATAAACGCCTCCACTCTTGTCGATGTATTTATGTTACTCCAGTTTATTATGCCTACGGAAGAGATAATCGCCTACACACATAAGTATAAGCCTTCCGACATGTTTTCGTCCCGTAAGATTCTTATGGAGAATAAGTGACTCTTTAGTATTCGGTTATTTTCCATTTTTTAAATAAGCAGATCGTAGCTGAGTGGATAAATGCGTCAGGTTATCACGCAGGCGTCGCGGGCTCAATCCTCTGATAGCTTAGTCCTCCGTCATTGCACAAGCAATATTCTCCGCTTGTAATGATGAAAGTAAAAGGAGTTAAAATATTTTCAGGTTATTCGTAACCCGGGAATGTTTGTCTTTCCAAAGAAAACAAAAAATGATTTCATCAATATTACGTATGAACGGAGATAACCGGTGTGTATATGAGAATATGAGTAGCCCGTTGTCTGAAATCAATAGACGGATTTTGATGGCGGAGGAAACTGATATGTTTCTTGCTTTATGTTTCGTAAATCGTCATGTTTTTTTTACTTTAATGCTTCACATCTCGTGAAATGAGAATTATTATTAGAAATCCTTACACAAAGGGTGCGATACATGTTTCACCTAATACTTAATAACCGCTAATATCAAAATGAAAAATAAATAATAATAATAATCATTTTATTCCTGAAGGTATGCATGGGTAGTAATTAAAAATACTACAACTAAATAAAAATACATAAAATAAAAGTAAAAATTGTAATATATAAACATGCAAAATAACAAGGAAAAATCGTAAATTCATAAAAAAAAACAAAAATGAAAATCGTTAATGAAGAATATTAGGTCTCCTGTCTATAGAGGGCCACCAAAAAGGATTCCATCCAGACAGCATTAAGATTTATTAGGCCAATATCTTACTCCAATGAGCTTCTATGCAATAATTCGAAATCTGACGGGATTCAATGATGAAGTAATTTCCATAATTCTTGATCCTTTTCCTCATTCCTGCCCCTCCCTGGTACTCAAAGGGCTGCAAATCCTGGAACTCGCCCCTTGGTGAACATACCAAAAGCACTGCTACGCTTGGAAAGACTGAACATCATGCCTTAGGCGTTGTTGTACTAAACCCGAAGCCTTTCCTTGCTACTCTTCTTGAAATTGGCCCAGATCTCGTACGTGTATGGTAGTACAAAACAACCAAGGAAGAGAAATAAAACACAAATTATTTAAATAACATAATATATCCACATTCTAAATAAATATTCACTATTGTCAATTACTAGCATCAATCTATTAAATATCAATTAGTATTGGGTCAAACGCCTCGGGCATTATCAGATTGCAGTTGAATTGAATCATAATATCTTTTCGTTTACTGATAAATAAAGATAACAGTTACACTACTATATTTTATCAGGAGCAGGTTTGAATAATTAATTGCTTTGCCATCGTGGTGTCATCTTATACTAGATATTTTTGTTTGATTTGTAATGGATTGTTGACCTGATTTATTTTCCTTTGTTGCGCTCTTCAAGCTTATCGTGTGGAACGCTAAATAAATAATAAACCATTATGTGGTCCTACCACAGAGATTTTTCTAATCTATTTTTCTGTTACATGCGCCGTTTATGATAAAGACGAAAAGTTTATAAAAGATCTTTCGGCAGTATGCCTACTCGTATTATTATAGAATATAAAACATCAGATGAAATGGTGTAAGTAATTTGTATGGCGCATATGTAGTGAAACCATGTCAAAAATGTGTAGATTCGAAAATAATGCCAATCTGATGTAAACGTAGTGAATAAGGTTAAGAAAGGGACGCATATATGGTTAGGGCACGTAGAGCGGAGCACGATCAAGTTAATCAAAAACTTGAGTCGGGCCATGTCAAGAGTCACAATAATAGAAGAGTATGTATGAGATGATGTATGAATATTGATAATTGTTTAATAAGGAAAAAGATTTCGAAAAAAAATTGCCCAAACGTAACTAGTATAATATTCAAGTTTACTTCTTCACTTCTAAATCATTTTTATGGCCAGTGGATGACAGTGTTTAGGATAGTGGTAAATGGTAACTAAACGAGTGTCCTAAAAACAGCACTAAACGCACTGTTTTACATGTGGGAAGTCACTTGGCAGTTTCAGTTACTACTTCCCACTGTCATTCTGTAAACCGCCCATTTAGTGCTTTTTAAGAGAGTCATTTAGTTACCACATACCACTGTCTTAAACACTGTCCACGTGTAAACCGGGCATTAATTACATAATAGTATTCTATTGAAAGAGTCCTACGTAAAGTTCATAGAAAATTAATTTCATACTGGGAATTCCCGCTGGTAATATTAATTATACTTCTCTGATGCAATCATTAGGAATCTTAACGTTAAAAAAATAGATGAATATTCCCTGACCTAACTTTTTACTTTAGATAATATTTCACAACTGGTTAGATTCTCCAGAATTAGTTTCGATAATAAACTACCACATACCTAGATTAAACCTAGATTACAACAATATGGGCACTCACGCAGAATAAAAAATAAAATAATATTATCATCGATTGCATCGATGCGGAAGCTTATCATTATACAAAAGTAGAATTAATCAATGTTTCTCCACAAAGCAATATACAAATCTATAACCCATAACAGAATTTTATGTTAATATCTTTATGTTTACCTTTTTATTTGTTAATTACCTTTATTTTGTATTTTTTTAGTCACCAACATATATTACAATTATATAAGTTTGTAATTTCATTGTTATGAAACATAATTTAGTATTTTTTCGCCTTTTGTAATTTATTACTACTTTAAATTAATATATCATAGGAATACATTCAAATCAATCTTTTGAAATTCATATAATTTATTTAACTGTCCATTATCACACAAGATTATGTACAATGTTACTGGTAGTACCTTCATATCTTCTTTGCTCCTACTCAGCAGTACTTATTTTACTTTTTATTCTCCTGTATACATACTTCTCACTAACTAATTGTATTTTGCTTCTTCACTACTTACTCGTATTTCAATGGCAAATGTTGTGGCGTATATATATATATTAATTTAAAAAATGAAAATTATTTAGTAACTTTGTACAAGACCACAGATTTTTTTATTTTTTTATAAACGACAGTTTTCGCTTAGCCTAAGCATCATCAGGGTACAAAATTAAACTAAACGAAAAATACAAAGTGTGCGGTTATATATATATATATACATACAGAGGGATAACACGATACAAAAGAAAATAAGAGAACAGTGAGAAAACAATAGAATAACATTTAAAAAGCAATGTGATCGCTTTATACGAAAATATAAAATAAATTAATTAATTCTGTTCGTATTAAAGATCGAGACAATTATTTACACCTGTATCGCTTTAATATGTATCTCAATATATTAAAGGCCATTTAGGCGTGTGCAAATAAATTGTAAACACTCGTTTAACACGAGCGAAATGATGTCATCGTCAACAACAGAAGTAGTGTAAGTGAACTGGGTTCAACGTAGCCGGCTAACGGTTCACGGCCGTTTGCCGGCAGAAAGGGAAAGTTGCTCCGGCTAGCGGCCGCCGAACTAAACTCGGGATAATAATGCACTTTATTCCACACATTACTCTGAACACTGATCTCGCCACTCGATACTCGCTGCTCTTAATTATTATCATTGTTAGTTAGTGTTGTTTCAAATTCTCGCCACATTTGATTGACCCTCAAATCGACGATCAGCGCCACCTTGAATTTTTGACACTGCAACGGACCCCGTTATAGGTCGCGCAATTAGAGCTGACCCAAACAACACAAACTTTGAATTGTGTGTATTGGTGCATATGTAGGTATACACTTTCGTCAGTTTTCAATTTTCAGTTATTTATTATTTTAAAAACATTAAAAAATTTTCATTTCAAGGCGTTTTTAAATAAAGCGAGTAGGTGTATTAATACACAATATTCATAAATATTGTGTATTAATACTAAAAAATATAAATTGCAATGAATGCAAAGTATAGACAGTAAAAAATAAGACAATTTAAACATAATATTTCATCAAAATGATGTATAAAAAAATAAAATAAAACCAAGGAATAATTACACAAATAGCAGGAATGCTTGTCGTTTGAACGAAGCTTCATTTATGCAAAATATATCGACACCCGAAGCGATTCGATTCAACAACAAGATTGCCCTCACAGTGAAATTTAATTTATACAAAATAATATATATATATATATATATATATATATATATATATATATATATATATATATATATATATATATATATATATATATATAGTATAGTATATTTTATACACGACACGTTTCGGAGGGGCAGATACTGAGTAAGTATCGTCCTGGTGAAAGACCACCATTCAGAATCGAAACGTTGCTTGAAATAACTTTAGCCGTGTTTGGTTACCAGATCTGAATAGACAGGTACTTTTCAACCTTCCTCTTTCCAATCTCCTTCCCCTCCCCACTACCTTTAACCTCACAACATACCCAATCTGGGATGCCATAGTCCCACTGGCTCCAGACGGTTGGGAGCAGTTTAGACTTGTGCAGACTCCTTATAAAAATAAAAATAAACATATTTGCTAAACGTCACTGAGAAACAGCCTTTTGTTTTGCTTATGCCTACTTATTGTTAGTAGCGCGAAAAGGGCAAAAAGTGTACACTTTCATGGAATTTGAATTTTTTTACATGAGTTTTTGTAAATTATATCAAAGCTTGTACGAAGTCGAATAACAAGTTTTAAACTTGCTGTGTGCACGCAATGCATCTGCGTGAGTACTGTGTTGGCGTCAATTCTGTTTGCGATACCAATATACCGATCAGCTGTTGAACAATGCTTCATTTGAACATAACATAAAATATTGATTAGTTCAACGACATTGTTGTTTTTACTGCGATTGGTGTTATCAACTTTCTGCATTGTAACTGAAAGACAAAATACCGACGATGACTGAGGATGAAAGAAAATCATGAAATATTTAACATCATTCATGTATAAAAATAATTATTAGTAACAAGTTCTGAACTTTCGTACATCGTTTTTATATTTTCCTCGTATAACGCCTATGGCGAATTATGATATGTATTTACATGGCCAGCAACGGGGCGCACCTAACAGCCTAGCAGAGGAAGGTGTTTCCCGCGGGAAAGATGTTTCTAGCGGGAAAAGAGGAATTTGCCCGTTGACACTTCGGTTTACCCTTCGTGACCGAAAACTCCTCTTGTTTTGTGATTACTTACGTCAGCGTGTTTAAATTCGTTATTAAACGTGATCTACCTTAACTTAAAGATTATCATTTGACAATTAACTAGTACACTTATGTATTATAGTTCCCTAGTTCTACACTTGCTTAGGGCTTTTTATTCAGTTAAGACATTTTCCCTAAGAACCCACTAATGTAAACTTAAATTCAGTCAATTAAATACAACTATCAGATGGTGATAGCAATGAGCCGCAGTACTAGTTAGATAGACATTATGAGGGGCATTTGAATAAGCTCTAGACAGTAAGCAGAGGATTACGAAAGAATTCATAAAATCAAAAAAAAAATACAACGGAACCTTCGAGCTTCGATTGGGTGTGACGTTGTTTTCGATTCTTTCATAAGACGAGCAAATTTTTTAATACATATTTACTTGATGAGCGAGCTATGTCTTACTATACGAATAATTTATATGTTAAATGTGGGTAACAGTGAAAATTTCATGGCAAAGCACCATCCGAGTAGGCAGTGCAAGCGATGAATCTGTTCCAACGACAGTGAAATGTCACATTTTCGCAAAATCTTCAACGGAGGCAAAAGTGTTTCCACTGGTGAAAATTAAAAAAAGTCTATTATGGGTATGTATCTACTTTATAATAAATAAAATTATTAAATATACATTGCTATGTTTTAAAAATCATTTTAGAACGAATCATCTCACTTTCTATTTCTAATGGGTATATTTGCTTTGATATACTTATACTTTTAGTGTTTTGCATTGCGAACACGTTTGCGGAAAAAATTGTGCGCATAAATTGAGGTTCACTGTATCTACAAGATTTTTTATTTATTTAACCTTTATCTATGCTTAAACCTCGGCACACAAAAAGGGCGCTAAACGTCACTCCGCAGAACTCTAATACAAGCAATACTACAAATTACCTAGCTGTAATTTTTCTGTAAGTAGTTAGGAAAATGTTTAAGGTTTCTAGTGAATTAATTTTTGAAAAACTACTAAAATGCCAGTAAAATTTGCAGTTTTAAAATCAGTGTAGGCATTTTTGAACGTTTTACGTACAATTCCCGTATAAATTGCACAAAGAATTTAAAAGATTACTATTTAATAATTGTATTCACTGGAAACCTTACACATTTTCCTAACTACCCGTATCAAATTAACAGATAAGTCATTGTTAGTATTGCATTAGAATATCAAAAAGTGAGAATTTTTGTGTGCTGACCCTTAAAGTATTTTTCAATAAAGCTTATTTATATATAGTTTTTGTGTTTAATTTGTAGAACTCCATTTTAATTTTTATATAATTCAATTGAATTAAATTTAATATTATTATTATTGAGTTCTGCTATTTTAAGTTTTTTATTTTAGTTTTTAGTGACAGCTGTTTCGGCGTTTAAGGCCATTGTCAAACTGTGGTTAGGCCACATGGAAACGACTTATTTATACGATTTTGGTTTCTTATGTGATTACTAATTACGGTAAAAACCAAATTGATAATTACGGTATAAACCTAATTGTTTTGAATTATTCTGTGAGGTACTTAACTTAACAATCTGTTTTCCCCATTTTATTTTATTTTAACGGCAGGTTTTTCTTTATTGTTTAATAATGTGATTGACCATTGGTTTTTTCCCCCGTTTATGAATTGTGAATCTATTTGTTAAGTACCTTTCTTAATCATTCATTGTATTATTTTACGAAATTGCATTATTAAGCATGATATTATTATTATTAGGTATTTTTATTTTCTTGAACATATTAAGGAGTGGAGATGAAATTATTTTTGTTTGATTGTTGATTAATGTTATATTTGGATCATTTATTCTTTTGTTTATTTCTAATTGTTCAAGTAAATTTAATCTAAAACCTTTACTTTCAATGTGTAAAGGCGTTGGCTCATTGTTAGCAAGAGGGACGTGGTTTTTCTCTAAGAGATGAGCTGCAAATTTGGATTCTACATTATTATTTTTAAAACAACGGCTGTCATTATTTTTAAATTATTATTTTTATTATTATTTTTTTATTATTATTTTTTTTTAATTATTATTTTTTTTGTTATTATTTTTAAAACAACAGCTGTCACTAAAAACTAAAATAAAAAACTTAAAATAGCAGAACTTAATAATAATAATATTAAATTTAATTCAATTGAATTATATAAAAATTAATAAAGCTTATTTTTAAAAACAGTATGAACTAGAAAAGGCACAGTTTTTTAAATGGAAAATGCGCATATTTTTATGTTTCTATTGAAGAATCGCTAATTCGATTATAATAATATTACTTGACTAATTTATATAGTGCCATTATTGTGAAATATCACCTTGAGGGCGCTTTACAAAACTTAAAAAACTTTTCTATCTTTTTGTTTAGCAGTAGATCGATAACTCGAACATTGCATGAAAAAATATTATACTGGTGAGTTTAGGTGATAATGAGTTAGCAATCATTTTTAATTAAACATTTTTTTATTTATCCATAGTATCTTCTCCTCTTTTTTCCCTAAATGATGTTTAGCGAGATGCCAAATATAGTTTGTATTCTGCATAAAGAAATTATTTCATCGATGTAAGTAAACTTGTCAAGTTCTTGCGTTATTGAAATTATCAATACTAGGAATACTAATACATTTTTAAGCAGTAATAAGAAATGAATAATGTAGATTTTAGAGTATTATTTATACGGATGAGTAAATTACCATCGACGATATTTTAAAATGTAAACAAACATTTATCTTTTAAATGGGTTAATGACTTTCGGAGGCGTCGCGTCGTGTCGGCTTTAAATATTATTGTGAAACAAAACCAGACTCCTTGAGGTACGTCAGAGCTTTCCACAGCTTTTAAATCTTTTATTTGAACAATGGTTTATTATTTTCAATTGGATTATGGTTATGACTTTTGATATGAATCAAATTATTATGAATGTGATTAAGGTTGTTTTTATTGAAAATGTGATGAAGATTTGCTCAATAATAATCTACGAACGACCTACTCTTGCATACCTTTAATCTTAGAGTATATAGAGTGGTATCAATCCAAGGCAGTGTAGTCAGTTTTTGATGATTTTTACCCGACTCGGCGGACCTGGGCGTGACTAAAACTAAGGCTAGGGTATTTATACATCCATTCATATCACACATCGACATAATCTTTTTGTTTATTCGTATAACCACTTTTTCACAGTATTAATATCAACAAAAATATAGCATCTAACCTAAAAAACCGTTTAATTGTGTCAAGTTTAGTGGCATAATATAAAATGTGTGCGGAGTCCCGCGGTGACCCAAGATCATTGTGACAGTACGTAGAAGCGGAGTATTATATTTGTTGTCTCTTTCTCTCTCATGGTGTACGACGTAAAAACCCAGAGAAAGTGATTTATCGCAAGTTAGTATCGGTTAGGTAAAAATAATTAGCTCTCTCTCCATACATTGTTTCTCCAAGCCTTTAATATTTAAAAAATATGCAATCTTCATTTATTTATTTTATTTTACTAACGCCTTAGGCTTTTACATAAATACATTTTAGTTAAATCAAGGAGTACAATAAATGGGTAGAATATAACATTAAACCAAGAGTATTAAATAAAGATAGTATTTAAAGCGCAAGTATATAGCGTAGGTTTTAAAATTAGTTATATTAACATATTATATTTCACAAAATAGTGTAATACGTATATAATACATAGCATGATAAATTTCAAAGAAGTTATTTAGTAAAGTGTAAGTATATTGCAACGTAGTGTAGTTACAATTAGTTATTATGGTTATAGAAAATTTGAAAAAAGAAATAGTACATGGTATAATAACAACAACAAAAAATTAATCATAAAAATAGAATAACCATAAAATTAGTAAGTAGGAACTGTGTAAATAGTAAATTACAGCGAAATGCGAAGTATTTTTATTTTCTCATAGCAATTATAAGTATACAAGGTGCAAATAAATAACAATAACCTTAGAGTTCTATTGAAAACATTCAAATAAGCTAAATTTTAATTTGGAAACAGTGTTGTAACCTTAGAGCATATAGAGTGGTATCAATCCAAGGCAGTGTAGTCAGTTTTTGATGATTTTTACCTGACTCGGCGGACCTGGGCGTGACTAAAACTAAGGCTAGGGTATTTATACATCCATTCATATCACATAATGACATAATCTTTTTGTTTATTCGTAAAACCACTTTTTCACAGTATTGATATCAACTAAAAATATAGCATCTAACCTTAAAAAACCGTTTAGTTGTGTCAAGTTTAGTGGCGTTAGTAAAAATATGGGCGGAGTCCCGCGGTGACCCAGGAGCCCAAGATCATTGTGACAGTACGTAGAAGCGGAGTATTATATTTGTTGTCTCTTTCTCTCTCATGGTGTACGACGTGAAAACCCGGAGAAAGTGATTTATCGCAAGTTTGTATAGGTTGGGTAATAATAATTAGCTCTCCCTCCATATATTGTTACTTCAAGGTTGTAACGGTAAACATCTATTGAACCATATTTATTACCTAGTCTTTGCCGCCTTTGAATGGGCGAATTATTAAAATAATTATTTCTATATATTATTTGCGTCGGCCATCGATATAACATTCGCAGTCGATGGCGGCGACATTTTTCGTTTTCACACACAGGCGACAGCACCTCTCGCGGCGATCTCGAGTGACTGCAATGAACCCAAGGTCACTGAAATGCAAGACAGTGTGGCGCCTTATTGAAGCAACGTGTCCCCGATCCGATTAGAAAAATGAGATCGAAATTGGACGTCGTTATGCAGAAAGGGTCCAACCCACAATTTGCCAAAATCGAGTTTACATGTTTTCTCATAGATACGAGACTTATATCTGCTGAAAACATCCAAGCTCCAAATGCAATGAATTTTTGGTAATTCATTTTTTTATTAACCCACATCGCAGATATTTCACTAAAATTGAAATTTTAAAACATTAAAATGGAGGATAAAATAGGAAATACAATTATTTTTTCAATAAATACATTATACATATTTGGGGTTGGATGCTTTTTGCATAACTACGTCCAATTATGGTCTCAAAGATTGGTGCAAGGCCTTTTTTTAACTTGTCTTCGTCAACTTCTTTTTTTTCTTCTGAACTTTTACATTCTTTTAATAATATTTCTTACACACTCTCTCTTCCTCGATTCATTATTTATAATAATTCTCAGAAGGAAAAAACACTGATATTCACTTTACAAATCCCGTAATATGTTTTTGTATCGTCATACTTTCAAACGCCCTTTTCTCAGTTTCATATTTTTGGGGTCGGATGCTTTCTGCATAACTACGTCCAATTATGGTATCAAAGATTTTTTATAATTTTTTTTAACTTGTCTTCATAAACTTTCTTTTTTTTTCTTCTGAATATTTACATTTTTTTAAATATTTCTCAAACACTCTCCGTCGATTCATTCTTCTTCTCTCTCTACATATTAGCTGTGGTAAATAAATAATAAAGTTTTATTCCAGAAGGTATGCAGGAGTAGTGCAATGTTAAATATCACAAGGGTGGGCAGAAGGATATACTGCCACACAAATTTTGGTTTGGCACATACTCCTTGATTGATATTCATACCATATCAATAAGTTTTCTTGCGGAACAATATCGGCACTGAGCGGAACCGGACGTTGGTGTGAATCAGGCTTTAAGGCCTCATTTCTGCAAAACGCCATCAAGAGGGAGTCCATCCTGGCAGCGTTAAGATTGATGGGGCCAATAATTTACTCCAATACACTTCTATGCTTGAATTCGGGATCTATTCCATGATGAGGTCATTTCTGGAGATTTTTTGTTGTTAAAAATCTTCTTATCTCTGATTTCTGAAGTCTTTTTCCCCTCACTTCTACAGTATATTTTACCGGCCGTCGGATTGCCCAGGTACCATTTCCCTGCTCCCACGCTAAAATATACGTTACTCTATGAATTATTCCCGAAGCATAATCTTATAACCGTTGGCTATGATCTCCGTACTGCTTGCAATCAACTCTCGGACAGTAAACCACCCGGAGTGCAGCATGCGGTGTAGGCATCGTACGCTTACATAAGACATGCTTTCATTATTTGAGGCGCATAAGGGTTGCAAAATCTGTTTTCTAAGAAAAGTCTGTCTCCAAACGATTTTGCAACGGACGAATGGGGCGAAAAATAAGTGTTTCAAAATGGCAGCTTTATTTTTAGAATATGCAAGGTCAAATGTTATAAATAAGTTTATTACAGATAAAAGTCTACCATCCACATTTGAAAGTAGGCCATCTTCAACTGTCTCTTTAAGTCGTTAGCACATCTCATTTATGGGCAACCTCTAAATCCCATCCTCATTTTGGAGCCGGACAATTCTCAAATTTTGGCGTAATAATTTATTTATTTATCAAATATGCGCATTACAAATGCCAATGATTAAGGTATGTTCGTTTATCAGTGTGCAGTAAGCGGAGAAAAAAAATTGCACGCGCGCGATAGTTCGTCTCCGAGTTATTGCTACAAAACAATTAATTCTACCGGATGCAGCACAGAAGTACTTCTAAATTGAAGAAAGTATAGGTCCACAAACGTTGAAATTGATTGTGTTTTAGTAAATGGGTGATTTAGCCCTGCCACTGAGAGCTTCTTGTAACCTTTCATTCTGATGAATGCATTGTTTTTGGAAATGGGGAGAGGTTGAAATTCACAATGGAGCTATCAGCGGTATGCTTAAACATGGCCTGTTCAAAAGAAAAGGTGAATTTTGAATTTTCGCGGGCTTTGTACATTCGATTATAGATTTTTTTTTGTTATCATATAACATGGTACACATATGTTTATCATATCTTAGCATTATCAGCCATTTTGGATTAGTGGTTTGTTTTTGACAACTGGAAAGGTTTCAAAAGTAAAAAAAAACGAAGAAAACACAAACGTGACTAACATATAACATGGTACACATATGTTTATCATATGTTAGCATTATCAGCCATTTTGGATTAGCGGTTTGTTTTTGACAACTGGAAAGGTTGGTCACGTTTTTGTGTGTTCTTCGATTTTTTTACTTTTGAAATGATAAACATATGTGTACCAACATAACAAAAAAAGTCGATAATCCAATGTACACAGCCCGCGAAAATTCAAAATCACCTTTTCTTTTGAACAGGCCTTGTATACTGCGTATCGGTAAAATGCAACTATCACAAAGCACACTCGAGGTGGAATACCAAATAAGTGCGTTATAAAAATGCTATATTCTTGTTATTATCGGACACTTGGTTAATTTCCTGAGCTTTTGCCAACCCTATCCCACACCCATATAACCCCTCGACCCGAGTATTCAGTTCTGAGTAAATCGAGTGCATTGCTATCTTATGTACAGCCTATATTATCTACCCGTTCAACATTCCAGCAATATTCTATAATACTAGAATTAAACGAATCCTAACAAATGCCAACATTACGTTCTCGGTGTGTCCATTCTCCGTACCTTACAAAAGGTAATCCCCGTAATAGGCATCTGTTCGATGAGCTGTTAACTTTATGCCCTTAATTAGTTTCAAAAAGTAAATAAAATATAGCTATTTTTGTTTGTTTATTGTCTTCATAGAGAATCCTTCACAGTGTAAATCAAGTATGATTTTTTAAAAAAAAAATTTTGAAATTTTTGGTAGCAGTCTGAATTATTTTTGTCATTCTTTACGACTCTACCAAAACTGACTTTGATTTTAATGTTCTATCTTAAATATATTTTGTCATTGCTTCATTTAATATTATGTATTATTTGTTACTTATTCTCTGTTACTCTTTTTTCCCATTTTGTGTTTAGTATTTTTTTGTTATTGGACTTTAGTCCGTTAGTTTATAAATAAACAAATAAATATATCAATGCTAATTATAACATGAGACATTTGTAACATTATATTACATAGTATAAAGATTCAGTAGTAATCTAAAGTTTAGATTATTAATTAGGTAAGTGTTGCAAAACGACCCTTAACAATCAGCTCGATAGAGCTCGATTCCTACTTTGAGGAGTTTACAAAGTCAGCTGTTGAGGCCGCCATATTTGATTTAAAAAATGTGGGTAAGTACAGGTTGACATGGTTTTCTCTCCAGGCAGTCAAAAGAACAACTTTTTTTAGCCAAGCAACCATTAAATGCATTTGGTGGCCCTAAGACGGGAGTTTTTTTAAACGAACATATTTTCGCATATAAATGTACTGCCCCATAATTAACTCAAATTTATAATTTACTTTAAAAAATATAAATACAGTCGACGTTCTTTTTGTTTACCTTCTCAATGCCCAATACATCCTCTGGGATAGTTTTATTTTCACTACCAAAACCACCCCAAAATATATATTTTTAAAGTCATTATTTTTAATTTCTATTCCGTTCACCTTTGAATTCCATACATTTTTTTCAGATTAAAGGGAAAATGTGTGCATTTAAGGGTTTACACGTAACTTAATGTTTCAAATATTAATTCAAGATAGTCCGCTATTACTAATGAAATCGTTGAAAAACGTTTGCGGTCTTTTTTTCAATAACTTACTATTCAAAAGTTAGGCAGGTAAGATAAGGCTTTTGTAATTGGATAATTGTGATTTAGTTTATAGAAAAGTTCTAA
The DNA here is from genome assembly GCA_022651775.1 of Drusus annulatus. Taxonomy (NCBI): domain Eukaryota; kingdom Metazoa; phylum Arthropoda; class Insecta; order Trichoptera; family Limnephilidae; genus Drusus; species Drusus annulatus. Next base: position 373,677 of record JAGWCC010000210.1, on the reverse strand, counting down.
CTTCTAGACCACAATAACTAGTGCAATCTGTTTTACAATAAATTCATAAGTCATCAGTACCCGGCTGGATTTTGAAAAAAAAAAAGTTTACTTAGGTAACTCAATGCTCTCGAAAAAGCGACGAAAAGCTAAAAAAAACTCTCAAACTTGTGTCGCTTGAGTCAAGTCTTCTCCCAAATGGCACATGTATTTTTGATGACTAAAGGGCCAATAAAAGCCTTCAGAATCAAACGAGAGTCAGAGCATTCGATACAGAAAAAAACTGATCAAAACTACATGTTTAACTCATTTTTGACCAATGTGTCGCTTAAGCCCTTTCGTCTTTTCAGCCACGAAATGATTATGACAATATTGAGCCCATAAGTTCTATGTGGGTCCTGTCATTGTGCTGTTATCACCATAGGTATCAATGACCGTGAATCAGAAAACTATCTAATGATTCACTGTCATTATATTATGAAATTGTTAGAACACGTTAGTGAAAATGCAATATTTCAATGAAAACATATTTTTTCAAAGATAGTGTATCAAACAAGCTCATACAGTACATTGTACTCTAATGATGAAACTACTTTCAAGCAACTCCGAGTGACTAACCGACTATTACTCAACGTTTTCCAGTCCATATTGTTGCGAGACTCTGCTTCCAACAATACTAATACTTTTAATGCGTAGTAAAGCGATCGAGAAGCTCTTCAAGTTACTCAAAGCAAGTCTGTTTCTTTAAAAAATCTACTGGTGTCAAACAAATTATACAGTTTTTTGAATCAACACATGTATTCCAAAAAGTAAGAATTTTTTACCAAATAAGTGCTAATAAGGGTGATGGGACATGGCCATCGAGGAAGGAATGAGGGTCGTATACCAGGCATAATTCAGCGAAACATGCACCCAATCAATATATTAAGAAGTGGAAAAATAACTTTGCATGAGACCACGAATATTATTTTAATTTTTATGACCTGAAAATGGTCATAAAAATATAATATTCGTGGTCTTATACAAAGATATTTTTTCGTTTCTTTAAATATGTCAAACCACAAAGTGATTGCTTTCTACGAAAATGTAATATATATATATGTGGTAAAATAATTAACTCTTCTTTTCATTTTTTTTTTCATTTTATATTGTGTGCGCATTAGGTTTTTGACATAACTATTTGCCTTAGTAGCAGTTCACGTTTTACTCGACCGCGTTTCTATGAATTATATATTTGTTACATTTGAGTTACTCATTATTCAACCTGCCATAGGTTAGCCAAGCCTGATGTTGTAAATATGCTCTTTGATTCTCTCGAATCCGTCAATTTATAACTGTTCCTAGTATCGAATCGTGGTTACTATAGGTATGTATATATATAAATTACATCTTCTTGGCCATATTAGTAACTATAGTTTTTTTTTACCTGATTGACACATTTTTAATCTATTTTATCTCTAATTAAGATTTCTCGTGAAACTTGCACGAAAATGACATGATTGAAGACTATTTACTCACATTAACCTAGTCAATTTGAATTATGTCCATATTTTAAAATTCCCAACATACCTTCTTGGCTATAGATTCTAAAAAACGGTCTAATTGGGATTATAACGTTCATACTACCTTTCAGGGACTTAAGTATTTATGTTTGCAATTATTTTTAATTAACGTAACATAAATCTTTCCAACTTATAAAAAACTATTAGTTTATTACCTACGTAGCTAGTTTACGAATTAAATATATTTGTATATATTAACATTAACGGACTTTTAATTAATTTTATTCTAGAAAATTAAAATAACACGTCCACGTTGATATTTCTTCTTCCAGGCATAAGTGACATTTATCAATAAATACATCTGGCGGCTTACTTGAATTTATTCGCAGAAACACATACATTTAAATATTAAATAATAATGTCAAAAAAAGAAGGAAGAAATTTATAAAATTAAAAAAAAAACAGGAAGCAGGTTTGTAAAAATTATGAACACAGAACTAAGTGACTCAATCAATTTTATTTTAATGTAAAATTTAAAGAAATTCATTGTACGAACTCGTATTTACAGCATTTTGTCGGGATTTGAAATATTTCTTCGTCTTAACATATTTTTTTGCGTTAAACATGTTTGTTTTAAACAATTTCCGCTGTAATTGTGTTATATATATGTAAAAAAAAAACAATGCAACCAATATCTAAAGTGTACGACGTTAAGTCATCGCTTAAATGAACACGCACTTGTCTATCATTTTTCTTTGACATAGTAAAAGTAGCATCCTCAATTAAAACATATTCCGTCACTTTGTGTCACAACCATATTCAAACGGATGAAAATTTATTCATATTGTTTTACGTATAGAACTCCTTGTGTTAATTATTTCATTTCCTAATAAGGTAAAGGGAAACAAGAAGCGTCGGAGATTAATTAAGCACAATTAACATTTAGGAGAATCCACATTGCAAATATATAATACATAATGGAGACTTAATGCTGGAACGCGGAATCATAAATTTATTATGTCCGGAAAATAATTATGAGATATACTAAAGGTCCGTTTCAAACGCACGCACTGTGTGTCGTTCGGATACAACTGTAGTAAATAGTAAACTACGGAACTCTGCTATGGTTAATGAAATTCATAGTCCAAATGCCCTGGTGTGGAATTTTAGTTAGGTAAGTGAATATTTGTCTAAAAACTTATTTTTAGAACAATAAACGAACCAAATTAAAAACAAATAAAAAAAACTGGAAGAATGATTCTCACCCCCGTTTCGTGATACGATAATAAATACTTATAGTGACAAATATATATTTATTTATAGTGAATACCGCACAAGAGCCCCAAGCGTCTAGAGCCATTCGGTTATGTTGTGAGGCTGAAGGTAATGAGAAAGAGATGGGGAAGTAGGAATGAGATGGGGAAGAGGAAGGTTGATCTGTATGATCTGGTCACCAAACACGGCTAAAGCCATTTCAGACAATGTTTCGATTCTGAATGGTGGTCTACCACTCTGGAACGTGCGCAAATATACCACAGTATATGCAATGAGATGAAAAAATAACTTTGTACAAGACCACAGATTTTTTTTTTTTTTTTATTACCGACTGGTTTCGCTTAACCTAAGCATTCTGTTCTCCCTCTGTATGTATATAATTATAAAATTGGAATAAAATCTGTAGTCTTATTACACACAGTTATTTTTCAATTTCATTAAATAATATGTCAATTACTTTCTACGAGCATATATAATATATACTATTTTTATATGAACGAAATGTGCCATGACACATATCAATGAAATATAATTTATTTGCACACGCCGGGTTTAAACCCGCGACCTCTGGATTCGTAATCGAGTGTCTTACCACTCGACCACGAGGCCGGTTATATCACTTTTTTTATGAAATATCATCTCAAGGGACAAGGACGCTGTACAAAGCTAGAAAATATGTTTAAATTTATAATTTGTACTTATATTACTAAAACTATTATTTATGTATTATGTAAGTTTACACAGAAGATCCATATTCCAACAATAAGCGTAAAACGAAATTATTAAGTTCAACAAACTTTGATGTAAGGGTTTGAACTTTGTTATTTTTTGTACGTTTGGATGCCCAAGATACTTTAATTGCCACTTATATCCTCAAAAGGTTCTGAAATACTGGAGGCATCCATGTATTTGGTCAGTGACTGGAAGTCATTATATTTTGACCCGTGATGAATCCTACTTGATATCAGCCGTGTCTAATGGGACGAAGGATTTGCATTGGTCCAAGTCTATCCTCTTTTGGTTTGTGAATGGAAACAAGAAAGTAACAAGCATTATTGACACAATAAAAAAAAATTTTTTTTTTTTTTTTCGTAGAAAGCAATCACTTTGTGGTTTCGACCGGTCGGTAGCTGAGTGAACAAACGCGTCGGATACCCACCCGGGCGTCGTGCGTTCAATTCCTCTGATGGCTAAGACCTCCATCATTGCACAAGCAACATCTTCCGCTTCTTATGATAGCAGGAGGAGTTTTTCAAATATTGTCAGGTTATTCGTAACCCGGGAATGTTGGTCTTTCTTTTTAAAAATAAAATTTAAAAAAAAAACATTTTTAATGAAAATGAAATCATATATTTGTATAAGACCAAAGATTTTATTTAAAAAAATTTGACGACCCGTTTCGCTTAGCCTAAGCATCAAAACTTATGAAATGTTTTAAGTAAAAAATTAAACTAAACAAAAATACGTAGTGTGTGGTCATATATACTCTTACATACAGAGGGAAACACAATATAAAATAAAATAAGAGAACAGTGAGAAAATAAAATAATAACATTTAAATTATACTTTACAAAGAAACAGAGAAAAAAACACAGATAATATTAAATGAAACCAGCAAAACGAGAATATGATAAAAGAATAATGAGAAATTTTACGAATATTTACGGGAAATATCCCTAATATTGAACTACTGGACAAATAAAACTGATTATTAAGAATATGACTTTTGATTGTAAAAAAGTTTTTTTTCAATTTTTCAGTCGAATCTGAACGCAACATATTATCATTTTCGGAAAAAAAAACAAGAATTTTCAGTACTAACCTGTATCTCTATAAACACGTTGATTACGATAAAAATTGTACAAGGTTACATAGTGTGGTACAACATGATTCTACGATTCTAGAACTACCATAATTGTAACTGGCGACCTCAGTGGCACGGCGGTAAGAGTCTTGACTTAGAGGTCACGGGATCATATCCAGCGTGGGAAAATAAAATTATAAAATTGTATAACATTTTTCACGTACAAAATTTAAATAATTTCAAATTTTGTGTGTTTGCCACTCGATGCAGAGTTGGAGGTACTTTCAGTATCGCCCCGGTGACCCTATTAAATACTTTCCAACCTACCCCTCAATTCTCCTTTATCTTCACCATTTAAGTATCAACATTTTCTAAAAGAGTGATGCCATTGTTTTTTTATTCAAATATTCCCGGGTTGCGAATAACCTTACAATATTCGAAAAACTCCTACTATCATCATAATTAAATTCATCATATTAATTATTTGTGAAATATACCATGATAATATAACTATTTATAAAACCTACGCTATATTTATATACCTATTTGCGTTTTACATACTAACTTTTTTTTTAAACTCTTGCTTTTAAGTTCTATTCTTCTTATTTTTACACCAGAACACTTTAAGGCTTTTTTTAAACTCTCACTGAGTTACATGAAGAGACAAAAAACTAAAAATGTCCCAAAATCGTGCCGCTTAAGTCGAGCCTTCTCCCGAATGGTAAATATATTGTAGATGGCTGAAGGGCCACAAATACTAAATCAAACGAGAGTTAGAGCTTTCGATGCAGAAAAAAACTGCACGTTTAACTTACTTTTGTCCAAAGTGTCGCGGAAAATATTGCTTGTACCACGATGAGGACTAGCAGAGGAATTGAACCCACGGTGTCTGGGTGGAAACCTGACCCATTTGTGAACTCAACTACTAACTGTTTTGCTGTCCGGAGCCAGCACCAAGGTGGGAAAAAATTAAAATTAGAAATAAAAGTAACTTTGTTTTAAGACAACTTTATTGGATACATACACAAACCGGTTTCGGCTCTAACTGAACCTTCTTCAGGGTTGAATAAATATGTATTATACTCGTATACACCAATCTTAGAGTACATACTCGTAGAGTAGTACTTATCCAAGGCAGCGTAAGTGTAGTCAGTTTTTAATGATTTTTACCGGACTCGGCAAACCTGGGCGTGGCTAGGACTAGAGCTAGGGTATTTATACATCCATTCATAGCACATGTCAACATGATGTTTTTGTTTATTCGTATAACCACTTTTTCACAGTATTGTTATCGACAAAAATATAGCATATAACCTAAAAAACCGTTAAGTTGTGTCGAGTTTAGTCGCATATGAAAACATGTGGGTGGAAACGCGGGAGACCGAGATCATCCTAACAGTACATAAAAGCGGTGTTTTATTTTTGTTGTCTCTTTTTATCTCATGGTGTACGACGTAAAAACCCGGAGAAAGTGATTTATCGCAAGTTTGTATAGGTTGAGTAAAAATATTTAGCTCTCTCTCCATACATTATTACTCCAAGATACCAATACATCTTTATTCAACCCTGAAGAAGGTTCAGTTAGAGCCGAAACCGGTTAATGTATGTATCCAATAAAGTGGTCTTAAAAAAAAGTTACTTTTATTTCTAATTTAATTATGTCCTACCACAAAGCGATTGCTTCATGTGAAAAAATAAAAATTCCTGTAATAAATCAAAATGTACATTTATTACCTCAATACTTTTAATAATTTGTATCACAACGGACCCAACAAAGTCTGCTCTTTTTAATAAATGTTTACCGTCATCCAATGTTATGTTGGCATTTTCTTGAGTTTTTATTGTTGTTTAACGGATCATAATATTATACAAACACGTGTTTTTGTGCGTTTCTCGCTTGAATGTGAAGCAAATCGTTAATAACTCGAATTTAATCACAAGCAGCAGCAATTCCGACGCGCTGAAAACGAGAAAAATGAGATGTATTTCAAAGTTACGCATTCCTGTGATTTAACTGCGCACTTTGCGATTACAATCGTCCGAGATAACACCGCTGGTCTGGTTACGCAATACATCACTACTTCGGAGTGGTGCCGCAAGGTTAGCCAGTTGCCTTGGTTCAGTATCTCACTCACTGTGTTGCCTGCTACGATGCAAGATACAAGCGGTACCTTCTTATCCAATGGCGTGCGTTGCTCTTTGAACACGGCAACATTCAAAACATGGCTATTCAGGTGTCGATTCTTATTCAGCATACAGGATTGAATCTTTTGCTGTCTGCTGAGGAGTTACAAGTTGGCGACCTTGTAACCTGTATACCTACAAGTAGCGATGGGAAAAACTTCAAAGTTTTGTGAACGCTTCACAAACTACGAGTTCTTTCAAATGACCCTTGCGGTGAACCTCAATTGAACTAACAGTTCAATAGCTCTATTCGCACTGTAGTAGGTCTCACCACGAGAGTTGGTGCCGGCCAATACTCACACAGATGCATAGCTTACGTACAGCGTGTCGAACTGAATGAATAGGACACGCATTTACAATATCAACATAAACACTCGCTGTCCTGATTCCACTAGTGACAATAAGTAGGCGTAAACAAGACAAAGGGCTCTTTCTTTATGACACATCGTAAATACATCGCCACTGGAGCGTATACCGATACACAATAAACCCAACGCTATGCATGTATTGTTTGTTTCAACTCTCGTTGCGCCAGCTATAGTGTAGCGTATAGTGTAGGAACTAGGAACTCGAGTGACTGCTACATCGTTCGTTTGTGCTATCAGTTCGCAATTCATACATTGCTTCACGAAGTTCACACTACAAAAATAAATTTGAAGTACTGAAATTGAAGCATTCGCGCAGTGAGCAATGTGTGAAGTATGAACTGCCGCAAAATAAAGTAGTTTTTTGTATTAGTTCGTACAGAGCGGTTACATCGCTACCTATAAGGGATATAAAAGCAAAGCAAATCTCCTAAAAATAAAAAATAAAAATCAATCCTTGTTTGACACTGTCAACTTTTAAACGATTATTTTCAAGAAACTGAAAGCTTCGAGTATACAAATGGTTAAACTATTTCAACAAGGTATATTATGTCATCTTATAGAACTCATAAACCGATCCTCTTCAATTAGAAATTAAATAGTGTTTCCTTATCTACCGTCAGATTTATAAAAGACTTGGTGTCACTCTAGACTGTATACTTAATTTTCGCGATCACATTAATAACGCAGCTAATAAATCACTAAAACTTCTTGGCTTCGAATAGAATTGCCTGTGACTTTAAGAATATAAAGACCCTAAAAACTCTTTACTGCTCAATAATTCGCCCTCATTTAGAATATGCCAGTGTTATTCGGTCTCCTTTCTATACTGTTCATATTCATCATATTGAATCCGTGCAACATCGCTTATTACGTGGAATTGCATGGAACTTAGGGCGAGAAAGAGGCGACTATTCATATGATGAAATTTATTTTATAAGTGTTGCAAGAAAAGCGTAGGAAAGACTTTAATTAAATTTGCAATTTCAAAATTATTGACTTACCTTCTTTGTTGCCACTCATCCAGTTCCACATTCATTGCCGTAGACTCAGAAACAATAAATTGCTGTTCCTCAATCATCACTCTACTAATTATGGATATCATTCTCCACTGTCCAGAATGTCTAGACTTGTTAACTCAAGCCATGGTCTTGAAATGTTTGGTACCAGTCTAAATGATTTTTGTCATTCTTTACGACTCTACCAAAACCTTGTTCAGGCGTTGACTCGAATGTTCTATCAAATGTATATTTTTGTCATTGCTTCATTAAAATATTATGTATGTGCTGTTCTTTCTCTGTTGCTCTTTTTTCCCATTACGTGTTATTTTTATTTTTTTTTTGTAATTGGACAATGGTCCGTTAGTATCTAAATAAATAAATAACTACCAAACTGATTATTATTACTACTTGCTGAAATCGTTGAAACTGATGTATCAAAAAGCAATCGTTAATATTGTAATCTATTTTCAAATCTTACATGTTATTTAGATATGGACAATGTTTCAGCCTTTATTGGCTGCACGCTTAGAGGATACAAGAGGTAGCCCAAGCCAAGGCAGTGAAGTCAGTTTTGGACTTGTTTTTGATGATTTTAACATGACTCGGCGCAAATGGGCGTGGCTAAGACTAAGGCTACGGTATTTATACATACATTCATATCACATATCGACATAATGTTTTTGTGTATTCGTATAGCCACTTTTTCACAGTATTTTTATCAACAAAAATATATCTATCTGCATCTAACCTAAAAAACCATCAACAAAAATATATCTATATGCATCTAACCTAAAAAACCGTTTAGTTGTGTCAAGTTTAGTGGCAAAATAAAAAATGTGGGCGGAGTCCCGCCGTTAGCCAACGAAAATAGCCAGCTTAAGATCATTACGACAGTATGTAGAAGCGTTCCAAGAAATTTGTTGTCTCTTTCTCTCTCATGGTGTACGATGTAAAAACTCGGAAAAAGTGATTTATTACAATTTCGGATGGGTTGGGTAAAACAAATTAGCTATCCCTCCATATATTGTTACTTCAAGGCTGCACGCCTCTGATATTATGGCATACGTGCCGCCAGTCAGTTTCCAGCCACTTTTGGAAAACAGTCAAGACGAATATACAACTTTCTGGGCCTACAGCCTCCGTCGTTTGCCATGTGCGTATGCCTCTACTGGAATGCCGGTATCAATATCAAGTATTGTGCAACCGCCATACAAAACAGTAAATATTTACAACATTTACTAATTAAATCGATGTCATAAAGTTTTTTCTACGTACCAGAAATTTTATATGGTCAATTTTTAGAGTTTTTAATCGTTGTAAGAACTGAAGTCTGACCAGAATACTCTCCGTGATTTATTTTTGTCTCGTTTTGTTTTTGTTGTTACACGGAGCCAGTCAGTTTTGACTGGTGTTTGAAAAGGTTACTTGTTTTACTCTCTCGTAGAGCAACAGATATCCATCACATTTTGTTGCGAATATTCTAGAACTCTCATGAAACCTTGTAAATAATTAGATCCAAAGCAATGTTAAGTTTCATGAGGATTATAGATAGACCAACATAATTCCTAGTGGTATTTGTTCTTCCCACTCCAACGAATTAATTGACTAGGCACATATTCTTTCTGCAGGTATTTTTTGTTAGTATAACATTCGTCCTGACAAGTCTCAACTGCTCCCAACCGTCTAGAGCCAGTGAGACTATGGCATCCCCAAATAGGATATGATGTGAGGCTGAAGGTAGTGGGGAGGGGAAAGAGATTGGGAAGAGGCAGGTTCGGAAGTACCTGGCTATTAGGATCTGGTCACCAAACACGGCTAAAGCCATTTCAAGCAATGTTTCGATTCTGAATGGTGGTCTTTCACCAGGGCGATACTTAGAGTATCTACTACTCTGGAACGTGCCTCAAATACACTTTTTATTATTTTTATATGAATTAAATGTGTTATGACACATATTAATTAAATAAAAGTTATTGGCGCACGCCGGGTTTGAACCCGCGTCCTTTGAAATCGCAGTCGAGCGTCTTACCACTCGACTATGGAAGTCGTCGAAATACAATAAACTTAGTATTTTTCTAAATATGCCTTTTTGTTTCGTTCTAATTATGGCAAACCCAATGTAACTGCCTTTTAAGAAGATGTAACTTTATTATATTTATATAAAACACTTCTAAAATTCGACACCCTGCCATGTTAAAAATCTATAGTACAACATTCGACGCAGGCTTAAATAAAATCTAAACAGAGACGTGATATGTATTCGAATTTCATATGAATGTGATTTTTTGATATTTTCCTTTATTATTCTTATAATCATGTAACATTACACTGATTTGCAAATCACACCCCCAAAGATTAGATATACGGCCTGATGAAGAACTCGGAGCTTCCAATGTAGGTTAATTAGGACTTAGTATAGTAGAACTAGTGGGAGTGTATTATTTAATTGTTTTCTTTCTATAACTATTATATGTATATTATTCAAATAAATAAATGTAAAATTATGTAAATCATTCGCAACAACTATTACGTATATTTAATAAAGTTGAAATAGTTATTCAGCAAACAGCATCCCAGAAAAAAGATTACCTAGGTCCTAGATAGATTCCTTGTGGTATCCTGTTTGAAAGTCGGAAATAATTTCTGCATAACATAATAAACAACAATCAGTACTGTTAGAATATTTAAATCATCAGCAAATAACGACCATTGGGCAATGACCACCATTAAAGCAACATTGTCAGTCGGTTTCATTTGAGTAATTAACTCAATTTATGATATTAATTTATTTAACGTATAAACGACCGCGCATTCACCTCGCATTTGATCACATTGTCGTTCCATACTTCTTTCAGCAAGTGCGGTATTTAGATAAATTTACTTTTTAAACATTATTAAAGGCACACATATTTTTTTCCAACCATTTATTTCTTTATCATTATTCCTTAATACTCTGAACAAGCCATTAACCGTTTTTAGTACTGAACTTTTTTCTTGAAAACTAACTAACTAACCATCACGCCGTTTCCCCGCAGGGGTAGGCAGAGAGGACGGACCGCCATATAACTCTGTCTTGGCACACACTCCTTGCTTCATTCACATTCATACATCGTCTCACACATACTATTTTGTTATTCTGACGCTTCACATGACCCGATTCAAGTATTTGATTCACTTGATCGTGCCGTGTCTTCTTCGGGCGTCCTCGACTTCTTCTTCCATTCACTTTCGCATCATATATTATTTTCACACTCCTCTCTTCGTTCATTCGCTCTACATGCCCAAACCATCTAAGCGTCCCTGTCTTCTTTGATTCTATTTATTACGCTCTCATCAGCCTTGCATTCTCTCCGGATATCCACTTTTTTAATACGGTCATACATGGTTTTACCGCATATACGTCTCAAGGATCTCATTTCCACAGCATTCAGTCTCCTTTCATCCTTCCTCTGCCAGTTACATGCCTCATTACCATACATCAGGGTTGGTATAAGCACCCCATTGTGATTCGCTTCTTTGGACGATTTATTATTTGCGCCAACAGCGTTCAGTCCTCCGTTAATAAAATGTTTCTTAAATTGTTTAACCGAATAGATTTTTAAAATTACATTTTTATTATTTATTTTTTTAAATCACCTCTAACTCAAATATTTTCAGATTTCAAAAATTATTTTGCTGTTTCCTTTACAAAATCCTAAAATATGCCAAAAAATACAAATATGATTAAAACTCACATGAACATCGATAAAAAACATACTCTAATCATCACGTGAGAAGCACCTTTTGCATCTAGCGCAAATCTAATTAGCACCATCACACATTTTACATCGTCGTAAATTACGCCCCGGCATTTTTTCTAACCCAAAACATAAATTTCCGCATTGATGATGGAGTAGGTGTTTGCGAACTGCAAACCTTATTTTCCAAAGTACTTTTAATGCTTGATATACATATATTTGTATAACATTATTTTTATTAACTCTGATATAAGTAGCACTAGGAAAGAACCCCGAAGAGTGCGATAGCACTTCTCAGCACTAAAACGGTTGATGCAAGGTTCATCAAACTTTACAATCAAGATTACATCAACCAGACTTGAGCGCCCACGTATTAATTTAAAACTATTTTTTATATTATTTTTTCGGGTAGCGCGACAGTCAAATCAGATAGCAGAAAATCTGTTAGTGTATTCTACAAAAAACCTCGAACAGTGTCATGATATCTTCACAGTATGTTTCTCGCTTAAATTTCTAGGCCAACGCAATTACTATTTTTTGCTCAAAGCGTCATTTGCAAATTGGAGTTTGCTGTATTGATAAACTCTTTTCTACTCGTATACTGTAAATTCTTTCCAATCCCAAGTGATTCGATATCGTCGCTGGAAAGGCAAAGGGGCTTATGCGACACTTTGGTTAAAAATGAGTTAAGTTTGCAGTTATGATCAGTTTTTTTTTTCTACATCGATCACTGCACTCTTGTTTGATTCTGAAGACTTTTGTGGCCCTTGAGCCACTAAAATATATTTACCCTTTGGGAGAAGGCTTGACTCAAGCGATACGAGTTTGGGATTTTTTTTAGCTTTTTTCAAAATCCAACCAGGTACAGAAGACTTATGAATTTTATTGTAAAACAAAAGAAACTTAAAGGTGCTCTGGTGTAAACTTCTCAAAATGCGCTTCAGCCCTTTTGCCTTCCCGGCAACGATATTATTTAATACTTTAGATAGAATACGTAATTAACTAATTAGGATTGATGTTCTAATGTTTGGCAAAGCAGTTCTATGAAACGGTTTATAGTTCCAAAGTGCCTTCACAAGGTTCAGACTTAAAAATAATAATTGCTTTTCGAAGTCGCAGGTACCAGCTCGGGGTTGGGTTCAGCGCCCTGCGAGGTGGATATGGGTTTTATTTTGATGTTGTAAATTTCCTTCTCCTTTCGTGCATTGACCTCAATAGAAATATATCCAAATCCAACTCAGGTATTGATTTCGGATTGTAAAAAGGGTAACTTTGAAGTTACCCAAGTGAAATTGAGAAAATAATATTCACAATTTATGGTTTCCGGATTCCATACGCGTATGTACGTAACTTTGACTGTTCGAACCTCGGAGTAAGAATATATATGGAGAGACAGCTAAATATTTTTACCCAACCGGTACAAAATTGCGAGAAATCACTTTCTCCGGGTTTTTACGTCGTATACCATGAGAGAGAAAAAGACAAGAAAAGTCTTCACATAATATTGCAGCACTTTTAAGTATGTAAGAATGTTCCCCGTCCGCGCTAACTTTACATCATCGAGTCGCATAACTTACGACAACGGATTTTGAGGTTATTTCCTACATTTGTGTTGATTAAAAAAACTTGCAGTAGTTATACAGATAAATCAAACATGATGGTGATATGTGCTATGCGTGAATGTTCAAATAAGACCAAACAAAATTATAAAACATCACTTTTTAGAGGTATTTCAACAGTTTTAAGTATTTTGACCGAACTTTAGAATTTTCACATTTTTAATGATATAAAGACATTTAATCAACAAAAAGCTTCCATCATTATTTAGGCAAACCTTCTGTTATTAGTGTTTGTGTGGTATTTTGACTTTATAAATCATTTTAATGCTGTATTGATATTGTTTTGTTTAATGTGTTCAAATATGTTTATTAAAAATGTCCGAATTCCATGTGGGCGGTAACTAATAGGCTATCCAACATCCTTTAACATATCTTTGTCTATTTCTATCTAGTCTGTATAAAGTCAACCGACCTCCTCGAAATCCGAGGTCGCAGGTTCAAACCCGACGTGCGCAAATAAATTCTAATTAATTAATGTGTGTCATGACACATTTAATGTATGTTAAATAATATAAAGTAAATTTGCGGCACGTTCCAGAGTAGATACTCCAAGTATCACCGTGGTGAAAGACCACCATTCAGAATCGAAACGTTGCTTCAAATGGCTTTAGCCGTGTTCGGTGACCAGATCTGAATAGCCAGGTACTTCCCAACCTTCTTCTTTACCATCTCCTTCTCTTCCTCTCTACCTTCAGACTCACAATATCCCCCAATTGGGGATGCCATCAGTGGCAGCTCTTGACTTTTTAGTGTGCTAGAGTGGTAAGATTGAAAGAAAAACGTCATCATTGATGTTGTTGTAGCCGAAAACTTTTTTTTTTTTTTCGAAATTTCAACTTTTTGTATGAAGATTTTTCAGTAATCCGTGCAGTGCACCACCAAAACTGAAAAATCCTAAAAATCTTCATACAAAAAATAAAATCTTGAAAAAAAAAAATCATTTTCGGCTAACACTAACAATGTCGTATTTTTCAATATTAGCACTCTAACACACTAAAAACTCACGAGCCGCCACTGGATGCCATAGTCTTACTGACTCCAGACCGTTAGACGGCGGGAGCAGTTGGGAAAAAATCGAAGAATCAAAGCGTTGTTTCAAATAGCTTCAGCTATGTTTTATGACCAGATCTTAATAGGCAGTTGCTTTCCATCCCCTAACCCCCCACTCCCTTAACCCTCAAAACATTTCCAAAGTTGTGGATGCCATAGTTCCACTGCTTCCAGGTAGTTGGGACTCTCTTGCGGTATTCTCGTTAAAGTCTTCTGGTGTTGTAATTGGCAATCTTATTCTAAATGAGACGATTTGTTTCGGCGATTAAATGTGTCCATTCCATCTGCAAACTTTAAAAAAAAAAAAAATCACACAAAATAACAATTGCCATGTCATAACTTAGGAACTTCGGGAACTTGTCAGGGTTAGATATCTCTTTTCTCCTTCCTGCTGCAGAAGACAAGGATACGCTAGGAGATGGCAGACGAGAAGCCGACAGTGTAAAGTGACTAGTAATACCGTATAATCCCATCAGACGGTAACCAGTCACGTTTATCCGTAGAATCAACCCCTTTACTCCGAACTCCTGAGAATATGGGTATGATTTCCATGGGGTTTCCTTGCATTTTATCGTTCTTACTACATAGTTCCTTGGTCTGTAGCGTCTCGGATCCAGGTATCGATTAAACATTAGATTTTATATCTTTAGACTATTCTAGAGTACTTACCGTAGGAATGTTTTATATAATGAATAAGTCAGAACGGAAATCCAGTCTCGATTCCTAGATTTCGAATATTGGACGCATGATCACGTGAATTCAAAATCATCGCATAAAATATCATTTAATACAGAATGATTTAACCTGCCAACAGTGTCAATATCAAATTTGTGAACTTGTGCAGATACTCATTGTGTCATTGTGTCACCTTGACTACTCTCCGCTTCTCGACATCGCCTTCAACTTGACTCCTGACTTTCTTTGACCATCGCCTGCCCCCCTGGACCGCCTGACTACACCTCTCTCTGGACCAGACCCGCAGCATTCTCACTTGGAAGCCGGGCCCTACAAGTTGAGCCCGTCGTCTCGCATACAACGAGACCGACTGCTTGGATCACTTCGCAGATTGGGACCGCTACCCTATTACAGTTTACTTGTGTGCCTTGATTACGTCGGGTACACTCATAGTACCTAACTATGTATATAGAAATAATTAAAAAATAGATTTAATTTAGTAAACCTATTCAAGTGAACACCGTGATCACAAACAAATAAAACGAAATCAATTCAATGAATGACATGGCAATAATATTGATATGGGTATCATAAATTTGCTCACGTGCTATTGAATTGACGAAAATTGTACCTTGCGGGAATCCGGCATTCCAAAGTTTAAAACCAACTAAAAACTGGACCTAACATTATCAATGTAAATCCGTGCGGGCGTGGATAAAAAAAAACTCTATTGTAATAAAATAATTCGTACCGTAGTATTTTCGTCCTTGGAAGTTCAACGATCGCTTTGTGACAGTTCACAAATCGCAAGTAACGGTCTAATTATATCCACAACACTCTAAATTGAGATTGTGTATTTCGGCGGAGTAGTAATATAACATAATATGCATATATTATTCGCAGTGCCTTGACCCCATTCGCCCATCCCGCCCCAGTCTCAGACACAGGTATCGATCTAGCTCCCCCGCTAAACAATGCACGCGATGCGGGATGGGTTGGGATGGGGCCCACCGCGCGGCAGGTGCGGGTCTGTGAACCCGGGCGCGCGGAGCGTTGACTCCCCGTCTGGGCGGCCGCGCGTGAGGTCACCCTATTTATAGGCCGCGTGCATCTTCGCGGGCCGACCGCTCTTTGCTCCTCTCAAACTCTCCCGCTCTTCTCCCAGGCATTGGATCGGGAGATTCGTCGGAAATCTGGGAATATTGGGGCGACCTGTGTGTTTTAAATTTTGGTTTTATTTAAGGATGCGTATTTGCGTAACTTACAACTGATTCTTTGGCAGATTCGCTGGGACTTGACAGGACGGAAAATGGGCGGGGGGAATCTCTCCGCCTTATAAGACCTTTTTGATTTTTTTCCGAAGATTGTACTTTTATACCTTTGGATACATTGTATTTTATTTTACTTTATTTTATTTTATTCTATTCAATTTTATTTTATTCTATTTAATTTTATTTAATTTTATTCTATTTAATTTTATTTAATTTTATTCTATTTAATTTAATTATAATTTTTTTTTTTTTGGGCGACCAACAGTTTACATATAAATTACGTAGAATATTACACGGGTAGTATGAATATGACCATTTATAGGTTTCCACTTGCAATTTATTTGCGTAAGATTTTTTTTAGGGATGGTTAATCAGTACGTGAATTAGTATAGAATCTACGATTTCTGGAAATATTGCAGCAACCTGAATATAGTTGGACACTTTTTAGGATTCTTTGCTAACGGATCTTTGGGGTAAATTTAAACGTTTTCGTAGAAAGCAATTACTTTGTGATTTGACAAATTTAATGAAATGAAAAATAACTTTGTTTAAGACCACAAATTATTTTTTAATTTGTATGACCTAAGTAATACTAAATAGGTCATAATATCTAAAATTAAAATAAAATCTACCGTCTTCTACAAAGTTAATTTTTCATTTTATCAAAACTAAATGCGTTATGTAGGTTCTTTTTTAGTGAAATCAAAAGTTATTACAACAAGACAAATAACGTAAATTAGAATGGAATTTGAAAGTTTGGGGAATATTAAAGCAACCTGTATGTTTGAATTTTATTCCAGGGTTATACTTTTAGTAACGGTTTTTTTTTTTTTTTTTTTTTAATTGTGAATACCGCACAAGAGTCCCAACTGCTCCCATCCGTCTAGAGGCAGTAGTACTATGTCATCCCCAATTGGAGTATGTTGTGAGGCTGAAGGTAGTGGGGAGGAGAAGGAGATGGGGAAGAGGAAGGTTGGGAAATATCTATTTTTTCAGATCTGGTCACCAAATAGGGCTAAAGCCAATTTTAAGCAACGCTTCGATTTTGAATGGTGGTCTTTTATCAGGGCTGATGTACCTTTACATAGATTTAAATTCCGCATATATTTTAATGTCATATTATATATCGTAAATATAATTTTATTTCATAAATATATGATATAATACGTAAATTAGGTTGAAAACTTAAAATTACTGTAGTGTTAACGGAAATGTCCTTAAAATATTGTTGTGAAGTGCAAGGTAAGCGTGTGAATAAAATTACTGAAATTGTGTATCTGAACTTAACATATACCTATTTCTCACACCCCCTCTGCTGCTGAGAACTCCGTTGTAAGTAGTAATTTCTCTGTAAGTTGCATAATATGTCGTTTAGTAGAAAGAGGGAGAGATTACAAAGTGGCTATCAGCCTTAGAGCAACAATATACAAGATAGAGCGCTGCTGTAGTCAGTTTTGATGAGTTTTGCCGGACTGGGCGTGGCTAGGACTAGGGTATTTATACATCCATTCATAGCACATGTCGACATAATGTTTTTGTTTATTCGTATAACCACTTTTTCACAGTATTGTTATAAACAAAAATTTGGCATATAACCTAAAAAATCGTTGACGTATGTCCATTTATGTCGCATATGAAAACGTGTGGGCGGAGTCAACGGAGACGCGGGGCACGAAGAACATCCTTACAGTACTTTAAAGCGGTGTGATAATTTGGGAAAAAAATGTTGTCTCTTTCTTTCTCATGGTGTACGACGTAAAAATCCGGAGAAAGTGGTTTATACCAAATTTGTATAGGTTGGGTAAAATGAATTTGCTCTCTCTCCATATATTGTTACTCCAAGCTATCAGCGCAGGACCACAAATGTCTACCCTTGCTTACTAAATGCTGTATTTAAGCAACACCTCCACGCCAGCGTTAATTTGAAATCCCTGTATTTTTGTCACCATCTGAAAACTAAAAATGTTACTTTCCAGTTGGTTAATTAAAATTCTATGTTCCATTTTGTGCTATCTGATAAAGAGTTGTAGGTATGCTGGCTACAAGCCGTTAGACGTGAGAACTGTATTATTTTATAATAAAACTCTCACTTTTCTTTATGTGCATTCGTTGCAATTATTTATTCTATCTTAATGATAATAATACGTAGTATAAAGACGAACCTACTGATTTTTAGTTTAGTTTACAAGAATCTGATGTTTAGTAGTTATATTATATATTTAATAAAATAAATATATTTTTTTACACACCTTTTTACACTTGCCAATTCAACGATTATCTCATAATATGTATATAAGAATGAACCTCTCTTATATCTTATGTTTTTTTGTTTTTCACTGCTAACCTTATTTGCGTTATTATATCATATATAGTGCGTCACACCACTTCAGTTTGTACTTATATATCTCCTTTGGATATATAATACCTTGTCTATATGTGAGATGTACATAAATGTTTAATTTTTTTTTTTTCACTATACATGTATCTACAATATTTGTATATCATTCATCTCTAAATGTATTTGGTGAACAACTGTTTTTATGAGATCTTGTTAAATAAATTATTAAATGACTTTTTGTCCCATTTTGACCTACCGCCACAAATAAATAATGTAATAAATTAATATGTCTATTTGCACATGCGCATTTCAGTATTTTTTTCTCGTTATTTTTAATTTATTTTGTGTGTTAAAATAATAACATATTTTCATGTATAAAAGAAATTCAATAAATAAATTATTATTATTAATGAAAATGAAATAGTAATTTTGTATAAGACCACAGATTTTATTTTAATGTTTATGACCGACCGGTTTCGATTAGCCTAAGCATCATCAGGGTACAAAATTAAAAATATAAACTATTTGTCTAACCACAAAGTGATCGCTTTCTACGAATAAAAAATAAAAAATACTATTTTTATTATCTATTATTAGTGCATATTTTATGCGTTTCTACAATAAGAGCTTGTTTTTCATAAATTTTCAGTAAAAAACGAAAAATGGTTGCGGAAAATTGGAAATTCTAGGCCTGCTATAGCAAACTCGACCCGATTTCCCTCTATACACCGCCGAAACATTTTGTTTTTTCCTGCCTTTCGAGTTCGTCGGCTCTGTGGCTTACGTGACGATGAATTCTTAATTAATTTTAACGAAAACTTTGTGAAATCTTATATTGTTTTAACATTTTGACTTCACCCACGTGTAAGTAAATGGTTATTGTAATATTTTTTTGTTATGTCTACATTATTGTATTTTTCCGCAATTTAAAAGAACGTGTACGAATGCAAAGGAATTTGCTCTATTCTTGGGGAACGACCCTCATCGATATATTTCTAGGGTAGCGTGACCTCTTAACAAACAAAGATTGAATCTCTGAAACTTTTTGGGTAAATACTTTGAAACGCTTATCATATTTTTTAAACTCCAGTTACGAGTGCCACAAACCAAACTACGTATTATCACTGTACATTCTACCTATCGATGCACACACGATGCGATGCACATTCGATTGTATCTATTACTCTTTAGTATCGTCGTAACAATAAGATTATGCACCGGTCGCGTCTGTCCTCTGGTCAATGCACCCACGGAGCATGTTGTATCGGTTCACATGTGCATGTGCAAGTATGCGTGCGTGTCTCGTGTCGGTGTGTGTATTGTCCGATTCTGTTGTGTTTATCAACTACCACACAATCGAGGCAACGGTGAATCGATTGTTATCTCTGGCTAGATGCATTAAAATGAAATACTGAGGGCATTTCTGTACCGTTATAAAATTCTTCAAAGATTAATTATGTAGGCAACTATGGGAGCCACCCACCCACCGCGTAATGTGGAACTATGAAATTACCTACCTGCGTAAAACGTATATTACGAAATAGATTTCTACGAATTTGAAGGTTACTCTTTAAGGTCATCTCTGGGGACGCTGCAAGGTTTGTTCTACTGGCATTTTGATTGAAGGTGCTCAGAAGACCACTAGCTGCCGACGCTTCTTCCTCAGAGCATCTTTAATTTTAAGACCAGTTAAACAGAAGCACCATTATCACCTGTTGTCTGTGCTGCAACTATGTAAATACAATCGTTAAATTGAGGAATTTACCTGACAGATTGCTCTATTTCGCATAGAACTGAGTTTTTTTCTGATATCTTGGAGCTCCAGACCATACGTGGCTTTGTCTTCACGCACCGGAATGAATCAAAAACGTTGTGTTTATTCAGATTCTGAGTGTTTTTATCCTTTCTATGGCCGAAATATAAAATATAAAATAATTAAAATACCTTTTCATGTTAGCTGACAATCTAATCATTTTTGCACTGTGTTGCGGCTAGAATTGAACCCGCAACCTTCCGATTCAAAGTCATGTGCGCATTTCACTCTAGATCGCGAAGGTCGACTTTTGCGGAAAACACGATAATGTTGAAGTTTTTAGCATACGATACGAACTCCTTGAATTTTATTTTGTTGCAATTCAATTGAATTAAATTTAATGTTATTATTATTTAGTTCTGCTAGTTTTAGTTTTCATTTTTTGTGACAGTTGTTTCGGGGTTTAAGTCCATTATCAAAGAGTGAAAATTAAACATTAAAATGGAGTTCTACAAATTGAACACAAAAACTATAAATCCTTGAATTTTATCCATTCCTTGATCTCTAGAATCGAGTTTCACAGGCAAGAATGCTTTAAACTCGTCCATCGAGGTTACCTGGAATAACCGCATACCAGTTTTTAGTAGGTATTACGAGTATTTTTTTTAGTTTTCTGATATTTTTCACCTCTGAACAAATTGATAAATACCGTCTCCGCATTTATTATATAAATAATACTTGAATAATTTATTTAGCGCCATTTTTGTGAAATATCACCTCAAGGGCGCAGCTAACTTACTAAACATTACGTCATTTCACCGCAAGGGTAGGTAAATAAGATAACTTTATATTTGCGCATACACTTTACTTCATTCTCATAATAATAATATTTGTATAATTTTTATAACCCCGTTTTTTATGAAAAATCACCTGTGCGGTGTGGTGCAAAACTTACTTTCTAGGCTCCACCTTATTACTAACTACATAATAATATTATAATCTATAGCATATTAATATTTATTTAAAATATACCTAACGTGCCAGTTTCCTGCTGTCATTTTAATTCAGTTTATATTCAGCTGTTCCATTTTATTCGGTCGTTATTAAGTTTGCATTGCTAGCCTCCACTTTAGTCTCCCAGGACTCCGCACTCCTGTAGGCTTTTCATACAGAAAGCTGCTTATCTGGTCTACTACCTTTTATACTACATGACCTACCAATGGAGTGATCTCAGATTGATAATTCTTGATAATATTTGCTTGTCTTCAAACAGTTGACAGGACACGTGGTTGTCCTTTGTGCGCTTGACGCCATTTTCTCTATACCTAGCTTTAAATATTCTTAAGATCTTCGTCCCACAAATATTAAATATCCTTTCAAACCTGGGGCCCTAACACGACACATCGATATAGATTTTATCGACAATATCTGTAATTTGGGATCGTTCCCGAGGCCGACTGCAGATCGTTAACGAATAAACTAGAATTCTCGTCTACTAAACATGCTTAATTTTGTCGATGTGAACTGTTTTTTGTTCGTTGGCGATTTTTAGTCAGACTCGGGAACAATTTCAAATTACCGACATTTACGATAAAATCTACAACAATTTTTCGTGCTGGGACCCCTGCTCTGATAATATCGTCGCTAGAAAGTCAAAAGGGCTTGAGTGACACTGGTAAAACATAATTTGAATCAAGCGACACAAGTTTGGGACTTTTTTTTAGCTTTTTTGTCGCTTCAAGTAACTCAGTGAGAGCATTGACAACCTGAGTTTTTTTGTTTAAATTCAACCAGGCACTGAAGAATTATGTATTTTATTGTAAAACAAAAAAAACTTTAAAGGGCTCTGGTGTAAACTTCTCAAAATGGCGCTTCAGCCCTTTTACCTTTCCGGCGACGATATAGATGTAGATAACATCACGGGTTTTTTTCGTATAAAATTACTTAAATAACGTGTGAAACGAGTAGTTGTAAAAACGACATGTGTTTGTCGTTTGGAGTTCGCTGCCTCTAACGAAACCGAAATTAGCCGCGTTCACAGTTTACACAGGTGAATTTATTCGTTTGTAACCTTCAGAAGGTAAATCTATGTGCATTAATTAACCCACATAACGGAAGAGGTATAAGTGAATCTATTCGTTGTGGAGGAACTTGATACATTTGGACTTATTTAATCAAACGTAATTATTAATTTATTTACATATTTTTAAACACATAACTTTGTATTAAAATGTGTTAATAATTTTGGCAAGCCATAAAGTAAATATTTACGAGCGAACACCCTTTTGTGATGCCAGCATTGGACTTCCTGCAGGGTCCCGTTTACAATATATTGTTTTACTCCCGGTAGGCCGGTTATTAGCTGAGTGGACAAACGCGTCGGATTCCCACTCGGGCGTCGTTGCAAAATCAACATATTCCGCTTATTACGATGGTAGTAGGAGTTTTTCAAATATTGTCAGGTTATTCGTAACCCGGGAATGTTTGTCTTTCTTGAAAAAAAATACTCGATCGTTTGTCTAATACAATGTTCGTTTACTGTGTAACCCTTTCAAGGTCTATCAAAATATTGGGCTAATAAGACGCCTTATTATGTATACTACCTTGTTTCGCCCACGCTTCAACTTTTTCTTATTGAAAATTACGGGGTAAACAATATGGAGTCTACAACCGCCACACAACTCTGTTTTAGCAAACGCACCTCGCTTCATTCACATTCATACATGCTCTTCTGTTTTGACATGGCCCGAATCAAGTATTTGATTTACTAGGTCGTACCAGGTCTTTCTCGCACGTTCCCGACTACTTCTTCCATTCGCTCTCGTGTCATATATTCTACTAACGTCCCTTTCTCTTTTCATCCGCTTCACATGCCCATACCATCTAAGCGTCCCTTACTTAACCTTTTATACTACGCTTACATTTTTTCCAAATCTCCACATTTGTAACACGATCATACATAATTTTACCACACATACGCTTCATGGAACTCATGTCTACAGAATTCAGTATACTTTCATTCTTTCTCTGCCAGTTCCATGCCTCATTGCCATACATCAGGGTTGGTAGCAGTACTCCATTGTGGACTGCTAACCTTGCTTCTTTCGTCAACTTTTTCAATCGATTATAGATTTGCAAGTCCCATAGATCATGATGGAACGATCGCAAGGTGGAAATAGCTTAGTTGACCTAGATTCACATCTTCCGTTTAAGAGTTTCCGCTGATTCAGAAAACGAAGTTTTCTTTTTTGTGTAATTATTATAAATTAAGCATATTTAGTCGACGTGAACTTTTTTTTCGTTGGTGATCTGCAGCCGTGCTCGGAAACGATGACAAATCACCGACATTGTCGATAAAGCTTTTAAAGATGTGCTTGCGAATATTTAAACTATGTTCCAGTCAAACATTTGAGCTTTCAGCGTAGGCCTCGCCGTACGGAAGTTTAGTAAAAAGTTCAGTTTTTCTAGAAATAGTCCGCCGTACCAACTCATCCACGAATACCAGCCAGATGGCCCAAACTGTTCGGCTCGCATACCACCCACCACACGATATCCATTCTAGAAACTAGAAGCTAGGAGTTGGAAGTATTCTGAATTCTGAGTGAGTGTTTCTGCTTGCTAGTGTATGGTTGCCGGGATTCTGGAGTTCGTTCACACCCAAACTTCGCCCAGTTTCAGCGGAGGGTGACCTAGAACGATCTGAATGATCACTATAGTTGATTTAAGGTGTAAAGAATTACATAATTTAAAAAATTAACCATCAAGATGAGCAGCTGCGTCTCCGTGGTCGAGTGGTTAAGGTTCTAATCAAAGGACGCGAATTCAAATCCCAACGTGCGCAAATAAATGCTTTATTTCACAGTAAAATAATATAACGTCACCGGAAAGGCAAAAGGGCTGATGCGCCATTTTGGGAAGCTTACACCGGAGCACTTCGAAGCTTTTTTTTGTTTTAAGTTCTTTTTAAGTCTTCAGTACCTGGTTGGATTTTTAAAAATAAAAGTTAAATCTTTAACCATCTCCATCTCCTTTCCCTCCCCACTACCTTCAGCCTCACAACATACCCGAATTGGGGATGCCATATTCCCACTGGCTCCAGCAGATTGGAAGCAGTTGGGACTCTTGTGCGGTATTCACTTTTTTTTAAATTCAATGAATCTTAAATTGAAACTAGGCTATAGGGAAAATGTTTTAATACATTACAGACATTTTATCAACACCTTCAAAAAGTGCAAACCGAAGTAATTCAGACATGAATCAATATGTTACAAATTGTTTATTTTGTTTCCAATTTGTAATTTTTGTTTATTACAATATTGTGAAAAAGTGGTTATACGAATAAACAAAAACATTATATCGACATGTGCTATGAATGGATGTATAAAAACCCTAGCCCTAGTCACGCCCAGGTCTAGCCAAAACTCATCAAAGCTGACTACAGCAGCGCTCTCTCTTGAATATTATTGCTCTGAAATCATGCCATATCTTCCTGAATCGTCCTCGACTTCCCGAAAAATTGGTCAAATTACATTGTCAACAATATAACAAAATGCATTGACTTAAACCCCATGTGTTTACCTTATCTTTTTTTGGAACTCATTTGCATTGTTTCGGCTTTGTTTTTGCTGCTGTTGATGCTAGGAGCTCGGGCAGATCTTTTCGTGGTAAACAGTGTTTTTGTTTCTTTTTGCATTCTCTAAATAGAAGTGCCGCGTTCCAAAATATTCTTCTCGTTGCGGGAAGTGGGATGCTGCAGTTTCGGTAGAATGTAAACAACGGTGCACATTTGTTGGTTTGAAAATTACAGCTAATCTGTAATACTCATCTTGCCCTGCGTAAAGTGGCGGCCTCTGTGGTCGAGCGGTATAATGCTCTACTGCGAATCCAGAGGTCGCGAGTTCTAACCCGGCGGGCGCAAATAAATTTCATTTATTAATATATGTCAACGCATTTAATTCATACCAGATGATATATAGTATATTTGAAGCACGTTCCAGAGTGGTAGATATTCTAAGTATCGCCTTTTCGAAAGAACAACTTTCAGAATCGAAACGATGCTTGAAATGACTTTAGCCGTATTTAGTAACCAGATCTGAATAGCCAGGCACTTCCCAACCTTCCTCTTTTCCATCTGCCCACTACCTTCAGCCTTAAAACACACCCCAATTGGGGATGCCATAGTCTTACTGGCTCTAGACGGTTGGAAGCAGTCCGGACTCTTGTGCGGCACCACCATAAAAAAGTATTCTTGGTTGAAATCTATTCTTTTTCATATAATGATTTATTTATGGTGTTTTTTTGTTTGTTATATCCGCCCGTATTATTTCAATTTATTAATGGTTCAAATTATTTTAGCAGTGTGGAATAAATAAAGCCTGAGAATTAATTATTTTAATTCAGATTATTTATTTATTTATTTATAAATTAACGGACTAAAGTCCAATTACAAAAAATACACATAAAACAATAAATGGAAAAAAGAGCAATAGAGAAGGAATAGCATATTATACATAATAATAAATGAAGCGATAGAGTGTAAAGAATGACAAAAATCATTTAGACTGCTACCAAAAATTTCAAGACCATGGCTTGAGTTAACAAGTCTTGACATTCTGGACATTGGAGAATTATACCCATAATTAGTATTGTAATGATTATGATATGACTTGATGTCATCGACATAGAATATGTAATAAATATATATTTATTGAATTATGTTTATCTATTTAGTTAAATTTTCATATAAATAATTGTTTTGTTATCTTCAATTATCGTAAAAAATAGTTTTATTGCCGTAGTACTTTATTGCTATTAATATTTTATCATCGTTTGTTGTGTTGATAAATATGTTTCGATATAGTATACGCGTAATATTATATTGTCGTACGAGGAACAAACGTGCTTTTAGATTGGGGTCATCGTGGTGTATCAGTCAAATATATAGAAGGTAATCAAAATTTCTAACATCTCACTGAAATGATTACGAAATTAATATAGACTAGTTTAGTCTTGACACACACGTTAAAAGGGACATGTGAGTAAATCGTGAAGTAGTGTAATCGCAATAGAATTTCAAACTGTTTTACGTATGTGCGAAAACTACTCGTATTGTTTTAGCAGGCATTAGCGCCCCACACGGTGATCTAACGAATAATGTACAGAAGACGGCTTAGCGTATTAATACTATCAGATTCACCACAGCGCATTTTGTTTTACGAAGCTCAAACTTAAATTTAAAAAATATGTATTAGAATTCGAAAACTAAATTTACCATACGTTGTACGATAAAACTGACTAAAGTAACTGTTTTATCTAAGTAGGAAATTCGACAGTTTAAAGTATTTTCACCTGCCTCGTATGGTTTTTTTTTCTATGTTTTTAAAAAGATATATGTTTACAAAAATAGCTACATAATATAGGAAGAACGGATTGAGTAAAAAAACGCAGGCTTTCAGGAGAGCCAAAACAAAATTCAGGCATTTGTTTTTGTATGTGATTATGTCATGTGTCCTCTTTCAAAAAATAATCGCACATTATTTTATTTTCTGACTCATCTCATTTTTCCTTGTACGATATTTAAGGAACAATTCTGCAAAATTAACTCAAAACATGTTTTTTTTTTACTCATTCCATTCTTTCGCACACAGATTTATAATCGGTGCAAATCTTACGAAAAATGTAGAACCACTAATGTTGCACCACTAAATGTTTCACCCGCGTATGAAAAGGATAGCCATTCAAAGAATATGTGCGTGCGCAAGAGATAGCTACATGAAGCGTATTTCAAAGGTATGCCTCGTTGACTGTTTAGTGCAACCAGGCGCGTTGTCTCAGTAACGTATCTACATTATTTAATTCATCTAAGAATATGACCATAGATATTTGTGGCCAACCTAACGGACAGCGACGTTCAGAAATGGTCAAATATGGTCGAATAAGTAGTATAAGTACACGTTTGAATTGAAAAGAAAAACGATTTTCTTGCCATTTCCAGCATAAAATATATCAAAGATATCAAAGGCCCCATAACGGGCACCGAGGGCTGTCCGGGGGCAACTCGGTATTTACTAACATGCTAAATTAAATAAAATTGAATTAATTTAAATGGAGAAGAAAAAAATATTATTAAAAAAAATTGGAATTGAAAAAAAATAAAATATATTTACGAGGATTAATTATCCAAACAATTAATGGCCTAAATATTTCATTACATGTCCGTGCAACACAAGTTCTCCTGAATCTCGGTTCATAGCAACTAGTAACATACTCGTACGTTTACCAGCTGAGATATTCCACCGACGAGCAGCGTTATTATTAGTTTTATGGTATTCGCGGTTCCTCCGATAACTCCGCTCGTTATCCAAAAATCAAATCAAATCTTAAGCACACTGACCCTAAATGTGTCCATTAATTAACGAATCGTGCGTAACTCGATTATCAGTGCTCAATGCGTTATTTTATAGGCCTTTTACGTTGTAGTTTGTGGTGCCTCAACCAATGGGTGAGCGACGGTGTATTTTATTGAAACAATCATTATTATCAAATTACAAAAGACGCTATAGGTCCAACTGGAATTTAGACCTGAATCGAAAGTCGTAAAATGAAGTAAGAATAAAACCACCCAGGCAGCTTTCGTGCAAAAACTTTTGGATTTTCGGTCTTTTACAAAAAAATTATAAACAAGGTTCCAGCGAACGAAATGTAAGAAGTGTGCAAAACGTAAAAATATCCTTGGTCTAAGGTTTTTCTTCATTTTCCAGTTGACACGAAATACCCGGAAGGTTTAAACACATCCAGCGGTGGTGAGTGGTGAGTCTGACCAGACCCCACGTTAAAAAAACGTATTTTAAAGCATTTCAAGCATACATTCGGAAATAATTTTCAGTACGTATTCTCTACTATCGTAATGGAAATAAAATAAATATTTTTACTGACGAAGCGATTTTAAGGCCTCTTAAAATTATTTTCAACAATTCTTATCTATGACAATATGTATAGTTTTCGTTTGTTACACTTTTTATAGAAAAACGAGTAAATTTTCATTAAAAAAATCTATTTTATTAGTTAATTTATTTTTATATTTACCGACCATTGTCCAATTACAAAAAATATACAACACGAAATGAGAAAAAAAAGAACAGCACATTCATAATATTTGAATGAAGCAATGAAAAAAATATACATTTGATAGAACATTCAAGTGAAAGCCTGAACAAGGTTTTGGTAGTCAATGATGTTAGACATAATAAATTGTATTCTTCGAAGATTATTCTCGTAAAGAATGACAAAAATCGTTTAGACTTGTACCGAAAATTTCAAGGCCATGGCTTGAGTTAACATGTCTCGACATTCCGGACAGTGGAGAATGATACCCATAATTAGTAGAGTGATGATTGAGGAACAGCAATTCATTGTTTCTGAGTCTACGGCAAGGAATGTTGAATACTAGATATTATGTTATTTATTACAATACGTTTTAATATTTTTTATGCCCATTTTTACTAGAAACTTATTCAAACCTGGTCCGATTATATTTGTACTTCAAATTGTGGATAAATATTTGATAGAAGATTATACTAAAGGAAATTAACCTTAATGAAATATCTATTGCGTTTTTTTTTACAAACAACCACCGGAGCTAAGGAGTTATATTGTTTACAATCAAGATTTAAAGTAGACAATAACAGTTCGCTACTCAATTTAAATCGACACTTAGTTAAACCAATTGCATTAAAAAAATGGCTGAAACATTTTCACCAATACATTAAGTTTCTCCAATCATCTATGCATTCATTTTATCTAGGTCATCAAACTGCACACAATGTTATTCATTTATCAATATAGCAGTCAATAAATTACTCTATTTCCTTATAATGGACATTATGATTTTATGTAAATAATGTTTAATAATAAAGTAAATAATAATTATTGTAATAGGCAACAATGCAACGCATTACCCAAATAATTAAAACTCCCAGTTGTGAACAAAAAAATATTGGCAAAAGCACTTGACGGATATTTTCTCAACAATTTTATTTATCAGTCATATATCCTATCTGTAAAACCTATGTATGTGTGAAAATCTTTCTTATTGTATGTATGATGTTTAATAATAATAATAATAATAATATTTGGACGATTTGTATAGCGCCGTTTTTGTGAAAAATCACCTCAAGGGGGCTGTACCGATCTTATTTTCTATCATTATATATTAATTCCTAGTTTAAATAAGAAAATATACAGGAACATACTTACCTGGCAGGTTCCATCAGATTACACACACAATTATTAACTTAAAATTATGATTATGATTTTAATTTTAATTTTTTATTTATTTTTGTAAATTTTAAATTTTTTTTAATCTAATTATTTTCTACTCCTATGAGTCTCTTTTGATGTTTTTTTCGCTTGTTCCTTCTTCCTTTATACTCCCCTTTTAAAATTTGTATGTCTTTGTAAAAATATATTTTCTCTTCTCGGAATGAGTTTTTTTTAACTCTTTGGGAATAATATACCAAGATGTTTTTTGTATTATATTAACATTTTAATAGTTATAAAATATTTCCCACTTTCATTAAAATATTCTAACCACAAACGACTGGTTCTATGAGCCACCGGAATATCGTCGGTTGGCCGATGCCGATGTTTTATTAATAGTTGCCTAACAGTTATTGAACCACCTGGCGGCATTTTCTTTCACTCTTGATTGATACCCGAATGTTTCACGTTATCTTGTACCTATACGCACTATTTACTACAGATAAAACGGATATTCGTCCCATGTCTCTAATCGTCCAATTTTTGACATGATCAAAGGCCAAACGTTATGTAATTATTTTTTTCCCTTAGAGTATATAGAGTGGTATCAATCCAAGGTAGTGTAGTCAGTTTTTGATTACTTTTACCTGTCTCGGCGGACCTGGGCGTGGCTAAGACCAAGGCTGGAGTATTTATACGACATAATGTTTTGTTTATTCGTATAACCACTTTTTCACAGTATTGATATCAACAAAAATATGGCAACTAACCTAAAAAACCGTTTAGTTGTGTCAAGTTTAGTGACATAATAAAAAATGTGGGCGGAGTTCCGCCGTGACCCAGGAGCCCAAGACCATTGTGACAGTACGTAGAAGCGGAGTATTATATTTGTTGTCTCTTTCTCTCTCGTGGTGTGCGACGTAAAAATCCGGGAAAAGTGATTTATCGCAAGTTTGTATCGGTTGGGTAAAAACAATTAGCTCTCTCTCCATACATTGTTTCTCCAAGATTTTTCCCTTCCGAAGCGCTCTAATTTAGCTTCCAATTGATTCAAACCTCATCCCAAGTTTAGGTTTAGGCCGAATATTCAGTATTTATATAATTCTCGATTCGTTTTATTATTCGCTACGTTCAAATGTTTAACGGATGAGAAAATTAAAAGATTGTTTCTCAGTACCTCCAACTTTCCTGTGGGTAGAGGAAATTATAATATTTTCCTCTAGCGCATGTCTTTTCTTCCCTCTGTGAAGGGTAATTAAAGAAAATCGGCGAATTCGCCGCGTCGTGAAAGAATACCGCAATTTTTCTGCATCGTATAATTAGGTATGCAGGCTGAAGATAGACAGTGCCGGCCACAAACAGGCAGGTGCTGAGGAAGCTCGGCGTCGAAGCTCTTGAAAAGTATTAAGAAAAGAATAACGGTTTCCCTTGGACACGTCCCATGTAGCAACAAGTGCTGCATACCCAAATCATAAAAGCAGAAGTGGTTTGAAAAGCGTAGGACGTAGACAGCGCCTTCAAAACGAACTGGATGAGATCTAACTGGTTTTGAAGGGCTTCCAGATACCATTCGTTGCTAAATCATATGTTTTTGATTTGAAAATTCGATCACCTAGAAGTATTATGGTCAACTAACTATCTAACTAACCATCACATTATTTCCCCGCAGGCAGTGTCTTGGAACACACTCCTTGCTTTATTCACATTCATACATCGTCTCATACATACTCTTCTGTGATTCTGACTCTTCGCATGACCAGATTCAAGTATTTAATTTACTTGATCGCACTATGTCTTCTCCGGTCGTCCTCGACTTCTTCCATTTACTTTCGAATCATATATTCTGTTCATACTCCTTTCTTCGTTCATTCGCTCTACATGCCCAAACCATCTAAGCGTCCCTTTCTTGATCCTATTCATTACGCTCACATCAGACTTGCATTCTTTCCGGATATCCACATTTTTAATACGGTCATACGTGGTTTTATCGCAACATACGTCTCAGGGATCTCGTTTCCACAGCATTCAGTCTACTTTCATCCTTCCTCTGGCAGTTCCACACCTCACTGCCATACATCAGGGTTGGTATAAGCACTCCTTTGTGGACTGCTAGCTTCGCTTCTTTGGACAATTTCTTATATGCGCCAACAGCGTTTAGTCCTGCATTATGGATTATAATTAAGTATTATGGATTATATAATGAAATGCTAAAAGCAGAGCATTTATTTAGTAGGGTATTTTTTAAAACTTGGTCTTTCTATAAGCCTAAAAAATATTTGACGTGTAAAGATGTTTTTAGGTGTAAAATCTTCTACTTACGAATGTTTTCTCGGATATGCCTTTATTGTATTATGCAATAATAATATTTGGATAATTTGTATAGCGCCGTTTTTGTGAAAAATCACCTCAAGGGCGCTGTGACAATGTGGCAAATTAAGTTTTTTAAGACTGACTGGAAAGCAGTTTAATATTTGTGCATGAGCTTTACAAAATAAAATAAGACATGCTTTTTTGTCATGTTTTTTTTTTGCGTAAATCGATATCTGCAGGCAGCCAGCGTCATGTGGTAACTTTAACCTTATCGCACCAGCGCGGCGCGGCGCAGCGTAAGGGGTGCGTGATTTTGTTCAAGTTTCAAGGACTTTTAGCATCGTCTTACTTCTTCATAGATAACCTGTTGCTTGCCAGAAAAGTGTTTTTGATTTTTCGACAGTTGAAAACTTTTTCGCAGAGATAAACGCATCTTAATTAGTACTGTTTTTGAGTCTCATTGGGATCTTGATCGTTATTTTATTGGCCCTGAAACAACTTGTGCAGAAGTTATTTCTTAATAGTCCTAACGACCATAGATGCATTTTGATAAGTTGTACATAATGAGAACCCCATCGAACATCATCCACAAAAATGTTTTCTGTATGTTAACAGCAATTCAGATTGATTATTTAATATTTAAATAAAACAAATAATCTACAACAC
Organism: Drusus annulatus; assembly: GCA_022651775.1. Lineage (NCBI taxonomy): Eukaryota > Metazoa > Arthropoda > Insecta > Trichoptera > Limnephilidae > Drusus > Drusus annulatus. The sequence continues at coordinate 340,890 of JAGWCC010000210.1, read as the reverse complement.
AAATATGATACATAAAAAGCCAGAAAATAAAAAAAAGACAATGGTCACAACCGAGACACGAACTCGGATCTCTACTCTATCCGGGAGTAACGCCTTAACCAATTCGACCATCGGGACCTCATTAGAAAGTGTCATTTTAATCGACCTCATATTTGTGACCATTGTCTTTTTTATTTTCTGACTTTTTTCTGTTTCATATTTGTGCATTTAGATTATTGATATTATTTAAATATTTAATTATTTTTGTTGGAAACCCGTTGTTACGGAAATTGGGTGACACCACACCACCGAACGAATCTAGTATTCATGACTGGCGGACATTCTTCAGTGGACTGAGACAGGTGTTCAAGGTGAGGAGGAACTCTTCCGGTTTTCTGAGAACCGGGAGAGGTTTGACAAGATTGTCGCCAGTATAATTATTATTGATTGATTTATAGGGAGACGGCCCGCAGTGTCTGCATAACTCGAGTAAGCACCCAAGTATAAGGCCCACTGAAACAATCTCCTGAAACTATTGCAACTGAAATATTTAATATAATGAATGAATTTAACATCAGTGTCAACTAGCATTGTGACCGCTCCGAAAGAACTACTTCTTTTGGCAGCAGTTCCTACTTCCTTCATTGTTCATTGAACAAATACTTCAATTGAAGTTGGTAGTCCATTTTACCGTTGTGACTGCTCCGTGTGAACTATTTCATTTTGCGACAGTTCAAACTTCATTCATTTCATTTCATAGAACAAATACATCAATGGAAATTGGATTACAAAGAACTACTTCAATTTGCAGCAATTCAGTTGTGAAGTTGAACTTCAAAGCATATAAAGAAGTACTTCATTTCAAGTACTTCAATTGAAGTCCGACTTTAAAGTACTTCGATCTAAAGGAACGTGTTTTTTAGGAGTTCTTTTCGTTTCTACCGACTAGTACTTTTGTTTTGGCGAGGAACTTTTGTCGATTTGCTAGTACCTTTCGAAAAAATATCAAGGAACCGGTTCCAAAAAGGACTGAACAAATAACTGGATAAATTCAAATCTCTTTTTTGCGAGTTCGACTTCAATTGAAGTGTTCATTGCGAAGGGTTCATTTTAAATATCTACCGATTCGTGAAGCATTTACAAAATATTGAAGTTTTTCCCAACGCTAGTGTCAACAACGAAAACATCAATGAGTTAATGGAATCTCATTCAGAACCTTTGTCAAATGAAGATTTGATTAATCTACAAAAGATAAATGAACTACAAAATGAAGGAGGAGAAAAAGAAGAACCTGATAACAAACTTACTGTTAAGCCTTTGACAATCAAGAATTTTAACAAAGCCTTTATGCATCTTGACAAATTTTGACCATCATAGAGGAATGTGATCCCAATGGGCAATATGGTAGTAAAAGACACACCGTGTTACAGATTTTTTTAAATTAAGAAATGGAAAAGAAAAGTATTGTTCAGCTAACTCTTAATAAATTTATAAAGAAAACACCAAATAATCAATTAAGTATTACTTATATTCTAATTCACTTAATTGTAAAAAAATAAATAAAAAACACTTCCAATTTTTTTACATTGCTCTACTTTTGTACATTTCAGGCACCAATTACGTACGAAAATCGAGGACCGTCTGTACTTTGGATTGCCTCATTCCGGGTATTTTCTCTCATTCCTTCCAAGTCTAAATAATAAAAGTAACATTTATGTCCTAAAACAAAAAAAAATTGCACATAATTCAATCGACCTTCTTTCTTTGGTCTCAACCCAGTTCTTTTTTTTACATGAATACCGCACAAGAGTCTCAACTGCTCCCATCCGTCTAGAGTGAGTCTATGGCATCCCCAAATAGGGTATGTTGTGAGGCTGAAGGTCGTGGAGAGGGGAAGGAGATTGGGAAGAGGAAGGTTGGGAAGTACCTGGCTATTCAGATCTGGTCCCCAAACACGGCTAAAGCCATTTCAAGCAACGTTTCGATTCTGAATGGTGGTCTTTCACCAGGGCGATACTTAGAATATCTACCACTCTGGAACGTGCCGCTAATATACTTTTTATTATTTTTATATTGATAAAATTTGTTATGACACATATTAATTAAATAAAAGTTATTGGCGCACGCCGGGTTTGAACCCGCGACCTTTGGATTCGTAGTCGAGCGTCTTACCACTCGACCATGGAGGCCGTCGCTGTTCTTTCTCCGCCACATTTCCAAACGACACATTTATTAAAAAAAATGAAAAAATAACTTTGTACAAGATATATTATTTTATTTTTTATGACCGACCGGTTTCGCTTAGCTTAAGCATGATCAGGGTACAAAAATAAACTAAACTAAATTACAAAGTGTGCGGTTATATAAACAAACAGAGGGAGAACCAAATATACAATAAAATAACAGAACAATTAGAAAACAATAGAATAACATTTAAATTATAACAAAGGAACAGAGAGAAAGGAGATATGCAAAATATATCAAACCACAAAGTGATTACTTTCTACGAAGATATATTCATTATTCTAAAATTATTATACTACGATGTCACAGCACATTACGCAATTAAAATCGGATTTAATAATAATAATAGAATGACGAATTTGACCTTGATACTTTTTCATTAACAATGACATTGACTTTAATTAGAATAATATTAATGCTTCTGTTCTCTATTTACATATTAATATCATTCGACATTTATCGTTTTTAATATGTAACCAATAAACGCACACACACACACACAAGATTACACAACTTCCATAAAAGAAATATCGTTTATCTGACCGCAAATTAGTCAAGTTCAGTAAACCTTGTATTTATTAGTGCTTTAGTAGTAGTTAAAGCCCGGTTTCGCCCGAGTTTATTTTTTTTACTTATTGCACAATTTAAAATAATAATAAGTAACAAACAATGTAACGACTTATCTTATCTTTTCAGAGTCGAATGGATATTTCAATGCTCTTTAGCTTATGGTAGAAATAGTGTATCGAGTTGCTTCATACGCAGATTCAATGTTTTAGAGTAACGAGTAAAGGGTTAACTGGCGGTCACACCCTCAGAGCAATAATATACAAGAGAGAGCGCTGCTGTAGTTAGTTTTTATGAGGTTTGACGGACGGAAATATAGCATGTAACCTAATAAACCGTTGAGTTATGTCCATTTATTTCGCGTATCAAAACGTGTGGGCGGAGTCAACGAAGACGCGGGACACGAAGAACATTCTAACAATACTTTAAAGCAGTGTGATAATTTGGGAAAATTTGCTGTCTCTTTCTTTCTCATGGTGTATGACGTAAAAACCCGGATAAAGTGATTTATCCCAAATTTGTATAAGTTGGGTAAAAATAATTAGCTCTCTCTCTCTCTCCTTATATTGGTACTTCAAGGTTAAACCTTTTTTCTCAAGGATTTTATAGGTGAATATATTAAAACGCTCAAAAATGTGTTACTTAAGAAAATCAAATCAAATGGTCCAAATATTAAAAAAAAAAACTGGTGGTTTGAGCATTTTGGCATAGCACGTAAGGCTGATAGATCGGCAGTCTGGGAGTAAAGGGGTCAACTATTTTCCACAATTACCTACGGTAATATGGCGTTATATAAATTATTGACAGTCAAAAAGGTTGTTTTAAAGTTCCACAGGTCACGATGGAAGTGAAGTTACCAGCTAAAATAGTTATGTTGACTTAGAAATTCCAGACAACAAACTCTGTGCAAATTCAATGCCAAAGCTAATAAAAGTTTTGAGTAAGACGTACAAACAGATTATCCGCTTCATAGTTTAGTTTTAGTTTTATTTATTTTATTTTATTTACTTGTACATCAATGTTTATCTAGTTATAATTCATTTACTTTTTTGTTTTATAATAATAACTTATATACTACTTGATATTACTAATATATTTTATATGGTTCTTATAGGCTATTTTAAATTTATTAATTGGTAAAATTTTCTTTTTTTTCTCAACCCTTTATAAAGTAAACTGTTTTCTTGTATTGGTTTTATTCTTTTTGGTAGTGAGATTTCTTTACATGTCCTTGTATTATGTTTGTGAATATCCACGTTGTAAATAATTTCGTCAGAAAAATATTTTTTTAACAAGTTGTTCTTCATTTTATGTATAAATATCAATGTCTTTAGTAGCAAGATGTAACATAAAATTTCATAAAAAACTAAAAATATTTTTTTCTTTTGTTTCAGGTAAGAATAAGAGCAATCTGAGTCTTCTCAAAATGAACTTCGATGAAGAATTGTAAGATTTATAGAAAAAATATTGCCATAAAATTAACATAATTTAGATAATTTGTAGTATCGTTTTTGTGAAAAACCACCTTTAGTTCGATTTACCTCACGGGTATAAGACATCATGTATATATTTACCAAAAAAATAATTTAAACAAGTTATTTTAAGGGTCAGCACTCAAGGGTAGGGCTGAACGTTACTTTCTAGCATTCTAATATAATCAATACTACAAATGATTTATCTGTAAATCTTCTATGGGTAGTTAGAAAAATACCTGAGGTTTCTAGTGAATGCAATTTTTAACTGTAATTATTTAAATTCTGTGGAAAACATACTAAAATGTCAGTAAAAGGGCAGTTTGAAAACCATCAAAGGCATTTTTGAACGTTTTACCTAAAAATTTAGTATGTATTTTATAAGGAATTTAAAAACATTATTGTATATAATCATTAGTAGTATTAAGTAAACCTGTCTACTATAATCGCGCTTTTAGTGTATCTGGTCCAGTCATCTGGAATAAGCCTCCCCTAAAACTTGCCAACATACAGAACCTAGCAGATTTCAAACGGGTCTTAAAAACCTTGTTTAAAAATCCTACATTCAAAACGTAACTTACTAAAATTAAATTTCTTTAAAAATGTCCCTAATTTGCTTTGTTTCGGTTTTCTTCTTACTCATATTATTACAATTCAATTTCCTCGCTATCTACTGAAAACCATATACTCATTGTCATAAAATATTTATTGTTCTTTTGTTACTTGTTACATTTACACTGTTTGCATTTTTAGAATCGTTTACTAATAATACTTCACCATTAATGTTTTAAATACCAACAAATTTACTGTCCTCAATCTAATTTCCTTTTCTTCGATTTTACAAATATGTTAGTGTGAATTCATACGTTTCATATGAATTTTTATACCCTTAGCTTCTGGTGAATTGATTTTTTAATCTGTTGATGTACACATACAGTGTTATACCCATATCTGAACCTTTTTTTCTCATGATTTATGATAACGATCATGATTTTAGATAGTTTTAACTTGTATGCATATTATTATTATTTTTTCCTTGTTAGTTAGTATTATTAGCATAATTAATTTAGTATGAAGAGCACTTGAGGTGAAATATCACAAAACTGCGTTATATAAGTTCACTGTTATTATTTTTGCCAGTACTAGAACGCCAAAAAGTGTGTATGTTTGAGTTCTGACTCTTAATGTATTTGATGTCCTTTGCCTCCCGGGTACGAGTATTATATATTTCCTCGTATATTTCGAGGTAATGTTGTTGACTTCGAGTAGAAATCAAATAATACCATCAAACAAATATGTTACTCGTATGATATATATATATATATATATATATATATATATATATATATATATATATATATATATATATATATATATATATATATATATATATATATATACATATATCACCCCTCGAGTACATTATTCAAACTGAAGTAGGCAACCAACTATTTCGTCTATTCGATTCAAAATAATAATTGTATAGTCTGTTCAAACTAGAATAATGATTGTATTGTTATAATAGTCTGTTCCAACATCTCTGTCTATCTCAGTCTCACATGTAAAGCTTCACTTTCTTCAATCACCGTGTAACGTACACAATCTCCAGTCTCATCTGTGAACAAAGCAAACCTTGTCGGTAATATCTTCATAAAGGAATTTTGTAATCTCGTACTGTTGTCAGTTGTGTATCACATTGCTCCGGTGTTTGATCGGAGGAAGGTAGGAACTGGGTGGCTCGATGTTTTTATACAATGGCCGAAGCGGTATTATTTGTATTTGTTGGGCCATTATTTGTAATAATAGCGATAACTGATAACGGTATCCTGAACAGCTATTTCGCTATTTCACAGATGTTAACACACGCTGGATTATATGATGCGGACATTTTGGCTATATTTCACCTAGTTTTCAAAGGCTTCATTTTAATCAAGAAACCGCTTAATGCTAGGTTTTTTTTTATAAAAAGTGTTTAAAATCATCAGGTTTTTAAAAATGTTTTATTCAAAGTTTATACACTTTTCAATTAAAATATAACAATTTAAGCATATTTAATTTCAAATTGATACGGTATGATAATATATTTTTTAATAAAACTATCTATTCATACGTACACGAAAATATGAACACAATATAGCAAAAACGAAATAAGCAGCCCAAAAACACAACCGATCTCAACTGCAGGTAAATTCAAACTGCGTAAAATACATCGCTAATAGCGTTGTGGCCGCTTTGAAAGAACTACTTCAAAGAACTGCTTCTTTTGGCAACAGTTCCTACTTCATTCGTTGTTCATTGAAAAAATACTTCAATTGAAGTCGGTAGTTCATTTTAGCGTTCATTCATTTCAATAACTTCATTTAATTGAACACATATTTCAATTGAAGGTGGTAGTTCATTTTAGTCTTCATTCATTTCATTGAACAAATACTTCAAATGAAGTTGGTAGTTCATTTTAGCCTTCATTCATTTGATTAACTTCATTTCATTGAAAAAATACTTCAATTGTAGTAGGCAGTTCATTTTAGCGTTCATTCATATCATTGAAAGAAGTACTTCAATTTGCAGTTCCAACATCTAAGTACGTGATTTTGTTGGCGAGGAACCAGTTCCAGTTCTTTTCGTTTTCAAATTTCTATCGACTAGCACGTGCTTTTTCGGGGAGGAACCGGTTCCAAAAAGAACTGAACAAATAAGCGGATAAATTCAAATCTCTTTTTTGCGAGTTCGATTTCAATTGAAGTGTTCACTTCGAAGTGTTCATTTTAAAGAACTAACAATTCGTGAAGCATTCACAAAACAAACAAGTTTTTAAAGTTTAAGTTTTTTGAACGCTAATCGCTAATATTGACGACCGTCACTCGTGTTAGCTAAAAATAGAACGCTGCAAGTCGAAACAGGCGAGCGTCACTCGGGCTAGCAGAAATTAGAACGCATTTAGCGCGCGAGCGTGACTCGTTCAAAAGCATGAAGCGGTTAATAGTACAACTGTGAAAAATATAAATTACCCACACCAACAAATGCAGGAGATCAAACAGTTACGTTTTGATTCAAAGGTTAAATAAGTCATGTTTACGTATTTGTTTTAACAAAATCACGATGTGAATAATGTAATGAGATAATTAGAGTACTTGATGTTATTCATTTGACATTTAAAAAAAGACTTATTAAACATTGTCCAACAGCTTGAAAGATACTCAAAAAAATCTGATTGTGTACTTTTTTTCTTTGTTTTCTTTGATTTTTTGACGGCCTGCGTGGTTGAGTAGCAAGACCCTCGACTACAAATCCAGAGGTCGCGGAGTCAAACTCGGCGCGCGCAAATATATTTTATTTGAATTAATATGTGTCATCAAACATTTAATTAATATAATATAATACAAAATTTATTTACGGAACGTTCCAGAGTGGTAGATACTCGAAGTATCGTCCTGGTGAAAGACCATCATTCAGAATAAAAAATTACTTGAAATGGATTGAGCCATGTTTCGGGACCAGATTTGAATAGCTAGGTACTTCCCAACCTTCCTCTTCCCCATCTCCTTCTCATCACCATTATCTTCACCATTACCTTCACCACTACCTTCAGCCTCACAACATACCCCAATCAGGGATTCCATAGTCTCACTGGCTCTTGACGGTTGGGAGCAGTTGGGACTCTTGTGCGGTAATATTTATTCTCGACTTAGGAAGAAGTCAAAAGGTTTCCGTATTTAAAAAATGGATATTTATCTAAGACACCATCTAGATATTCAATATGCGTTCGGGTAGAACTTTGAATATTATCAAAAGATGGCAGCCCAAAATCGTAAGAAATTCATATATTAATAATTTTCAATACAAGTATGAGATCGTTTAAAAATGCCGCTTTCTAATGAAGTCTTAATGGCTAGATTGGCAAAGTGTTACTCCCGGATACAGTAGAGGTTCCGAGTTCGAGTCTCGGTCATGACCATTGTTCTTTTTAGTTTCTGGCTTTTTTTTTGTTTCGAATTTGTGTTTTAGATTATTATTTATATTATTTAAATAGAAAAAATCCTGTTAATTCTTAGAAATTACTAGTTAACACAAAGTGACGATTTTTGTACAAAAATATCATTCTTGATGACCCCCCACAGACCTTAAACTTTCGTTTGACTTGTAACAGATTAAATCTTGGTGAAATCTTTAGAAATCGGAATATTTTTCAGCCAGAACATAAATTTCGTTCAAACAATGGGCAATTTTCAAACCTCTTTTTCATCCTCGCTCAACTAACATAGTAATGAACCCAGTACAAAGTCCACTGGTATCGTATAGCTACCAGCTACTAGCCAACCACACGGTGTACGGTGGGTATGGTTAGACGTTTCCTTATAAGTGCGGTAAAAGATAAGGCCAACGATTCTCAATGAGCTTCTGGACCCTTGAATCTGTAGTGTGGATTCTGACCCAACGTACGTTGCTCCACCGAGTCTGTTGACGATGTGTGCTTTTGAATTGAATTAGTGATATGTCTTGACTCTAAAGAGCTATTTATTTTAGTAATTATTGTCCCTTCTAAATAACAAATTCATTTTGCATGTGTTCACTTTTTACTAGGCCGCTGTTAATTAATTAATTCTTATTAGTTACCTTACTCGGGATGACGGAGAATTAATAGGACACATTAGTTCCCTTATGTCATAACTCCAAAAGAATTGATTGATTGAACTGAATGATCCGGAAGCTGAAATGCAATTGTTTCCCTTTCTTCATGTTTTATGAAAAGTGATATTTTAGAACTATCATTTTCATAAAATTATTGTCATAACAATTTCCTCGTGTGATCCAAATATTTTGTATTCTAATACTTTGATCAAAGGTGATAATACTTTCATGAACTTAGCTTTTAACGAAGTAGTCGTAAATATTACGAGTATTATAATAATTTGGTGTAATAATACGATTTATGATTCTACGAGCTAGCGAAAATTCACTGGCAAACCTTACTGTCAATAATTAGGTAGGTAGGAGTAGGTACTTAATTAGTTTATTTTGACACTGTACAAGGGTTCCAACTGCCCGGAACCAGTGATACTACGGTATTCCCGGTTAGTCAAACGAAAAGGGGCTGAAGAAGGAAGGAATGGAGGCTGATGGTTTATGGTTTAACTACCTATCCATTAAACATATCTAAAGCCTTAGTGTATATATAGTGGTATCTATCCTATTCAGTGTAGTCAGTTTTTGAAGATTTTTACCGGACTCGGTGGACCTGGGCGTGGCTAAGACTAATGCCAGGGTATTTATACATCCATTCATTGCACATATCGACATAATGTTTTTGCTTATTCGTATAACCACTTTTTCAAAGTATTGTTATCAACAAAAATATAGCATATAATCTAAAAAACCGTTTAGTTGTTTCAAGTTTAATGGCATAATAAAAAAATGTGGGCGGAGTCCCACGGTGACCTAAGAGCCCAAGATCATCGCGACAGTACATAGAAGCGGTGTATTATATTTGTTGTCTCTTTCTCTCTCATGGTGTACGACGTGAAAACTCGTAGAAAGTGATTTATCGCAAGTTTGTATAGGTTGGGTAAAAATAATTAGCTCTCTCTCCGTACATTTTTACTCCAAGTCTAAAGCCGTTCCACGCAATATTTGAATTCTATTTATATGTTCCACTCTGCAACAAATGTAAAGATCCCGTGATTTTTGGGTCCTTATCCAATTAGCTCACCGCTCTTCCGCAAAGGTCCTTATACAAGTAATCATTCGTTTTTTTAAATTTTATTTAGTGAAACGATTGTTATTAAAATTCTAGGGTATTCCCGCAATTGCCCGGGTCCACAAGAATAATAATTACGCCGGCATATTGTGCAGGAACTCGTTAGGACTTCGTTTGTGGCCGAGGCCGTTGCCAGCTTACCATCGAGACAATGCTATTTGCATTTAACGAGTTTGAAATTCCCCGCAAGAACCCGGGTCTCTAAAACCTATAATGGTGCAAGTCTCTATAGTTCTAAGGAGAATCTCTTTAGTTCCAGTATTGTTTGGGATGTTTTCTCGCGATCATTAATATAATAGCCCGACTTTAGTGTCTAACGTAACATGTTATAACTTGCTTTGTCTTAAAACTTAATTAATTATTTTATTTTAATATTTATTAAATATTATCGTAGGTACCTTAGAGTAGATAGAGTGGTACCTATCCAAGGCAGTGTAATCAGTTTTTGATGATTTTTACCCGACTCGGTGGACCTGGGCGTGGCTAAGACTAAGGCTAGGGTATTTATACATCCATTTTTGAAAATTGTGCTTTGGCACATATCGACAATTTTTTTTGTTTAGTCGTATAACCACTTTTTCACAGTATTGTTATCAACGAAAATATAGCATATAACCTAAAAGACCGTTTAGTTGTGTCGAGTTTAGTCACATATGAAAATATGTGGGCGGAGTCTCCGGAGACGACGGAGACCAAGATCGTCCTTACAGTACATAAAAGCGGTGTGTGTATTTTGTTGTCTCTTTCTCTCTCGTGGTGTTTGACGTAAAAACCCGGAGAAAGTGATTTATCGCAAGTTTGTATAGGTTGGGTAAAAATAATTAGCTCTCTCTCTCCATACATTGTTTTTCGACGTTTCTACAAGGTTGGTACTTATTGTGACCAGGTACCGTCAACTGGGGTGAAGTGAACTAGGTGGGGTGAAGTGCACATACTGTATTGCGAACGTATATTTTCGTCGGCTGATGACTAACTAACTAACTAATCATCAATAAAAAAAATTCTATACATCTCTGAAAAGATGAAAATACAATGATATTTTGTATCTAATTACATTTGTCTTGTTATTTCCAATATATGACAGGTCTAGCAATTATATACAATATTTATGAATGACAAGGTATTATGATAAAAATGATTACTTATAAATGCATTTGTGTGCATTTTTCTTCCTGTAAGATCAATCCAACTCAAACGACCTTGCACACAATACAATATCATCACGACTTTGATTATTTTCCAGTGTGTAACCGTTATTTATTCGATGATATACAGTTGACTAGGTGAGGTCCCCGCTATTAATCAATCGAATTTAATTGGGTCCGCTCTAGTGATGGGCATAATTGGAATATCCGTTTCCGGAACATTTTAATAATCAAATAATGTTTCGAATTGCTCGCCCGTAGACGTAGTAAAGTGACGTCGCGATGTCGATTTAGATATCAAAACATACAACAATTTATCATTACTGTGTCTATAAAATACGCACATACATATAAATCGTCGTCCCTTTTTTAGATATCTATAAAAATATAATTCGATTAATAAAATGTAATGCCCTATTCGTAGGTAGTAATAAAGCTCCCGGTGTATTTTTCTAGCCAATCGTAACTACTGCAGCAGGAATGGCGACCATCAATGACGCTTTTTATGATGTCATTGCCTATAAAAATATCCCCGGAGCTTTTCGACTTCCAATATAAGACGGCATTGCAGACATATAATATACTTATTAATTCAGATGAAAATTAGTACATTATTTATTCAAAGAACTTAAATGCTTTGATTCTTAAAAATAATTGTTCATAATTAATATAACAAAGAGTGTGTGCCAAGACAGAGTTGTATGGCGGTCCGTCTCCTCTTCCTGCCCCTGCGGAGAAACGGCGTGATGGTTAGTTAGTTAGTTACAAAACTCTTTGTTATGAAGGTAAGTAAAGAAAGACGACACACTTCTTAGCTTTGAAATCTACGTGACTACGGTTCCTCGTGAGTCGTTCCGGGACGCTGCCTGTGGAGTGAAGATTTCCTTGATGGTAGCCAACCTCCAAACCTCCAACCTTCAGAGTGGTAGATTCTCTTAAGTATTGCCCTGGTGAAAGTTCACCATTCAGAATCGAAACGTTGCTTAATAATGGCTTTAGCCGTGTTTGGTGACCAGATCTGAATAGCCAGGTACTTTCCAACCTTCCTCTTCCCCATCTCATTCCCTTCCCCACTACCTTCAGCCTCATAACATGCCCCAATTGGGGATGCCATATTCTAACCGCCTATAGACGGTTGGGAGCAGTTGGGACTCTTGTGCGATATTCACTTTTTTTAAAAAGAGGGAACCAAAAGAATAAGAGGTTTTACTACCCGGTTTCGCCCGAGCTTTAACACTCCTACATTGCTGATATAGGCGTTGCCTGCTGCCAGTCTGGATGCGATATGGATTTTTGAGTTCGATGTGCCCAAGTTACAAAAATAAGTTTGCTCACAGTGTGCACGCGTCCTTTTTATATTATATAAAGTGGGTAAGGCTTGTTCTCTGACTAGACTGCTAAATTAACTTCACACAAGGTGATTAATAGCGTTGTGATAGCTCCGTTCGAACTACTACAAAGAACTACTTCATTTTGCGGCAGTGCAAACTTGATTATTTTCTCATTGAACAAATGAGGGGCTTAGAAGCAAAGGCAGCAATCTCCAAATACGGTTCTGTAGCATTGTCAACTTTTGAATAATTATTGTAAAGAAATGGAAAATGAAGTCTACAAAAATTTAGTGCACATTAAACTAGGAACAATTTGAAACAAATTATCTCTAATTTTATCAACATATTCACAAAAGAAAAGTGTATTAAATGTTAAATCAACTTTCCAAGAAATAATTTAAAATGAAGGAGATTGCTGCCTTTGCTTCTAAGCCCCTCAAATACTTCAATTGAAGTTAGTAGTTCCGCTCGTACGATCGCACCATCTATGCTCATTTGTTGTTTACTTCGAAAACTTCAATTTTAGTTCTTTGTTTGTTCGCACGATTGTAGTATCGCACCATCCACAGTTCAATTTTAGTTTAATTCAATTGTAGTTATTCGTTCGCTCGCACGATCGCACAATCGAAGTGTTTTTTTTGTTCATGATTTTATACGGGACTATTGTTGTGATATTTTTTGTTGGACTTTGGTGACAGTTGCTTTTAATTCTCTAAAAGAATTAAAAACTTTGATTTCTTTGCTTGTTCTGTCTGGCTAATAATAAAATTATTTATTAATAATAATTGTTGTACTTTTACATTTCCCTCTCAGATGGCGCTACCTTTGCAAACCTCATACGGCCGCTTCTAACGGGTTTATATAAAGCTTGGGCTGACTTAAATCAGAATTTCTGTGGTACTTCAATTGAAGGGTTTACCGTGAAGGGTTCATTTTAAAGAACCAGCAGTTTCTGAAGCGTTCACAATACTTTGAAGTTTTTCCCAACGCTAGTGATTGAGCTGGCTACCTTGAACGAGGTTTTCCCGATAGTAAAATGAATAGCTCTACGAATTATCAATCACATCGTCTCATGCAATTCGTGCATGCCCAAATCATCATGCATGGCTACGATTATACTTACCTATGCTAATTACAAATTATCGACGCTGCATTTCAGCATTCAAGGACATGACGCGATTGCAACCATCCACAATAAAGAAACAAACAAACGATAAGGAAAAATACTCTGACTGAAATCTGTTTAACTAGTCGATTCAATTTTATTTATTTTTTATATTTCGCAATTAAATAGCGTTAATATAAAGTATACGATATTGGCGTTTGCATTTAGTAAATCTAACTAAAGAGTAGAAATCTTTTAAGCTGAAGCAACAAAAGTTCTGGCCTCATGAAATTTTCACTGTTTTTATGTCAATAGTTTCATTTTTAACGCAACTATTTTGAGCTAGCAGCGTTATTGGCATCTTCAGACGAGACAGTGTGTTGTTTATTCCCCATATTTCCAAATACCCTTGAAAGAAATATGAAAAGTTTTTTTTTTAAATACTTTTTTATATCTAGATACTTTTTTAAAAAAAAAGATATGGTTACTAATTTATAAATTCTTCTTCAAATTACCAAAAATCGCGAATTTTTCCAGGTATAAAAAGAAGTATCACTTCAATATCTTTGATACATCATGAAAGATGAGGTGAAAAAATAAAGGGTTAAGTACGTCCCACTGTTGAATTTGGCAGTCACTTCTGGTATGGAGCCTTGGAGTAATAATGTATGAAGAGAGAGCTAATTATTTTTACCCAACCTACACAAACTTGCGATTAATCACTTTCTACGGGTTTTTACGTCGTGAGATAGAAGGAGATAACAAAAGTAACACACCGCTTTTATGTACTGTAAGGATGGTTTTGGTCTCCCGCGTCTCCGGAGACTCCGCCCACATGTTTTTAAACTGGACACAACTAGACGGTTTTTTAAGATTATATGCTTTATCTTTGTTGAAAACAATACTGTTAAAAAGAGGTTATACGAATAAATAAAAACATTATGTCGACATGTGCTGTCAATGGGTATATAAATACCCTAGCCCTAGTCTTAGCCACGCCCAGGTCTGCCGAGTCCGGCAAAAATCATCAAGAGCTGAATACACTGCCTTGGATAGGTACCACTCTATGTACTCTAAGTATGGAGCCCTAAAATACCTGAAAAAACCCCAGACTCTGCAGAAACGGCTTTTTTTGAATTTTGAATAAATAATTTTTTTAGAACGTTTGATAGATTCTCGTATCATAAAAAAAACGGATTGCAATCTTTGAAGCACATATGTCAAATGGGAATGCTGTCCTTGTTCTACCGGTATTTCAATTGAAGATGTTCCGAGGAACTTGCGTCATTTTCGTTCCTTTGGCACTGGTGCATAGCCGGGAAACTCGTCAAACTTGCGCCCAACATTTGTAAAAGAACAGGTCTATTCTACGACTCGTTCTTGCGTTCAACAGTTCGGCTGTGGAATGATTTGCCGGCCTCTGTGTTTCCTCCCTCCTACAACATGGGTCTCTTCAAGAGCAAGATTCATTCCTTTCTTTCCTCAGTAAGACCCTCCACATAGCATCCCTAAAGATGATATAGGCCCTGGGGAAAATTAGTTCCCTCAGAGCCTCCTGTGTGGAGTTAATGTTAGTAAAAATAACCACACATATCAGAGGAAAATTTCGAAACCTAGCGAGACTAGAAATGCATTTAAATTTATCAATAAGAAGAAAAAAAACAGAAAAATAGCGTTGAAACCTTGGAGTAACAATGTGTGGAGAGAGCTAATTCTTTTTACCCAACCTATACAAACTTGCGACAAATCACTTCCTCCGGGGTTATACGTCGTACACCATGAGAGAGAAAGAGACAACAAAAATAACACACCTCTTTTATGTACTGTAAGGATGATCTTGGTCGTCCGCGTCTCAAGGGACTCCGTCCACATGTTTTCATATGCGACTAAAATCGACACTGCTAAACGGTTTTTTAGGTTATATGCTAAATTTTTGTTTTATAACAATTCTGTGTAAAAGTGGTTATACGAATAAATAAAAACATTATTTCGACATGTGCTATGAATGGATGTATAAATACCCTAGCCTTGGTCCTAGCCACGCCCAAATCTGCCGAGCCAGGCAAAAATCGTCAAAAACTGACTACACTACCTTGGATAGGTAGCACTCTTAGGTCGAAACTCTGGCAAAGAGTAAGTAATAATAAATTTGATATAAAGTCTATTAAAAATATGCGTGTGTGGATTAGTAGATATCAATTAGAGCTCTGTGCCTTCATAGTGTCGTTTGGTCACTTCGAATTTCTCAGGCGTCTCAAGGCTCGGAGGCTGTGATCATCTGGTTCTCTGACCGCAAAGTACCGAATTGATAGTGATCTTGTGGGTCTTCCATCCGCAGCTTCCGCGGGAACAGGTAGTTGCCACAGCGACGACCACACCTAGAAGAGAAAGTCTCAGCGACTGATGAGATCTTAGATCTAAGCCGACGAGATGAACAGATAAATTCACTAGTTCCATTACGTTCAAAAAATCATTTGGCTGACGTAATTGATAAAGTCTTTGATTTTTATTTGCTTTTATGTAATGATGAAATTAAAAATGCTCGCTTTATTTCCAGAATTTTAAAAGCATTGTACTCATTGAAGTTTACTGATAATTTCATCTTCTATTTTTATTTTGCTGCGTTTGATGATTTGTGTAAATTGAGACAGAATTTTCCGCTTTGTTTTAAGATAAAAGGATAATCAAATTTAAATAAATATTCGATTCCGAAAATGCAATTTGATTAGATAGTTAATGCGATGCATATGATTGAATGATCTTGACTTTAAATTTGCGTCATTGTATAATTAAACCTGCTGGAAAAACTGGACATATGTTATTATCCGACAGTTCAAAGTAGTACTGTATCAAAATATATCTAGCTGTTAAAATAACATTAACATATTAATAATTGAAAATTTGCACTAACAGTTATATATTATTATTTAAAATATCAGTAGCTACGAGTATATACGTATATTATTCGACGCAATACAGTATTCACACTCTCGTATCTATCTTTGTATTAGCGTTAGCGCCAAGTAAACAAAAAGGTGAAATAGTGTGAAACGCGCGATACTTAGCTTCTAGAGTCTTCTGTTCAGTTAAATAATATTCTCCTAATGTCACTAAATATCTAACAGGCGTTATATTATAACGGTACTAATATATTTGACGCCTATGTAACTATTACTTTATCTGCGCTCGCCAAACTATCAAAAAGGTGTAAGAGTTTATACTTCGTGAACATTTTTTTTTAATAATGACTACCATAATTAAAAAATTAACATCAAGATGAAATATCTCCCAATGTCTTTTCATCGAGCTGTTATTTTTAACAGGGGATTTTAATTATTAAAACCAATTTTTTTAATAATAATAATTAATTAATAATCATAATTTAAAGTTCTTAATTTAATCTGATGGGACCTGCCAGGTAAGTATGTTCCTGTATATTTTCTTATTTAAACTAGGAATTAATATGTAACGATAGAAAGTAAGATCTGTACAGCGCCCTTGAGGTGATTTTTCACAAAAACGGCGCTATACAAATCGTCCAAATATTATTATTATTATTAATAGGCTCGTTATTCATTATTTTTGCTAGTTGGTTTCATGTCAATCTCCTACTCGTTTAGTTTGGCGCGTTTTTACTTGTCGCGCGTGCACTCGATGTGTTTTTATGAGTTGAAGAATACGATTAATGGTGTAATTGTCTAATGTTTATGTTTTGTTTCACGGCTAAAGTGCAAATACCTAGTAAGAATAAATTAAGTTTCAGTAGACGATACGACGCAATATATTATTTTACTTTTTTACTATTGCATTTGCATTATTATTGCATATAATTCAACGTCTAGACTTAATAATAATAATAAATGGATAACTTTTATAGCGCCGTTTCCGTGGGAAAATCACCTCAAGGACGCTTTGTGTACTAATATGTAATTTAGAAAATAAAGTATTATATTTGTAGTCAACGTCGGCGTTATTTTAAACGGTTATCCGAGTATTTAACAGTCGCCAACGATAACGGCGTTGGCGTTTTTTTTTAATTATAGTTAATGCCCAGTACTAGTTCAAAGCATTTTCACAATCCTGATAATATTTTTTTTCTAGGCTTATACAAGTATAAGCTAATATAAAAAAATGGTCGATCATGATTTTAGCCGTGTGTTCTACTCATTTTATTTTATTACGGAATCAATAATAATTAATTATAGGTATTATACTATTTCGGACGATTTAATAAAACCTTGAATACAAATAATTTCATATTTTCGTAGAAAGCAATCACTTTGTGCTTTGACATATTTAATTTTCAATAAATAATTTCCTTTTTAGTACATACGTACGGGCGTGAACTTTTAAAATACGGAACTGATTTTAATTGAAATTATCAACTTATTCATATTAATCTTTTCAAATCATTACCTACCTAATGAAGTACCTACCTTTAATGTATGTTAGCAGACATTATTCTACATTTGAAATGGGTGGATTAAAGCAAATAATATTTTTTATTGACAAACCACCCCGTGATTTTTCACTAGTAATGATTATAATAGTTTTGTTTTCGAAATAATAAGACTAAGTTATTTTAATAATTGTATGTATAAAGCTCTGTCACGTGTACAGACGCATCGGATTCCCATCCGGGCGTCGTGAGTTCAATTCCTCTGCTAGCTAAGTCGTCTATCATTGCACAAGCAACATTTTCCGCTTATTGTAATGGCAGTAGGAGGAGCAAGTGGATGAGTTTGTGTATTTAGGAAGTATGTTTACAAGAGACGGAAAGGTTGATAAGGATATTGAAAGAAGGGTGAATGCAGGAAACTCCATTAATGGAGGACTGAACGCTGTTGGGGCAAATACGAAATTGTCCAAAGAAGCGAAGCTAGCAGTCCACAATGGAGTGCTTATACCAACCCTGATGTATGGCAGTGAAGCATGGAACTGGCAGAGGAAGAATGAAAGTAGACTGAATGCTGTGGAAATGAGATCTTTGAGACGTATGTGCGTTAAAACCATGTATGACCGTATTACAAATGTGGATATCCGGAAAGAATGCAAGGCTGATATGAGCGTAATGGATAGGATAGGAGTTGTATGGCGGTCTGTCTCTTCTGCCTACCCCTGCGGGGAAACGGCGTGATGGTTAGTTAGTTAGTTAGTTAGTAGGAGTTTTTCAAATATTGTCAGGTTATTTGTAACTCGGGAATGTTTGTCTTTCTCTTTTTTTTTTAAAGATTTTTGTTTGCAAATCAAAAAACATAATTTATTTACAAATGTGTAATAAAATAGCCAACATTAGATAGATATTATTAAAGTTATCGAAAAAATTCACCGCCTTAATAAATATATTTGAATGTGATAATATTGACCACGGAACATAATTTTAAAGTAACATACCATTTTAATTTATCAATTTATTGATCTTAAATGTGTTTTAGAAAAATATTTCTGTTCTCGTTTAAGAGTAACAAACCAGTTTGCCCCCGCAATGGCGACTACGCCAAGCAATGGTGCCTACTTATTGGCCGATAATTCACACAAAGTACGATCACAACATCGATCGATCAATCAATAAAAATGATTGTCAACCGATGTTTCACAGACGGATGTACGAGTATTAAACATCGGCACTTGCGGTATGTCGATAGTTAACAATGACAAACGCAGTAAGAACAAATCGACATCGGGAACTAAAAGATACATCAAGGACATCTTCTTATTGTCAAGATCAGTGGCGTTGCGATTGCTACGGCAATATGGCAGGGACCAACACTAACGCTTGCTTTATGATATATAAATAAATACGGAAAATTACCGCCTGACTTAAATTATAGTGAATACCGCATAAAGAATCCCAACTGCTCCCAACCGTCTATAGCTAGAGAGACTATGGTATCCCCTCAGAGCAATAATATACAAGAGAGAGCGCTGTAGAGAGAGCTGTAGTCAGTTTTTACGAGGTTTGCCAGACTCGGCTAGACCTGGGCGAGGCTAGGACTAGGGCTAGGATATTTATACATCCATTCATAGCACATGTCGTACAATATTTCTCAGTATCGTTAATAACATTTAATAACGTTTATTAGGTAACATGTTATAAAAATATATATGTAACATGTTACCTAATAAACCGTTGACTTATATCAATTTTAATAACGTGTGGGCGGAGTCAACGGAGAAGCGGGACACGAAGAACATTCAAACAATACTCTAAAGCGATGTGATAATTCGGAAAAAAATGTTGTCTCTTTCTTTCTCATGATGTACGACATAAAAACCCGGAGAAAGTGATTTATCCCATGTTTGTGTAGGTTGGGTAAAAATAATTAGCTCTCTCTCCATATATTGTTACTTCAAGGGTATACCCAATTGGGCTGTGTTGTGAGGCTTAAGGTAGTGGGGAGGGGAAGGAGATGTGGAAGAGAAAGGATAAGTAGTAGAGTCCCAACTGTTCCCAACCGTCTAGAGGCGGTTAGACTATGGCATCCCCATTTGGTGCATGTTATGAGGCTGAAGGTAGTGGGAAGGGAAGGAGATAGGGAAGAGGAAGGTTGGAAAGTACCTGGCTATTCAGATCTGGCCACCAAACACAGCTAAAGCCATTTCAAGCAACGTTTCAATTCTGAATGGTGGTCTTTCACCAGGGCGTACTTAGAGTATCCTACCACTCTGGAACGTGTCGCAAATATACCATGTAATATTTTATGTTAGTTAAAATGTGTTATGGCACATATTAATTAAATAATATGTATTTGCGCACGCCGGGTTTGAACCCGCGCCCTCTGGATTCGTAGTCGAGCGTCTTACCACTCGACCGCGGAGGTCGACTGGGTGGTTGTATAGAATATTTCATTTTCTAGTTGAACAAAACCTGAAATGAAAAATGAACATTTTCTGATATTAGGAACAGGTTTTTTTGGCCCTCGCGGTGTGTGACAATACTTTTTCGGTCGACATTTTTCTGTGTATTACTGTCATGACTTAATTGTGAGGAATTGTTTGGTGCCAATATTGGGCAATGGAAGTTTGTCGCATGCCATAAGTCAGTTTATGAAACTTACACGAAAAGAGTAAACATTTACGTGTATATTTAATCGCAAACATGCCTTAAAAATATATATTGTATTCATCTTTTGCTCAGGTAACTTTTTCTATTATACATGTTATAATGTCCACGCATCATCTAACTTTGCCAAGGTCGTGATTACTTGTTCAGAATGAAATGAATAAACATGTTACATGACATGTTTTACTTTGCTGTCTTAGAGTTTTTTTATTTATTTGGGTTTTGCTTATAATATTCCTTTATTTAGAATTTTAACGAACAATCGTGAATTTCAAAGAAAAATTGTTGGTAAAATACCTGCCCTAAATCTTGACAGAGCATTAGAGCTTAGAACTTCTTCGGGAACCTTCCATCTTCTTCAAAGAATATCGTCGATTATCTTGGAGTAAGAATAAATGGAGAGGTGCGTTTGCGAAACAGTGTAGTCAAGACGGTTGACTTTATACTGACTTAGATAGAAAGAGGCAAACATATGTTAAAGGATGTTGGATAGCCTGTTAGTTACCGCCTACATGGAATTCAGAAATTTTTAATCAAATATTTGAACACATTAAAGAAAACAATATCAATACACCATTAAAATGATTTATACAGTCAAAATATCACACAAACACTAATAACAGAAGGTTTGCCTAAATAATGATAAAAGATTTTTATTGATTTTATGTCTTTATATCGTTAAAAATATGAAAATTCTAAAGTTCGGTCAAAAATATTTAAAACTGTTGAAATACCTTTGAAAAGTGATATTTTATAATCTTTTTTTGGTCTTATTTGAACATTCACGCATAGCACATATGAGTCGTATAGTTCCTATGTACGATAAGTCCAATATAATTCAAAATTTAAGTAAATATGAGGTTTTATTCTACAGGCTATTTACCATACTAATCAAATTTCAATAAGTTCCAAACGTACGTAAAATCTTACGAAAATTGGGTTTTAAAATTACGATGAGTTTCAAACGGCGATAAATCCATCGTGCCGTTTGTTCCAAACGCCGATAAGTCCACCGCTTGTCCAGATAGCCAATGAGCGCGAAGCATTTCGCTAATTCCAACATGGCTGCTAAAGCACTTGTGAGGAGTGTTATTCTTTAAAGTGTCTATCGTTTTATACATTTCTACAGCTAAATAATGTCCGATCTTACCAAAAAATGTCATTCAAGTGACTGGAAATACATCAAGGAAACGAGTTATCAATAAGGAATCTTGAAAAAGAATGTGGATAGCCGTAAAAGCTAATGAAAAATCTGCTATTTTGAATGGATTTGTAAATCGAATGTCCGTCATTACTGGGTGCTCCAAAACTTCGCTCGTTTGTTTTAATTATTTTTTAATTTTATTCGTTTTTTTCACAATTTTTCTTATTGTCTATTTTTTTAAATACCTGGGCGAGAGAAATAAAATTTCAATTGTTTAAATTTATTTAAAAATTTGAATTACGTAGGTATGGTTTTCATAATTTTAGTAAAATTAATTGACGTTTATTTATTTTTGAGAAAAAAACATTTTTATTAAATCTGTGGATATAAATATAAAGCAAACATGCGTTTACCTATTTAATCATAAAACCATCATTTAAAAAAAAAAAAAAAAAAACTTATTACAGAAAAAAAAATTCTAGGTACGCTCCGACAAACTTGCTCATTTCTCCGTTGTGCGAGCATAAAACGAAGACCTTTAAATGTGACACCTTTAAAATAGTAGATTTGATGGATATCCGTACAATTTTTTATTTGAAAATGAAAAAATTATCAAGACAACTATATCATAAAATATTGTCATCTTGATAAATGCAAGCGCTGGCGTCCCAAAAAAACAGTTGGAATTAAAACAAGAGGCTTAAGTGTTAAACACACTCTACCGCAAAAGAGAACAATAGTTTGAGAATTTATTGTGATGTCTCCATTATTTTTTTATATGACATTTTGTTTTATAATTTGGTTTTGTCAACTTCTTAAGGATGAAAATAAAAAAGAATTTGTAAACACTAGTTTATTCCCATTTAATTTTTTCTTTGTAAATAAAAAAAAATAGAATCATTAAATATTTTCGTTTCTTATTCCTCGGTTTAAAATGTATGTAATTTTTTTTTTAAGCAAAGACTTTTATTTATGTTTTGATTTAACTAGCAAATCGATAAACCTTTTTTGTGTATTTTTTCAAAAGAACAATAGTTTGAGAATTTATTGAAATGAATACAGAATTTATATTTATTATAAAATATCTCTATTTCCTTTATTTTATATATTTTGTCATATAATTTGGTTTGGTCAACTTTTTAAATATGAAAAAAAATAAATTTGTAAACACTAGTTTATTCCCATTTAATTTTTCTTGGTAAATAATAAAAAAAGAAACATTTAATATTTTCGTTTTGATTAAATCTTTTTTTTTTGGTGACCCTATACTTGTCTACCACGTGTCGACCGTGTTGAGAAACAAACACCGATAAGTCACGACTGGTGAGTTCCAATATACGTTAAATTTGACAGTTGGTTTCAAATGCCGATAAGTCCATTCTTATTTGCGTAATTACTCCTAAACTATTAAGAAATTAAATGCTTTATTTTATTATAAACATCCGTAGTCCAATAATAAAGCACACCAAATGCAATAAATATTAGGTTGTAATGAATATAAGTCATAATTGAAAAAAAATGGTTTGCCAACATTTCACCATAGTGGACTTACCGTAGATAGGAACTATACGACTCATATCACCATCATGTTTGATTTATTTGTAGGTATAACCACTGCAAGTTAATAAACTCAAAATCCGTTGACCTAAGTTATACGACTCGATGATATGAAGCGTGGACGGAGAACATTCTTACATACTTAGAAGTGCTGCAATATTATCTGAAGACGTTTCTTGTATCTTTCTTAATATTTAGCTCTCTCTCCATATATATTCTTACTCCAAGTCGATTATCATGTCAACCTTATCCAGATCATTCAATCTGAAGAGCTTCTTCACACCTTTAACACACGTTCACTGACGAATGTCCTTCAGCCACAAAACTCTCCTACGCCCTATATTATACCCTATCGGCCTTCCAATCCTTCAGAGCCTTACCCACGTGTTGTTTTGCAATGTTTTCTTGGTAAACGTGATGAATTTCATAAGATACAATTATGGTTACAGGCTGATAATCAAACATTAAACTTCCATACAAATCCATCAATATTGGTACAGAAGCTATCGAGCCATAAACACAATGCATAACCTGATACAAAAACAATTATTATTCTTGTTATTAATAATCATATTTCTCAAGCTTGTAATTTGTAAACAATACAATTATTATTATTAGGTTTATACCCGTAGGTTACAAAACCTTACGTTCTCTTCTTAATAAAGGGTAAGCTGCGCGTTTCAAAAAAATGTTTGGATCAAATCAATTTCGATATTACGTAATTTCGGTTGAAATATATATTCCACGCAGCTGCATTATGATTTTATGATTACAGTGTGCTTGAGGTTTTATGAGAAAAGGCAGGATGGAACTAACACTTTTTGGTTTCTAGGGGTTTCCGGAAACCCTTTTATGAAAAGGAATCATATTTTGCTTTCCAGCAACGTGTTTTTGGACTATCGGTAATGGAATATTTTTAGAAAACAGTATTGTACGTATCACATCAAACGTTTTGTCTAACGTTTGATTTATAATTCGGGTTATGCTGTTTTTTTAAAGCTTTATAGAAATGCTATTAAAAGTCCGATTGTTATTTTTTCGTTTTGTACCAAAATAAGATGCTCTGAAGACAGGCCAAAAAACATCATAAAATAAAAATTTATACAAAATATGACCAAATGAAAACTTAAGCTTGGGAAGGTATCCTATTTTTCTATCTTTATGGATCGGACTAAACAAACGCATAATGACGATTCGTTAAGAAAAACTTGAATATTATTACTTTATATTTTCGTAGAAAGCAATCACTTTGTGGTTTGACATATTTAAATAAATGAAAAAATATCTTTCTAGAAGATCAGGGATATTATTTTAATTTTTATATCCGACCGGTTTCGCTTAGTCTAAGCATCATCGGGGTACGAAATTAAACTCAACAAAAAATACAAAGTGTGAGGTTATATATACATACAGAGGCAGAACAACATTTAAAATAAAATGAGAAAACAATAGAATAAAATTTTAATTATAACAAAGGAACAGAGAGAAAGAGACATATAATATGAATTGAAAGAGACAAAGCGTCAACTAGGAAGGTGATCAAAGAATAATGATAAATATTATGAGTTAGTTTACAAGAAATGTACCCAATATTAGACTACTGTATATTATATGTTATTTCTTTAATATAGTAGTAATTACATAAAAAATTATTTGTGTAATTTCAGTAAATATGGAAGTTTTTTGTTGTCGTTGGAAACCTGTTCTTATGGAAATTGGTTTCCCCGCTGGGTGCCACTGCATGACATTCTATGCCGTAGCCAATACTGCAGTGCCTTGAAGTAAGCCTTTCCGTGATATTTTTATTACCCCACGCCCCTGAGGTGGTGACATTTTTCCATTATAGACGATTTACTATTCGCCGTCTGCTGGCATATAATAACGTGCACATTTATTAAAACGTACAGTGTAAAACGAAAGAGTGCAATCATATACGAGTATAATGGAGTTTCTTGAAGCACCTTGCACGGTATGGGACGTTATCACATTATTACTGAATTCAATGTATTGAACTGCCGGATACGACAATGTTAATAACTAGGGAATGAATACTGCATATTGAAAAAAATGTACCTAATTCTTCTAGCACATTCCACCTGAGTAAAATCAGTAATAATATTGCCTACTTAAGCCTTCTTACTTAAATGTATTGACGATATCATAAGATATAGTGTACCAACGTAGATTTTATTTCGATAATTTGTACAGTTTCAGAAAAAATGTCGTGCTATTGCTTAAAAAATATGTAACAATGATTGAGCTAATTATATTATGTATCACTTATGTCTCTTTTTGTGTATGTTGCTACTATTTGTATTATCTATCATTTAGTAAGTTTTTATAATTGTATATTTTATGTATCCTTTGTATATTTACTATTTATATATCCTGTGAGTATTTTTTTTTTAAATATGTATGAACTGAGTTTTTATAACTGGATTGTTCTTACGTAAGCGAGAACATGTGTTAAAATTCAGTATAAATAAATAAATATGCTTAAATATTTGCAGATCTCCAAATAAGTGATATTAAAATATTCACCTACAAAAGTTTTTTATGAAAAGTTAGAAAACAACGATAGTTATAAAAACATGTTTTAGCTCCATCGCGAAACAAATCAATATGGTTAGGCTTATAAAAGTTTAATTTCCATAAAGAAATTTCCGCGATATCTCGGCCACAGTGTTGAATAAGAGTTATTTATTTATGGAAATATATCGTCTCTGGAAAGGCAAAAGGGCTTAAGCGACACTTTGGTCGAAAATGAGTTAAATGTGCAGTTTTGATCAGTTTTTTTTCTGCATCGAATGTTCTGACTCTCGTTTGATTCTGAAGACTTTTGTGGCCCTTCAGCCATATGAAATATATTAACCATTTGGGAAAAAGCTCGACTTAAGCGACACAAGTTTGGGAGTTTTTTAAAGCTTTTTGTCTCTTGAGGCAACTCAGTGAGAGCATTGAGTTACCTGAGTAAACTTTTTTAAATCCAACCAGGTACTGAAGACTGATCAAAAAAAAACTTTAAAGTGCTTTGGTGTAAATTTCCCAAAATGCCGCTTTAGCCTTTTTACCTGACTAGCGACAATATTATAGATCTCATCGTTCTAAAACCGATGATGGTGATAAATCAAAAATCGTTTTTCGGATTTGTTTCTGTCTTGAACTGATGTATCGATATGCAATTGCATATTTATGCTATATTTTCTCGTTAGGTCTTATTACAAGTTTTTCTTGTTGCGAAAAGGTAAACAAACAAATAAAGCTATATATTAAATATTTTGAATACAACTGTTCAATGGATCAAGCAGAATTTTACCAATTTATTCACACCTCAGAGCAAGAATATTTATGGAGAGAGGGCTTAAATATTTTTAGCCAACCTATACAAATTTACGATAAATCACTTTCTCCGGGTTTTTACGTCGTAAACCGTGAGAGAGAAAGAGATAAGACAAGTTCTTTACATAATATAGCACCACTTTTCGGTATGTAAGCATGTTTTCCGTCTCCCGCGTTTCCGGTGACTTCGTCCACTACGTTTTGTTGTTTATAACTCTAAAATACTGTAAAAAGTGATTATACAAATAGACAAAACATTATGTCGACATGTGCTATGAATAGATGTATAAATACCCTAGCCCTAGCCACGCCCGAGTCTGGAAAAAATGAACAATCATGACTACACAAGCGCTCCCTCCTGGTATATTATTGCTCTGAGGTTCATACGTATGTCTATAATAATAATAATAATAATAACAGTGAACTTATATAGCGCAGTTTTGTGATATTTCACCTCAAGTGCGCTTCAAAATATATATATTCAAATACACTGTGTCTGGTCACAGATCTGTTCACACAAAGCGTTCGTTTTCGGAAAAATAAATGTTATTTTGATTAATATTAGCTCTCCCTCCTTATATTGTTACTCCAAGGACGCCGCCTTTTAATTAAAAGCGCTGTTTTTCCTGTACAAACTTGATTTTTAGTAACCAAAGATTATGGAATACATCAAGGACATTGAACTACTTGTAATTTGTAATCCTTTCAATTATCTTGATCTTGTGGATGCTGTGGCACCTTTAATCTGCTATGCCTCTTCCTTGGAGTAACAATGTATGGAGACAGAGCTAATTATTTTTACCCAACCTATACAAATCTTGCGATAAATCACTTTCTCCGGGTTTTTACGTCGTACACCATGAGAGAGAAAGAGACAACAAATATAATACACCGCTTCTATGTACTGTCGCGATGATCTTGGGCTCCTGGGTTACCGCGGGACTCCGCCCACTAAACTTGGCACAACTAAACGGTTTTTTAGATTATAATGCTATTTTTTGTTGAAAACAATACTGTGAAAAAGTGGTTATATGAATAAACAAAAATTTTATGTCGATATGTGATATGAATGGAGGTATAAATACCCTAGCCTTAGTTTTAGCCACGCCTAGGTCCGTCGAGTCCGGTAAAAATTATCAAAAACTGACTACACTGCCTTGGATAGATACCACTGTATATACTCTAAGGCCTCTTCACTATTTTCTCATTTTAATAAAATTAACATCCTTGTTAGATCCCATTGATTGCCTTTAGTCTTTAGTCTTTTTAGCCCATAGTTAGTTACCTTCAATCTCTTGCACTAAACACTTTAACTTAACTGCACGAAACTAAATAACTTCCATGAAATCTATTGCGAATGTGAATATTACATTGGGTACCTGTTATATTATTCATTATTTTAGTACGTAAACACTACGTAGTTGATTAAGTGATGACTGATGACCTTTGCTATTAGTCGTGCGATAACATTCAGTTCGGTCACATTGTCGGCTGTTTGTTTTATTTATTTTTTAAATTATCGATTTATCGTTTTTTCATAAGTTTTTTTTATAATATGGTACACTAAATTGTTTTTGCCACTTTTTTATTATCTCGACGGCTGGGATCTGATGTTTCGTTTGTATTTTCTCTTTTCAAAAAGTTCTGAGTTTTAATTAGTAGTTGATTTCAGAAGTTGTTTCTTATTTTATTTT
The DNA here is from genome assembly GCA_022651775.1 of Drusus annulatus. Lineage (NCBI taxonomy): Eukaryota > Metazoa > Arthropoda > Insecta > Trichoptera > Limnephilidae > Drusus > Drusus annulatus. The sequence goes on along the minus strand of JAGWCC010000210.1, from coordinate 312,495 downwards.
AGTCCGCAGCCTAAGATCTAAATACATAATATCACATTTTAATACTTTTTCACACTGGACACTTAAAATACACAGTATATAACAGAATATCCATACCAACTCTAGTGTATGACAGGCATGTAGATTGCAAAATAATGTAGAAGGAATTAAATATAATTATAGGACGCAAGGCTATATGCTTAATGCGACATAGCACTACAAAACGGGGGGTTTGCCCGAGATTCAAATTTGAATTGATTTTGATAAATCTCTAACAAAAATATCAACATACAAAAGTTATACCAAACTCGACCCTATGCCCCTATACGCCTTCCGGGTAACATTCGTTTTTTCAACACGACTTTTTGCCTCAGGCCGTTTTTGACTCAGTCGGCTGATAGAGACATCGGATCTGTGTCTATCGTCAGTGTGAATTCTTAACTAATTTTCACAAATACTTGCTTGAAAACAAGGCATTTTTTACACAATTTAATAGAACTTGAAGTGGCTCCAAGTATCGCCCTGGTGAAAGACCACCATTCAGAATCGAAACGTTGCTTGATTGAAATGGCTTTAGCCGTTTGTGCCCAGATCTGAATAGCCAGGTACTTCCCAACCTTCTTCTCCCCATCTCCTTCCCCTCCCCACTTCCTTCACTATAAAAAATTTAAATAAATGAACGAATGTAAATGCATTTTTGGGTCTCTTCCCATTTTTCGGGAAGCCCCTCATCAATTTACTTCTAAGGTGGTGTTTCCTTTTAATCAACACGTTTAAGAAGGAATATTTTTTGGCTTATGGACATACAAGTAGGTACAGCGGATAGAAGAAGAAAGAACTGTCTGGTAAATATTTAACTATCCAAGCTTATGTAATCTTTGAATGGGCAATTTGACGGCCTCCGCAGTCGGGTGGTAAGACGCTCGACTACGAATCCAGAGGTCGCGGGTTCAAGCCCGGCGTGCGCAAATAAATTTTATTTAATGAACATGTGTCGTAACATATTTAATTCATGTAAAATAACATATAGTATATTTGTGGCACGTTCCAGAGTGGTAGATACTCTAAGTATCGCCCTGGCGAAAGACCACCATTCAGAATTGAAACGTTGCTTGAAATGGCTTTAGCCGAGTTTGATGTCCAGATCTGAATAGCCAGGTACTTCCCAACCTTCCCCTTCCGCATCTCCTTCCTCTCCCTACTACCTTCAGCCTTACAACATACGTCAATTGGGGATGCCATAGTCTCACTGGCTCTAGACGGTTGGGAGCAGTTGAGACTCTTGTGCGGTATTCATGTAAAAAATATATTTTTTTGAATTGATAAATGATAAATATTCGCATTATACGGTGTAGTTTCCCCAGTATAGCAAGAAGGCACATACAAGGTAACAGAACGTTAAAAATAGTGTGATGTTTTATTATTCCATATGTTTAAATGAGGGAGAGCTGCAAAATAGCACCGATACAAGCTATCAACAACGCAATAACTTACCAGTTACTTTGATATCGAAGATCGATCGTATCCCTCTGATATCTAACGTGAGATCTCGCTGTGGAGAAGCATAGCAGCATGGTAATCTCGTTGTAGAATTACGAAACTACCAGCAACTCGGCTTGACTATGTCAGGGTCTTTTGCTGCGGGCCCTAGGTAGTCTAGGTAAGTACTAACACAAACCTTCTGATGAATTCTGCTAGCCGGGCACTTCTAGCCAACCTACAGTAAAAATCATCAATTTGTTTGCCAACGATGATGTAATATGTCGAATATGTAATTTCTCGTAAGTAAATGTAGCACTGAATTACTAATTATCTCAGTGACAGACCTGTTATCTTCTTGACTCTGAAACCAGAAGTCGCTGGAACTCGTCATCCAACAATTCAGAAGATAAAGATTAAAAAAATAAATTAGATGCGGTTTTTCACATACAAAAGCGTGTAAATAAAAAAATGGTACCTTTTTTATTGAGTACTACGATACTCTCAGTATCTTTCTGGTGAGAGACCATCGGAGTTGTGAATTGTCTCTCTGGTCCACATTAGTTGCGGCTGTTAGTTACCTAAAATATCCTAAATGCTGTTGAGTTATTTTTTTATGAACGTCCCTATTTGTTTGTAAGTGTAAAATAACGCGTTTAGTCTTCAAACAAAATAGATGTGAGTAGTGATGCGGCGACCCTTTCCGATTACGATTACCATTATTCATTAAACATTCTCACTGTTGAATAATCGGAATTGGAGATGGTCGATATTTCTTTCCCAGTAAAAAAGAACCGGTTCCAAGCCGGTCACTGGAACCGTCGATATAATTTCTCTGAGGAACCGGTTCCGAATTTTCGCAAATAATAATGGCGAATATCCAAATTCGCCGGAAAGGTGCGTTTGCGATTCTTTTTGACAAGAAACGAGGAACCGATTCCAGTTCTTAAAATATCGCTAGCAACCCTCCCCCCCCATGAAAAAAAAAATTATAGAAGATAGTGTAGGAGAGGAAGAAGACAGGGAAGAGAAAGGTTGGTAAGTACCTGGCTATTCAGATCTGGTCACCAAACACGGCTAAATCAACGTTTCGATTCTGAATGGTGGTCTTTAGGATGATACTGTATATTATTTTATAAGAATTAAAAGTGTTATGACACACACAGGTGTACCTGTATTATTTGAATAAAAAATATTTGCGCACGTCGAGTTTGAACCCGCGATCTCTGGATTCGTAGTCGATTGTCTTACCACTCGACCACGGAGGCCGTCAGATTTTCTGCGTTATCATTTAAACTATCATTTTTCAAAATTCATTTACAAATTTCTAAGGTTTTCTGGGGTTCTAAAAGCACAATCAATTATTATAATATATATTTTAAAGAAAGACAAACATTCCTGGGTTACTAATAACTTGAAAATATGTGAAAAACTCTTACTTCCATCATAATAATTGGAAGATGTTGCTTGTGCAATGATGGAGGACTTATCTAACAGAGTAATTAAACCCACGACGCCCGGGTGGGAATCAGACGCGTTTGTTCACTCAGTTACTAACCGGTCATATAATTAATTATCTCATAACTTTAGAGATGGTTGATATCAGAATTGGGTGTACCTGCGGTTCCAGTTACCGGTGACCGGCGAGGAACCGGTTATTTATCCAGTTCTTTTTGGAACCGGTTCCTGGTGCCAGAAAAGTTCCACGAAGGAGATTTTTTTTCAAAAAGTACTAGCAAATCGACAAAAGTTCCTCGTCAAAAAAAAAGTACTAGTCGGTAGAGATTTAAAAACGGAACTGGTCCTCGCTCAGAAACCACGAAAAAAACGGACAAAGGATATCGGACAATGGATGACCATATCTACATAACTTATTGAAATGCGTAAATTTCTTCAAGGAGTGTATTAATTTGTCTCAGTGTGCATAAATTTAAAAACAAACGCTTGTGGACATGCGACACTTACAAAATACATATTTTGAAATAAATAATCGGCATATTAATAATAATAATAATAAATGGATAACTTTTATAGCGCCGTTTTTGTGGGAAAATCACCTCAAGGGCGCTTTACAAATTAATTTATCTAACCTATAATTTATTACTTAAGCTTATAACTAATAACTTACAGTTAAGATTTATTACTAATGGCTTACACCTAATAATTTCAACCGGTGACTTACAATAAGGACTTATAGCTTGTAACAAACAGTGAAATAGATGCTAACATTAAAAACATTAATATTTACACATTCAATAAAAGTAAAAATAAAACTTATAACCAACTTATTACCAAATTATTTACAACGTGGATATTCACAGACATAGTACAAGGAAATGCAAAGAAATCAGACTACCAGAAAGAATAAATCCAATAAACAAAACAGTTTACTTTATAAAGAGATGAATTTTTACAATGCGCTTCCGGAAACCATGAAAATTATACTAAGTAACAAATTAAAAATAGCCTGCAAGAACTATATAAAATACATGAGTATGTTATATCAAGTAGTATATAACATTAGTTGTGACATCGTCTCTAGAAATAGCGTTAAACTCTTAGGTGTTTATCTAAATGCAGATCTTTCACTCAGATCCCAGATAACGAAAAAAAGTAAGCGCAGGTCTCTTTAACCTGCGTCAAATTAAATCCAGCAAAATCCAGCAAGATGAACTTAAAGATTCTTATAAACCGCGAATACGATTAATCGGAATTGTTATCGTTGCATCCATTGACATCCCTAAATTCAACCTGTTGAATCTATTCGAAAAATGATTGATGATGGCCTTTATCTCCGGTTTTATTTACATCTATACACGATACCGCTATCTCCCAGAAGAGTTGTCCAATTAAAAGAGAGTTATTGTAATTCTCATTTAAATGTATTCAACGACTAATAATTAGGATTATTGACAATCAATCAATGGAGTTGAAGCGCGTGTGTTCGACCTTAATTAATGTTTCTTTTGAATAGGAAGGGATTTGAACCTATGACCTTGGAGTTAACACCTCAGACCTGATTTGTGAAGATTTCTGTTGTTGGTATGTTTTATTTCCAGCTATTTTTGAGACCTCTCGAATGAGTACTAAAATATCTAATACGTTGTAAATATGTACGGTGTAGGTATGTATATCGTCGCTGTAAAGGTAAAAGGGCTTAAGCGACACTTTGGTAAAAAATTAGTTCAATGTGTAGTTTTTATCAACAACAAAAAATCTGCGTCGAAAGCTCTGACTCTCGTTTGATTCTTAAGACTTGTGTGGCCCTTCAGCCATCTGAAATATATTTACCATTTGGGAGAAGGCTTGACGGACTTTTTTGGCTTTCCGTCGCTTCAGGTAACTCAGTGAGAGTATTGAGATACCTGATTTAACTCTTTTTTTTTTAAATACAACCAGGTACTGAAGACTTGTGAATGTTATTGTAAAACAAACAAAAAAACTTTAAAGTGCTTTTGAGTAAACTTCCCAAAATGGCGCTTCAGCCCTTTTGCCTTTCCAGCATCGATATGTACTTTAAAAAAATATATTTATTATTTTTTCGATGGGTTGTGTATTGTACACCCACACAACCAAGAGAACGATATATTTTCAAAATACAAAACACATGTTTTACTAGATTAGTTTTGCACGAGCTTCACTACTTTTTATTAAAATATCTTTATCATATAATATCGACTGTGTTTAGGTCAAAGGAGTTATTCCATATTTTTCTGCGAGCTTAAAACTTAAGCCTAGTGGTTTGAACCACTGTCACATTTTATACTGTCTCAAATCGATGATGAAACAGCTTAACCGTCTTGTTATTACTAAGGCCTAAATTTTATTACAAAATATGTAAAATAACGCCTTTGACTAAATACAGTCGATGTATTCAATTGAAAATGTGAAACAAACAATGAGACGTCTTATTTTTTGTCAATTAAATGTATATTTTAAAGCTCCGTAACTCATGATTGAAATGTCGTCGCATGCTGGAAACAGTTGCGTTCACCCTAAAGTTCAAGAGAGGAAAAGCTGTGCAAAGTTCATGACGCCAGAAAACGAACCGTTCGACAGTTTTTTTTACGTTTCACGCCAACAGATTTTCGGCTTTATAAGGAATATTGATGAAATGATTTTCGATAAAAGCATATTAATATTATTTAATTGTGTTGGAACGCAGTCTGTAGATATTCGTGTATCAAGGTTATCTCCTTGAACTTATGGTAAATCGACTCTATGATCAGGTTATGGTAATTTGATCCTGAAAAATTAACATTCAAGTTAAATAATGCCATTAACTTCAATCGCGCTCTGAAGATACAAAGTATTCTATCACAACGCATATTTCTACGATTTCAATCAGTGGTGCCCAAAGTGGGCGGTACTCCCCCCCCCTCAGGGAAGCCCTGTGCTTGATATCATGAGGAGGGGGGCGGTCGAGTTACTTGGTTAGCGAGTGTTTCCCAAGTCGACCAAATTTTTTTTGGTTAATTTTTTACTTGATAAACGAGGGATTTCTTGCTATTCTAGCTATTATCATCTGCTAAATGTTGGAAACAGTGAAAAAATCGTAGAAAAGGACCACTTGAATAAGGCTGTAGCAGTGCGAGCGATGAACCTGTTCATCGACAGTGCAATGTCACATGAAAATGTGAAATACTCAAAAAGAGGTAAAAGTAATACCGCTAAAGAATTATCAATAAATTGAAAAAACAGGTACGTCCTATGAACCTAATAAATTTAAATAATAAATACAAATACATGAAAAAGTGAATGTCATCGCCGGAAAGGCAAAGGGGCTGAGGAAAGTTTTTTGTTTTACATAAAAATTCAAAGTCTTCAATAATTGGTTGGATTTGAAAAAAAAAGGTAACTCAATGCTCTCACTGAGTTATTTGAAGCGACAAAAACCTAAAAAGTTCCGATCTTGAGTCGTTTGAGTCAAGCCTTCTCCCAAATGATAAATATATGTTAGATGGCTGAAGGGTCACAAGAGTTTTCAGAATCAAACGAAAATCAGAGCATTCGAGGGAGAAAAAAAACGGTTAAAAACTGCATATATTACTCATTTTTTACCAAAGTCTCTCCAAAACCCCAATCCGATATGCCATAATGCCTGATTAGGGTATGTTTTGAGGCTGAATGAAGTGGGGAAGGAAATGATATGTGGGAGAAAAAGGTTCTGCCTATTCACATCTGGTCACCAAATTTTGGCTAAAGCTATTTTAAACAAAGTTTCGATATTGAATGCTAATCTTTCACCTGGACGATACTGAGAGTGTCTACCATTTTAATTATACTGAGAATGTCCAGCGCACTGAAACAAAAATTGTACAAAATAAACGTTTTAAATGTTATAACGAGTCTTAAAATGCCGTAAACTTTTACTGAGGAGAGCTAAGAAAATATTATTCTACACAATGAAATAGAAATGAGTTAGACCCATGGGTGCTGAGTACAAAAAGTTTGAGAAACGCTTCATTCAATAAACCCACAAAAACAGGTGGATTTCAAATCAGTAATGAATAAAGATTCAAACGATTCATTATTTAATTTTGACAGTTTTTAATTAGCTCGTATAACAGCTGTTTCTCCTTTCAAAGACGTCACTAGTTGGTTCTTATTATCTCAATCGTATTATCATAATTATTATTTTACCATTTTTTTTTCATTGGAACGTTGCAAAGTGAACCTTACATTAAATGATATACCTACCTACAACTTTCATAAGGAATATTGAAAATAAATAAATTTTATGGTCAATAACCCGGTTAGTAAGGGCTCGGCTAATAGGCCGTCGGGGCGAGTTACTTCCTTTTGAATACAAGTTATGCCTAGTGATAAGAATTATACTATATTTTTTTCCATTTTCGTAGAAAGCTATCACTTTGTGGTTTGACATATTTAAAAGAATCAAAAAACATCTTAGATGTTAAAATAACTACGTATTTTCAGAATTCGCCAATCATATTATTGAAAAAGATCATACCTACCTTCAATAAAAGCACCGGTGCTCATATTCTTTATAAAATTGGTTATGGCAACAGATAAAATAATTTAGAAGCACTATAAATAAAGAAAGTCGTTAAAATTAGTAGTAAATTTTTTTTTATAATCGGTTAAATTTGTACAGTAATCCAATATTCGGTATATTTTTCGTAAACTCATAAAATTTCTCATCATTCTTTTATCACCTTCTCAGTTGACGTTTTGCCTCTTTCATTTCATATTATGTCTTTTTCTCACTGTCCCTTTGTTAAAAATCAAATGTTGTTCTTTAGTTTTTTACTGTTCTCTTATTTTATTTTATATTGTATCCCTCTGTATGTACGAGTATGTTGCCTTATACAAAGTTTTTAAATTTTTATATTTAGGTATAAGATATTTTTTCATACTTATTTTCAATTTAATTATATTATTATTTTTCGTTAATTGTTTATGCAGACGAACTTTCTCGTTGTTTCTTCAAACATTCGAATATCCTTTTAGCATCAATCATCGAGGCAGGTGTCTAGCATATTATCCATCATTAAGTGCCTGTTTTCTTGGCAGAGGATGTTTAGCCCTAATAACAAAATAGTGTTTTTAATCTCCGCATTAAACTTAGAAAGAATGCTTTTATCTCTCTTTTATGTGTGTGCTTCAAAGGTCCACCTCCTCCATATTGCGCAACGTCTGTAATCTCTGCACAAACACACATTATACGATTATACTCGGAGGGCATTCCTTGGTTTCCCACAATAATATTATTGTGTACCTACTTACGCGAGTGACTCGACAAAACAGCCGGAGAAAAATAGCTTCATATCAGGAAGCTAGAAACACCTCAAGAACTATTTCTACAAAATAGCCTTAATGTTTACCAGTAGAATTTTAGTGAATTCTTAACGCTGTTGTAATGCAAAGTGTAACCTAGCCTCCCTATCTCAGAAAGTGGTATGTCATCTCCATCGTATTTGGGGGATCTTTGGTGGTAAATAATAAAAATACTCATAATAATCACCCTATATATTTCTTTGTATTTAGGAATAAGTTTTTTATAAGATAGGAAGAGAACACTAATTTACAAATTAGGAATGTTTGTTTTGGTGAAAACGTATTTTATATATATATTTTTTTTTTTTTTTTTTTTTTTTTTTTTTAGGTTTAAAAATTTTAAAAAAATGCTTTTTAGTTAAAAGCTCTGCGATGGTCATTTTTTAGGGTTGACAGCTGTTTCGTGGTGTATCAAACTGCATGTGCATCTGAGAACTAAAACTGTTTTTAAAAATCAAATTAATAATAATTGTTTTGTTGTCGGAGTTCTACAAACTTTAAAACCATAAAAAAAATACGTATTTTATATTTTTGGTCCTCTTGAACAATGAAAACACCTTCCTGGCGATGGTCATGCTTAGGGTTCCTCGTCGTGGTGTATCGCATGCTGCATCTGACAGAGAATGATCATGGTCGTCTTGTTGTCGCTGGCGGTATTGCCGGGCAGTTCGAGCACCTTGGCGTAGTTGCGCTGCCTCAGCTGTCCGTTTTTCTGAGAGAACCTCAGAGCGATAACATACAGGAGAGACCGCTGCTATAGTCAGTTTTGATGAGCTTTGCCGGACTCGCGTGCTTTTGCTGGATGTGACTAGGACAAGGGCTAAAGTATTTATACATCCATTCATAGCACATGTCGACGTAATGTTTTTGTTTATTCGTATAACCACTTTTTCACAGTATCATTATAAACAAAAATATAGCATATAACCTAAAAAAACCGTTGGGTTATGTCAATTTATGTCGCATATTAAAACGTGTGGGCGGAGTCAACGGAGACGCGGGAGACGAATAACACTCTTACAATACTTTAAAGCGGTGTGATAATTTGGGAAATTTTGTTGTATATTTCTTTCTCGTGGTGTACGACGTAAAAACCTGCAGAAAGTGATTTATCCCAAGTTTGTATAGGTTGGGTAAAAATAATTATCTCTCTCTCCATAAATTGTTACTCCAAGGAGAGAAACACACTTTTCTTTGATTTAATAAAACAAATTTTTAACTTTATTCCACTTTTTTATTTTTTGACTCGACCGGTTTCAGCCTATAACGGCCATCTTCAGACTAGTACAGGTTGTTCTTATTCTATGGCTTATGGTATATACTATTTTCGGGATGTCAGGCTCTTTTCTTTCTTCAGACTTCCTTCCTCCAGGAAATTTCGTAGTTCCGATCTACTGGATTGAACCCGTCAATCACTCCTTGCTCACCTCCGTGAAAAACCCCTTGCCAAGGCCTTTGTCAGTTGTTTTATCGGCGGGCTGCCCACCGTTTACTTTCTGTTTTCTCCACCGCTTCTTTTAAGTGACGTCCATGCGTTTTCTCTATAATAATGAATCGTTTGATTCTATTTTCATTACTGATTTGAAATCCACTTGTTTTTGTGGGTTTATTGAATGCAGCACTTCCCAACCTTTTTGCACTTCAGCACCCATGGGTCTAACTCATTTATAATAAATATTTGCAAGTGCCCCACTGCCTACCTTAAAGATATCATAACAAGGCTTCAATGGAACAATAGATACATAGTTGCGAAGTCGTTATTATCTGATAGTGTTAATACGCTAAGCCGTCTTCTGTACATGATTCATTGGATCGCCGTGGAGGCGCTAATATCTGCAAAAACAATACTGGTAACATCATATTATACGTAAAAATGCCTGAAATTTTATTTCGACTACGCTACTTCACGATTTACTAACTGTGTCCCTTTTGATGTATGTATCAAGACTAAACTAGTTATTGTTGAATGCAGAAGAGTGACCTTCGTGGAACTTAAATTGACCACATGTCGTATTGGATATGGACTATTGATAGACCATTGTCTATGATTCTATAGTACTAAATTACTTCCCGGCAATCAAGAATATAGTTGGGCACATTTTTTCTCGTGTGGAAGGTGGCTCTTTCAATTCACCAAGGGCATGCATTGCACGTGTCTTATCTAAGCGATGGGACCCCGATTCTTCTTATTTTGTATTCCAACACTGCTAAGAAACAAAGGTGGCCTTTCTGCGACCAGGAAAGCTTTCAATCTACGGCCCCCTTTTGTGGTGGCATTCAAATATATATATTAAAATCGTCCGAGATGAGGAGTCCAGCTAAAGCTTTATGCACTTACCGTAAAACTCTCTTCGACGACTGGCGTAATAATTAAAAAGTATTTCTTCTTGAAAAGTTTAATCATAGTGTCAGCTTTTTCTACTTTTCTATCAAAGTTATTTTCTTGTTAACTATAATTAATTTCCTTTTGTGAGTTTTGTTGTTTGTGAGATTTGGAACTGATGTTAATTGAAATTATCAAATTTAAAAAATAATATTTTGAAATTCCTACCTCCCTAATAAAGAATGGATTGATTAACTATGAATTTTAGCAAGCATTATTATACTTATTTAGAATGAGTGGATTAAAGCAAATAACATTTTTTCTAAACAATTCAAGTTACATCCCGTAATTTTTTATGGGTAACAACTAGTGTTTAATAAATGCAGTGAAGAATATACCATCCGCAACTGATTTCTAACTGTATTTTTATTTCATCTTGAACCTTGTGGAAGACTTTCGCCCGAGGCTTAAAAATTTGTACGATGCGTGCTTTACGTGCGGTTTCGAACGTTCATCTTATGCCTTTCAGACTAGTACTGTATCAAAATATATCTAGCTGTTAGAAATAACAGCTAGATGCCGCCAACGTCTAACGCTATTGACGAAAATTTGAGCCAACAGTTGGATATTATTATTGAAAATATCAGTACCTACATACGAATATTATTCAACGCAATAAAATCTCCACACTAGCTATTGTATTAGCGTTAGCGCCAAACAAAAAAGGTGTAAGAGTTAAAGCATCGTAAACGACATTTTGCGTATCTTTTTACACTTTCTTACTAGACGTTTCGTGGAATATCCTATCCGAAACGCGATACGTAGCTCCAAGAGTCAAGCGAATAAAATAATGGCTAGATAAAATAACGACGGCACCTAAAAATGTAACTGCTATGTTAAATAATTCCAAAAATATCCAACAGCTAGATATATTATAACGACGCATCGTATTGTCATGTACCCATTATTTTAGTCTTTAAAAAAAGGTGTAAATAGTCTGTACTTCGTGCACAATATTTTGCGTAGTTTGGAATAATCTTTTTAAGTTCACCAAGGGCATGCATTGCACGTGTCTTATCTATCCGATGGGACCCCGATTCTTCTTATTTTGTATTCCAACACTGCTGAAAATAACAAAGGTGGCCTTTATTGCGTTATAACTTTCAAAATATCTCCCCCTTTTGTTGGCATTCAAATGTTATTTTTTAAAAATCGTCCGGGATTATTTTCCATATAAAGCTTTATGCACTAACCGTTAAACTCTTTCTTCGACGACTTGGTTTTGTAATTAAAAAGTATTTCTTCTTGAAATGTTTAATCGTTTTTACTTGTCGCGCGTACATTTCTATCAAAGTTATTTTCTTGTTAACTATAATTAATTTCCTTTTTTGAGTTTGTTGTTTTGTGAGATTTGGAACTGATGTTAATTGAAATTACATCAAATTTAAAAAATAATAGTACGAAATTCTACCTCCTTTTTAATATTTTTTACTATTGCATTTGCAATTTTAGCAAGCATATAATTCAACATCTAGACTTGAGTGGATTAAAGCAAATAACATTTTTCTAAACAATTCAAGTTACAAAATAATTTTTTATGGACGCTTTAGTGTTTAATAAATGCAATTTAGAAGAATATACCATCCGCAACTGATTTCTAACATATTTTTATTTCATCTTGAACCTTGTGGAAGACTTTCGCCCGAGGCTTAAAAAATTGTACGATGCGTGCTCAACGTGCGGTTTCGAACGTTCATCTTATGCCTTTCAGACCTACATAATAGGCATACCTTGATTATTGTTATGATTTGGTGAAATGCAATACTTACCTTATTAAATTTGAAAGATACGAAGCATGGGGGTGAGGAAACAAAACCTAACCAAAATATGTAAATATACAATATTTACATCGCATATACACAATACAACGCATTACCTAATGAATTAAAACTTCCAGTTGAGAACAGAAAAATATTGACAAAATCACTTTAAGGATATTTTTTCAACAACTTTATTAATCAGTGCTATATCCTTTCTGTAAAACCATTGTGTGTGAATATCTTTCTTAATGTATTTATTATGTTTAATTAATCTCTACTCATACGAGTCTCCTTTTAATGTATTTACCCCTTTGTTCCACTTTTCTTTTGTACTCCCTTTTAAAATTTCTTTGTCTTTGTAAAAATATTATTTATTTATGTTTTATAATTTTGTCCTTCCCGGAATGAGTTTTTTTAAACTCTTTGAGTATAATATATTATCAAAAATGTAGTTTTTTAAATTATTTTATCATTTTATTAAATAAATAATTTTTCAATAAGTTAAATTGTGGCGGTATTTGATGGTCTCATGTTTTAAGAGGATCACGAATTGGCATTGAGAAAAGTGTTGTACATGCAGTGGTGGGTGTCTTGTGCACTCGTTCCTTCAGGAATATTTCTGAAGCGCCGCAGTACCTCGGGAGCCGGAAGAGTTGGCAATAGACATTTTTGACCCACAATTTTGATATTGCTAAGACAACTCGCTAGCTAGCACACAGTGAAGACTGATTATTAAAATCTGAAATGTTCATTTTTTGATGCCCTTAATAATACTTCCACCACATAAATAATATGCTACAAAACCGCCTGCTTTTTGTAATTTCACGCGAATAGATGCTTGAAAAGATTGCGTGTTTAACTTGCATTTTATATACCATAAACATCACGACTATAAATAATGTTTTTTGTTTTGTTTTGCTTTCAGTTTCAGTCTCTTTTTTTCAAATCCATTAAAAGTTGTTTGTAAACTAGACTGTTGCAAATTGCCAAGACCGTAAAACCGGAAATAAAAAGGCCTTAGGCGCGAAGACTCGGTTTGCAATTGGATTTAAATTATTTTTTCCAGTCCACCGTGGGGATCCTTATTTCTCCGATTCCCCAGCTTTTATCTTTGTGCAAGAGTCTTGCTACTAAAAGGTATTAAAAATAATACGGATAAGTATATAAGTAGATACAAATTAGAGTGATACTTACAACACTGTCTAGCTATGCTTGAACAGTTGACCTAGAAATTTCACACAGAAAATGCTATCCAAATTTTATGATGCTAGAGCTAATAACGAACAAATTTCCGCTTTATATGCTCGTATGTATATGGAAACATTTTCCAAAAAACTAATAATTTTTATTTTTCTTTGTTTCAGGTAAAATTTGGAGCAGTAAATCGAAATAAAGTGAACACCGATCCAGAATTTTGTAAGATTTATAGAAAAGGAAGATTTCTGTACCTCGGCGGGTTAAAATGGCATTAAATCCATAAAATATTTCCTACCCATATCGTAACTGGAAAGGCAAAAGGGCTTAAGCGACACTTTGGTAAAAAAATGAGTTGAATATGCAGTTTTGATCAGTTTTTTTCTACATCGACATTTTCTATTCGTTGGATTTTGAAGATTTTAATAATAATAATACTTGGATGATTTGTATAGCGCCGTTTTTGTGAAAAATCATCTCAAGGGCGCTGTACAGATCTTATTTTCTATTATTACATATTAATTCCTAGTTTAAATAAGAAAATATACAGGAACATTTACCTGTGTGGCTGTAATGGCTCATCAGCTATCTAAAATATATTTAATATTTGGCTTGACTCAAGCGACACAAGTTTGGGACTTTTTTCTGCTTTTTGTCGCTTCTGGTAACTCAGTGAGAACATAATTTTTTTTTAAATTATTTTTTTAGGTTTTTTCTTATTATTTAAACAATAATTATTATTATTTTGAGTTAAAAGTTCTGCTAGGTAATTATTATATGAATCAAATAGTTTGATAATGCCCTCAGAAGGCGAAACAGCTGTCACGCGTAAAAATAATTACCTAGCAGAACTTAACTAAAAATTGTTTTTTTTTTTTAATTTAAAATAATAATTGTTATTGTTTAAATAAAATAAAAAAACCTAAAAATTAAAATGGAGTTCTACAAAATAAACCTTCAAAACCATAAATTAAATTATTTAATTACATTATTTAAGTTATTTTTTATTTCCAAAATCCGACCAGGTACTGAAGAATTGTGAATTTTATTGTAAAAAAAAACTTTTAAAGAGGTTTGGTGTAAACTTCTCAAATAGCGCTTTACCCGTTTTTCATTCCCGGCGACGTTATCAGTTCATGTGTTTCTTATTTACGTGTAATATCTTAATTTAAAAAGGCGTCAAATATGTCGAATTTTATAAAACTTGTCCATACAAGTTTTATAAAACTCGACATATTTGACGTGTAGGGGTTACCGTTGGGGACTCTGCAACAGGAGCCGAGTGTTCGATTCCTAAGTCAAACAGAATTAGGTTGGTGTATTGCACACTTTCATCACATTTGACGCGGTCACAAATCAAAGATTAGCGTAATTTTGTTTTCGTGACATTTTAATGGTCCCCGTTAAACGTTGATTCTAGGCCCGTTTCAGCTTTTGAACAAATTGTGATCAGCTAGACGACTGACGAAAATTTGAAACAACCCGCCCTTAGTCGGTTAAACTTGTTGAACTTCAAATAGCACTAATGTGTTGTCGAGTGTAAAATGAATATTTATTTTACTGTATTTGAAACATTTGGGATCATGGTTAAATGTTCACCAGAATTAATTAAACTGAACTTCTCGGCCAAAATACCCTTCTAGATCTGCCACAGCAAACTCGACTCTATGCCCCTCATATGCACCTTGCGGCGAACATTCGTTTTTTCACACCGCCTTTTTGCCTTAGGCCGTGTTTGGTTTAGTCGCCGCTCGAGAGATAATTTGACAAGTTCAATTGACATCAGTCCCAATTTGAAAAGTTCACACTCTTTCGGTCGTACGTACTCGTAAAGGAAATTGTGTTAGGGATTTTTACTAGAAAATGTCTACTTATCCTTTATAGCAGTGAATAAATAAACGGTAGTTCTAGCTATGGTATTCCCATAATTTTAGTCATAGTTTTTAAGTTTTGTAATGCGCCCTACATATTTACATTAAAAAATTCAATGCTTGAGGTGTATTCGGTTCCCACTACGTGTAAGTGGAAAATGGATCTGTTTATTGTAAGTAATTATTTACTTATATATTTTTAATTATTATTGAACATCTTTGGGCTGGAACACTTCAGAGAGCGCGAGCGAAAATAATGCGTTTTATCGTCCGCGTAGAGGACGTTCCAGTCGTTGACCGCACCTTTGTGTAAACACTGCACCAACGTACAACGCTGAAATACAAATAAATTACGTACACACAATCGAAAAATCCTACACAATACATTATCCATTTTTATCTGCAGCTCAAATGGTCTACCCTTTTGAAATACCCATCCGGGCGAAAGAGATTATTTCAGCTCCTAGATAGTCTATGCACTCAATTTTCTCGCCGAACCCACCAAAAGTTTGATAAATTACGCACACCCAATCAAAAGTTCCGACACAATGGATGATAAAAAAAATATCGACAGTTAAAATGGTGTACCCTTTTGAAAGACGCATCCAGACGAAAGAGATTATTTCAGCTTCCAGATAGCCATTATTGTTGCATGAGCGCGTTAATCCCGAAAAAGATGAGGCAAGTGCATACTCCTGGAATGTGGAAATTTCTCCATTACACAAAAAGAGTCTGATGCACTGTAAAGACGTCTTATTTTATGACTTCACTGGTATTCGACCTTTTTATGTGGGCCTTTTCATGTTTGCCAGCTGACAGACACTGGTCAGGTCCTTGGTCCTGTCTGGTGTCTGCGCTTCGTTGTTCGAACCTGTTCTATCCATTCTTGATTATTCCTGTTGGAAAAAAAACCTGATACAGGATCCCTTTCCGGAACATAACAACGGACAATGATTTTTTCCACCTGGAAATAGCCTTCCGTCTCATCAAGCCATTTGACAATCTCCGAAGGAAAGCGATAACAGCTTGATTCCGAACTTGAATGTTACGGGTTCATTATTTGATTTAAGTAGATTTTAACTCATACTAGTTTTATTTATATTATGTCGTATACGGAAGAAGGAATAAGGCATGGAACTGGCAGATGAAGGACGAAAGTAGACTGAATGCTGTAGAAATGAGATCCTTGAGGTGTATGTGCGTAAAACCATGTATGACTGTGTTAAAAATGTGGTTATCCGGAAAAAAAGCAAAGCTGATTTAAGCGTAATGAATAGAAACAAGAAAGATACGCTTAGATGGTTAGGGCATGCAGAGCCAATGAACGAAGAAAGGAGTATGAAAATAATATATGACACAAAAGGGAATGTGAAGTCGGGGACGCCCGAGGAAGACATGACACGATCAAGTGAATCAAATACTCGAATCGAGCCATGTGAAGAGTCAAAATAACACAACAGTATGTATCGGGCGATCTATGAATGTGAATGAAGCAAGGAGTGTCTGCCAAGACAGAGTTGTATGGCAGTCCGTGCTCTCTGCCTACCCCTGCGGAGAAATGGCGTGATGGTTAGTTAGTTATGTCGTATATTTGTACCTCTTTCCAGAGTCGTAAATATTCTCAGTATCGCCCCGGTGAGAGACCATCATTCACCAACAAAGCGTTCCTTGAAATTTCTAGCTATGTATAGTGACCTGATCTGAAGATCCGGGTACTTTCCAGCCTTCCTCCTCCCCATCACCTTTCTCCGTCACCTTCCATCAGCCTCAAACTTCCCCCTGATTTGGGGAGCAATATTCAATAGACTCCGAGCCGTTAGGACTCTTGTGGTATCGTAAAATAAAAGGTGCATCAAAAACCACAAACAAATGTTACACGACCTTGGCTTGTAAATTTTAAATACTACAGTTGCTTTCGAGATAAAACTTTTTGACCTCGTTTTACTTGTTTATTCTAGAACGAACCAGTTTCACCCTACGGGCATCTTCATTTTGGTACGTTTAAAACCTAAGTATGCTAGGGGATATTTATAGCATCGCGTGTAAAAACCGTGAATCAATAATTTTCTTCACTATTTTTTCATTGTTAGCAACATGGAATTGGTTTTTTAATTGGTATTACAATATTGTGTAATATACCTTCGTGTAGTTTATTTTTATTACCCTTTGAATGCGGGTTATACAATCATGGACTCGATGAATGTGTGATTTTATATAACATTTATTAAATTGAGTTGTGAGTCTTATTTTATTAAAAGATTATTATTTACGATTTTCCTAAATACTAAGTTTTAAAATATGGTTTTAATAGTTTAAAAATATTTATAACTTGAAGATTAATTTAATTTATATATATATACATATCTTACGTTTGATATAACTATATATCATACAACGACATCCACGAAACCAAACAAACCAGTGATAATTATTATTTTTCGATTTATATCGACAGTTTATTTTCAAACGGTTCGCGAGATATTCCGAAAATTCTCATTTAATTTCCAAAACATGATAACGTCGCTGAAAAGTCAAAAGGGCTTAAGGGGCACTTTGGTAAAAAAAAAAGAAGAATTAAATATGCAGTTTTGATCAGACCTTTTTTTTTCTGCATCGAATGCTCTGACTCTCGTTTGATTCTGAATACTTTTGTGGTCCTTCAGCCATCTAAAATATATTTTCCATTTGGGAAAAGGCTTGACTCAAGTGACAGAAGTTGGGAACTTTTTTTTAGCTTTTTGTAGCTTGAGGTAATTCAGTGAGAGCATTGAGTTACATGAGTCAACTTTTTTTTACAAAATACAACCAGGTACTGAAGACTTATGAATTTTATTGTAAAAAAATATATATTTTAAAGTGCTAAAACTAACTAACTAACTAACCATCACGCCGTTTCTCCACAGGGGTAGTCAGAGAGGACGGACCGCCATATAACTCTGTCTTGGCACACTCCTTGCTTCATTTACATTCATACATCGTCTCATACATACTATTCTGTTATTCTGACTCTCTCATGACCCGATTCAAGTATTTGATTTATTTGATCGTGCCATGTCTTTCTCGGGCATCTTCGGCTTCTTCTTCCATTCACTTTCGCATCATATACTTTAAAGTGCTCTGGCATAAACCTCCCAAAATGGCGCTTCAGCCCTTTTTCCTTTCCGACGACGATATCATTGATATCCGCCGGTCTCATGATTTCCACAGTGCATTACGTATAAATTCAAAGTAGATACTTGAATCGAGTTTTCCACTTCATGCGTTCCAAGCCTCCGCATTTCCACAGTTTGTCTGACCTACAAAACAGCCTAAACTGACCCCAGCCCTAGCTGAAGCCTTAAAATTTCTAGGAGCTCTTTCGGCTTCCACTTTTAGTCGGCTCCAAATTGTAGCTCGGCCTACTTTGTTGCGGAGCTCACCTGACCCACTTACGGAACTGGTATGTCTCTGATCGCTCTGACTCGCCGACTGCTCTGTGGCCAGAAGCGATGTTCTTAAAATGTTTGTCTATGTCGAAGGCGCTTTTGAATTCACGTGTTTTTTTTTTCTACAAAAGCGCTGTTTTTTTTAAAATTCAATGGTTGTTTTAAATTTAACATCGGAATGAAGATTTTAAATGATATTTCTAAGGATTCTATTCAGGGAGCGATATTTAATGTTTTCTCTGTCCACACCTAATATAATTTATTTATAAATTAACGGACTAATGTCCAATTACAAAAAAGACACATAAAACACGAAATGGAAAAAAGAACAACACAGAAGGAACAGCACATACATAATAATAAATGAAGCGATGACAAAAATAGGACAAAATAAATATAAGAGAGAACATTCAAGCCATGGTCTAGTAAAAGTTTTGGTAGAGTCGTAAAGAATGATAAAAATCATTTTAACTGCTACCAAAAATTTCAAGACCATGGCTTGAGTTAACAAGTCTTGACATTCTGGACATTGGAGAACTATACCCATAATTAGTATTGTGATGATTGAGGAACAGCAATTCATTGTTTCTGAGTCTACGACAAAGAATGTTGAACTGGATAAGTTGCAACAGAGAAGGTGAGTCAATAAAACTATTAATAATTTTGTAAATGAAAATGAAATCAAAGTCTTTCCTGCGCTTTTCTAATGAAGACATTTTCAAAAATTGTTCAATTTCATCATATGAATATTTTTTTAAATTAACTACAGAGAAAATATACAGGAACATACTTACCTGGCAGGTCCCATCAGATAGACACAATCTTTATTAACCTAAAATTATAATTGTGATTTTTTTATTGTAATAATATAATACTTGTACAACTAAAAATCAGCCACTTAGATAAACCTACCTTGTCAGATACATTTTAATTGACGTGTGATATCGCATTTAATATACACAATTCAACGAATATCTCTCAACATGTGTACAAGAGTAAACGTAATACCAGCATACGTGTATTATCCTCTCTTATATATATTCTTTTAGTTTATCACGTAATTTATACTATTATATAATATATTATGTTACACCGCTTCTCACTTTATATTCATAGAGCTCCTTCGGATATCTTATCTTATTACCTATATGTGGGTGTAAATAAATGCTTTCAGTTTCTTTTATTACACTATGCATGTACCTACACGTTTTTTTACTTTACTTTATTATTTCTTTCTGTACCACTTTTATTCATCTCAAAAATTATTTGGTAAACAGCTACTTCTTAAAATGAATAAATAAAAATCTATATCTTCCCGGAGCCAGTGAAACTATGTCATTCCCCCATTTGGGCAATGTCGTAAGGCTACAGGAAGAGGGGGAGTGTAAGGAGATGGGAAAGATGAAGATTGGTTAAATCTGCCTATTTGGACTTGGTCACTAAACATTGTTATATCCGTTTTAAGCCACTTTTCTTTTTTGAATAATTGTTTCTCACCAGTAAGATTCTGAGGGTATTTTTTACTCTGGAACCAGGTACAAAGTAAATTCAACCAGAAACCTTTAACCACCCTAGAAGAAAATACCAGGGATTTTCGCGGATGCAACCATAGATTGACCAAACAATATATCGTCGCCGGAAAGACAAAAGGGCTAAAGCACCATTTTTGGTAGTTTACGGAAGTTTTATAGTAAAATTCGTAATTTTTCAGTACCTGGTTGAATTTTGAAAAAAACGTAAACCCAGATAACCCATGCTCTCACTGAGTTACCTCAAGCGACAAAAAGTTTAAAAAAACGTCCCATACTTGTGTCAAGCCTTTTCTCAAATGGTAAATATATTTTAAATAGCTGAAGGGTTCCAAAAGTCTTCAGAATCAAACGAGAGTCAGAGCATTCGATGCAGAAAAAAAAGCTGATCAAAACTGCATAATTAACTCATTTTTGACAAAAGTTTCGTTTAAGCCCCTTTGCCTTTCCAGCGACGAAACATCACAGGAAAGTTGTGATTGTAGAAAATACAATAAAATATCGATATAATGAAAGCAAAAGCTACGCAGCTCATTCAATGCAATAATTCACAAAGAAATGTCGTTTATTAAATTGTGTACTTAAGTCATACATAACGTGAGTTAGTTTACATGGAAATGCGTGATGCTTAAACGCCTACGTAACTGGTTATGCAATTTTTCACGTGGGAGAAAACTGAATAATAACGCGTCCAGCCCTGCGTTAAGCCGGGCACGATTAGGTATTCCTTTAACGGTAACTTTTACATGCCACAAATGCGGTATAGTGGTATGACACCATCGATCAAATAAACTGTGTTTTTATGAAGTTGTACACAGACTGAACGATGGATATTAGACAAATTATCATATTTTTAGCTGGCAGTCCACAATGGAGTGCTTATACCAACCCTGATATATAAAGATCCCAAGAACCTTATAACTAACATTTCAAAAATGAGTTAGTATTCTCTCTAAAACTAATTCTGGTACGCTCTATCCAATGAACACTTTCAGATCATGAAAATGGCACGAACATGGTAAATCAAAGAGTTGTACATGTTAACTGCAAAGTTTGTTATAACTGGAATATGTTTTAATGGCAAGAACATGCTATCTATAATAATAACATTGTATTTCAGAAGTGTATTAAAATGCTTAATTATAAACATAGATTGGAGAAGGGCTGTGATCATGCCTCTGTACAAAGGTAAAGGGTCACGCATGGAATGTGGGAACCATAGGGCTATTAGCTTACTAAGTTCAGTTGGCAAGCTGTATGGTAGAATATTGATTGAAAGGGTAAGAATGAAAACAAAAGACAAAATATGGGACATCCAAGGTGCTTTCATGAGTGGAAGGGGGTGCATGGATCAAATTTTCTCACTGCGGATGCTTACAGAGAAGTTTTGGCAAAAACCAGAAACTTTTCTGTGCTTTTGTCGATTTGCAAAAGGCGTATGATCGAGTTGATAGGAACAAATTGTGGAAGGTATTATCCATGTATGGAGTTAACACAAATCTTATACAAGCAATCGCGTCCTTGTACGAGGGAAGCGTTGCATGTGTTAGAGTGAACGGTGATTTTACGAAGTGGTTTAACATCACAAAAGGTGTAAAACAAGGCTGTGTAATGTCACCGTGGTTGTTCAATTTGTACATGGATAATTGTATGCAAGAATTGAAAGGTGTGGGCTTGGGCGCGAAAATGAACAATGTGAAAGTAGGTTGCCTATTGTATGCGGACGATGCGGTGCTGATTGCTGACAATATGGAAGATCTACAGTGTCTCGTGTCTAGGATGAACCAAGTATGTATGCAGAATGAGTTAATGATTAATGTAAGTAAGTCCAAAGCGATGGTGTTTGAAAGAGAGAGTACGAGAACAGCGTGCAATATAGTTGTGAATGATGAATACTTGGAGCAAGTGGATGAGTTTGTGTATTTAGGAAGTATGTTTACAAGAGACGGAAATGCTGATAAGGATATTGAAAGAAGGGTGAATGCAGGAAACTCCATTAATGGAGGACTGAACGCTGTTGGGGCAAATAAGAAATTGTCCAAAGAAGCATGGCTAGCAGTTCACAATGGAGTGCTTATACCAACCCTGATGTATGGTAGTGAGGCATGGAACTGGCAGAGGAAGGATGAAAGTAGACTGAATGCTGTGGAAATGAGATCTTTGAGACGGATGTGCGGTAAAACCATGTATGACCGTATTACAAATGTGGATATCCGGAAAGAATGCAAGGCTGATATGAGCGTAATGGATAGGATTAAGAAAGGGACGCTTAGATGGTTTGGGCATGTAGAGCGAATGAACGAAGAAAGGAGTGTGAAAAGAATATATGATGCGAAAGTGAATGGAAGAAGAAGTCGAGGACGCCCGAGAAAGACATGGCATGATCAAGTAAATCAAATACTTGAATCGGGTCATGTGAAGAGTCAGAATAACAGAAGAATATGTATGAGACGATGTATGAATGTAAATGAAGCAAGAAGTGTGTGCCAAGACAGAGTTGTATGGCGGTCCGTCCTCTCTGCGTACCCCTGCGGGGAAACGGCGTGATGGTTAGTTAGTTATTAAATTTAGTATGTTAGCATTCATAAATAATAGGGTTTGTGATAATACACACTTTTTTAACAAAATGTAAAATACTAAATATCTCTGAATGACTCGACAGTTCATAGGGCATTGAGGCATGGAACTGGCAGAGGAAGGATTAAAGTGGACTGAATGCTGTAGAAATGAGATCCCTGAGGCGTGTGTGCGCTAAAACCATGTATGACCGTATTAAAAATGTGTATATCCGGAAAGAATGCAAGGCTGATGTAAGCGTAATGAATAGGATCAAGAAAGGGACGATCTATGAATATGAATAAAAAGAGGAGTGTATGCCAAGATAGAGTTGTATGGCGGCCCGTCCTCTGCCTACCCCTGCGGGGAAACGGCGTGATGATTAGTTGGTTATATCTGAAATAGTAACGTTTTTTGAACGGTGAGCCTTACGTCACGAATTAGAGGCAACTTTTTCTTTCGTGAATTTCTAGGTCAACGCAAAAATGTTCAGCTCACAACATTATTTCCATCACGAACTATGAAGCGTTGAAAAATCCATTTATTTTAAATTAAAAAAAAAATTAAAAATTTTTCCATATTCCAGCAATAATTATTTAAGTAAAAATAGTGTTTAAACTCGGGCAAAGCCGGTAGCTTCTATGCATTTACATTTTCTTTCTTATATTATTCTCGATATCTAACTTCGCTAGTTTTGAAACCAGTACAAAATAAACCAATTTTAAATTACTTCTTTCTTTTTTAATACCAAAGAACACCAAATTCAAAATTATATATAGCGCTAGAAAAAATATTATTTTCATTGACATTGAAATAATATATCGTCGCTGGAAAGGCAAAAGGGCTGAAACGACACTTTTGTAAAAATAAATTGAACATTTGAGAGAAGGATTAACTCGAGCGACACAAGTTTGGAATCCAAACAGGTAGGTACTGAATACTTATGAATTTTATTGTAAAATAAATAAAAACATTAAAGTGCTCTGGTGTATACTTCCCAAAATGGTGCTTCAGCCCTTTTGCCTTTCCGGCGACGATATGAGTGTTAAGCCTAAATAGTTATCTTTCTGTTTCATATGAAACCTATAAAATTACAACTACTGTTTTTTACAGTTTACCTAGAAAATTATATATTGGTTCTATCTCTTACATTTAGCCCAGAAGGACTGCAGAAAATTTTTGCACTGTCAAACAAACTCCGCTTTCCAAGTTCGCAGTCAGTTGGCAGTCGGTAGCTTCCCAACTCCTAACCCTTATTGATTCCACCCTTGTGTGTGCCACCCTTGGAGGACACATAGGCCTACAGGCTACGGCTAGAGGCCGAGGGCTGCCGCCTATATACCTCGAGCCTGTACTTTGTTTGACCTAGTTCTCCCTCGAGCAGCTCCCTAACGAGGGAGGGTTGCGGAAGTATTTCTGGTATGCGCCGAACCGGGAGGAAAACCTACCAACCCCTGTATATATTACCTCTACAGAATGGAACGCTGCGAAAAATATAGTATTAAGGGATGCTTTTCAAAGTTAATTAGGTTAAAAACGAGCCCGTAAATTCCTCAATATATATTTTTTTTTTAAATGCAGAGCAAATGGGCGTGGAAAGGAGTGTCAGAAGGATATATATATGACTCGCTAGAGGATAGAAAGGGAAATACAGGGAGGAAGACATGGCACTATCGAATGATTCAAACACTTAAGTAGGGCAAGTCTCAGGGCAAGTTCTCGGAGTTGAATTCGACAGCAAACTTAATTTTAATTTTCACGTTGAAAACATAGTGTCTAAGGCATATCGTCTTCTTGGATTTCTGTATCGAGTCACTAAACCATTCAAAAACCCAATGTCTCTCAAATATTTATACACATCTATAATTCGCAGCATTCTTGAGTTTGGTTCCGTAGTTTGGAGTCCAATTTACGAAATTCACAAAATGAGGATCGAATCCGTTCAAATGAAACTAGTCCGAGCATTGTCTTATAGAGCTGGATTGTCCACTTTGCTTGACGACTATCAGAAGCGTTTGGAATATTTTAAAATTGAAACATTGAAAGAACGTCGAGACAAAAATGACGTCAAATTTCTTTACAAAATTATAAATAACCACGTAGAATCTTCCCTTTTATCCACAATTAAATTTAATACTAATCCCCGTCATTTAAGAAACCCCGAAACTTTTTACATTCCTTTCAAAAAAACTAATTTAACCTTCTCCCAACCTCTTATGCGAATGTGTCGACTGTATAACATCCACTGTAGTGGCAAGATTAACGAACATGGTATGATTTTCAACGAAATTGATATATTCTGCAACTCACCTTTAGGTTTAATCAAATCTTAAATACTATTTTTAATTAAAACATAAACAGAAAAGGTACACATATACAACTTATTAAGATAATTTTATGTGCTATAATATTTTTCTTTCCGGTTAAGCATGTGTTGATATTTCTTTTTATAAACGGTTGTTTTTATTTTCTATTGTTTTTATTAGTGTAATTCAGTGTATTTCTAATTGCATGATGTGAACATTTTGGAAATGGATTGATGACCTACCATTTATTTTGTATCTGTCAGTATGTATGCAATGTTGTCACTCTGTCAAATGTTCCAAATAAATAAATAAATAAATAAATAAATAAATAAATAAATAAATAAATAAATAAATAAATAAATAAAGTCTAAAGTGCGAATAATCTTTGAATGTTTACAGAGTAAATAATGTTTGCCTAGATATAGGTATGTGTTTGGCGTTCCATCTTCCTACCCTTGCGGGGAAATGAATCGTTGGTTAGCTCGTTAGTGGAATAATATCTATAGTCACATTTTATCAACCTTCCTTTATTAACTTGTTTTCCTTTCCCTCCTTCTCAATGCACCCTTGAGGTGATATTTCACAAAAATGGCGCTATATAAATTAGCCTTTGTACTTTTCTTCCTTCCTCTTATATAAATAAGCTAAGTATTATAATTATTACTTCCGCCTCGCAATACTCTCCAATATTGGGATTGCTATTCATATGACTTCAGACTGTGACTTTCAGAGTATACGCATGAATATGGATGAAACAAAGAGTGTGTTTCAAGACAAATTTGTATGTTTTTTCATCCTCACTGCCTACCCTTTAGGAGATTATCGCACTCTTTAGTTAATTAGGAAACAATCTTATGAGACATATACTAGTATATTAGTTTGAATTACTGTTGCAATGTTTTATACCAACAAGGTTCCAAAACACCCCTAAAATATATTATGAATTTCCAAGTGTGGCGCCCTCTGTGACCGTGCTTACGTGTGGAAAGCTTCCACTAAAGGTTCTATTCCGCTGCCGGTGTTGTATTCTGGCTATAGCACTTCCGGTTGCTCGGAAATTCCGTCTGAGGAAATAATTATCAAAGGGTCCCCGCTTTTTTTCCCTTTTCAGTGTTTAATGTTGTGGGGAATGCTAGAGTTATGCCGAAATACATGTACATAGTCGAAGCGAGTACCGAAAAAAAGTAGAAAATTACTTCATTTCAAAAGAGTGTGTATATATCGACCGGTCGGTAGCTGAGTGGAGTCCTCCATCATTACACAAGCAACATCTTCCGCTTCTTATGATGGCAGTAGGAGGTTTTCAAATATTGTCAGGTTATTCGTAACCCGGGAATGTTTGTCTTTCTTTAAAAAAAAAAAAAATAGATACATATATATATATTTACAATTCTATAATATTTTACTCTTCTTCCACTATTCATACCTTCTCTTTAAGTTATTTTCCGAAATACTTCCCATAAATGGTAAGTTTATCTTCTTCCAAAACTTTGTAGACATTAAAAGGAAATGAGATATACTTCGTAGACTCAAAAAGTCATTGGAATATTCTTTATTTTACTTAGTAGACTTCGAAATATACATTCTTTGATAGCATATTGGTAACCTTGAATATAACATCCATTGGCATAACTTTGTAGACATTAAAAGGAATTGAGATATCCATTATTTGACTCTGTGGACTCGAAAGATTTTTAAGGTATAGATTGTTTGAGTACACACGCATAACTTTGAACATTACATTCTTAGGCATCACTTTGTATGCACGAAAGTTATCAGAATATGTATTATTATTAATACATAAAACTAAACCTAAACATTGCATTAATTGGAATACCTTTGAAGTCACTAAAACTTATTAGGATTTAAATAATTTGACTACATAACCTTGAACAACGTATTTAAAGGAATAACTTTGTAGACATCATATTTTTTTCAATACACATTTAATTACATCAAACTACCATTGAACATTACATTATATGCATAACTTTGTAAAGGTACACGAAAATAAAATGAAATATTATTTTTTGGTCTGATATTATAATAACCCTAAATATTACATTTATCGCCATAACTTTATGGGCACAAAAAATTTTTGGCATGCATATTATTACATAAAAAATAGCATTGAACATGAAATTCATGCATTGGTATAACTTTGAAACTCTGAAAGTTATTTGAGTATAAGAGAATATCCTAGACTTGTTAAATACATAATAATGTCTCGAAACATCACATTCTTGGATAAAACATAGATCTACCTAAAAAGTCTTAATTTTTCATTCGGATAGAAATATACATACCTGTGTATGAATTGTTTACATCATAATAACATAACCTTCACCATTACATTCAAAGGCATAACTTTGTAGACACGAAAGGTTATCAAATCATACCTACCTATATTATTTGATTACACAAAGAGAATCCTAAACATCAAATTCATAAGTGTACTTATAGTACCTACGTTTCCTCGAAACAGGCAACTACACGTAACTATTTACCGAGTAGATTACTTCACATGAATTCTGTAGTTTTTCTATTCGAATCTCACGTGAATGAAACTCATATGCCTCTAGTGTCTAGGTATCTAGGTCACCCCAATTATATCATACATTCCTCCCCGTGCGTCTATCTCCCGACCCGTAATGATAAGTATTGTGACTTGACCCTCCAATTCATGGAGCAGACTCGAGTGACCCGAGTTCGATTTAATCGGGACTCGAGTCGGCTGGCTCGAGCACGTGTGTCGAGGCCAACGACCCGCCCCCGAGTGACGAGCCTCTGTTTACAACTGGGCCTCTTTGCCTCCTCCTTCCCCTTCCTCTACCCCTTCTCTCTTTTACTCTCAAACCTCTCTCTCTCTCTCTTTCCTTCACTCTCCCGCCCCTCTCTCTTTTTATTATCTGCATCTCTTTTCTCGTTTACTCTCTCGTTTCTCTCTTGTCCCGCCCTAAAAACGCATAGATATTTCTTTTACGTTAACGTTACGCAGATTAAAAATTAAAAAAATACAACCGAAACATTTATAATTGCATACATATTTTTTTGCCATTGAACTACGGTCAAATTCATTGTTTGATTGTCATCAAAGTGTCGTCTTTCGTTTGATGTAACTTCTTATTTTTTTGTAAAGAAAGACAAACATTCCCGTGGTTACGAATAACCTGACAATATTTGAAAAACTCCAACTGCCATCATAAGAAGCGCAAGATGTTGCTTGTTGAATGATGGAGGACTTAGCCAGCAGAAGAATTGAACGCACGACGCCCGGGTGGGAATCCGACGCGTTTGTCCACTCAGCTACCGACCGGTCAACTAAGATAACTCTATCTTGTACACAAAATTAATGTTGCACCAGCCAGTTACCGCCCACTGTTGAATTTGGCAGCTACCTGGAGCTCCAAAATACCTGAAAAGCCCACTAGACTCGGTGCAGAAACAGGCGGTCCGTTTGATAGATCCTCCTCTTAACAAACGGATTGCAATCTTTGGAACCTTAGAGTACATATAGTGGTATCTATCCAAGGCAGTGTAGTCAGTTTTTGATGATTTTTACCTGACTCAACAGACCTGCGCATGGCTAAGACCAAGGATAGGGTATTTATATATCCATTCGTAGCACATATCGACATAATGTTTTTGTTTATTCGTAAAACCACTTTTTTACAGTATTGTTATCAATAAAAATATAGAATATACAAGCATATAACATAAAAAACCGTTTAGTTGTGTCAAGTTTAGTGGCATAATAAAAAATATGGGCCGAGTCCCGCGGTGACCCAGGAACTCAAGATCATCGCGACAGTATATAGAAGCGGTGTATTATATTTGTTGTCTCTTTCTCTCTCATGGTGTACGACGTAAAAACTCAGAGGAAGTGAGTTATCGCAAGTTTGAATAGGTTGGGTAACAATAATTAGCTCTTTCTCCATACATTGTTACTTCCAAGTTTGGAACACAGTCGTCAGGTGGGAATGCTGTATTTGTTCTACCGTTATTCCAATGGAAGTTGCTCCGAGAACTTGCTTCATTGATCCCTTCGGCACCGGTACACAGCCGGGAAACTCGTCAAACGCGCGCCCAACATTTGTACACGATTGACATGCGATACATGAGAACGGGTCGCTTCTACCACTCTACCATCATCTGGCTCCTGTGTTACCTCCCTCCTACAACATGGGTCTCTTCAAGACCCAGGTTTATTTATTCCTTTTCTGAAAAAGACTTTCCAAATAGCATCCCTAAAGATGACCTAGGCACTGAGGGAATTTTTTTCATCCTGAAAAATCAGAACAAACCGTAAATGAGGGGCTTAGAAGCAAAGGCAGCAATCTCCTTCATTTTAAATTATTTCTTGGAAAGTTGATTTAACGTTTAATGCACTTTTCTTTTGTGAATATGTTGATAAATTTAGAGATAATTGTTTCAAATTGTTCCTAGTTTAATGTGCACCAACATTTTTGTACACTTCATTCTCCATTTCTTTATAATAATTATTCAAAAGTTGACAATGCTACAGAACCGTATTTGGAGATTGCTGCCTTTGCTTCTAAGCCCCTCAAATGTGATATTTGACGATTTACAGACTAGAGATTTATTTGTTATTCTTTAGCATTTGTTTTTTTGACTAATTATCATTTGACCTTAGGTCACAGATTTAATTTTACGGATAGACAATAATTAATCATTCATACATAATATGTAGGTAGTTACAGTTATTTATTTTTAGCAACTGAATTCTAGCACCTGACAATCAGTCAAATAAAATTTGTAGAGAAATTCCCCCTTCAACAGTTTATTATTTGAGATTTACAAGGAAGCATCAATTGAAGATTTTTTCAGTACAAAGTTTTAACTATTTTGAAATGCATCATGTTATCATAGTGTATATCAGATTATTTAACTGTTTTTGACGTGATCAAACAATAAATCGCCTTCTATGTACTTTGGAATGTTTCCAGTAGATGTAAAATATTTATGGCTTTTCTTTTCTCATCATTTCTCTTATAAGACATAAAAATTTAACAAGTCAAGTGTCCAAAAAAGCACCTATTTGTATGATAATAATGGACGGATGTAATATTTTATTCAGTGAAGAATTTTCCTTGGTATTTTTTAACAAATTCGGTTCTTTTACTTATGCTACATAATCGATTTAATACACTTTTTCCCAAAGACTAGATACCAATAATAAAGTAACTAACCTCCTAAAAACAATCGAATTGACACTTGTCAATATATATCGAACATAGTCTAGATAATTATTTGATATCATAGCCCATTTTGTACCTCAGTGTGCCATAAGAACAGGATTATAAATTTGACCTAGGTAGGTACCGAAAATAATTCAAATCATTTCAACTCATTTTCGCGCGCAATTTACTGCATACCTGCAGTCGCCGAAAAATAAACATTAAAGATGGCGGCGCGCCGTGTCGCCATGACAACAACTGATAAGGGCGTAACATTTCGGGCCTCTCTCTCGCTCTCGTGTAACTCGATATCCGGTTATTCCCTCTCCATCTTTCTCTCAAGCAGAGACTTGCACAATATTCGAAGGCGGAGTGAAAATTCCGTAGAATGTTTGCCGCCAGTAACTACCGCCACCAGCGGAAAATGTCGGAACTAAAATGACGGTAAAGCAGGAATTTTACAGGAAAAGGGATTGCGCCTAGGCTAAGTTGTTGTTACGAACAGCTGTTTTATTGCTCGTTCACTCTTTCACATAGGCTTGAAAAAGACAAGTATAGAAGAGTCACTTTGAAATATTGCGTATAGATGGCGGTAATGGTAGTAATATTAAAGAACATTTTATTTGTGTTTGGCTTTTTTTTTTGCATGAAAATCTGAATTGTTATTTATTTAAATATTAAACAGTGGTTTATTTTATTTCAGGTTCTTGTGGAGTATGATGGTGAAGGTTGGAGACGTAGGCAGTGGCTCGCAGTTTACGGAGGGACGTTCGGGGCTTTCCTAGTGGAACAAGAGCTCACGTGGGCCCCGCGAGGCCCCAAGGGTGCCCAGACATTTCCAGCACTGGTGAGTTTGTTAAAACAATAATGATTGGATACGTTATTATGATTTCATCTAGGTTACATCGTTCTAAGGGTGAAGACTTTTTGTCTTGAATACTGAGCGTACGAGTTGTCATAAAACAAACCACTAATCCAAAATGGCTGATAATGCTAACATATGATAAACATATGTGTACCAACATAACAAAAAAAAATCGATAATCGAATGTACACAGCCCGCGAAAATTCAAAATTCACCTTTTCTTTTGAACAGGCCATGTATACTAAAATACTTAACGCAAACTCGAGGTCAGTCCCCAATTCAAGTGCGAACTGCGGTTGCATGTCAAATAACAATGACAGATAGTACAGAGATATCCCATATTACCCATCAAACACCATCCCACGCGGGGACTGGAGTGGCTGACAGCTGATGCGATTGCAACCTTGTAATTTGGAGGCATTCATTACATTTTGAAGCGATTTTACTTTAGTTTAAATGTAACTTACAACAGGGATGGTGAACATATTTTTCACTATTTTTAAATACCGCCCAAGAATCCCTAATACCCCCAACCCCCAACGAGTCAGTGCAACTATGGCATCTCCAATCGGGGTATGTTGTGAGGCTGAAAGTAGTGGGGAGGGAAAGGATTTGGGAAAGATAAAGGCTAGGAAGTACCTGGCCATATAGATCTGGTCACCAAACACGGCTGAAGTCCTTTCAAGCAACGTTTCAGCACTGGAAGTGTGCCACAAATAAACAATATATTATTTTTAATATATTAATTCTGAATTCAATAAAATTTATTTGCGCACTTCAGGATTTTTCCACTTTATCAGAAGAAAATGGACGATGTTTTTTATTCAGAAAATTTTCCTTGGTCGGTTCTTTTATCTATGTTTAATACACTTTTTCCCAAAGACTAGATACCAATAATAAGGCTAGGAAGTACCTGGCCATATAGATCTGGTCACCAAACACGGCTGAAGTCCTTTCAAGCAACGTTTCAGCACTGGAAGTAATTCTGAATTCAATAAAATTTATTTGCGCACTTCAGGATTTTTCCACTTTATCAGAAGAAAAACGATGTTTGAAATCGCTTTATCTATGTTTAATGAACATATCTGAATAGCCAGATACAATCTTTCTTTTCTCTATCTCCTTATCTTCCGCACTTCCGTCAGGTCACCACAATCCCTTAAATTGGGGATGCCTTAATCCCACTGGCTCTTGTGCTATATCACAATTTTGAAAAAAATATTTTTATTAAGTTATTTTATTAAGTGAGACATTAGAACAAATCGGCACTTACTCCTGCATCCTGCCCCCACACACGCAAGCGATGGGGAGAGGGAAAAATTCACCGCACGCAGTAGCAGGCGAAGAAAGGTCCGCAACACTGCGCAAATACTGTCCGGGTGTCATAGGTTAGTCATCCCTGACCTACACCTACCACTAAATGTTGCTTTACACTTCAGAACCAGTTTGGTTTTTACCGACCCATTCGGTTGTGTTTATAATTATTCACCGAGTCTTTTCTCGCACTTATTAATATGACCACAGAGTCTGCCACTTGTTGCAAGGTCATATGACAAGTAACACGTAACCGAATCATAATCCGTAAGAGTAATGCCATTGTGTACTGCGGCTTGAAGAGTGTTAGCTGCTAATTATTGTTTATTGATGACGGCGAATCTCGCGCGATGAATAAATCAATATCAGGGTGAAGGTTATGTTTGATGATTTTTCAGTGCGTACTGTCATGTACAAATATAACCAGGTCGATGTGTAAATGCGTGATTGCGGTGTGGCGCAGACTATCAAATTTATTCGCTAAATGCAATACGAGGCCTATGCAACCGAGAGGTTTGAATTAAACACTTAATGAAAACGAGCGCTTATTTAATCAGGGTGAAAGTGAAACAGTTTTGTAAATGTGTTATTTTGACAATTTTGATTTTGTAAGTAAGCACGCTGGCCGTTAAACGCTGTCAGCGTAAAAAGGTAATATTGAACATTCTCATTACTCGAAAAACGTGTTTATTTTTTAAATCGTCAATTTTTTGTTTAGTCGTAAAATTTGTACATTTTGAGTTCACAGTGAATTGCTACCATAGTTTATATCACACCTAGTATTTGCTGTATCTATATACAGTTTTGATTTAATTAAATTTAGAGTGGATGTGGAAGAAATTATGATGAAACGTATGTTATTTACCAGGATAGAAAGCTACTTACCTGTGTCCTAGAACACATAATCCTTATATCCTTGAAACGATATAATTAAAATACCAAAAGTAATTCTTAAGATTTAATTTTAATTTTAAATGAAAAAAATATGCTAGTTATAAGTCATTCGTTATCCTCTCTATATATAAAAATGAATGTCTGTTCGTCTTTTTGTCTGTTTGTTTTCATTTTCTTGATAATTGCTTGAGCGATTTCGCTGAAAATAGCACAGTTTGTTTTTATTAGATAGTAGTTTGAATGAAATCAAATATTTAAAACTTTTGCTAAATTAGTAAAAAATATTGAACCATCAATTTTCTATTTAGGTTAGCCCATAGATATACCGCTCTGCTTAGCCATAGGTGGAAGTCGTCAAAAGGCATTACTTTCAATGTCAAATTAATTAGGGCACCAAAAAGCAAAACGATTGTTCGATCTATACCTCAAGCGCTAAAGATAAAGGCATCACGAGCTTCAGAAACAGTCGAGCAACAAGAAGGAAGACTGGAAACATATCGAGTTCGACCATCTGAAGCCGGTTCGTCTGAGACGGACGAGCAACGGGAAGCAACACTGGAAACCGATCGAATTCGAACAGTTCAAGCCCGTTCGTCTGAGACAGACGAGCAACAATCTTTATTTGAGTGGCATTGCAAAGCATGCCGGGAACTCGCTTTTAATAAACACTAATTATACTGAAAAATTACGACGGAGCTCAAAAGCTCGAAAACTTAAAAACTTGAAAGCCCTAAAACTCAAAAATCTCGAAACCTCTAAGCACAAAGCATAAAAGCTCAAAGTTCAAAGTTCAAAGCTCTATAGCTCAAAGTTTGAAATCTTTAAAGCTTTATAGCTCAAAGTTTACAAAATCAAAGCTCAAAAGCTGAAAACTCAAAGCTTAAAAGCTCGAAAGCTCAAAAGCTCGAAAGCTCAAAACCTCAAAGCTTAAAAGCTCAAAGTTCAAAGCTCAAAGTTCAAAGCTCAAAGCTCAAAGCTCAAAGCTCTAAAGCTCAAAGCTCGAAATCTTTATAGCTTTAAAGCTCAAAGTTTACAAAATCAAAGCTCAAAAGCTGAAAACTCAAAGCTTAAAAGCTCGAAAGCTCAAAAGCTCGAAAGCTCAAAACCTCAAAGCTTAAAAGCTCAAAGTTCAAAGCTCAAAGCTCAAAGTTCAAAGTTCAAAGCTCTAAAGCTCAAAGCTCAAAGCTCTAAAGCTCAAAGCTCGAAATCTTTATAGCTTTAAAGCTCAAAGTTTACAAAATCAAAGCTCAAAAGCTGAAAACTCAAAGCTTAAAAGCTCGAAAGCTCAAAAGCTCAAAAGTTCGAAAGCTCAAAACCTCAAAGCTTAAAAGCTCAAAGTTCAAAGCTCAAAGCTTAAAGCTCTAAAGCTCAAAGCTCGAAATCTTTATAGCTTTAAAGCTCAAAGTTTACAAAATCAAAGCTCAAAAGCTGAAAACTCAAAGCTTAAAAGCTCGAAAGCTCAAAAGCTCGAAAGCTCAAAACCTCAAAGCTTGAAAGCTCAAAGTTCAAAGCACAAAAGCTCAAAGCTCGAAATCTCCAAAGCTTTAAAGCTCGAAGTTCATAAACTCATAGCTCAAAAGCTGAAAGCTCAAAGCTTAAAAGCTCGAAAGCTTATAAGTTCAAAAGCTCGAAAGCTCAAAATCTAAAAAAGCTCAAAGATCAAAAGCTCAAAACCTAGCAAGTTATACGTCAATAAGTAATAACTTTTAGTCTAAATTGTAAATCACTAGTCAAATGTCATAACTTTGGGGTGTTTCAAACTTTCGTGACGTTTAACATCGTCACAATTCAACGATTCGTCCCTTTTTGTTTTTTTTTCACTACTTTTTTTAATAACTTTTGAGTATTGACTGGTACGAGTGCAGCTCCGCGGTTGATATTTCAACTTGAATTACAAATAGTTATTATATTATGCAGTGAAATGATTTTTACAGGGGCGTAAGAGCAGAAGAATTCATAATTAAATATTCGCTCGATGAATACAGATGAAATTGCGTACAATTTGTTTTTCTAGTAAACGAATAATATTGCGCTAATAAACATAACCTGAAAGGAATACCTGACAAATGTGTATTTTAGTTATTGGTTTCCGGTAGCTCATGATTCCTTGAATTTACGCATAAATTCGATACAAATACGATACTACCCTAGAAATAAATCGTCGAGTGACTTAAAAAAAGTTCACGTGTATTTGTTTGTGCTCCATTCATTTGAGAACAAAAGCCTTTATTTACAGTTAGGTGAAGTCAAAATGTTAAAAAACATAAAAATTTACTTAGTATTCGCTAAATAATTTTAAAATCCATGCTGGTGTTAGGTACAGATTCGACGTGTTTATCAACCCACTGTCGAGCGGCGACTGAACCAAAAACGATGTAGGAACTCTGGCGGGACGAAAAACAATGTGCCTGTCGCACGAAGGGGAATAGAAGGGGCATAGGATCGAGTTTGCTGTAGCTAGCCTAGAAGTGTATTCTACCCAAGGTGTAAATTTGAATTAATTCTAATGAACATATTACTATAATCTCAAATGTTTATTATTACTAAAATCTGGTCTCAACCACTTATATTAAGTAAGAGTGTTAATGATAACGGCCAATTTCTATTGATATAAAATATTAATTGCTTATATCCAGTGTGCGTCCTCTGAATACATTTGATATTATTGTTAGAGTTTCATCAGAATTAATTCAAATGTGAATCTCGGACAAATTCACCGTTTTTTAAGTGTTAATCTTCTTCAATGGGTATTACAAAGATCATGATATAAATGACGCTGCGAGCTAGAAATAGTTGCGTTGACAAATAAATTCCAGCTATGCAAATTTGATAACTCCACCATTAGAGAGTTTTTGCTGTTTTATACAATCAAATATTTTCTTAAGATTAATATTTGGATAATTTGTATAGCGCCGTTTTTATGAAAAATCATCTCAAGGGCGTTGTACAGATCTCAATTTCTAGTTAATGTTAATATTTATTTAAATTAAGTATAGAGAAAATATACAGGAACATACTTATCTGACAGGTCCCATCAGATAGACACAATCTTTATTAACTTCCAATTATAACTGTGATTTTAATTAATTTATTTTTTTCGATTTTAGGGCGTGAGAGCAAATTTATGAATGGACTTTCTAAATTTGTCGTACGGTACAGGATTTGTTTAAAATTTGCGTATCTAAAGGTGATTCGTCGAGAAACAGATTATGTTGAAATTCTTCTAATGAATTTAAGGATATGAGAGTCTTTGTATTCATTGTTCCGTTGTTTATACCAAAAAAGTTTGTATATCCTCACGCTAAGTTTGAATTTAATGTAATATCAAGTATGATACATTATATCACATTATACTAGATACATCGTCTGCGGGAGCATTTCTCAATTTCCATAACACCATTGTTAATTTACTTCCTGAGGTAAACGAACATACTCACAAATGAAGTTAGATTCGGAAGCCATTGTTAAATTGCTTTTGTGTGGCGTTGTTTACATACCGAATGAGCCGCCGAAGTTCTGAAGTATCCCTGAACTTTTCAGATAACGCAGTGGGTACTTAATAGTGTTATTTTGAAACGTTCACGGATATGAACGCGAATAACTTTTGTATACACGGCTTTTACTGCACGCGAAACGAGCGAAAATGAAATTAGTTTTTAATTTAGTTTTCCATGATTTGTTAAAATTTGTGTAGATTTTCTAGGAATTCAAATGCTAATTAATACTGTACAACACTATACATGTATTAAGATATGCATTTTGAACTTACGTGTTTAGCGTTTTCCGCATGCTGTATGAATTTAGTTTACATATCAATGAGGAGGAAAAATTTAACATTACACAAATAAAGTAAACAGGCGAATAAAAAAGGTAATGTTATACTGCAGCTTAAAATGTAAAACACCAATGTCCCTAGATTAGATTACACAACACAATTTACATCTAAATAACCTAACCTAACCTAACCCAACCTCAATTGAGGGCCTAAGGTCGCGTGTAGCATCCAATATTAATAATAAACTTAATACTAGTTGTGAATGGAAAATATTGAAGAAAGTGGATGGAAATTATGCTTTGTGCGGGTGGGAATATAAATAATCCGGTTTTATTATTATTCTTGAACTATGAATGAATGAGGGAATAATTAAGAGTGGTGGGTGGGTATTCCAAGGGTTCTCCCATCACTTGACCGAAGAAAGAGCTAAAGTTGAGATAGGTGGTGAAAATTTACCTCGTTTTAATTTTCAGAGTGCTCAATTTCTATGATATTTTTGTTTTATTTTCCAGACTTTTATCGCCCTGAAGTCGGTGACGCTGGGCACCAGAAAACCTGTGGAATTTTTAGTGGATCATGAGCTTTCCTTCGTGGACGACTCCGACCTCCAGCCGTTTAAGGTAAGATTTTTTTTCTTTAAACTTAATCATATTCATCCAAAAATCTGATTTACCTACGCAAATAAGAGCATTTTCCCGGTATTTTATTATGACTGATTTAATAAAACAATTTTAAATCTTTATTCCAATTCTTTTTTTTTCTCAGTGAAAAACAGTTGTTTTTTTAAAAATCATTGCAATGAAATTGCACCACGAATTAGAAGTTTGAAATTGCAATTGCAACGATACAAAACAGCTGTTAACATTTTTAAGCGGGCAGCTACCATAGTGACTGGGTAAACACTCGAATGATTTATCAGTAAATCCTAGAAGGAAAATGTCTAAGGTTTCCAGTTAATAAAACTATGAAACGTAATCTTTTAAATTCTATATGAAATACTCGTACATGCCGCCGTAGTAAAAATGTAGTCCCATATATTTTTATTACGGCGGAATGGAATTTTAAAAAATCCAATGAATTTTGGACGAATTACAGTAAAAATCTAGATATACTGAAGTGTTTTTAGTGAGTGCACCTGGTTTTTATATTTATTTACTCCTAAGATTGTGGAAGAATTTGTAGTAACAATGTCTGTAATAGGCGCAGTTTGAAACCTATATAAGGCGTTTTAGATTTTTTTTGTATTAATTACACAATATAATTATTTCCTTTATAAGCACATACGTACGTACGAGTGTGAAATTTTCAAATTCGGAACTGTGGATGAAAATTATCAAAATAAAAAATGACCCTTTCAAATATAGACAAGCGATTAAGTAGGTATAATATATTTTTCAGAAACAATTGACTGACATTTACAGTCAGATCTTTAATTTTTGATCGCTGCGTCAGATTACATTGCAAGTTGAGTTACATCCTGTGATTTTTCACATGTAATAACTAGCCGTTGTTATAATATAGCTTAACCCTTCGGCTAATTTGAATAACACAATTTTTGTAAAATATTCTCAATAGCACTTTAGAAAGCTCTAAAATATCCAATATTTACTTTACATAACAAAATACTTATGTAGTTGCTAATATATTATACAATGAAATGAACAAAAAACTGCCAACACGAACTGACACGCTGTGAAAAGGTTCTTGTTTGTGGGATACAAGACCTTATTTTACACAATCGTATAAACTGAAAATATTATATAATGGAAGGTTGGCGTGGGTGAATTTGTAGAGTAATATTGTAAATTTGATAACACGGCTAACCATAAAAAATGTAGCTTGGTTACTTTACCCGCCTACACGACCGTAATTAGTAAAAAAAACAACATTAAAAAAACTTGTTTTGTTTTATCCGTTATTATACGTTGTAATTACGAAAATACCAGAATGAACGTCAGGTTGGCAGCATTTGTCCTTGAAATTGAACAATTAACCGCGTGCTCTAATTTTGAATAATTTTCAGTCGTAAAATGGTAGACGTGAGGCTAATAAAAATCTCATGAAACCAATAATAAAGTGATCGAAATAAAAGTATTTAAAATAAAGTACCAATTAGATGCGGAGAAATCTATTAGTAAAAAAACTCTCTGATAACTTCAATCATCCGAAATTGCACAAGTTTTGCAGAGTTTACATAATTCTTATGATTTATCGCTTCCCTTTGATAAAACGCTAAAATTATTCTTATTTTTCGTTCGAGTTCATGACACGCCTTTTTAACGATATTTTTATTATCTTCGGATAATAAATCGTAATCTTTACGACATTTCTAGAGAGGGCGCCGCGCCACTCGATCAATTCAAATGGAGACTTATAAAACTCCTCGAAATGATTACAATCTGTCGTAGATAGCTCCCCGCCTACCTTATTCTCGGTTTTCTGCGTAAATATTGACAATTGGCATTTTGCAGATAAAGCATTTGTTGATGCATACCATAAGTGCGTAGTGTTTTTAAGAAAACAATGTAAATATTTTTATTTATTTAAATCAACTCCTTATAAACTTATTTACCAATATCTAAAGAGGGCAAAAGTAAAACATATATTCAAAGTACATAAAAAAAACATAATGAACGAAAAAATGCAATAGTATAACAGGTAAAAAAGAAAAAAATGTATAAAAATTGAACATTGTGAGTGAATTTTTTTTTACACTATCTTGGTCGTTATTTACCTAACGGTCACCTATTGTACGTACACCAAAAGATAGTGTGCAAATATATCTAAGGTAGATGCAGCCTCATTGAATAGTTTCATCGCTATATATTGACGTGTTTTTATGAGGAAGTTCTGACTTTTGGTGTGTAAAACGTCACATGGTGCCTCGCACGAATGTACTTACTTGGGGGCAAACAGGTTGATTTCCGTTAGTATACATGGGTTATAAATACCTCCAGAAATCAACTTATAAAGATGTTTACCCAAAAATATCTTCCGGTGGGCTTGCAGATTAATAATCTTTGTATAGTGTTTTTAATCACTAAAATGTCTTTCAAATTATTCAATGGTTATATTAACATTATGGTAATTTATAGATACGTTTTTCACAAGTAAGTAATTATTCTTCCCTCCTCATAGGCAAGTACAAAAAACCTAGCATGTCCTACGTCCTATGACTTTGTCAAGCCTGACGTGTGCCGTATCCTGTGTTAGCTAATGAATGCATGGAAATACGCGATGATTTAAAAATGCATAATTCCCCTAACAGAGAAACATAAGGTTTTGTTTTTGATATACAAACAAAACTATTATGAAAGGCAGTCGGTAACTGCATAAAATGTACATATGATTACATCTTTCAAATGAAAGAACATAACATAACATTAATGGTGATTGTCATTTTGATAGTAGAATATCTTTCAAAAAGTACTCCTTTATTCTATTTTCGAGGATATTTTCATTGTTAAATATTTGAGACATTTTCGTTGAGCTTAATTATCATAATATTATCTACTAAACTGTTGGTGTTTTTCCGTCTCAACATAATGCATATTTATGAACAAACTCAAGCCACAAGAAATAAACGTCGAAAAGTTATTATTAAGAGTGTTCGAGCTTTGCATAAATTCGTTCTCCCTTTATCTTAAATACTTCTTTAAAACGCCCGGCGTTCATCCGTGTGGAAGGCAGTCATAAAATTGCTTATTTAAACAGAATTTGGAACGTAATTATGATTCCTTAAATCGAAAAAAATAATCTACCCGCCCAGTTTTTACAGCATTTATTCAACTGATCAAATAGGGTATACATTGTGAAATAATTGTGTAGGCATTGTACAATTTCGGTGTTGCAAATCCTTGATTCTATCAATTAGGTTCAACGGCCGTTACACTAGTTTTAGAAGAAATCACTCCTCCTAGGTTTGTTGTGCAAATTGGGAAGAAAATTGTAAAACGTTACATTATAACTAATTAAATGTCGGTAGAAGACCTCTTGAATGGGTGACATCTCTTAACATAATTTAAAACATATTCAATTCTACTCCCATCTTTTGACTAAGTTAGAAACGATGCACAGTGGTTCCAAATACCCCAAAAGTTGGCATCAATTCACAGGGAGGATTTACAGGGAAAAAAATGTGATATTTTTATTTGGTGTGGGTACTAGTATATAAAAACACAAAAAATATTCTGTTTTAGAAAGTTTTAATGCGATTTATGCATTTTATTACCAAAAATATGAAATAAAGAAATAAAAAATATATTACAAATCATATATACGCAAAAATAAAAGCCGAGTAATGTAATTTTTTGTTTGTTTACAATCCGATTCAGAAGACGATCAATCATCATCATCTTCATCATCATTAGAGCAACAGATATCGGACGAAGGAATATCCGAGGAAATGATTAACTCGAATACTTCCTTGAGAAAACGAGTAAATTGTTTTTTCGGGAGTTGCCTGCAACTAGTTATTACAGGGTCAGATGTAACTAACATTAAATTAAAAACATATTAACTACATTTTTTCACGACAACATTTTCTGGAATAGTTCTCGTGATATTTAAAAAATCTTTTTTCCGAGCTTTCTGAGCCTCTTCTGATAATTGGCCAATCGGCACTAATCTTAGAGTACATAGAGTAGTATCTATCCAAGGCAGTGAAGTCAGTTTTGGACTTGTTTTTGATGATTTTAACATGACTCGGCGCAGTTGGGCGTGGCTAAGACTAACGCTACGGTATTTATACATCCATTCATATCACATATCGACATAATGTTTTTGTGTATTCGTATAGCCACTTTTTCACAGTATTTTTATCAACAAAAATATAGCATATAACCTAAAAAACCGTTTAGCTGTGTCAAGTTTAGTGGCATAATAAAAAATGTGGGCGGAGTCCCGCCAGTGTTACTTCAAGGAACCAGCACCTTAAGATCATTATGACAGTATATAGAAGTGGGCCAAGAAATTTGCTGTCTCTTTTTCTCTCATGATGTACGCCGTAAAAGCCCGGAGAAAGTGATTTTTCGCAAGTTTGTGTAGGTTGGGTAAAAATAATTAGCTCTCCCTCCATATATTGTTACTTCAAGGCACTAATGAAGTCGAAATTACATCTGGCCCATGGATTAATAGCTCTTGCACAGTAGGGGGCGTTGTAATCTTATAGGTAGAATTGAATATATAAATACGCTGGAATCATCTGCATCAGCTCGGGTTCTAATACACAACTGTTTGTATCAGCTATGTCCTGAGCTGCCGTCAAAGCCCTACTTTGAAATCAAGCGCAAATTGCTTAATTGTTCCCTTTTTAAAGTAAAAATCACTTCTTTTTGCACATTTCTTAAACACTCAACAGAGCTTGAATGGTTACTTTTGCAGATGTAGGAGTGATTTTGATGTCTTATTTTTTCGGATAGCAAGCTTTTTTCGTCGCAAATAATATATTGTACGGTGGAAACCTTTCAGGATCTTTGAATCTTATGACCTTGTACTGGCTCTTCGTGAGCTTGGCTTTTACCATGGTTGAGAGGGCTTCCTCCCCAGACATCCGTTTAGAGCGATTATCATCAAATACCTTGTATGTAAGTAGGTGCGCGTTTAGGTAAACGAATAATATCTTCTATTAATGTTGATGCAATCGGATGTCCAGAAGCTCTCAAGCTCATTTTTGTTGCAAACCCCAAATGCGAAAGTGATGAACTATTTTGAAGATTTTTGGTTTAGATGCGTTTAGTTCGGGCAGAACTATCTTCAAATTGTATTTTCGGACGACCGCGACCTTGCTGTTTTACATTAGTAATCTCGTTTATTGTTAAACCAATTGAAGTTTCCAGCCATTCTTTGTTTTTCATCACAAATCTAGCTACATTTCGATAAGCATTTGCCCATCTATTTTTGTAGCGAAATTTAAAATCCGAAATCTTTTGACATAGTAGATTCAACCCTAATTTTGGCCAATTGGTGCGGTTTATAAGTTTTTTTCTCACATAAATAAATTTTCTTACCATCTGTTGGCATTGTGATTTCTTCAATATATCAAATAACTCCATTATTTAATTAAAAAAGTCCTTTGAACCCGAACCTGTTACAAAATAAATTAAATTACAAAATATTTAAATTTTATGGTCAATTATGTAAAATTGAAAATTTTCTAAAGGAGCAAAAATGAGCACTTTTTTATTTTCTGGTTTGATGCTGAGATAGTTCAGCTATAATAGTGCATCAACACATATTTTAAATTTAGCTTAATTGTCAACTATAACTTTAACTATTTAAGAATACATAGTAAATTTTTCACAAGTTCACATAGGTGATAAAAAAATATATATTGCAAATATATCAAACAAGCAAATGAAATTTAAAAAATACACTTATTTAGAACATACCTGAAGGTACTGCATCCATGTTAAAAAAAATATTTCAACGCTTGTTGTAAAAAGTTGTGACTCCCTAAATATTGTGTTGTAAATGATGCTCGTTCACAGAGACTTCTTAACCGCTTGCGAAGCGATTCTTTACTGACGTGGTGCAGAGCGACCAAATGTTTGGTCGAGTTAAGTAGTGGAGGTAAAAATGCACAAATATGTGACGTCAAGATATAACAACAATATTTAGTGATCTTTGCAATTTCAATTTTCTATTTATTGCCAACCCTCTCATACTAGAGAAGCCAAAGTGCGATGTATCGAATTTATACAGACATTATTCAACGTTTTGGTATACATTTATTTTTTTAGGCCAAAAC
Organism: Drusus annulatus; assembly: GCA_022651775.1. Classification (NCBI taxonomy): domain Eukaryota; kingdom Metazoa; phylum Arthropoda; class Insecta; order Trichoptera; family Limnephilidae; genus Drusus; species Drusus annulatus. Next base: position 268,418 of record JAGWCC010000210.1, on the reverse strand, counting down.
GTGCCATGTCAAATATTTAATCAATATTTTGATATAAATCTTTCTGAGAAATGAAAACGTATTTCTATGAAAGCAAAAAAAAAATTGTATTGTTAGGTAACCGGAAATATAAGGTTATTGTTTTGTTAAGACTTGGCTTGTGTGTTATTGTATTGAATTGTTAGCTTCAGGCTTTAGACTTTGGGGAGGGAAATATCGATAGTAACAGTTTTGTTTTCTTGGAATTCTCAGTCTGTGGAAAATAAGGTTGATCGTCAAAGGATTATTTCAGCTCTGAATTGATAGACAGATTAACTAAGGTCTCTGTTTCCACATACAATATTGAGACGGTATTTGAATGAAACCTTCTTTGTATGAGAAAAAAAAAACATTCAAGAAAATAAATGACTAAACGTATTTTTAAATATATTGTCAAGAAATCATAAAATTATAGGAACTATTGAAAAAAAATGTTGCTTTGTGTACACCACTTTCTTTTGGGTTCAAAGCAAGTTAGTTTCAGAAACAACCACGTCTTCTGCAGGGAAGTATTAACAATTTAACAGCTAAATAAAATGACATGAAACACTTCTATATTACATAGTATTTGTATGTAGATGAGAACTAAAGTGGTACACATAAGAGTTCTGCAGTAGCTTACTTTAAAAATATTTTATTCCAGAAATGGGCCATAAAAGGCTTTTGGCGGAATAATAATGAAGTGTTTTACCTCTAACAAAGAATTACGGCTTTTGTTCTTCGAACACGGTTTGACGAGTTCAGCTTTGCAATTCATCTGGTGAAATTTCTCCCCGTTATTTCGCTCAAAAGAGCAGTTTAACGTACTCCCGTACTAGAGTGTAATTTATACTTCCATTCATTTGGATCTAATGGCCTGAACGTGACACCCAATTTCCTTTATTTTGGGGAAATGATCCGCTACGTAGAATGCTGGGGAAAGCTTTATCTACGCCTGATAATTTCCACATTTCCAGTCTTTACGAAAACCGGTACCAACGGAATGAAAGCCTTTCGCTTTCCAATGCTCTAAAAGCAGATGGTTGATCGGTAGGTGTGTAAGACATAAGACGAGATATAATATGCTCAACATATTTAATCAGAGAATGGTAAATTCATCCAAAATCAGATAAGTAATGGCTGACTATTATGATAATGTATGTAAAGTTTTTTTACTTGCATCGGATAAGGTAGGTTCTGCAAAAGCGATAAATTACAAATACGTTTTGTTTAATAAGAAAGACACTCTAAGATGTCTCAGCAGCCCAATAAAGACTCCCTCTGGCAACCTTTTCCGCGTTCGTGATAACTTTTCCGTTATTTAGACGATTTGAGCCGTTTTTTTACTGTTTTACATCTCCTCAATAGTCTAATAATTGCAGCTCAGAAAATTTTATTGATTATTGAAATAATTACAATAATTTTTAACGTAAATATGTAACAGAAAAAAAAAGAAAAATAAATGAATAACGGTCGCAACCGAGACTCGAACTCGGAACCTCAACTCTATCCGGGAGTAACGCCTCTGCCAATTGAGCCACTGAGACCTTATTAGAAACCGGCATTTTAATCAATCTCATATTTCATGAAAAAAATATTAAAACTATTTTTTCAATTTCTTTCGATTTGGCTGCCATCTCTGTAATGGTATACAAATAAATAAATATAAAAATACCCGAGCACATATTGTATACAAATATAATATATTAATACTCGTATATCAAATTTAATAAGCATACAAGCTTTAAAGTTAATTCTAATTTAATAATATTATTGTTCATGAACTTCCTAAAAATATTTTTCTATTACATTTTTATACGTATATATAAAGTAAATATTATTTTACATTACAAGTCCCTCTGTAAGTCTGTATAAAATCACAAGTCCTTATTTGATTTTCATCTAAATATACAACTCGTACCTATAACAACTAGGACCCACTCAAGGACCCACTATAAGAATTATAAAAAAAATGTTTATAAAAATAGTCTGTTTTTTGTCCATTATAATGAATTCTGTGAAGCAGCAGATTTTTTTGTTTGCACCTTGTCCTCGATTCAAATGAAGATAAATATAAATATTAAACCGTTTGTTAAGCGAAAATAAAAGAATTCTATTTACCTCTCTTGTCTGTGCTTATTGTTTTTTAATGCTTTTTTCCGTTTCAATTTCAATCTCTATCGTTTTATATAGGTACCTACTTAGTTCTTTTGTTGCTCCCATTTTTCTTTGTTGCTTTATTTTTCATCTTTACAATTTTTATGTACATTTTAAATTTTTATTTTGTCACCGAAATAATTTTGACTGATTTAAATGGTCTGGTGGCCTTGAATAAATAAATAAATTACAACCTGAATTTATCTGAAGTATTTAAAATGAAAGTAAATGCGGAATGTTTTTCATTATCATTTAAAGGGTTTTGTATTATTTATGTTTACCTACATTTTATATAAAAGAAAGCGAAAATGCTTCTTCCGTACTTTGTACTAATAAATTAAGCATTTCTTTCAGCCCTGTTTGAAGATCAATGTTTCATATAAGTTTTTTGTAAATTTCTTGCTTAATAATTTAATTTTGTAAATTTGACATAGTTTATTAAATTTCCAACAAAAGTCTTTGCTCCGTATTTTTAATAAATAGAAGGGTGTGTTATGTTATTACCCTCTGAATTTCTAATAAGAAGCCTACAAATATTTTATTTGGCTGAAACACATTTTTCTTGAAAATCATTTAATTCCATTGAGGTATATCTCAATGTTTAATTCATTAACATTTGAGCTTTGGTGAAACATGATATGCAGACCGAATGACTGAATGTGGGGTCCTACGTGTGATGACTTCTTCTCTACAAACTTAAAATAAGTCCTATAAAAATTCTTATAAATCTAAAGCACCTCTCAATACTTTCACCATATTTTTTTTTTGTTAATACCGCACAAGAGTCCCAACTGCTCTAAACCGCCTAGAGTCAGTGAGACTGGCATCCCCAATAGGTGTATGCTGTAAGGCTGAAGGTAGTGGGGAGATGGGGAAGAAGAAGATTGAGAAGTACCTGGCTATTCAGATCCGGTCACCACACACGGCCAAGGCCATTTCAAGCAACGTTTCGATTCTGAATGGTGGTCTTTCACCAGGGCGATACTTAGAATATCTACCACTCTGCCCCCTATTTTACTCTAGGACGATTAAGCAAGTAGACTATTACGCTACGGAGGCTGTTGTTAATGAAAGGCCTCGAACTTTTAAAGCTTTGATTTGTAAAGCTCTGTCTAATGAAATAAAAACAATATGCAGAAACGTGGAATTAGTATCTTTGAAAATGAACTCCACTTCATTAAGTCAGCCGAGTAGGCCATCGGCTCATCACAATACAGAAACAATTGTTTAGAATCTACGATAACAATAATATTATTGGGGGGTTTCCCGAGCGGTATGAGACAATATAAATTACAATAAGCCAACCTAACTTTACTTTCACGAAACAAAGTTCCAAATGCCGTATCCACGAGGACGGAGCTTTCAAACAAATTAAATGACTTTCCCAACTTTCTATCTGTTGAACAAAGTAACTTTGTTACAGATGGAGTGAGTGGGACGGTATACAAATATCGCCCTGGCCTCTCTTTCGCTTTGCTCCCGGCTCTCCATGCGGTCAAAAACTTAGTTTGCAGTGGATTTATTGCCCCGGGTTGAACTTCCTCGAACTAATAACTAATAATCTGCCCTCTATTGTGATTGGATAACAGAATCATTAGAGAACTTTGTGGTTCTCTTTGAATACTGTGTGTGTTTTGTTGTCAATTAGTGGCTGTATATTATAATGTAGTTCTTGATTGATTTTATCGATACTGGCTTGAATTGAGGTGACGTTTTCCGTTCCTATGAAATTATCTTATCAATGATACATACATATCTATTATAAGTTTTATCGATAAATGTACCTATGTATTATATCTCTAACGACCTCGGTGGCCGAGCGGTTGAGATCTTTGGCGACGAATCCGGAAGTGGCGCGTTCGAATCTCGGCGTGCGGAAGTGAATTTTATTTTATCAATTTGTATTTTTTCACATTTTATTCACACAAACAATATATATTGTTAAATATTTCAATAATCTTAATAATCTAAAACACATATATGAAACAGAAAAAAGACAGAAACTAAAAAGAACAATGGTCAAGACCGAGACTCGAACTCGGAACCTCCACTCTATCCGGGAGTAACACTCTGTCAATTAAAGCCATCAAGACCTCATTAGAATGCGGCATTTTTAAACGATCTCATACTTCTATTGAAAATTATTAATATTTGAATTTCTTACGATCTTAGGCTGCCATCTTTTGATGATATCCAAAGTTATATTTAAAACATATATATTGTATTTGCAACACGTTTCAGAGTGGTACATACACTCAGTATTGTCCTGGTGAAAGACAATCATTCGAAAATGAATCGTTACCTTAAATAGCAATAGCCATGTTTAGTAACCACCTCTGAATAGCCAGGTACTTCTCAACCTTCTCCTACCTCATCTTCTTCCCTTTCCCACTCTCTCCAGCCTCACAAAATACCCCGATTAGGTGTGCCACAGTCTCACCTGCTCCGGACAGTTGAGAGAAATTAATAGTATTTCGATAATTTATAAAGCGCAATTTTTGGAAAATATCACCTCAAGCGCGCTTAAGGGAAAATAAATATTTTTTATGATTTCAATATTTTTTATTTTTTTAAAAAGAAAGACAAACATTTCCGGGTTACAAATAACCTGACAATATTTTAAAAAACTCCTACTGCCATCATAAGAAGCGGAAGATGTTGCTTGTGTAACGATGGAGGACTTAGCCAACAGAGGAATTGAACGCACGACGCCCGGGTGGGAATCCGTCTCGTTTGTCCACTCACCTACCGACCGGTCAGCTTTGAGATGTAATGCCAATATTACCCATATTATTATAAATTATCAGTACTATAAATAATCTTCCCGCAGTTATACATTTTGTGAAAAACACTCTATAACTTAACTAAGCAATGTCTAACAAAGCTTACTATTTTCTTTTTGATCGGGGTTTATACAGATTATAAGTCAAGAATATAATGAGTTATCTAAAATATCATACATAAAGTTTTCAAAGCATACAGTGACACAATATGTTTAACAATATAATTATTGAATACATTATATAATTATTAATTGCCTAATTATTTCACATACTTTTCAAGAAAACCGGAAAATGTCGTAGTTGATCAAAAATTACCCGGTAAAAAATAGTTTTAAATGATATTATTACAAAAGAATTCGTTTTCAGTTTTAAAAATAGAAACATTATTAATAATGTGAAACTCCTCCCACAAATAATAATAGTACCTAAAGTTCTATTTTGATTCCCACACGGAAGTGCAAGGGAAACCTTGCAAACATATTATAATATATATTATAACTTATAATAACGCCACCCTCACTGTTGTGATACGTCAGGGTGGCTTATATTGCCGGTCTCCCACCGCCCACTTCTCCACCCCGTCCGACATTACCCCCACCCACCAATACCCAGGCACTGTTCAAATACACCCTTAATCCACCGACTAGTACCTAAACACGTGCCACGAAGTAAATGTTAGAAAATCTAATAATGGCAACTCAGAAAAATGAATAATATTAAATCATAAAATTGTAAAAACATGTTTTTTGATGATCAATTGAATATTTTTTTACTTAAATTGCTTAGAATGTATATAATTACAAGAAAAACAAGCTTTTAAGCTTTAAACCATTGCCTATTTATATGTGCTCCTTTTTAGAATGAACAGCTTTCATCATCGCTTTTTAATAATAATACTTATATACTTAATACAGCGCAATTTTTGGGAAATATCACCTCAAGGGTGCTTTCTCCTTACGTTATCTTCTTTTCATACATCCCTTGGAGTATTTTTTAATGTAGGTAAACGCATAAACGCACTATGAAAGTGTTTAAATTATTTAGTACGCACTCGATTTAAACAGTTTGTTTGCGGCACATACATAAATGTCATTTACCTACATACAGTTAAAATAAAATAAATACATTATTAATAATTGAAATAATATCAACATTCTTCAACGAAAATATGAGACGGAAAAAACCAGAAACTAAAAAGATTAACGGTCGCGATCGAGACTCGATCTCGGAACCTCTACTCTATCCGGGAGTAACGCCTCTGCCAATTGAGCTACCGAGACCTTATTAGAAACCGTCATTTTAATCGCACTCATACTTCTTTGAAAATTATTAATATTATATTTCAATTTTTCCGATATAGGCTGCCATCTTTGTAATGGTATACAAAGCTCTACCCGAGCACATATTGTATACCTAGATGGTGTCTTGGAAAAACCAAGTTAAGGTTTATCCAAGACACCATCTAGGTTACTCCCGGATAGAGTAGAGGTTCTGAGTTTGAGTTTCGGTCGCGACTGTTTATTGTTTTTAGTTTCTGGCTTTTTCTGTCTCATAGTAACGTTGAAGATTGTTGATATTATTTCAATAATTAATATCAAAATAAAAAGCATAAAGCTGTAATGCTAATTCTATTTAATTACATTATTAGAAAACAAATTATTACATTGGATGATAAGAAAGGGAGGTAGAAAGTAAGTGAAAAAGAAATTAATACATTATGTAAAACGAACAAATACAATAAGCAGGTAATAATTATAAATGATTTGAATCGATCGAGCGAAGTGTTGAATTATTTAATCCTGGTCTGCTGAAAGAGTTCAGCTAACTTTACAAGATTGTAAACCGACCGACAGAATGCTCCTTGGGTAAGGCTCGCTTTTCTTCGTGGATGATGAATAAAATATAATCACTTTCTTTTTAATACTTTTTATTGTAACAATTTATGTAACATGATAATTAAACCTTTAACTGAACATGGGTTTGTGCACAGAAGTGCGATGGGAATTGAATAGGAATGAGAATAGAATGGTAATAGGTGCTTTTACAGAATAGCTCTGGTTTTATACCTGCATGATGGGCATAGTCAAACTAAAAGTATCGTAGTCCAAACATGTGGTCTAAAGGATAACACATGTTAAAAGTAATTTTGGAAAAATATGTTAAGATATAATTTATTAGACAGAAAAACATTAAGGGATGCAATTAGATTCGATAGGAGATTGGTAGGAATGTTTAGTGACATGAGTAAGTTGCACATGTGCTAAACTGGTCGAGTCATTACAATACAAATAAATCAAGATTTATCAGAACTTTTATTAAAACGCAGCTACGTCTGCATCAAACATGCTAATAATATGTGTAAAACAGATTTATTTTGTTTTATTTTATTTATAATGCCACACCACCAAAATACTTTATTAGAATTATTACTCTCTCTGTGAAAGAAGTATGTCTGTGATAGAAGTTTCTAGTGACCCTGTTAAAGGACACGGTTAGTTGTCTGTTAGAGAATTGGTGCTAGTACCGTATTGATTTCCTCTCCGTTTAGACAAGTCTCGTCCTTGTTCCTCCGCAGCCTTCCGCATCATCCCTTCTTGCCCTGACGTTTCACCCCCTCAAATAATAAGTAAATGTGCTCCTCTTTGTGCGAATTGGACCAACCGGTGTCTGTGTGAGAAATACATTCGCGTATGTAACGTGTAAAGCGTACAGAACTTTCATCAAAGGGATTATCTTTATTATTACTGAGATTTAATTTCGCTACACGCAAATTATTTTGATGATGGTGTTTTAATGGAAACTTTTTTGTTTTGTTTATCTTTGTTTCCGGTATCAGCCGATTATAGATTGTTATTGTTTATTTTCTGACACTTTAAAGGATTATCGAATAAGCTAAGTATAATCTATTATCCTATATTTTCGTAGAAAGCAATAACTTTGTGGTTTGACATATTTAATGAAAATTAAATTATAACTTTGTATAAGACCACAGATTTTATTTATTTTTTTTATGACCGACCTGTTTCACTTGACTTAGTCTAAGCATTATCAGGGTACAAAATTTAACTGAACAAAAAGTACATAGTGTGTGGTAATATATACTCATACATACAGAGGGAGAACATAATATGAAATAAAATAAGAGAACATAATATGAAATAAAATAAGAGAACATAATATGAAATAAAATAAGAGAACATAATTAAAATTATATCTGTGGTCTTATACAAAGTTATTATTTCATTTTCATCAAACATATTTTTCCACTCCATTGATATCCGTATTGAATTAAAGATGTTTACCTACATTAAGTGAGAGATTATACTTCTTAATTTTTTTAACAGCTAAAATTCATTGGTCAATCTTCATAATCAAATTTGATAGGTGATAAAATTTTATAGCTTTTTTCTATCTCAGATCAATGATTTTATACTCCAATCTCACATTAACGTATTCCTATAATTTTGTAATTATTTTAATGGATGACTTCATCTTTAATTATGTATCAAATGATAGATTTTTTTTATGTGTGAATAAACAAAATGATGACAAAGGTGTTGCATTGCCAAAAATATATTTGAATGATGTATCAGTAATTTTAGCAACTTTGTACCCTTCAAAATATGATTTAAAGTATTTCGTCTGTATTTTGTGGAAGTGAGATTTCTATCGCTCAGCCATGTAAGCTAGCTTGACCTTCGTCCATGAGAATATAAGGGAAACTTCACCTCTGAAATATATTATTTTGCCACCCCAAGGAGGGGTTGTTTTGTGTAAACAACTAGGGTACTGACAAAGCTGTGCCTGTTATTTTTTTTGTCTTTCTTCTATACACACATCCTACATTAGCAGGTACGAACCGAAAATGTTATAATTTACGTCTTTATTATATTAGGCTTTGTTGATTATTCTAAAAATCTGGCAAATACTTTTTTTTGGTAAGCTCTAATTTCCTTTGTATGTTTTGTTCGCTCTCTTATATGCGCATTTAAAGTTAAGTGTTGTAATTACAATCTTCTCAGTAGTTAAATTAATAACCTAGTCTTCTATGACACGTTTTAAAGAAATTATCGTAACAAGTAACTGACCAAGAAAATAATAATTAGTGGAATTACTAACTTAAAATCAGTCGTACTGACACGAATAATAATTCTATGCACATGGTTACAGCGTAAATAGTCAATAACACAAAATTATAATAAACAGAGTGACTTACATACTAACTTGGTTCGAACTTCGAACTATTGAAGAACGTCATGGCGGAGTTTTATATTTAAACAAAAAAAACTTATTCTCAACAGTTACAAAAACTTGATGAAATCATTACTCCGAATAAAATACCTCACCTACAAATGACTGCACTATGCACGTTTTTTAATTTTTATAGTGAATACCTCACAAGAGTCCCAACTGCTCCCAACCGTCTAGAGCCAGTGAGACTATGGCATCCCCTATTGGGGAATGTTGTAAGGTTGAAGGTAGTGGAAAGGGAAGGAGATGGGGAAGAAAAAGGTTGGGAAGTACCTGGCTATTCAGATCTGGTCACCAAACACGGCTAAGATCATTTCAAACAACGTTTCGATTCTGAATAGTGGTCTTTCACCAGAACGATGATTAGAGTATCTATCATCTTGGAACGCGAAGCAAATATATTAAATTTATTTTATATGAATTAAATGAAATGTATTTGCGCACACCGGGTTTGATCTCTGAAACCGCGATCTCTGAATTCGTAGTCGAGCGTCTTACCACTCGACAACGCAGGCCGTCAGTACAGTGACTTCGAACCTATTATGTGGACTATCGTTCTGAATAATAATGAGGAATGGATACGTATTATTTAGTAAGAAAAACACTTCCTACTTACTCGGTGGACTAGTGGGCAATTATTAATTACTTAAGACTCCGCCCCGACATCGTTTCTCCGCAGCGATACGGTGAATTATTGTCTTATCTAGTAAATTTCTGACGCAATTCAAATTGCCTTTAACTTTTTACCATCTTCGTAAAAAATTGATACCCAGTGTTTGAAACATTGTTTTATTCAATGACATTACAAACTTGTAAACACGTTGTAGAGATCTCAAAGTGGCAAGCAAAAGATGCGGCAATCGCCGTATAAACTATCATGCGTCGCCAGAGGTCGTATACTATATCTTTAAAAATGCACATATAAGTGCCAACATGCATTCGTGTGTGACGAGAAAGTATTTTCATAACTCTGCAAACACTAGTAAAAGCCAAGGAATAACATTCATTCGTAATTACAGGCAAATTATTTATTATTTTAAATAAAACGATTATTTCCACTGTATCTCGAAGATTTTAAGCGCCATTCGAGAGAGTGAGATGGTGAACGTAGTAACACATAAGTATAAGAAGGACAACCTACTGGCAGTAGGTCGTCTTATACGGCGTTCCCTATTTGCTGATGTAGGATGTAGTATTCGGAGAAACGCCGCCCGGTCCTATATCTATTTCGTCTGTACACACATATCCTTTGAATGTCTATCTTTTTCATACATGACCAGTGTTTTAATGAAGAATTCACTGAGAACCTACGTGTTTGTTACTTGCCACATTTTGTGTAAATATTCTAAGACAAAAACGTGTCTATATATTTGTAATTTTATTAGTTTTACTTGCATATCTCTTTCATTAGGTTCTTATATCTATCAGGTACCCAGACTTTCGTGCAAAACAGGTATGTTCTCAACAATTGGATTCCCATCAACGAAGGGCCCTTTGTTCATACAACAAAGATAGATTCTGAAGTGAATGCATTTACCTGATTATTATTGTTACCTCTCCCAGACAGCCTCCGATTCACACTCACAATGAAACTGCCTTTGTATTGGCAATACTATATTAATCAATCGAGGATCTGAGCCGCGCGTGATTGAGCGGGAAAGCCTGTAATGACGTCACGGAACATCACCGAAATGATCGATGGTATACTTCATAAGAAGTGTAGTATGTAGAACTTTGTGGTGTTGTTTATTTTTCGAGAATCGTGACGTCCTTGGTCCTCTTTTGATATCGCTGAATGTAAGATGTAATCAACCTCATTCAGGTTTGTATAGTTAGATTATGTCAGGCATTTAAATAATCTTTGTTGATTTCAAATGTCAGTGTCAATTTTATGATTAATAATGCTACACATATTTTTAAATTTTTTGAATGGATCTTTCTCGGGCATCTTTAGACTGGTATATTTTAAACTTTGCCATTTGTTGCATCTAGGTCAGCGTTAAAGTACATTAATTATGTTATACAATATTGTTTAATTTTCAAGCAGAAGATACGCGCGAGTAAATTTTAACGATGAGTCACCGCCGTGAAAAGATTGGTTCAACCATACAATTGTAACGATCGTGCACGTTGGGTTAGTGTGGAAAAGTTTTTTTTTATAATTTAAGAGATATTGATTTGAAGCGTGCTTGAGATGAATGTTTTCTCAAAAGGGGTGTTGCAACTTGTCGTCTTATAATTATGATTCACACTATATATTATGTATTCGTGTTTAAATTACACTACTTCAGTTATTTATTTATTTATTTTAGAAGTACCTACGTACTTTCTCTCTTTACTTTATATTCACTATTTTTTTTTACTATCATTCTTGGATTGTTATGAATTGATTTATATATATATATATATATATATATATATATATATATATATATATATATATATATATATATATATATATGTTTATTTATATACGGACAACAAAGTTTTAAGTACAACGCCACTAAGCAATTCAATTCTCTGCCCAGCACCATCAGAAACATACAAACCAAAAGCTCCTTTAAAAGCAATATCATTACTCACCTCAAAAACCAAGTTTAATTTAGTTCTTAATATGTAGATTCTATGTCTTCAAATTTGTCATTTACTAATATTATTTTTTTTTATGTATGTACTATATTTTCGATCTTAACACGTTACTGTGTAGCTAAAAAAACACTTTGACAAATTGCCATCCCAACACAGGTTTATGCCTAGTGGGATGGGCAATTTACCAACTAATAAAAAATGTATGTTCAAGTAAAATAATTTTAAAAAAATATACTCGTATATACTCGTAGTACATATATGTACTGATGAATAGTAAATACGCAAAATAAATGGTCTAATTGACCGTTATTAAACAAACAATAAAATTTTCTTTAATACGAAAAATTACGCACTGCATTGCCAAAAAAATGGAATATTCATCCAAAGGCTATTTATTTTTCGTGATTCCTTTACGAAGCATTCTTCCATGAATAAATCTTGTGCCGCATTAATTCTTTTTGCACCCCATTTTCTCTGCACCCTTCGTATAATTCGGGAGCCCATTTTTCTGCAAGTTTTGGCACGAGATAAAATCGTAATCGTAATTTTCCCCTTCGTATCGATTTTATTTCATTTATGTGGAAGTTTCTGCATTTTCCTACAACCCTAATAATGGAGCTATCGCCATGATATTATTTTTAATCTTCCAACTTTATTCATTTCTATGAATAGTTACTTTCTTTTGTCAGATTCACTCGAAAATAACAATAGTTATTACTATCTTTTTTTTATTCGGTGTGATTTTTTGCTATTATATGTTAGTTTTCTAAAAGATCTTAAAAATTAACTATCGTTGATAATTGATTTCTCTTTAAAACTATCGTTACCTACCTAATCGGTCTTTTCTCTGTATTTCATAAAAGCGTATTCTATTTTCTCTATTATTATTTTGATATTCTATTTTCTCTATTATAATTTTCATATTTTACTTCTACTCTTTTTTTTTAAATGTTCTACTTGTCACTGAAACGGTGAGTTGTCTAATATAATTAATGTAATAGGTTCTGTAAAAAGAATCATAAATATGTATTCTTTTAACATGAAAACTTTGTAAAAGGTGCTGAAATGGCTTTAGTCGTGTTTGGTGACCAGATCTGATTAACCAGGTACTTACCGACCTTCCTCTTTCTCATCTCTTTCCCTTTCTCACTACCTTCAACCTCACAACATACCCCGATTGGAGATGCCATAGTCATTTAATTCATATAAATTTATTTCAGTTATTTCAGTTATTTCAGTTATTTTCAGTTATTTATTATTTTAAAAACATTACAATTTTTTATTTTAAGGCGTTTTTAAATAGAGCGAGTAAGTGTATTAATACACAATATTCATAAATATAAAATAATTAATTCTAAAAAAATATAAATTGCAATGAATGCAAAGTAAAGACAGTAAAAATAAAACAATAAAAAATTAGACAATTTAAACATAATTTTTCATCCAAATGATGTATAAAAAAAAAAAAAATAAAACCAAGGAATAATTATACAAATAGCAGGAATGCTTGTCGTTTGAACGAAGCTTCATTTATGCAAAATATATCGACATCCGAAGCGATTCGATTCAACAACATGATTGCCCTCCCCACCGGCATGACCATTGGCAAGTTGGTCCTGCAGGCCGGGAGATAAAACAACCTATGCTGCCGATGGCGAAGATAACCATCAGGAACATAGAAATGAATGCTCTCCATGATAGCTGAGTTTTCAGACCATCCACGAATCAATCTGAAGAAATGATTAATAGATATGCCATAGTCATTTAATTCATATAAATTAATAGTCACACATTTAATTCATATAAAAATAATAAATAGTATATTTGCGGCACGTTCCAGAGTGGTAGATACTCTAAGTATCGCCCTGGTGAAAGACCACCATTCAGAATCGAAACGTTGCTTGAAATGACTTAATCCGTGTTTGGTGACCAGATCTGAATAGCCAGGTACTTCCCAACCTTCCTCTTCCCGATCTCCTTCCCCTCCCCACTACCTTCAGCCTCACAACATACCCAATTTGGGGATGCCATAGTCTCACTGGCTCTAGACGGTTGGGAGCAGTTGAGACTCTTGTGCGGTATTCATGTAAAAAAAATCCTTACTGGCTCTAGATGATTAGGAGCAGTTGGGACTTTTGTGCGGTATTCACTATAAAAATAAAATTTTAATTTAAAAAATCTAGATATCGTTTTCGATAAAATGATTTTGTCTCAAGATTGAGGTGAATTTTGTAGGTAAAGTAGTTGCTTTCACCTAGAAAATCGCAGCAGAACGTTTTATAAAAAAACACCTATTTTTAGTGGAAAATAAGAAAATACGATGTAATAATAAAGATGATTTTGCGATGATATCAAAAGCCTATATTTGCGGGTGAGGCTTACCCCCAAAGCCGTATACTTTGGCCTTTCTTTAAACACCTTTTTAACTCAACCCCATTAAGTTTAACCCAAAGTCATCCCTTTGCCATTGTGCCATTCGATATTATGTATTTATTAATGTAACCCCTATACATGAAAGATTCACGTAGCCGAGCCGCGGATCAAGCTGAAATCGCCTTTATAAATGAGAGTTACAAAGTTCTATATATTTAATCCCGTCAAGTATCCATAAAAAGTTTAATATGGAACAACTTCGTGAAATTACTTGATCGTTCGCGACCGCTATAACCTTCAACGATCCAAAGCTTCTCCCATCAAAGCTCAAACTCTGTTAAAGTTAGTCGAGTGTTTCTATGGAAATCTCTGTTGGGCACTCCCTCCTTCCGCCCCCCCGGGTAACTGTCAAACTAGGTAAATGTTACTTTGAAAAATTAAAGTTATTGTTTTTATTCGTAACCACTACAATAATCATTTGCTGTCCAAAAAGCAATAAACAAATCCTTAACATTTTCTTGAACAATAGTTAGTATTGTTTTTACGCTTTCGTGATCGAGTGGAAAGACGCTCGACTACGAATCGAAAGGTCGAGGATTCAAACGCGGCGTGTGCAAATAATTTTTATTTAATTAATGTGTCGTAACACATACAATTTATAAAAAAATAATATATTTGCGCCACGTTCCAGAGTGGTAAAAAGTGTCGTTCTGGTGAAAGACCACCATTCAGAATCGAGACATTGCTTGAAATGGTTTTAGCCGTGTTTGGTGACCAGATCTGAATAGCCAGGCACTTATCAACCTTACTCTTTCGCGTCTCCTTCCCCTCCCCACTACCTTAAGCCTCACAATATATCCCAATTGGGGATGCCATAGTCTTACTACCTCTAGACGCTCTAGAGTCTAGACCAGAGGTTCCCAAACTTTTTTATCCAGTAGACCACTTGTCGATTTTTTCTGTTTTGTACCCCCTGCTTTCCTAGTATTGATTTTTTTTAGCGTTGGGAAAAACTTCAAAGTTTTGTGAACGCTTCAGGAACTGCTAGTTCTTTGAAATGAACCTTTCGCGGTGAACACTTCAATTGTAGTCGAACTCGTCAAAAAATAGTACTAGTCGGCAGAGATCCCAAATCGAAAAGTGCTAGCAAATCAACAAAATTTACCCTCCGAAAAAAAAAGCACTAGTCGGTAGAGATTTGAAATCGAAAAGTACTAGCAAATCGACAAAAAATCCTCCCCCAAAAGTGCTAGCAAATCAACAAAATTTACTAAAAACGGAATCCACTCCCGTAGACCCCCATTTACGTCTCATGCACCCCCATTTTTTTTTTTCATTGACGTGGACCCTTTGTAGCTCGGAATCGACCCCTGGGGGTCGATATAGACCACTTTGGGAATCACTGGTCTAGACTCTAGTTGGGAGCAGTTGGGACTCTTGTGCTGATTCACTGTAAAATATATATATTTATAATATATGATTTTATTGTTTTTTTTACTATTACGATAACACTTAATCTTTATGTCTTCGATGTTACCATATTCCGAAATCGCAATCTACAGGTACACTGAATTAAATATCCATCTCACAGCTGTTATCCGTTACTAAATTATTGTTTTAAACGTTTTTTTTTTTAATTATAAGCAGTCGTAGGTCATGTTTAGCCCTAGGTTTCTCACAAGTTGCCTCGCTTATATAGCAGGCTGAAAATACAGCATTTTACGCCTACGATTCGGTTGTTTCTTTTCCTTCGTCTATCTCGGTGTTCATACTCTCGTACTTATCAAGTTTTGTCGACGCCCACGACTTACGTTGTAAGCTGAAATCTTTAATCAGTTCGGTACATTCAGTACTTGTACTAAACTACATATGACGTCTACTATTATTATGCTTCCTTAGCTAGTTAAACAGTTAAAATTTTATAATTTACAAGCCTTCTTTAAAGCGAAAATTGTATCGTGTTCGTGGCACCCGTTAAAGATTGAGATAACTTGCTTTTTTCATTTGATTTATCCTTTGCGTCCATGTTATGTTTTATAACTTACTAGTCACAATAAAAAAAACGTTCATTTGACAGCAAAACATATTACTAATTAAATATTTGCATTGTCAACTTTCTCGAAGTATTAATATTTTAAAATGAAATAATAAGTTTGTATGAGACCACAGATTTTATTTTTATTTTTATGACCGAGCGTTTTCGCTTAACCTAAGCATCATCAGGGTATAAAATTAAACTAAACAAAAAATACAATGTGTGCGGCTATATATACATACAGAGGGAGAACACAATATGAAATAAAATAAGAGAACAAACAATTGAATAAAATTTAAAATTATAACAAAGGAACCGAGAGACAGAGACAGATAATATGAAATGAAAGAGGCAAAACGTCAACTGAGAAGGTGATTTAAGAATAATGAGATTTTTCATGAGTTTACAGAAAATATTCCTAATATTGAACTACTGACAATTTAACTAATTATTAAGAAAATAACTATTAATTTGAATTGCTTTCTTTATTTCTAGTGCTTAATTATTTAATCTACTGCCATGACCATTTTTGTGAAGAATATGAGCACCGGTGCTTTTATTGAATATTTGACATGAGTGACAACACGAAAATGGGAACATAACGTATCATTTTTTTAATGGGTAGTAAATATAAGGCTTTAAAGGGTGAAAGGACATACACAACTCATATCGTTGTACATGATTATACGTTTAACCTTTTCTTGGAATAAGTATTCGGGGCGCTTAACTATTTCTTAACCTCATTTTAAAATGAAACATTTTCAAAAAGCGGTTGAGTATTGCGATGGCAAACAAAAAAGCTCTGAAAATACGTTTTGAAAATAACATAAAACTACCCCTACGTTAAATTGACCTTGTATATTTCAGTCATCCTTGAAGATGTACTCGCATATTTGCCAGATCTATAGTTTTATTATTATGTTTAGTTTTTATTTTTTTTTATAAATTCATTATTATTTTTTATTGCTTATACTCGTATGTATTACAATTATTACTTTTGTTTTGTTATTGTTATTTAGTTTTTCAAATTATGGAATGTATTGCATTGCACTATACCTGCATACCTGGAAAAAAAATTATTATCATAGTGATATAATATGATACAATATAAAGTCGGAGAACGTCTCAAGAAAGAGAGTGTGTACCAGGACAGTTATGCTTAAAAAAATATTAATTTCTTAAAGCATAACCTAAATCATAGATAAAATATTTTTTCAAATTATTCCATACATACTCGTACATTTCATCGGTCAATAAAAGTTTGAAAAAAAAAATCTCTACACATTTTATTATGTATTCTATTAGAATATTAATCGCAGAGGCTGTTTATCTTGCCTATTCAAATGTTTTCATAGTTATTTATTATATTGCAAGAATAAAAAAGCTTTTTATGATAGTTCTTTGATCTAAAAACTACACAACCCATTCAACAAAGGTAAGTCACGTCTTTTCTCTTGATATTATTGAAAAAATATTTTTTGGAATTTTAATATCTATTTTAACGAGTTATTGCAAAGATTAAAGCAAAACTGGGAGGTAAGAGGTCTAGTGCAGGAGTTAATATTTGGTTCCAGCTTCCAGCTCTCGGCGGTTTGGTCCAGTTTTACTTCCTCTCGAGATCATCTTTGAAGTAATGTTGGCGCGGTGCCTTATACCACACATCGTGTATTTAATATCCTCTTCTCGCGAAATACTTAAAATTATATTGTGAAAGTGGCGTGTCGTCTTTTTAATTATAAAGTCATTATTAAGTGCTAGTTGGAAGCCCTACTATGATAATGGCGAAAACATGGAATTCTCGTGACAAAGGTTAGCAACTTTAAAACAAATAATTGTATCATCCTTGGAGTACGAAAATATATGGAGAGAGAGCCAAATATTTTTACCTAACCCATACAAATTTACGATAAATCACTTTCTCCGAGTTTTTACGTCGTAAATCGTGAGAGAGAAAGAAACAAGATAAGTTGTCACATAATATCGTACCACTTTTAGGTATGTAAGCATGTTTTCCGTCTCCCACGTCTTCGGCGACTCCGCCCACTACGTTTTGTGATGCGATATAACTCAACGGTTTTTGAGGCTATATCCTATATTTTTGTTGACAAAAATACTGCGAAAAAGTGGTTATACAAATGTACGGGACGTGCGCTGTAAATACACGTCCGCGTCAGAAGAGAGTGTGTGCTGGCCCTGCTTCGGCTTGTTTCTGTGCAGCGGAGACCAAATCGAATTTTTTGCGCTTGAAAGGCGACTTGAGTATTTGTTTCGAAATGGAGTATTTGTCCCGAATTGGAGTATTTGTCCCGCCAGTCTGGTGGTCGCTGCCGGTCCTTCCGCTGTGAAGGCTGGAGTTGTTGTGGTAAAGGAGAAGGCCAAGGTGAAGAAATGATAACTCCAGGTTTCAAGACAGCAGGCAGGCGAGGCAGCGAGGCAGCGAAGACGAAGAGGCGGGCAAGTCCAGAGGGAGGAGAAGTCTCAAGTTGAAGCTAATTTAGTAGGGGCCGGAAATTTTGGCTTTAACTCCTCAGCGGTACCATGCCGCCGACGGCAGAGGGTTGCCTTTGTTTGGCCCGCGGTGTATTCCGCGGCCCGCTGAGGGTTCAAATATTTTTGTATTAAGAAATACAAAAAATTAGGTTCTTGCCCGCCTCTTTCTCCTTCGTTCAAACTACCTCGCAGCTCGCCTGATTTTTTATTTTATACAGGAGAAAATGTCAATGGGTGCAAGGTTGCTGCAAAGACCTACATTCTGGCCTTTGCAGCTTCATATCTTTTTTACATGTTAAGGTATATACATAATTTTTAACACATTGGATTCCGTGAATACAGGCGAGTAGGCTTGCATAATTTGTTTATTGGAGCCTCTCCCTGCATTCACGGTAATCGACATACAAGATACAGAGTTTGAGTATTACAAAGAAATTCTGCCTCACTTCGGCGGGCTTTGGTCTCAGCCAATCAGAGATAGGTCAGTAGGGTGACGCCACTTCTGCCTGGCGCCCATGGTGGGGAGGTATTCCCGAAGCCACCGCCTCCAGAACGTGTCCGCTAGTTGCTGGCTGATGCGCCACTGGCGGCGGAGGCATACCTCTTCCTCCTTTGCGTCGTAAAGGGACAGGTGAGGGCGTTTTCCAGCTGATCCCATCAAAAAATGGTTAGGGGTCAAGGGGTCCTCATCTCGCGGGTCGACAGAGACGTGAGTCAGTGGTCGGTTGTTGACCACAAACTCAGCCTCTGCCAGCGCTGTCCTTAGGGTTTCCTCTCGGGGGGCCCTTTCCTTTAGGGTCGCATTCAGCGCCTTCTTGATAGACCGGACTAGCCTTTCCCAGGCTCCCCCCATATGGGGACTCAAGGGCGGAGTGAAACGCCACTCTATCCCCTGAGTGGTCATGGTGTCCTGGAGTCTGTCGTCTTGCTGGAGTGCTTCCAAGGCTGCCTTCATCTCATTGTCCGCCCCGTGGAAATTGGTCCCGTTATCGGAGTATATTACTGCGGGCTGCCCACGACGTGCTGTCATCCGTTGCAGGGCCATGATAGCCGAGTCGGCGGTGAGGGAGGCGGCTAACTCCAGATGCACTGCTCGAGTAGAGAGACAAGTGAACAGTGCTCCGTAGCGCTTCTCTCGGTGCCTTCCGACTGTGACTTCCATGGGCCCAAAGTAGTCCAACCCGCAGTGAGTGAAGGGGCGGACGTGGTGCAACAGGCGGGACGGTGGAAGTGCTCCCATGAGCGGTGGAGAGGGCTTGCTCTTTCGCATGCGGCAGGTAGGGCAGTCATGCGCAATTTTCCTGCATGTTGTTCTTAGGCGCAGCACAAAGAAACTGCTCCGTATCTCGGCCATAGTTTTCTCTGTGCTGGGGTGATCTGCCCGCTGATGAAAATGGGAGATCAAGAGCCTGGTGTATGGCTCATCCCCATCCAGTATTATCGGTGTGGTCGCCACCTCTTTTGCTCTGGTGAGCGCCTTTAGTCGGGACCCCATCCGGAGAATCCCGTCCGGTCCGATGAAGGGGGTCAGGTGGGCCAGGCGACTGGCAGCTGGCAGCGACTCTCCCTGCTGGATGGTGAGCAGGTCAGCGGAGAAGGCGTGGAGTTGGGAGTCTTTCACCCATCTTGACTCTGCCTCCGTGATTTCTTCGACCCGCAGTGGGCCCTCAATAGGTTTGGCGGGTCCGGCCCGACAACGCCTGATAAAGCGCAACATCCACGCGGTAGCCCGGACCAGCCGAAGGTGACTTTTATGGTACCGTCCACCTCTTCGGCGTAGTAGGCCACCGCACAGCAAGCCTGTTCAGAGGCGTCGCAGAAGAGGTGCAGGGTGACATCGTTCTGCTTTTGTCGCAGCGAGCGCTATCTCTCGGCATGATCGGCGGTGATGGGTTCATCCCACCGACGCTGGACCGCCATACAGCTTGCAGCAGGATCTTCGACCGTACTGTGAGGCAGGAGATGAAACCCACAGGGTCGAAGATCCTGCGGGTACGGCGCGGCTGGCGGGTACGGCGTGGCTGGCGGGTACGGCGCGGCTGGCTCCAGAGTTCTAGCAGCGAGCAAGCCTGCGTTCTCCTTCTGCATGGCAAGAAGCTCGTTCCTCAGCTGCCGAATCGTGTCTTCCGTGGAGGTGGGAGGTGGAACCCTCCTCTGAAGGGAGCTTCAGACCATTGCGGGCTCTGTAGCGTCTCTACGAGTAGGCCCGGGTTCTCCTCGACCGGGGGGTCCAAGGCGAGTGGGGCCGGGGCGAGTGGGGCCGGGGCCAGTGGGGCCGGGGCGTCTGGCGACTGAGACGGGCCAGGCGAAGCACCTCGGCCACTGCGCAGCGATGGTGACATGATGTACAGGCAGCAGTAAGCGGAGACGCAGGCGGAGCTTCCAACTTTTCTCCACAGATGGCGTTGGTGGCGGATTAGCGGAGACGCAGTTTGGAGCTTTCAAAATTTCTCCACAGATGGCGTTGGTGGCGGATTAGCGGAGACGCAGTTTGGAGCTTTCAAATTTCTCCACAGATGGCGTTGATGGCGACGCAGTTTGGAGCTTCCAAAAAATGGCGTGGAGGGCTTCAGGGCTCCACAGAAGGCGTGAAGGCGCAGACTTCAAGGCGTGGAGGGATTCAGGGCTCCACAGAAGGCGTGGAGGCGCAGACTTCAGGGCTTCTGGGTGAAACAAGCGAAGCAGGGATCCCGGCTCGAAAGGACCATGTACGGGACGTGCGCTGTAAATACACGTCCGCGTCAGAAGAGAGTGTGTGCTGGCCCTGCTTCGGCTTGTTTCTGTGCAGCGGAGACCAAATCGAATTTTTTGCGCTTGAAAGGCGACTTGAGTATTTGTTTCGAAATGGAGTATTTGTCCCGAATTGGAGTATTTGTCCCGCCAGTCTGGTGGTCGCTGCCGGTCCTTCCGCTGTGAAGGCTGGAGTTGTTGTGGTAAAGGAGAAGGCCAAGGTGAAGAAATGATAACTCCAGGTTTCAAGACAGCAGGCAGGCGAGGCAGCGAGGCAGCGAAGACGAAGAGGCGGGCAAGTCCAGAGGGAGGAGAAGTCTCAAGTTGAAGCTAATTTAGTAGGGGCCGGAAATTTTGGCTTTAACTCCTCAGCGGTACCATGCCGCCGACGGCAGAGGGGTTGTTTTGTTTGGCCCGCGGTGTATTCCGCGGCCCGCTGAGGGTTCAAATATTTTGTATTAAGAAATACAAAAATTAGGTTCTTGCCCGCCTCTTTCTCCTTCGTTCAAACTACCTCGCAGCTCGCCTGATTTTTTATTTTATACAGGAGAAAATGTCAATGGGTACAAGGTTGCTGCAAAGACCTACATTCTGGCCTTTGCAGCTTCATATCTTTTTTACATGTTAAGGTATATACATAATTTTTAACACATTGGATTCCGTGAATACAGGCGAGTAGGCTTGCATAATTTGTTTATTGGAGCCTCTCCCTGCATTCACGGTAATCGACATACAAGATACAGAGTTTGAGTATTACAAAGAAATTCTGCCTCACTTCGGCGGGCTTTGGTCTCAGCCAATCAGAGCATGGCTGAGCTCAGCGACCGGCGTGAGGCAGGGGTGAGTGAGCGGGGCCTGGGACGGGCGGCCGCGACGGGCGGCCGCGACGCAGGAACCCGTGCGAACGAGATGGCGTCTTTCGGTGGCGTAAAAGGAGAGGTCTGTTCGCGCAGGCCGTCATTCTCCTTCTACGCCCCTAGGGATCATGTCGTCCGCACAGGCAAACATACAGGCAAACATACATGAAAAATACACAAAATAACGAGAAATCACAAGAAATATTTACAAACATGATATGATTCTTCACGTCCGATACAACAAATAAACAAAATATTATGTCCACATGTACTATGAGTGGATGTAAAAAGGTGTGTCCACAAAAACCCTAGCCACACCCGGTCAGGAAAAAATTAACAATCCTGACTATACTGTTTTGCAAAGCTGTCCCTCCTGGAATATTATTGCCCTGAGGTACCAACTTAATGATTTCCAGAAATTCATATTTTATTTTCTTTAATAGAAGTGATAATTTTTATATGAATACCAATGTTCAATTAACTTCTTGGTCGACTATTCTGTTTTCAGTCTATTGACTTTTCGTTGCACTTCTTCTCTGAACCGTCACATTTAAAATGTTATCTTGACCCGAGTAATTGCTGGGCGTGCAAACGCTTATTAAAATAAATTAATAAGACGGAAATGACGTTACAGTCGGTCTCTCAAAAGCATGGTGTTAAAAGCACTATCAGTTTGCTACAAGCTGCTTGATATCTATTACAGTGGCTATACTGAGAAATAATTAAGTCATAAGACACCACAAGTTGGGCTTGCAAATCCGGAGCTGTTTTGGATTATCTGGATTTTCTGATTTCTTCAAATCCATAATCCGGATATCCGGATTAAATCCGAATTTATAAAAATTATTAAATCTTCTGGTCTTTTTTTCACTGAGCACTTTCGGCATGATGTAAAAGAAAAACTAATTATATTTCATTAAATGAAAAAAGAATAACTTTGTATAAAACAACAGATGTTATGTTAATTTTTATGACGCTTAGCCTAAGCATCATCAGGGTACAAAATTAAACCAAACAAAAAATACATAGTCTGCGGTTATATACATAGCCTGTTCAAAAGAAAAGGTGAATTTGATTTTTTTTGTTATGTTGGTTTGGTACACATATGTTTATCATATGTTAGCATTATCGGCCATTTTAGATTAGTGGTTTGTTTTTGAAAACTGGAAAGGTTAGTAACGTTTTTGTGTGTTTTTCGATTTTTTACTTTTGAAAAAAATGGATCAAAGAATAAAATCCATGATTTGTTTTTCCACAACTCCAGGACGCTCATCGTCATTAACATCTTCTGTAAAGTGCTTGTACCACTTATAAACACTTTTTTGGGACAAAGTAGACTCGCCGAAAGCCACAGTCAACATTTGAAGTGCGTTGGAGCACTTTATTCCATTTTTAACTCAAAATTTAATACATATTATTTGATCCATTTTTTTCAAAAGTAAAAAATCGAAGAACACACAAAAACGTGACTAACCTTTCCAGTTGTCAAAAACAAACCACCAATCCAAAATGGTTGATAATGCTAACATATGATAAACATATGTGTACCAACATAACAAAAAAAAATCGATAGTCAAATGGACACAGCCCGCGAAAATTCAAAATTCACCTTTTATTTTGAACAGGCCTCGTACATACATACAGAGAGAGAACACAATTCCAAACAAAAAATAAAATAAAATAAGACAACAGTGAGAAAACAATAGAATAACATTTTAATTATAACAAGGGAACAGCGAGAAAGAGACAGATAATTCGGTCATAAAAATAACATAATATGTGTGGTCTTATAAACACTTATTATTTTTTTCATTTCGTTCGAATAATAAAAAAAACTTTATATTTTAATGAAAATATATTCAAATTTAACAAGTATAACCTACATAATCAACCATGTACATAATAAGTAACTTCACCTTCATCTTACCGTATCAAATTAACTAGGTTCTGAATGTACCTTTTAAATCTATTGAAAATCAACAAAGATTGTCATTTACTTTGTGTTCTGATACAACACTTCAAAGTGGACTGTATCAGCTCATTGTGTATTAAAACATATATTATATTTTGTTACATTACATATTCATATTATTTCTCTTTCTTATATTTAATATGTTTCTTTCGAATGTTTTTTTATTCTAGCTATATAATGACCACAATTCGTACGTGATTTAAATGTGGTTATTGGATTATCAACACCTAATTATTATAAATTTATTTATCTATGACTTAGAAACAAAAGTATTGCATTCCTGTTAGCCTGTTGGGTGGGTTTATTTCGTATAACAATACTTTTGCAAATAACTTTTATATTATTTGTCGTTACACAAGAAAAGAATAGTTGAACAGTAATGCAAATGTGGAGCAATAATGAAGAGGTGATGAAGTAATAATAATGAAATCTTAGATGTAAGTTACTAGTTATAAGTTATACTCAGTAGTAAGTTACAAGCCATAAGTCCTTATTGTAAGTCACTAGTTGAAAATATTAGTTGTAAGCCATTAGTAATAAATCTTAACTGTAAGTTATTAGTTATAAGCTTAAGTGATAAATTATAGGTTAGATAAATTAATTTGTAAAGCGCCCTTGAGGTGATTTTCCCACAAAAACGGCGCTATAAAAGTAATCCATTTATTATTCAAAAAATTTCAATCCGGATTTTATATTTGTGAATCCGAATACTGATTTCACTGTGAATAATCCAAAAATCCGCCTTTTATCAACGCATAATAATAATTTTTTCTGATATGCCATTTTGAGTTTTCTTCCACCTGTTGTAAATAGAACAATGATATGCGCTTAATTAATTTAATTACCTAGAAGCCACACACAGAATTATACTCTAAAGGGTAGAGTGAAGTAACCTAACGTTGTACTTTTAAATTTGAGTTAGTAAATAACTGTGCTTCATTCAATTTGTTTTTATTTTATTATATAAGAATAAAAAAAAAATTGGTGCAAGGTAATTTTTTTAATTTTGACTGCACGAAAAAAAAACTATGTCTTTGATTTTGATAATCGAATAGTGTAGATTGTAGACATGGCACAATATACCTGGCAGAAATGAAATATCGTATTCGGTTTTTATTAATTAATTTCTTACAGCTCTATGTCTATCCCCCATTACCTTTGGGGTTGGTCGTCCAAGGGTGTAAGTGGGAAAAAGGGTACAAGAGTGTTGTGCGAAAATTATTCAGAAGATTCCTACATCGCACGACTGAGGAGTATTTTAAAGTTTGTCTATTTCAGAGAAGCTTACTTAAATTTAATTAAATTATGCATAAAATATTTAACTTTTACAAGGGTATTGATAACATTCTTCATTTTTGGCTGTTTATTCCAATAATTAGAACATTTTCAACGTATGTAAACGTGTGGATAGAGTACATGGTTCCTGTGTGGGTAATAACGCCTCAAATATCTAACAGGGTTACATTTGAGACTTCATTTATATTATTTTTTAAAGGTTAAATATTAATATCTTCCAACTAACTTATGCCATATTCTTTGTGAGAATATATGAATCATGTAGCGTTTTCAGCATGGTGTGAATATAATTTATATAGCGAATGAAAATAAAACTTGATTACTTAATAATTTATCAATTTGAAGGTTCCTTTTCAGTTACCAACGAAAAATACTCACAAGGGAGAAACTTGCAGTGTTTTTATGTCAAAATCATAATATTATTACTATAGAATTTTTCACACAGGTTGTTAAATCATCGATCAAAATACTGGTTTCTTTGTAATATTCAGAACTAATTGGATTAAATTATTTCTTCGAAGAAAGTGCCAATTTTAGCTGAGATGGTGGTTCCGTACCGCTCTAAACTTGTTTTCGTATTGTTACCTTGTCAGGCACAGCCAAAGCAAAATGTTTATCAATGAACACGTGCCAAAGAAAATTACAAGCTTATTCATGTTTAATAAAGTTTCTACCCCAATAGGTACCGGACTGACAGTGTGTGAAATATTACATGCTACGTTCAACTAATACAGACGTAGCAACAACTTTGCACAAACTGGAAACAACCTCTAAACGAGAAAACTTTGTTTTCATAACAGTGGCTTCGGTCTAATACATACATAGCTCTCGCATACCTCCCGAGCTGAAATTTCACCACGTTTTTCAAATAACAACCCTTCAAACAATGCTTTGTTTTTGTTGTTGGCCGGAGTTTAATTCATTTGGAACTCTTCCGCAATGTTTTCCCAGCGTCTCTTTGTCGGAGTATTCGAGTGTTTAAAAGGAAATGCATTTTCCTTTTAAGATTGTACTATGCGTGGTCAATATATTGTAATATTGATTATTGAAAGAATATGAAAATAGAAAAAGCCGTTCTCGCCTAAAGAGTCCGCTCACAATCTAATCTTTTTTTTATTTTCTCTGTCTTTTCTATTTTCATATTCTTTGAAGTTTGTTATTATTGTTTTAATAAACAGTGTTACAAGGAAGCGTTAAGTTTTAATTTGTATTTTTTAATTTTAAAATATCAATATATTAATGTTAATTATTGAAATAATATCAATAATCTTCAACGTAAATATGAAACAGAAAAATAACGGTCGCGCCCGAGACTCGAACTCGGAACCTCTCTTCTATCCGGGAGTAACGCCTCTGCCAATCGAGCTACCGAAACCTTATAAGAAACCGGGATATTTTAAAATCGTTATTTTTTCTTCATATTTACGTGGAAGATTATTGATTTTATTTCAATAATTAATATAAAAATAACGAGCATAACAGCTTTAATATTAATTTAATATAATAATGACTGTTACCTCCATGGTGGAATGTCAACCCCTTAGAGTATATAGAGTGGTATCAATCCAAGGCAGTGTAGTCAGTTTTTGATGATTTTTACTTGACTCAGCGGACCTGGGCGTGGCTAAGAGCAAGGCTAGGGTATTTATACATCCATTCATATCACATATCAACATAATGTTTTTGTTTATTCGTATAACTATTTTTACACAGTATTGATATCAACAAAAATATAGCATCTAACTTAAAAAACCGTTTAGTTGTGTCAAGTTTGGCGGCATAATAAAAAATGTAGGCGGAGTCCCGCGGTGACCCAGGAGCCCAAGTCCATTGTGACAGTACATAGAAGCGGAGTATTATATTTGTTGTCTCTTTCTCTCTCATGGTGTACGACGTAAAAACCCGAAGAAAGTGATTTATCGCAAGTTTGTATCGGCTGGGTAAAAAAAAATAGCTCTCTCTCCACACATTGTTTCTCCAAAGTCAACCCAGAGATTGTCAGCGTTTTTTTGGACTTTTGTAAAATTAATAAGTTTGAAACTTGGAGAAAAAAGATTTGAAATAATAAATGTCTTGATTTGCACACAACTTCAGCGTGATAGGGTGCTTTCAGTATCGCTCTGGTGAACCTGGAACCTGTGACGGTGATTATTATATTTTGCACATTTAATTATCTCTCCATGTTCTCAGACTGCGCACACGGTCGCACACGCCACTGTCAAAGGCTAATTTTGAATCTAATAAAGCACACGAGGAATCTATCGATTGGATCCCAACCGACAGTAGTTAGTTACTCGAGCACTTCACTATTCCGATACGATCCGTCAGATGGGTAGTACGTACGTACGTACAAGCACTACGTACGAGTACGTTATCGGTACGTCCGCTGAATGAGTAATGAGCTCTGCCGTATAAATTCGCCCCAATTATTTATAGAGCAAGTTCTTTTGGGAACGGCAAACCCCGAGACTTTTAACTTATAATTACTTTCATACAAAAACAAATAAAGACAGCGGAAAGTTTGTCGGGATTTACGGAGGGATGATATTATATAGCTCTACTTGGCTTCCGTTGGAGATTGAAGTTTCCAGACAAACTTCGGCAATTTACATTTTTTCATTCGTTTTTTCTCCTCTTGTTTTTCTCTCTTGAAAAGTTTCAGTTTTTTATCCCCGTTGTTTTTTAATATTTTCACGATTTTCGACTTTATTCTGGCAACTTATAAAGATCAAACTTTTGTCGGTGGTATTTTTGGACATTTCAATTTCTTCGTTAAATAATCTCAAAGTAGAAACGACAATATCAGAAAACATACCTACATTTAAAATTATGGCAATTTTTATTTGTATTTAATAAACCGTAAACTGTTAGGTCATTCTTAAAAGTTGAAGCCTGCTAGTGTTTTTTTCTTTTTAGAAACGTAGATGAGAGGCAGATACTTTGAGTATCGCCCTTTTTGTTTTTGTTTTATATGAATACCGGACAAGAGTCTCGACTGCTCCCAACCGTCTAGAGCCAGTGAGACTATGGCATCTCCAATCGGGGTATATTGTGAGGCTGAAGGTAGTGGGGAGAGGAAGGAGATTGGGAAGAGGAAGGTTGAGAACTACCTGGCTATTCAGATCTGGTCACCAAACACGAATAAAGCCATTTCAAGCAACGTTTCGATTCTGAATGGTGGTCTTTCACCATGGCGAAACTTAGAGTATCTACCACTCTGGAACGTGCCGCAAATATACTTTTTTATTATTTTTATATGAATTAAATGAGTTATGTCACATATTAAATAAATAAAAGTTATTGGCGCACGCCGGGTTGGAACCCGCGACCTTTGATTCGTAGTTGAGCGTCTTGCCACTCGACCATGGAGGCCGGCCCTGGTAAAAGATCACCATTCAAAATCAAAACGTTGCTTGAAATGAACTGAATAGCCAGATACTTCCCGACGTACCTCTTCCCAATCTCCTTCCTCTCCCCACTACCCCAACCTCACAACATAGCCCGATTGGGGATGCCATAGTCTCACTGGCTCTAGACGGTAAGGAGCAGTTGGCACTCTTGTGCGGGAATCACTATAAAAAATAAATTATAAAAACCCTTTTATCTGGTAACGTTTCGAAAATGTGGGCTCATTTATTTTTCTGTTTATTTCTTTCACAGTCGTTCTGTAAACCGTGCTACAGAACATACCAGAGCTCCAGAGTTATTAAAATAAATCTCCTTTCCCGTAATTAGTTTCGCAGTCAACCGACGGGAGGCAAAATGAAAAGCTAACATTGGTTCCTGGGAATTATCCGCACCGGTGCTTATGAAAACACTTTCCTTTGCCATTGTGTTCACTAGTTTCAAATATAATTGAACCGCGAGTATGCAGTCATGAATGCTTACGTTGTAAACTATAAACATCGGATTAAATATCCAATATATTGGTTAAAATCACTGAACAGAAAATCAATAGAAGTTAAAAAAAACTGATTTCGCAAATTTACGTAAGACTCCGAGGCCTCATTTTGGTATTTCACCCGAAGTAAAAAAAAACTTCACTTCGGGCACACGAACACGCCCACAAAACATTAAAAAAAAATCAGTTAAAAATGATATTGAAATATTACATAACTGAAAACATACATTTTAAACTCTAAACATCGGTTTAGAGTTCAAACCATTTATCCAATGTATTGGTTAAAATTAACCGTTACAATATTGAATTATAGTAAGTTGTGTTTAGAATTTTCAATAACAGCCAGCTTTGCAATCGAAATATCCTAAAGTGTATGCCCATATTTTGTTACGGTTGCCAGGAGATCAGATGCATTGTCATGGAGACCATATTACGGCTTCTCGTGAAGAATTAGAACCGATGATATCGTACTTTAGATCTAGTTTTAAGTAACTTTAATATGATTGTAGAAAAATCAGATTTCTGTCTGGTTCCCGAAGATAATTATCATCCAACACTATTGTCAGAAATCAGCCTTAAACTTGTTAGGCTGTTGAAAAATCTTCATCTCCATTCTGAAAACAATTTCCGCGGTTGGAATTTCGGCAAAGGAGACTTTAAGAAGCTATACAGCCAACTGCGTGACCACAATTGGCAGGCTATCTTGGAGTTTTCCGATGTTGACGAGGCAGTTCAATACTTATACGACACTTTATACGCGTACTTTGATCAATGTTTTCCAAGGAAAAAAGGGCCGCGAAACGAAAACTATCCTAGATGGTTTACACGTGATATTATCAAGGACATAAAGATGAAATTCATACATCATCGGCGGTGGAAACGATCAGCTTTGGAAAGTGAACACGAATTGTTCAAATTTTATCGTACAAAAATTAAACGTAACATTTCAATTGCACATAATAACTATATCTTGAACGTAGAAAACAATGTCAAACACGATCCTAAATCCTTCTGGAAATATATTTCCGACAAAAAATGTAACGGAGGTTTTTTAAATCACATTAACTTCAATGATTGCACATACGAAGGAGCCGACATACCGGAAGCTTTCGCAAAGTACTTTAAATCTGTATATAATCAGGAAAAGGTCGATTTTGAATCTTACGTACCAGGGCTGGCTAGATCAACATTTGCGCAAAACATTTCGATTGATAACATCGATACCGCGGATTTCTGTTTAGCAGTTAAAACACTGAAACCAAAAACATCGTTTGGTCCTGACTTAATTCCACCCTTTGTTATCAAGGGATGTTCCGAACCATTGTCCAAACCACTGTTGCATATATATAATACCACGATTAAAAATGGAACTTTTCCCCAAACTATGGAAGCTGTCAAAAAGTCACACCTTTACACAAAGATGGCGACAAGTGTCACGCTAATAACTACAGGCCTGTAGCAATACTTTCCGCACCTGCAAAATTACTGGAAATAATTTTGCATAAATATTTATACGCCAAAGTCGAACCGTTTTTGATCGAACAGCAACACGGATTTAGACGTGGCCGATCAACCACTACAAATTTGATGATATTTACAGATTACGTATCTAGAGCACTAGATAATAACGAGCAAGTTGACACATCATACCACGATTTTGCGAAAGCTTTCGATAAGGTTGATCACCTAGTTCTCCTAAGTAGACTTGAGGAAATTGGATTATCTGTAAATTTAATGAAACTTTTTTGTGACTATTTGAACGGAAGAGAACAATTCGTATCTTATGGTTCATACAACTCCGACGCGTATCCTACAAACTCTGGTGTGCCACAAGGATCCAATTTGGGACCCTTATTATTTTTAATCTTTATAAATAACATTAGAAATAATATTAAATACGCTCGTTTTTTACTTTTTGCTGATGACATAAAATTATTTATTCGAATAAGGTCATTGGAAGACTGTAGGCATCTTCAGGAAGATATTAATACAATTATTGACTGGAGTATTGCTAATAAACTCAGTTTTAACTTCCGAAAATGTTCCGTCATGTGCTTCACGAGGTCACACAAGACCGTATATTTCAATTACAAAATGAAAGATACGTCTCTGAAGCATACGGCTACTTGTAAGGACTTGGGAACAGTATTTGACGCTCGTTTAACGTTTCATAATCACATCGAAAAGATCTGCAAATCAGCCACAAAAATGTTGGGTTTTGTCCTTCACAATTCAAGGGAGTTGACAAATCTTGCAGTTATAAGGCTGCTTTACTTTAGCTTAGTGCGTAGCATTCTCGAGAGTGGAACTCAGGTATGGGGGCCAGAGGACACCGCCTATGTACTAATGGTCGAGAAAATTCAAAAGAAATTTTTACGGTTTCTCTACATGAGAGAGTTTGGTTTTTACCCATGGCTGTTTCCAACAGCGTTTATCTCGGGAATGCTGGGTATCTGCAGCCTTAGCTCGAGGAGGGATATAGCATTACTGCTTTTTGCTCATAAACTCCTAAACGGTGTATTATTGATACCTGACATCCTGGCAGAAATTGGATTTTATGTCCCTGATAATTTCACGCGTGGCCGCCAACACAGGCTTCTGTTTCTTCCCAGGTGCAGAACTAACTTACCAATGGTGATGCCCCTGGGAAGACTAACTAGGTTAATCAACTGCCTCGCAGGAAATTTGGATATTTTTCACACGAGCTACAACAAGTTTAAGCAAGAACTAGCTATTAAGTTCTAACTATATTATGTACTTCTTGAAAACTATTTTTTTTTTGTTTTTAAACTTATTTTTACTTTAATCTTTGTGTAATTATAATTACCATTTTTTGTGTTTTTTGCAATGTTTTGGTGTAAAACTGTTTTTGCAAATATAAAATAAATAAATAAATAAATTATTTCTTGTTATCGTCTATACGCCGTTAGTATATTTTGTTGAGTTTAACCAGATTTTTTTATAAATTATATTAAAACTAAGAAAATCAAAAATAAGAACAAAATAAGAAAAATCGCGGGACGTAACTTTATTTGCCAAGAAAATACAATAGTTGCTTTGACCCACTCATTTCAAATACAGAATAATGTCTGCTAAAATACATTATACAGTAGGTTAGGATATGAAAAGATTATTTTTACAATTTTGTATTTCGTATTTAGAATTTGTAAAATAACTATAAAGATATTGTCGAGATATTTGACATATCAATAGTCTCGTCCAGACAGTCCGCGGCAACACACGAAATAAATAATTTAGCAGTCAAAAGGGCAAAATAAACTATATGCAATCAATAATTGTGACTATAATAATAAATTTTTTTATTTTTTTATTTATTAAAATATTAACATACAAAATACATTTGGTATATTAATCCCAAGGAGTTAAAAAAAACTCATTCTGGGAAGGGCAACATTATAAAACAAAAAGAAATTATATTTTTTTAAAGACTTACAAATCCCAAATAGGAAGCACAAAAGAAGAGGCAACAAGCGAAAAAATACATCAAGAAGAGACTCATAGGAGTAGAGACTTACTAGATAAACATCACAAATACAACAAGAAAGACATTCACACACACAGAGGTCTCACATCACTGATTTATAAAATTTTCGAGAAAATATCCTTTAAGTTTTTTTGACAATATTTTTTTGTTCGCAACTGGGAGTTTTAATTCATTGGGTAATGCGTTGTAATGTGTATATGCTATGTATTGTAAGGAGTTAATTCCAAATTTAGTTGTGTGAGTAGATGACGATAAGTGTATTTGATTTTGTGATCGTGTTTTGTGATCGTGTTTTGTGCTGGTGTATGTCTGCATTAAAAGCTGGTTTATTGTTATATTTTGGCAGAATCGTAAAAGGAAGAATTTGTGTATGTGAGTATATATCTTTGACATGAGTATCCCATGGTAAATTATATATATTTCTTATAGCTCTATTTTGGATTACTTGTATATCTGATATTTGTTTTTTAGTAACGGTACCCCATATACTAACTAGATAACTCAGATGGGAATGGATCATAGCATAATATGTGGTGCGGAGGAAAGATTTAGAGAGGTAGCCTTGGAGTCGATAGAGTCCACCGGTTATTGGGGCAATTTTAGATTTAGTATTTCGTTTATATATTGGAATATATTCATTAATTTCTACTACCTATTAACTTAGTCGGGAATGGCTTATGCTAATAGGATAATATATAAACATATTTATTTTATTAAGATTATTTTCGTCGAGAGAATTATTCTTCTTGAATAAATTACCCAGCTCAACTTCGAACTTATTTTCTTCGTTATTATGTTAATGGGATTATTATTTTATCCCTACTCACAAAGTTCAAAGATGTTGTAATAAATAGTTTGCAGAATTAATTGTTATATTTTAATTATTCATTCAAAGATAACCATTTCAATACTTCTTCTTTTCTACTGATTTTTTAAATACTTTTTCTATGCTATTGTTTTTTTAATACTTTTCTTTGTTATATTCATCTTTGTATTTATATTTTATATTTTTGCATTAATATAAGCGTACTGTACCAAAAAAAAAAGTTTGAAGTCCAAATTGTTGACGTAAATAAACATCATACAAGCTGAATCGAAAATGAGTTTAATTTATTCAATTCAAATCGTTTAACATTGTATAAATTATATCCATATAAGCTATATTTAGATAAATTGATCAAATTTATTTACTAGCAACTTGCTGTTCATTTCAAGTGGCTTTGAGTTTTCATATTAAAATATTAGTATGGATATTTCTTTTGATTTTTAATCACATTATCCAATAAGTATCACAATTTTATTTATTTCAGTCAAATAAAAATATTTGATGACGCATACTTACTCTTCCATTCAGTTCGTAGACGAACAAAAAGTTATATTATGTTCATATATGCTACGTCATGTTATATTCAACTAATTTAAGCAAAATGTTTATTTTGCAAACACGCTATTCTGCACAGAATGGAAATCTGCTAACTCTTCAAATGTAGTGTGAATATTTTGCGAAATTCGCTAATTTGAACACTTCAAAACAACCCGACAACATTTTTCAATTGACAATATCACCAAGCATTTTTTCCAATGTAAAAATGATTACCACCCATTTTTAAACGTTCTCCGATTGCATCCGCAATAATTTTTTTCGTCATCGTCTACTGTCGAATCAACAATACAATTTATTTATTTTTCGTCATCGTCTACTGTCGAATCATCAATAAAATTTATTTGTTTTTCGTCATCGTCTACTGTCGAATTAACAATAAATTTTTTTTCGTCATCGTCTACTGTCGAATCAACAATTTTTTTTTGTCATCGTCTACTGTCGAATCAACAATAATTTTTTTTTGCTATCGTCTACTGTCGAATCAACAATAAATTTTTTTTTCGTCATCGTCTACTGTCGAATCAACGATAAAATTAGTATTTTTTTCGTCATCGTCTACTGTCGAATCAACAATAAAATTAATATTTTTTTTCGTCGTCGTCTACTGTCGAATCATCAATAAAATTAGTATTTTTTTTTCGTCATCGTCTACTGTCGAATCAACGATAAAATTAGTATTCTGTTCGTCATCGTCTACTGTCGAATCAACAATAAAATTAGTATATTTTTTCGTCATCGTCTGCTGTCGAATCAAAAATAAATTAATCAAAACAAATATCACACTGACGATAGTGTGAGTGAAAATAAACTTAATATGTTTTAACGTATTCGTCCAAATGTCCTTTGTCCAGACAAAGGAATTCTACTCATCAATATTCTACACCCCGCGGAAGTACTTCCGTGTTCGAATCGAAGTTTTATTGATCCTTTGCTAATGTTCAGATCACTTGGACAATGATAAGTATGTGACAAGTAATAACACGAGGATAAAACTTCTACAAGAATAAACATTGCCACATTTCTACTGAATGCTGATTCTAATTCGTAGGGAACTGAATCATTCACTTTTTAAGTTCTCTCTTCCTTTTAATATTGTAATGAGATCCGCAATAGGTACTTAACCAACTGACTAACCATCACGCCGTTTCCCTGCAGGCGTTGGCAGAGAAGACGGGCCGCCATATAACTCTGTCTTGGCACACACTTCTTGCTTCATTCACATTCATTCATCGTCTTGTACGTACTCTTTTGTTATTCCGACTCTTCATATGGCCCGACTCAAGTATTTGATTCACTTCATCGTGCCATGTCTTCCTCGACTTCTTCTTCCAATCACTTTCACGTCATATATTCAGTTCATACTCCTTTCTTCGTTCATTCGCTTTACATGCCCAAACCATCTAAGCGTTCCTTTCTTGATCCTATTCATTATGCTTACATCAGCCTTGCATTCTTTCCGGATATCGACGTTTTTAACACGGTCATACATGATTTTACCACACATACGCCACAGGGATCTCATTTCTACAGCATTCAGTCTACTTTCATCCTTCCTCTGCCAGTTCCATGCCTCACTGCCATACATCAGGGTTTGTATCAGCACTCCATTGTGGACTTCGCTTCTCTGGACATTTTATTTATTTGCGCCAACAGCGTTCAGTTCTACATTAATAATTTGAGTTACATGACTAAGTAAGTAGGTACTTTACCCATTTAAACTGAACGTAGATGTATGGCAGTTAATGTTTAGTCGAACACAGTGCTCACACAGACGCATTGGTTGTATGCACCATGTTTCAAACTTGTTATTCGACCTCAAAAAACGAAAATTCCAGCGAAATTTTAAAAACTTGATTTTTTTAATAACTTATCAGTAAAAAGAATAACACCCTGCAAAAACGAATATTCGAATAATCTAAATACAAACACAATTGCATATACTTGTCCCTTTTTCACTAGTAACAATAAGTAGGCATAAGCAAAACAAAAGCCTTATTTCCTGTGTGAAAAAGTGACTTTTCTTAAATACATCGCTGTCGGAAGTGTATACGTACTAAGTATATTATAGTAACTAACTAACTAACTAACCATCACGCCGTTTCCCCGCAGGGGTAGGCAGAGAGGACGGACCGCCATACAACTCTGTCTTGGCACACACTTCTTGCTTCATTTACATTCATAAATCGTCTCATACATACTCTTCTGTTATTCTGATTCTTCACATGACCCGATTCAAGTATTTGATTTACTTGATCGTGCCATGTCTTTCTCGGGCGTCCTCGACTTCTTCTTCCATTCACTTTCGCATCATATATTCTTTTCACACTCCTTTCTTCGTTCATTCGCTCTACATGCCCAAACCATCTAAGCGTATATTATAGTACAGTATATTATAGTAATAAGGATATATGCA
This sequence comes from Drusus annulatus, assembly GCA_022651775.1. NCBI lineage: Eukaryota > Metazoa > Arthropoda > Insecta > Trichoptera > Limnephilidae > Drusus > Drusus annulatus. The sequence goes on along the minus strand of JAGWCC010000210.1, from coordinate 231,685 downwards.
CTAATACACACAATCCTAATCAATGTGTTAGTCGCATCAACTCTAATTGCTTGGCCTATACCACCGTTATTATAATCTTCATAGATAATGGTGTATTAAAGAAAATATATTTGTCATAAATGGATTTGACTACGACATTTACGGTAAAATCCCAGGTCTCACGGTAATAAAATATTTAAGTCAAAACGATATTTTAATTTCAGCAATTAATTCAAATGTCACGAACAAGCATTTTTCACATTCTTGAACAGCCTGTTAGTCGACTATTTCATATAAAATATTTTAAGTATTAGAATTTTTTCGAACGTGAAATTTCACTAATTAGTCGCTACTTTATTTTTTTGTGTATTTATATTTGCTGTAACTAAACAGTATATGGTGTCTGTTTATAGTTACGTTAATATTTCAAATATCTATAGCTCATGAAGGAAATGACAATGCGAACTAGTTAAGTTGGCCTAGAAAATACAGAATAAAAACTGTGCAAAATTCACAAAGATATATATTTTTGCTTATTCAAGCGAACAGATTATTTTCTGCTTTTCAGCTAAGATTATCTTTTTAGATATTTTTTTGTTAATTTGTCTTCAGAGTTTCTCTGGCCGGAGCCAACGTGATAATGGTACCCTTGTTTCTGAAAATATGGGGGAAAACGATTGTTGGGCCCGATAGTCCTTGCCTGTCTATTGGTTTTTTTTACGTAATACGAGACTATCTTTAAAAGAAAGATGTGTAAATAATTAATTAATATTCTGATGGCCTCCATGTTCGAGTGGTAAGACGTTTGACTACGAATCCAAAGGTCGCGGCTTCAAACTCGGCGTGCGCAAACTTTTATTTAATTAATATGTGTCACAACACATTTTAATCAATTTAAAATCACAAAGTATATTTGCGGCACGTTCCAGAGTGGTAGATACTAAGTATCGCCCTGGTGAAAGACCACCATTTAGAATCGAAACGTTGCTTGAAATAGCTTTAGGTTAATATACCCCGCTTGGGGATGCCATAGTTTCACTGGCTCTAGACGGTTAAGTGCAGTTGGGACTCTAGTGCGGTTTTCAAAAAAAAAAAAAAAAATTGTACATAGAAAAAAAGGTTTTTTTCTCTCTATTTTACCGCGAGTGTTGAACTCAAAGCCAAAAATCTTACCACTTCGCCAGGGAGGCCGACTTTCTGAGGCCTAATTAAAAGAAAGGAGATTACGTGGATACAATTTATGGCGGTCTCATTAAATAGCTGGGAATCCTATACAAAGCGGTCCTGGCACCGACTCGCCCATAAATCTACAACTTATCATGAAATAGATCTTCCATTGTTTTTAGGCTAACACTTTATGGCGGATTTTCTGATTTTTTTTCGCCGAATCAGCGCAGAGATTTTTTCAGCCTTGACATTCGCTTTTCTACGAAGTTCATTCGGAATTATAAATATTACATTATTAATGGTTGTCAGCGGCTACCTCGTGTAGTAATATTCTCAGGTGGTAATGTTTTCAGGTCGCAGGAAGTGAAGTGGGAAAAATATATAAGGGTAGGTGAAGGTTGGGAGCAGGTACCTTCACGGCTGATTACTTTTATAACTAAAGCCATGTTTCTCTTCTGAATTGAGGTCTCTCGCCAGGACGAAATTGTTCTAACATGTTCATAAGCTCTATAAATCTAGTCTACTCTCTAGAGTGAACCCACAACATCAGAGTCTAGAGCAAAAACTAAAGCAGAAATCTCATTTTGTAAGGCAGCAAATACTCTATTTTTTTCTCTGGAATATTATTCAGACAGCCTGCGTGGTCTAACGGTAAGACGCTCGACTACGAATCCGGAGGTCGCGGGTTCAAGCCCGGCGTGCGCAAATTACTTTTATTAATGTATCAATATGTTTCATAACACATTTAAATCATATAAAATATTATATAGTATATTTGCGGCACGTTCCAGAGTGGTTTTAGCCGTGTTTGGTGACCAGATCTGAATAGCCAGGTACTTCCCAACCTTCCTCTTCCTCATTTCCTTCCCCTCCATATTATCTTCAACCTCACAACATAACCCGATTGGGGATGTTATAGTCCCACTGGGTCTAGGCGGTTGGGAGTAGTTCTTGTGCGGTATTCACTATAAAAAATAAATAAAAGTTCAAAGTAACTTTAGAAACCTCATTTCCATTTTGAGTTATGGAGTTTTGAAATACCACTACCTCTCAAGACGACGCACCGCATTGTGTACTCCGTTTTATTTTAAAATCTAAAACACTGACGAAGTCGAGTAGTATTACAAAATTGAATAGAATTACAATTTTAGGAATTTATTTATCCTCTTATAAAGTTCACTACATAACTGATAATGACGCAAATGGATAAAAAAAAACATCAATTTATTGGGTAACCTCGCGGATTCCCCTCAGTTATTTCGTTTTTTCTGGCAATTTTATTCATCACGTTGTGACGGCGAAGGAAGACATTCAATCTACGCACAAAAAGCCCTCAAACGATTCGGTAAAAAATGACGCACGTTAAACTTTTAAGAAGTCCTTTGATCTTAATGAATGTGGCCAATTATTTATATTTCATCATTTCATTTCAAATTCGCTCTTTAATGATTACGTTCCCGGAGCAAAATCTTCGTAACGCGGTCAAAGAATATAATTTCAATTAAACTTTTGCGCTATTTAGTTTAATTATATCGTTTTTCATGTCGAATGTAAGAATAGGAAACTTTCACTTTCAGTTCGCCCCGGGCTTTCGGTCGTCGGGAGTTGAGACTTGAGACCGATTTATAAAATTAAAAAACAGACAAATTAAATTGACTGCGTTCAGGCTTGAGAGCAAAAAATCTCTTGATTGTTTCACGTTAAAAAAATTGCACGTTTTATTGCGCAAGGGTCAGTAACGTTCTTTTGATTTTTGATAATCTTTCATTACCAATTTTCTTTGAGGAAAAATGACAATGATCTTAAATTCTATATATCGTCGCTGGAAAGGCAAAAGGGTTTAAGCGACACTTTGGTCAAAACAGAGTTAAATATGCAGTTTTGATCAGTTTTATTTTCTGCATCGAATGCTCTGACTCTCGTTTGATTTCGAAAACTGTTGTGGCCCTTAAGCCATATAAAATACATTTACCATTTGGTAGAAGGCTTGACTCAAGCGACACAAGTTTGGGACTTTTTTTTAAATTTTGTCACTTCAGGTAACTCATTGAATTACCTGTGTTAACTTTTTTTTTCAAATCCAACCAGATACTGAAAACTTGAGTCTGAATTAATTTTACTGTGAGCTTTAAAGTGCTCTGGTGTAAACTTGCCAAAATGGTGCTTCGATCCTTTTGCCTTTCCAGCGACGATATAATGAATTTAAGATCATTGATATTTTTCCTCAAAGAAACTAATTTTCCTCAGGTTACTAATTCAAATTGATGAAAAATCTTAGTGAATAATCTGAGTGATAAATATAACCTTTCAAAATCAAAAAGTTGCTATAAATCATACTAGTCGTTATTAGAGACCAGATCCGAATAGCCAGTTACGTTCCAATCTTCCCATCTTCTTCCCCTCCCCACTTATTTCAGCCTCACAACATACCCCGAATCGGGGATGCCATAGTTTCACCGGGTGTGGGTAGCTCTTTATATAGATTTTCACATATTATATGTTTAAATAATGTTATGTCAATATCGGTGATTTATAGTTAAATGGACACGTGTGTATCTCCTGTCTTTGTTGCTTGAGCGAAGTGGCAAACATTGTGCAAGCTTATTCAGTCCAAAGAAAGGATTCTATTATTATGAGTCACAGCCGCATTAATACTGGTAAAACTTATCTAGTACACCTGCAATATAGATTTCTAACGATGTTCATTATTTGACGTGGGCCGCTATCGATAATTCAGCCAAGTAGCTACCCACGTAAGATCTGAACGGTTTAATGAACCATTGGACATGCGTCGTTCTGTCGTTAACGTTGTTTGTCCTTATCCAGGTCATGGACTGGATTGCCCCAACGAAAGGCAATAAGTGCATTCGTGCTTGAAGCGATTATGCACGGATTGTGATTCACCGGTCCCATTGGCCCATGTACTACGTCTGCCTACCTTGCATTGCGTTAAATTTTCAGCAGTACCATTTTATAAATAATTATAGTGTGCTCCGGTGCAGTTTAATCAGTTTTTTTTTCTGCATCGAATGCTCTGACTCTCTCTCGTTTGATTCTGAATACTTTGGTGGCCTTTCGGCCATCTAAAATATATATAAAATTTATTTACGCCCTTTAAAGGCTTTTACACAAATATCAAAAAAAAAAATTAAACAATAAACTCATGAGCAGTGCAAAAAATATTGTAAAAGAAAATAAAAAGGAATATTGAATAACAGGTACAAACATATCGTAAATGAAAAGATCAAATAATATTTAATAAATAACATGTTCAAAAATATTATAAAAAAAAGAAAAAGATGAAAAACAGGTCCAGAAGTATATAGTTTCAACATTTAGTTTAGCTCTGCCAAATGCAAAAAACTATACTAAGTTATACCTATAGTGTGATATTAACGTGCTAAATATATCAACGACATCGGAGTATGTGTTTCCCAGATGTTGAATTCGTCGCAACGGCGTGTTAAATTGTGAGGTTAGAGCAGAATTGTTACAATAGTATGGTAGGTACTGCCTTGTAACCGTCCTGCCAGGAACATGAAATGCAGTGGAGTATAATAGTTCAGGACTGTCACATTGAATTTATAATTTTATATAAGCCAGTCAAGTCGGTCATTATTCTACGTTCAGACAATCTCAATAAATTAAGGTGATAAAGAAAATAATCATAATTGATACATTCCCTTAATATGTCCATTCTGAAGTTAATAAATCTTAAGAATTTATATTGAACTCTTTCTATTGTAAGGGAATTAATAGCATAACTTGGTGCCCACACTGTTGAGTTGTATTCAATTTGACTCCTAACTAATTTAGGAGAAGGCTTGACTCAAGCGACAAAAGTTTGGGACTTTTTTTAGCTTTTCTCGCTTCGGGTAACTCAGTGAGAGCATTGAGTTACCTAAGTTAACCTTTTTTACAAAATCCAACCAGGTACTGAAGACTTATGAATTTTATTGTAAAACTAAAAATACTTTTAAGTGCTCTAGTGTAAACTTCCCAACATGGCGCTTAAGCCCTTTACCTTTCCAGCGACGAAATGTAACTTTTGAATTAATATATATTTTTTTAAATATGCGAAGAAAAAGTATAGTACCTAATGTCGTTACAAATTTAATTCTAGTAGGATGTTACGGACAACAAATATTTTTATTTATTTAAAAACTGTACGTTCAAAAACAATAACACGTAATGTTCTAATACTAACTTTAAAACAATATTTCTGACTTAATAAAATATAAAAAACTTGTCTATCTAATTTTCTTGGGTGTGTATTTTTATAGCGATTTATTTTCGATAAACAGAATACCTATGGCTCACTCGCTTGATGACTGCTTACTTGGGTGCATTACGCCGCCGATATACGAGTCCCTACGTACCATAGATGGCAGAATATAAATTCGGGGCTGGTTATTGAAACACAAAGTTAATTATTTTTCGTAGAAAGCAATTACTGTGTTGTTGGACATATTTAATGAAATGAAAAATTAACTTTGTATAAGACCACAGATTTTATTTTAATTTATTACCGACCGGTTTCGCTTAGCCTAAAGCATCATCAGGGTACAAAATTAAACTAAACACAAAAATGGTCATGGCAATAGATTAAATAATTTAGAAGCACTAGAAATAAAGAAAGCCATTAAAATTAATAGTCATATTCTTAATAATCAGATAAATTTGTCCAGTAGTCCAATATTAGGAATATTTCCTGTAAACTCATAATTTTCATCACCTTCTGAGTTGACGTTTTGCCTCATTCAATTCATATTATCTGTCTCTTCATCTGTGTTCCTTTGTTATAATTTTGATGTTATTCTTTTATTTTCTCATTTTTCTCTTATTATATTTTATATTGTGTTCCCCTCTGTATGTATATATAACCGCATACTTTGTATTTTTTGTTCAGTTTGTAATTTTGTACCCTGATGATGCTTAGGTTAAGCGAAACCGGCCGGTCATAAAATTTTGAATAAAATCTGTGGTCTTATACAAAGCTATTTTTTCATTTAAGTTCATTTCTTAAAAAATGTTTTTTTCCCTTTCTTTTTTATATAGTTACCTATTTAATGAATGCATTTTCTCATTTCCTTTAGGATTGGGAGTGCGGCGGCGAGGCAGGCCAGGCCGCCCGCCGGTGGGCGCGCCGGCAGCAAGCACAGCGGGTCCTGGCTCGCTCCCCGGCCGCGCTCGGCGGCTGCAGGGCGCAGGTGTATCGGGCCAGGGGGGCTACGCAGTGGTACACCGCCGTCATTGTTGGTTGTAACCAGGAGACTGGGGTAAATACATACAAAAACAATATATACTTATATAAAACTACCACACTTGTAGATTACATCACGCCTACATGCATCTTTTGGTAAAAGTGCAACTCCATAATTTCCGGACTGCAGTCTGCAGGGTGAAGATTTCCCTGATGATAGCTAACCTCTGATATGAGTGGGAACCAAAAAAAGAATATAACGAATAGATCATATCGACTGTGTTTAGTTCAAAGGCGTTATTATTCCATATTTTTTTGCAAGAAAATTTAGTCCTCAGTGATAAAATAACGGTCATGCTGTTATAGTTGACACCCGATCATAGTTTGATCAAATGTTGATACGGGCTGAGAATCGGTGGTTAACAGATGATTTTTTTTTTTTACATTAGCTCCACACAGGAGGCCTTGAGGGAAATAATTTCCCTCAGGGCCTGTGTTCTTTGGGGATGCTGTGTGGGGGTCTTTTTGAGGAAAGGAAAGAGTGAACCTCGGTATTGAAGAGGTCCATATTGAAGGAGGGAGACGTGGTAACGGGAAATAAATCATAATAAACTAATCATCGATTTGCGACAATGGTTCAAACCACTAGGCCTAAGTTTGCTTGTAAAAAATGTGGAATAACGCCTTTGACCTAAAAACAGTCGATATACTTTTGTTTTTCCTACTTCAACTCTGAATTGAAAATGGTAAAATAAAATGTTTAAGGTTGTTGTTTTCTAAACACTTGTTTTTTAAGAATTATAACCTATTTTCTAATTACCCTGCGGTCTAAAAACATAAACGTTTTCAGTTTCTGTTCAATCATTATGGATTAGAATAAAAAAACATTTCCGATATTAAGTTAGCCGCTACATTTTTTATTAAAAAATCAGGAATTGGTTTCTTATATCATCCTTAAAGGATGAAAAACAAGTCGAGTTTTATTTAATTGTTACTCTTCATGAGCGTTTTAATAATTCTAACTTTATCTTTCTTAACCAACGAACTGGAGGTTATAATGCGAGGGCTTTGGATCTGAGAGGCTATCTTCAATGCAAAACCCGCAGAGATAGGCCCCCGCGATACTTAGCCTCTGAATGGTGTGTTCCTATTAAAAAACACTCGTTGTATTGATAATAATAATAGTATTTGGATAATTTGTATAGCGCCGTTTTTGTGAAAAATCACCTCAAGGGCGCTGTACAGATCTTATTTTATATAATTTATGTAAATGTTATATTCTTACGGTTTCATACCCGACTAAGAAATATTGAATACCCAATATTTATTTTATTGTATTTAAATAATATCAACAATCAACAACACAAATATGAAACAGAAAAAGCCAGAAAATAAAAAAAGACAGTGGTCACAACCGAGACGTGAACTCGGATCCTCTACTCTATCCGGGAGTAACGCTTCAACCAATTCAGCCATCGGGACCTTATTGGAAACCGAAATTTTTAATCGATCTCATACTTTTATTGACGATTATTGATATTATTTTTTTTATTTTTTCCTTCGATTTTTGGCTGCCATCTTTGTAATGATGAATATTTATATTCAAAATAGTCAGGTAGGTAGTCAAATACCTCCATTATTACCATAACACCAATACAAATGCATTCCTCGAGGATTCGAATGATACTCGTTTAAACACTATACTATCAGGTGTTTTCTTTGAGAGAATTTTCCGAAACTTATAAAGGTTTTCATCGAAGTTCGTCGAGGTGGCATAACCTCCCCATGTCAAGTGGATGTGACTCAGTATTCCTCAGAACTGCCACCGCCATGACCTGGCGCGAGTATAGGTAGCATCTGCCTCGGTAGTAACTTTCCCAAGGTCAGGTCTCTCACTCGTCGACTCGGAAAAACTTATTTACTCTCGCGAATTTTCCAAATTCTTCATGTATACACTTGTCTTATTGAAAACGATGTAGCGTTTTCAATAAAAAAAATCTTTTAAAGTCATGTAGTTTATTATTTATAATGATATTATTATGTTTTCCGACAACTTGATATCATCTTAAAGACGAAAGAATCATGTTTCAAAGTATTTCATACAAGAAGCAAATACTGCATTTTTATGCTGAACCTTATAAATAATTACTCACGAAACTCCTCAGTTTACAATCAATAATAATAATTTATATTTTCGTAGAAAGCAATCACTTTGGGGTTTTACGTATTTCATGAAAATGAAATAATAACTTTGTATAAGTAGTCCAATATTAGGTATATTTCCCGTAAACTCACAAAAAATCATTATTCTTTTATCACTTTCTCAGTTGACGTTTTGCCTTTTTTATTTCATATTATCTCTTTCTCTCTGTTCCTTTGTTATAATTTAAATTTTATTATTTTGTTTTCTTACTATTCTCTTATTTATCTGTGTTCTCTCTCAGTATGCACAAGTATATACAACTGCACACTATGTATTTTTTGTTTAATTTATTTTTGTACCCTGACGATGCTTAGGTTAAGCGAAACCTATCGGTCATAAAAAATTAAATTAAATCTGTGGTCTTATACAAAGTTATTATTTCATTTGCATTTAATAATTATTTTATTACAAAGCAGTACTTTACTGAATAGTTACGTGGTTTTAAAATTAGTTGATTTCAAAAATCCACTTTTTATTGTTTCTTTGTCTTTTAAATGTATTAATATATATTTTTAAATTACAATAAAGACACGTCAAGGACAACAGACAATTGACTATGTGGAAGTTAATTTATAATAAATTAATTGTTACCCGTGAAAAACCACGGGATGTAACTTGAATTACCAAGAAAAAATAAAAGTTGCTTTAATCCACCCACTTCAAGTATAGGCTAATGTCTACTAAAATACATAACAGGTGGGTCTTTATTAGGTAGGTAAGGATTTGAGTACATATTTTTTTGGGTATTGATAATTTCAATTGACTTCAGTTCTAAATTTACAAAGTTCACACTTAAAGGGTGGACTTGATATCTACGTACTCACAAAGAAAATAATTTTCTCAATAAAATAGTTTTTTTAAGAATCTGCCATATGCAACATAATTTTTTTTATACAAGATTGCTAAAATGAAACTTTAACACTATTTAAGTTCACCGTTCATTGTTTGTTTTGGTAATTACTATCTGATTTGAACTAGAATAATCAAGCATTTAATTTATTGAGGAGCAAATATACAAAGGCGCCTTCATTATAGTACCTACTTTAGCAAAGTAAAAGTTACATTTATCATAATACATCTTTCGAACCCATTTAACTCAAGATCCGCACAAACGTGTCCCAGAGAGAGAAAGAGAGAGAGAGTGAAAGAAACGAAACTGAGAAAAGTGTGGAAACTATGTGGCACTAGGCTGACTGAAACTTCTGAAACAAAATGGCGACCGGGGGAGGGGATGGGAGGGCTGGCGGGCGGATCGTTTCATTTCCCAGTTAGGGAAAGTTCCCAGACACGCGATGACTAAGGGTAGAGTGGGGTGAGCGGTGGTTTATTGTGTGGGGTAAGTTCGTCCCCAGCCCGGGGTAACTTGCAGCCCAACGCTTCAATCGCCCATTCGGAATGTAAAAACTTTCCCCCACTGTTATGGCGTTGTTCGCCGTCTCGTGTTTTGATCGTTAATATCTACTGACAACTTTCCGGTTACGTGATTGGAAAATTGTTTTGATTTTGGAAAAAACTTGATCATTGTTAAATTTTTATTTTGGAAATGCCACGCAAGGGATGACTTCTTAATTGGTTACTCTTCTAAAGACGATTTATAAAACGAGGTAGAATAGAAAGAGGAAGTTACAGATCTACCTGGCTATTTATATCTAAAGTTACTTAATTGTAGCTAAAACCATTGGAATCGTCGGTTCTCTTCTCAATAAAAGTCCCAAACCAAGACAATTTTGAAAGATAAGCGATCCTCCACTCTGAAGCGAAGTGCAGATATTTCATTTTTAAATTATTTCCAATCGTAAGTGTTGTGATAAATCCTATTATATTGAATCACCTTGTGGCGTTTTGTGAACCCATGATGTTTGTGCCAAGAGTTAAGGATCATCAAATTAATTTTAAAAATACCAATTTAATTTTTCTAATTTAATCTCTTAAACATCTTAAAAGGCACGGCCTAGATCCAAATTCATCTGCCTGTATATATTTGTTTGTATGTTTTGTTTGTTTGTTTATTTATTTGTTTGTTTGTTTGTTTGTTTGTATTTTTATATATCTGTTCTTGTTGTTCTGTGTACAATACAATTCCCTTTGCTATACTTAAGCCAATGTTTGCAAAGTTTCTCTTCATTTTCTGAGATCTGATATTATATTTCTTTTAAAGCCTAACTTCTAAATAAATATAAATACTTTAAATATAATAACTTCTTATAACTCCTAATAATTTCTGAGCATTCTGATTCTCATAAAATACTGGGCACGTAGATAGCACAAAATAATTTTGTAATTAAATGATTCTTACTTTCTGGAATTGATTTACTAAATGTTGTCCATTAATAACATTTCATTACAAGAAATGAGAAAAAAACAACAATGACAGAGAAAGGATAGTACCTAAATACATTAATAAAGCAATGATAAATAGGGGAAAAACTTACATTAGGAAGATAAAGACAAAAACAAAGCCTGATCAAGGTTTTGATAGAGCCCATGATTTAAGTCACACTTATAGGACATAACACCAAGTTTGTTTTCGTAACGACTGACAAAAATCATCCTTAACTTGTACTAACAATCTCAAGGCCTTGACTTGAGTTTGACAATGAACAATGGGACACATAATTAGTAGAGTATTGATTGAGGAACAGCAATTCATTATTATAATTAAGTCTACAGAAAGGATGTTGAACTATATGAGCTCAATATGAGTCGAATATGAAATAAGATCAATAATACAGTTAATAATTTTAAAATGCAAATGAGATTAAAGTCTTTCCTACGTTTTTATACGGTATAAAGAATCAGCAAACTAATTTAATAAATATTCCGATTTCAGTCACGTAGCCTCACACATGGCAACAAAAAACGAATATCTAGGCAATGCAGATCGATACGAGCTTTGATCAGTGGAATTATGCAATCAGGTCGAATGCTACTCAATGTTCGTAAATTCGATATATATCTACATACGCCATTCACTCGCTAGTCTCCAGTTCCAAGCTTCTGGCGTATAGCCGTACTTCGGAGAAGTCCCTCTATTCATTGTACGTTGTAAGTGGATTCACGACTAACGTAACGCCGTTGCATTATACCATTAGCTAAATTAACATGCCATTTTAAAGGAAACACTGCATTGATGATCTCATGTACACATGGTTATAGGTCGCACAATTAGAGTTGACCCGAACAACACGTACTTAGAATAGTGTAGATTGGTGCATTTTTATACACTTCCGACAGTGATGTTCTTGCGAAAGGTCACTGAGAAACAGCTTTTTTTCTTGCTTGCGCCTACTTTATTGCGTTCTCTTTATTTTTTAAAGTTTAACTTATTTTTAATTTCACTGGAATTTTCTTTTCCGAAGTCGAATTACAAGTTTTGTACATACTGTATGCAAGCGATGCATCTGTATAAGTAATATGTTTAACTCAAAATTAGCTGCGATACCTATACAGTGTTTCATATTTATATTCAGGCACAACATAACTATTTTTCGAAATAACAAAAAATATAAAAATATTTGTAAAATGTTTTTTGTGAAATCGGAGTTTTAAAATATCATCATGATTGCATTTTTCAATATTTATCCTTGTACTTAACGAGCAAGGCTAAACAGATGAAAAAAAAAATTGACTTATTGAATTCTAGGTTTCACAATTTGTCAAGAGCTAACGATTTCAATATTGGTGCAATTTGTCTTATTATGGTATACGACAGATGAGCATGCTGTGTCTGATTTACTGTGATTTAAATGGATGGTGTCCTTCCAAAATGGTCCCTTCGTTACGAGATTCCCTGCATCAGTACACAAATGCTGGGCATTAACATTTATTGCCTTCGAAAAGGTACCATTGTCAAAATTTCTGCTTTGGAACGACCAACTAGCTTTATGTTTCCTCTCTCCTTCATCATAGGTCTCTTCAAGTCTCAGGTTTGCATAATGACCTTCCGTACAGCATCCCAAAGATAACATTGACCACTTAACGTAGGGCATCCTGTATGGAGTATTTATATATATATATATATATATATATATATGTATATATTTTATTTTTTAATTTTTTATAGTGAGTCAGTGGAACTATGGCATCCCCAATTGGGGTATGTTATGAGGTGAAGGTAGTATGAAGGGGGAGGAGATGGGAAAGAGGAAGGTTGGGAAGTACCTGGCTATTCAGATCTGGTCACCAAACATGGCTAAAGCCATTTCAAGCAACGTTTCGATTCTGAAAGGTGGTCTTTTACCAGGGTGATACTTGGAGTATCTACCACTCCGTAACGTGCTTCAAATAAACTTTACACTATTTTATATTAATTAAATGTGTTATGACACATATTAATTTAATAAAAGTTATTGGCGCACGCCGGGTTTAAACCCGCGACGTTTGGATTTGTAGTCGAATGTATTACCACTCGACCATCGAGGCCGTTAAATAATTATAACATTTTTAAAGCTCTTCAGTATTATTTTAGAGTGCTTTTATCACTTGAACTCCAAGCCCTAGAAGCTCTTTATTAGAATTTCCATTGACAGAGCACGTGTCTTATCGACGCAATCGTTCGCCCAAAGTCACAGGAAACAGTTAAAGTTGATGTAACCGCTCCATTCGTGCATCTCCATCTCACGTAACATTTCCCCAGCGAGAACAGAACCTCCGAAGCATTTTCCCTCCGAATTGCCTTAGAATTGCAAATGACCACCGAACGCTAGTAAATATTACATTTCTCTTGCGAAAAAATAATCATATCACGTTGCGCGATACCAAAAAAGGAAACAGTTTACGATGATTATGTAAATCAATATCACATCAACTTTTTATGCATTCATGAACGCTGTCAAATTAATCTTTGGATCGCTCTACGAATATAAAAAAAAAACATTATGATTTGAATTTGAATACCAGATTTAACTACTCTGGTGTTTAATAACAATAAATGACACGGAACAAGTTTCAAAATAATAATAAAGTAATACTTCATTGATGTATATCTATTTTATTAGGTTTTGACTAGTTACCACAATCAATCATTCTACTTAATGGTTTATTGGAAGATTTACACACCGTATTATGGATTGTATCTTGAAGTAACAATATATGGAGGGCGAGCTAATTATTTTTACCCAACCTACACAAACTTGCGATAAATCGCTTTCTCCGGGCTTTTACGTCGTATACCATGAGAGAGAAAGAGACAACAAATTTCATGGACCGCTTCTATATACCGTAAGGATGATCGTAAGCTCCTGGTTCACCGCGGGACTCTGCCCATTTTTTTTATTATGCCGCTAAACTTGACACAACTAAGCGGTTTTATAGGTTATATGTTATATTTTTGTTGATAAAAATACTGTGAAAAGGTGGCTATACGAATAAACAAAAACATTATGTCAATATGTGATACGAATGGATGTATAAATACCGTAGCCTTAGTCTGCGCCTTAGTCCTTAGGTGCGCCGAGTCATGTTAAAATCATCAAAAACAAGTCCAAAACTGACTTCACTGGCTTGGATAGATACTACTCTACCAACTCTATGGATTGTATTGTATTTGTGATGGTAAATATTCCGGTGGGAAGGACTCTCGACTGCTAATCGGATGGATCGAACTTGGATCAAGTCTTACAACATACAACATAACATTTCACACGTCTCATTATTTTTCCGATACTTACACACTTTTTGACACATATTATGATAAAGGTTCGTGTATGGCTTCCTTCACTGTAATTATTGTTGCCATAGTTTTAAGCTTTGTTTAACGCCCCTGAGGTGATATTTCCCAAAAAAAAAAAGTTTTTGTAAAAATATTTTACAAAGTACAGGTTTAAAAAATATAGCATATTAAGACCTCCTAAACTAGGCATATGCCCGTAACGTGGTGGTCTGCAATATATGTAAAAGTATCATTTGAAACATAGTACTGCTCATTGAGCGTCATTGAACGAGATAAAAAAAACAGCAACGACAAATAAAAACAACTATTTTCAGTCCGGGGATGTCATGATGGACCACAGAATGACCGCAGAATCCGACCGGTGATAGGAATAGAGATGTTGTAAAGGGTAGCACTTCATCCAGTAACCACCATAGACATAAAATACAAGACACGTCATATTCATACAAATCTTACGAAAAATGTAGCACCACTAATGTTGCACCACTAAATGTTTCACCCGCGTATGAAAGGGATAGCCATTCAAAGAATATGTGTGTGCGGAAGAGATAGCTATATGAAGTGTGTTTCGCAGTGCAACCAGGCGCGTTGTCTCAGTAACGTATCTACATTATTTGATTCATCTAAGGCAAAGGTTCCCAACCGTTTTGAGCCAGTGAGACTATGGCATCCCCAATTGGGATATGTTGTGAGGCTGGCGGTAAAGGGGAGGGGAAGGAGATGGGGAAGATTGGGAAGTACCTGGCTATTCAGATGTGGTTACCAAACACTGCCAAAGCCGTTTCAAGAAATGTTTCGATTCTGAATGGTGGTCTTTCACCAGGGCGATAATTAGAGTATCTACCACTCTGGAACGTGCCGCAAATATACTTTTTATTTTTTCATATGAATTAAATGTGTTATGAGTAGTTAGTTACCAGCTATAAGTCCTAATGTAAGTCACCAGTTTAAATATTATTTGAAAGCCATTAGTAATAAATCTTAACTATAAGTTATTAGTTATAAGCTTAAGTTATGGGTTAGATAAATTATTTTGTAAAGCTTTAGAGGTGATTTTACCACGAAAATGGCGCTATAAAAGTTATCCATTTATTATTATTATAAGTATGACACATATTAATTAAATAAAAGTTATCGGCGCACGCCGGGTTTGAACCCGCAACCTATGGATTCGTAGTCGAGCGTCTTACCACTCGACTATGGAGGCTGTCAAAAGTATCATTATTGTAATTTTGTTTTTTGGTTTACGCCCATCGGGGCTTTTACATAGATTATGAGTAATACGTAATTGATATAATGAGCTATTTAAAGATGTCAAAGATATTATGTATACATTTGTTCAACAGGAGCTGACCTTAACAGATGACACTGTCCTCGAGGAGCACAACGAGGATCCTGCCCTAGTTCAAATGCGGCTGTTGGGAGATGGAGGTAAGAAAAAAATATCTCTGTATATTAAAATAACGTTTATTTAGGTACACCGATATCCTTGATAAATCCTCGAAGAAAATAACTGTCTGCGGCTTCAAGAAGTCAAAAGTGTGCACACTTTTAATTATTTCTTTAAATACTCGGTATTATCTCGATAGGATAGTCTTTATTGACGGTTCTCTTATTTTATTTTATAGTGTGTTCTCCCTCTGTATGTACGAGTATACATAACCACACAGTTCGTATTTTTTGTTTAGTTTAATTTTGTTCTTATAAATTTTCTTAATATACCTTATATATATTTTTATTATTTTCAACATTTTCCCGAATGCTTGCAATTAGGTCTGTAACCACTCATTATTAATCTCACAATCTATCTCTTTATTATTTTTACAGCATATTTATAATTCATCACTCAAACCCAACAAATAAATAACAATAACGTCTTTCGATCTCCAACAACAGACTAAAAATAATGAAAAACCCATTTCAAAAAATGGATACAGATATATCAACTATTTCTACTGCCATTGAATCCCATCAGATCTTTGTTTCCGGAAATTTTAATTAAATAATCGCCTAATTAGCCATTTCCAACTGATGGAGATATATTTTACTCAGCATAAAATATATTCTTATATAATTCCTCTTCATATCCCAACTCAGTTCATAAAATGTTACCATCCGAACAGTCGTTTTGAGGAAATCATTTCTAAACAATTTACAATCAAATTTTAC
Source organism: Drusus annulatus (assembly GCA_022651775.1). NCBI lineage: Eukaryota > Metazoa > Arthropoda > Insecta > Trichoptera > Limnephilidae > Drusus > Drusus annulatus. The sequence goes on along the minus strand of JAGWCC010000210.1, from coordinate 215,293 downwards.
AGCTCGTCTATCGAATAAATACAATATTTAATGGGACGTTTCAAAGAAGAGCTTTTTTTATTTTGTGAAACGATTGCATTATTATTTAGTAAGTCTGCTATTATTTGAACAACTGTAGGCATATTATTTTATGAACAATATTATTTATTTATATGGTTTCCAATTATGCGCCAGTCGTAAACGCTAATAAGATGAATAAATATTTGGTCTAGTCGTTCGGTTATATTGTGGGCGTCATTTTGTTATGATTTGTTGACGGTTTTTTCGGTGGATTGTTTGACAATACGTGTTGTTTTCAGAATGAAGTACGATGTCTTTGATAAATCAATGGAGTTTCCATAAAATTTTATGTATCGTAATAAACTACAAAGAAAATTGATTTCGAAATACCCTTCTATGTTTTCTACCTTTTCTCCTTCCAATAAATATGTTATACCATAATTTGAAAGTTAACTACAGCTCCTTTTTATCTAGTGCGATTCTGTGTGTGTTAATCTGGGTAGGTATATGATTATAAAAAATATAAAAAAATTAATTACGAATCATCTAATTTTTAACAACAACGGAGAAAGGAGCTCCGAAAGATTATATGACGCGACAGTGAATGGTAGAAGTAGTCGGGAACGCCCGAAGAAGAAATCGCACGATCAAGTGAAACAACTATTTTAGACGGGTCAGAATAATAAAAGATCACGTACGAGACGATATATGAATGTGAATGAAACAAAGAGGCTGTGCCGAGACAAAGTTGTGTGTTGGTTCATCATCTCTGCCTACCCCTCGGGGGGAAATAGCGTGATGGTTAGATAGTTAAGTTTTTAATCATCCGTTAGTAAAACACGCAGTTAAATTGTGTTTTAACATAATTAGAATAAATTAAACAGATATTTCAAATTATTCTTGTCCCAGCGAAGGAAGGGTGCTTTCAGACTCGTAGACAGTGAAAATTAATCTAGTGATGTTTCATTAAAACCAAGCATTTATTTCATTTAGTAAACTGTATTATCATCGTTTAATAATTTTATAAAGCAGGCTAAATTTTCACCCATTGATATTGAAACAACCTTGAACTTTAGTTCGGTCTAACACACCTCTGTTCAAACAGATCTGGATATAATACGCACTTGAGACTGGATTCAAACGAGTTATTTTTTTAACGTGAACAAATCGTATTATCAATAACATGGCTTACCTGTAAAATTTATTAACTATAAGACAGCTAAAAAACCCGTCTCTCAAATTAAACGTTAAAAATTACAAAACCGTCATTGATAGCACCAAAACATCCGGCTGGAATTCAACCCGCAACCTTCAGAGTGATAGTCAAATAAGCTTTTTTACGAAAGTTAATTTTAATTTAACACGATTAAAAGCAAGAAACTGCGTTTCAAAGTACGCATTCAAAGCAGTTAGTAATCCTTTAGGCGTATGTTTTGTGTATGCCTCGTGTGACCGTTATTATGAGGAGATCAGAAAACATCGCAAGTACGATGTAAGTGTAATGAACAGCATTAAGAAAGGGACGTGTAGAGTTATCTTGAAAAAATATCTGAAAAGGATGAACGAAGAAAGTAGTGTAAAATACATTAATTAAGTGGCTGCTAGTAGTCCACAATAGAGTGCTTATGCTAACCCGTATGTACGGCAGTGAGGCATGGAACTGGCAGAGGAAGGATGAAAGTAGACTGAATGGTGTATTAATGTTATCCCCGAGGCGTATGTGCGTAAAACCATTCAATATTTAATTCAATTTATTCATTTTAATAACATTAGAAAATAAAATTTTAATGCGTTATTAAAGATATGTACAAAAAAATATAAAAGGAGTAAACAAAAAACAGAGTACACTGCATATAATATACAATATAAGACAAGATTTTATAACTAAACAGAATAGATATATAGTAAATACAAGTTAAGCAAGCAGCAATAAAACTTGCTGTTTAAATACAGTTTCGCTGATGCAAAAAATATCGATATCCGAAGCGATTCGATTCAACAGGAAGAGTGCCCTCCCCACCGGCATGACCATTGGCAAGTTAGTCCTGCAATCCGGGAGATAAAACAATCTATGCTGTCGATGACGGCGATAACCATCTGGAACATAAAAGTTAATGCTCTCCATGATAGCTAAGTTTTCGAAACATCCACGTATCAATTTGAAGAAATGGGTGACAATGTACACATCCCTTCTGACCCGTAGATGGTTTGTTCCCAGCATACCCAAGAGAAACTCAGTCGGATAGAGCCACGGGTAGTAACCGTACTCCCTCAAGTAGAGAAATCTCAGAAATTTCTTCTGAACCCTCTCCAACATGAGGGAGTACTTCTCCTCGTGCGGACTCCAAATCACTGATCCACTCTCCAGCCTGCTTCTTACCAAGGAATTAAATAATATTGTGAGAACCCGGTTGTCTCTAAAGTTTTTCGAAGTACGTATAACGAAACCCAACATTTTCAATGAAGTGCCACAGGTCATTTCGATATGAGCATGAAATTTTAGCCTACTATCAACCATGTATGAACGTGTCAAAAATGTGGATATCTGAAAAGAATGCAAGGCAGATGTAAGTGTAATGATTAAGATTGAGAAAGGGACGTTTAGATGGTTTGGGCTTGTAGTGCGGATGAACGAAAAAAAGTGAATGGAAGAAGTCGGGGACGCCCGAAAAAGACATGGCACGTTCAAGTGAATCAAATATGACGTGTTAGTAACTGAGTGGACAAACGGGTCGGATTTCCACCCGGGCGTCGTGGGTCCAATTCCTCTGCTAGCTAAGTCCTCTATCATTGCACAAGCAACATCTTCCGCTTATTATGATGACAGTAGGAGTTTTTCAAATGTTGTGAAGTTATTCGTAACCCGCCAATGTTATTATTTCTTTTAAAAAAATAAAAATATATGTACTTAAGTCGGGCTATGTCCAAGAGTTAGAATAACAGAAGATTATATGAGACGATGTGTGAATGTGAATGAAGCAAGGAGTGTGTGCCAAGACAGAGTTGTATGACGGTCCATCCTCTTTGCCTATCCTTGCGGGGAAACGGGATGAGGGTTAGTTAATAAGTTAGTTCAGTGGCTGCGTTTATTTTCGTTCAGTTTAGTTTTCCGTGTAAGTAAGACAACTCTGTTATCTTTATTTTTTGTAATTTGTATTAACTAATAATTATTTGTGTATTATTCCAGTTGTGGAATCCATAATGCGAGGAGAATCAGTGGGCATCATGCCTCGTCGTTCCAGATCTGGTGCTGTCAACGCGAAGAAAAGCGATCAGGTTAGTTCTATTTACACTCTTCGTATCAACATTCAGTTTTGCCATCGTGACGTGTTAAATACAAACGTCAATAATGTGTCTATTTATCTGTAATAATATCTACACATTTTTTGTGACGTAAAGGCTTTATAAACTGTTTAGAGGTAGGTGTGGAATTTCCCTGTACACTTACGGTATTTACACACTGGCATAATTATGTGTTTACACAAATTGCAGCCAACATAATGGCAATCAATTTATTCACCGACAGACAATATAATAATGTTTCTGGTTCCCCTTCATTAGAACCTGGCCATTTGTGTGTACGAGTGTGTTTTTTTTTTCAATTCAGCATTTGCTATACCCATTATTATTGCGCAAATAACCACAATGGTAACCAGTTAAATAGAAAAAAATCCATCAACCATAAATAATTTCCTTTGTGAGTACGTACATCCGTACGAGTTTGAACTTTTCAAATTTGAGACTGATTTTAATTGAAATTATCAAATTTTAAAATAAACCTACCTACCTGTATTGTATTTCAGCAGAAATTATTCTATATTCGAAATAAGTGGTTTAAAGCAACTTATATTTTTCTTGGCAAGTCAACTAGTAATAATAATTCTCGAACAAACCAAATGAAATATATAATAATTTTATATTTTCGTAGAAAGCAATCACTTTGTGGTTTGACATGTTTAATGAAAAATCGAACTAAATAACTTAAGAGACCTAATAAGACCACAGATTTTAATTTTGTACCATGATGATGCTTAATCTAAGCAAAACCAATCGGTCATAAAAAATATAAAAAATAAAAATCTGTAGTCTTACACAAAGTTATTTTATCATTTTTCATTTTATAATAATTATTTAGATAAAAGACAATATCATTCTGGAACATGCATGAATAAATCGATAGGTTCATTAATTTCTATATGCATTTTTCTTTCCTTTCCATCTGCACTTTACCATAAAGGTTACTCTTACTTTCTAGTTTGTGATTATCACGGTCTGAAATAATATATTACCGTCATAAATCAATGATCTCTCTTTAATTAAGACAATCATTTTATTAGACACAACACTTAGCGTCATCTCCTCTTGTATATAAGTAGAATACAGTTTGTAAATGTTTCTCGACCTTTCCGAACTTTTTTAATTTATGCGGCCTACAAAAATGATGATTTGCAACACGAGAGAGCAAACAAATACTAAGGCTTCATCCGTGATCAATACGAAAATATAACTGACTTATATTTTTACACTGTTGAGACTGATTTCCTTTCCAAACGTCACTGAGAAACATATATTTGTCTTGCTTACGCCTACTTATTTTTACTAGTGAAAAAAGGAAAGCAAGTTTAGGTGATCATCCAATTTGAATGAACGAAAAAAAATTTCAGTTATTATATTACGTACAGTGTGTAATTTTTACTTTATTAAAAATAAGTTTTTTTGATTACTGAAAGAATTTGACAAACTTTAAAAAATATGAATATTGAAAAAGATACAAAAAATAAAGAGGTTGGGTTGAGACCGAGACAACAACATAACCTTTTATTTTTTTAATATCTTTTAAATATCGTTAATATTCTTTCAGTAATCAACACCCAGATGAAGCTTAAAGTTTTGAATAGTAATTTCAATTTAAAAAAGTGATTTTTAAAATTTCACTGAAACTCTGTGAAACCGTGTTCGGCCCGAAATTGGCTGCAATACCTATAAGCCTTAGTTAGGGCATTAATATATATTATTTTATTGATAAACAACTCTGTTCGGCGTGCTTTTGGTGGTTTAAAACAAACATATGTGGATTTTGGCTACTGTTAAACATTGCTGATGTTGAAATTCTACTTTTTCAATTACTACATCATCAAGAACATGTCATTTACAGTTAGTTGCCCTACATTGACATCTGAATTGTTTGCTACTATAAGTATTGCCCAGCGATTTAAACCATTAGTACGTAATTGAATTATAAGTAGGTACTTTTTATAATAATTGAAGATATTAAAATTCTATATTCGTAAAAAGCATTAACTTTGTGGCTTGCCATATTTATAAATAGAACACATATACTTTGTTTTTAACCACTTTTTTATTTAATATTTTGTCTACCGGTTTCGGAAGTACAAAATATTAAATAAAAAAGTGGTTAAAAACAAAGTATATGTGTTCTATTTATATTAAAATTCGTTTATTTTCTTTCACATTCTTTCATCCAAAAAATCGCATTATAAAAAATTGCACTTGTATGTTACACTCAAGTGGGTGATGTGCTAAACGTAAAAACCTTTAAAAGTACAAATCAAACGTACCATACGAAGGAGGGTGACGTAGTTATCCCATTTGATCTATAATCTTATGGAATTTGTTTTTGGTAATACCTAGGGAGAAGTAATGATTCATAATACCTTAGTCATCTTTACCTAAGATAGCGCACAAAACTATCGTTCGGGGTTACATTAGTACCCCCCGTTTCAAACGGGAGCGTTAATCTATCCATGTTGATAACTAGACCTTAATAAGTACAAACCGGGTTGAATAGCTGAATAATAATAATTAATTCTCCAGCAATCTTTAAAGCCACTTCTAACATAATTAGCATAGCAACGGCTGGTGGCACTCCACTTCATAAGGCATTGTTCTCACAGCTTTGTGCATTGTTTTGACGTGATCCGGAGCTAGTGACTACGACAAAGCGCATTACTCGAAACCCGATATTACACTCGTAGTTAGAACCTAGCGGCTACTCGCTGCACAGTGTTTTGTCTACAGCGAAACTACCCGGTATTAGTTTCAAGTAAATGGCAGCCCAACCACACACTCTTAGTACGCAGTCTCTGTACTATGCTCTGTACTAAACTCTGTACTATACTTATGTACCCGCTAATAAACCCGACACGCTGGCTTAGAGCTTCGAGTAATTGCCACTTGGAGAGCCTGGCTGCAATAACAAGAGGTCAAAAATGATGAAAAGGGAAGGTCATAGACCAGGAAACTTAGAATGATCAGGAATTCAGGTCAAATTGAATATATTTTTTACTTTATTATCATGGTTATAATACGAGCTAGTAAAAAAGTGGAAAAAATATGCCTGTCACCTTTTTTACTACCTCAACACTCCCGTTTTGAAGGGGGCCTCTAATGTCACCTCGGACGAGAGTTTTGTGAGATATCTTAGATAAAAATTACTAAAATATTGGGAATAAACTTCTCTCTATGAATTACCAAAAGTATACTGAATGTTGTGGAAATGAGATCCTTGAGACGTATGTGCGGTAAAACCACGTATGACCATATTTTTTTATTCTTTTTTACGTGAATACCGCACAAGAGTCTCAACTGCTCCCAACCGTCTAGAGCCAGTGAGACTATGGCATCCCCTATAAGGGGATGTTGTGAGGCTGAAGGTAGTGGGGAGGGGAAGGAGATGAGGAAGAGGAAGGTTGGGAAGTACCTGGCTATTCAGATCTGGTCACCAAACACGGCTAAAGCCATTTCAAGCAACGTTTCAATGCTGAATGGTGGTCTTTCACCAGGCCGATACTTGGAGTATCTACCACTCTGGAACGTGCCGCAAATATACTATATTTTATTTTATATGAAACAAATGTGTTATGACACATATTGATTAAATAAAATTTATTCGCGAACGCCGGATTCGAACCCGCGACCTCTGGATTCGTAGTCGAGCGTCTTACCACTCGACCATGCAGGCCGTCAATGTAGTAGTGTAGTATGTAGAGCGAATGAACGAAGAAAGGAGTGTGAAAAGAATATACGATGCGAAAGTGAATGGAAGAAGAAGTCGAGGACGCCCGAGAAAGACATGGCGCGATCAAGTGAATCAAATACTTGAATCGGGTCATGTGAAGAGTCAGAATAACAGAAGAGTATCTATGAGACGATGTATAAATATAAATGAAGCAAAGAATGTGTGCCAAGATAGAGTTGTATGACGGTCCGTCCTCTCTGCCTACCCCTGCGGGTTAGTTAGTTTATTTTAGCAAGGTTAAATGGAGCAACTCGTCACCCCCCTTCAGATCTTACGTTTGATTTTTACTTTTTAAGGTTTAAGTGGCAGCTTAAATTCGTCCTGAGAAAGAGCCCAAAGTTTTATGAATAGTTTTATTTTTTTTAAATAGTTTAATGTCGCCTTTGATGGGATAAAATAATGCCACGCGTGAGTATAATAAAAAAAAGTTGAATTTAACCTTTGCTAAAAATAATATTGAGCTTCACAAATAAAACACCTACACAATAAAAAAAAATAGTTTATCGAACTGATGGGTCCCCGACCTTATGTTATGGGAAAGAGGTATAATCTGAATTAAAGAGAATTCCAATATTGGTCTTTCATCCCATCAAATACACACACCCACAGTATATTCTAGTAAATTAGAAACCAACAGTTCTTTTCTCTTTCAATTTCTACTATTTCTAAAATTAAATATCGATTTTTAATATTATATTTTTTATTGGTAGACAATAACATTATTTGTAAAATCAATGATAAATGGTCAACAATTTAGGACAAAAAAAGTGTAGGTATTGATTGTTAATCTAGGCCCTAGAATCAAATCTAAATTGTCAGTCAAACAGTTAAAACTGTCTTGGGAAATGCTGGTTTATCCACGTTGTTGATTTATTTTCTAAAGCCGCCCTCTATAACCAACGATAAAATCTGTGTGCGCAAGGAAGAACGGAGTGAGTAAAATATCATGTTTTGAGTTAAGTATGCAGAATTATTCTTTAGATACCATAGAGTTGGTAGAGTAGTATCTATCCAAGGCAGTGAAGTCAGTTTTTTACTTGTTTTTGATGATTTTAACCTGACTCGGCACACCTGGGCGTGGCTAAGACTAAGGCTACGGTATTTATACATCCATTCAAATCACATATCGACATAATGTTTGCTTATTCGTATAGCCACTTTTTCACAGTATTTTTATCAACAAAAATATAGCATATAACCTAAAAAACCGTTTAGTTGTATCAAGTTTAGTGGCATAGTAAAAAATGTGGGCGGAGTCCCGCAGTGAACCAGGAGCTTAAGATCATCCTTACGGGATATAGAAGCGGTCTATGTAATTTGTTGTCTCTTTCTCTCTCAAGGTGTACGACGTGAAAACCCGGAGAAAGTGATTTATCACAAGTTTGTGTAGGTTGGGTAAAAATAATTAGCTCTCTCTCCATATATTGTTACTTCAAGTTAGATACATATTTAGCAAGGGAAAATAAGATGAGTCAGAAAACAAAATAATGTGCTATTATTATATTGCTAGGATATGTGACATATGACATGAGGACATACAAATAACGAAATTCCTGTATTTTGTTTTGGGTCTCCTGAACATCTGCGTTTATTGACTCAATTCGGTTTTTCTTGTTCACACAGAAATAATCTTCAAAAAAAGTTGTCAACCCAAATTTCGCGCACGTTTTAGAACAAGTGTTCCTAACATCACTCTCATGGCAATTGACTCTGAATTGACCTGGTTTTTCTCTAATGTATTTTTTTTAAACTTCTTTTATTTTTTTCTAACATGTCGAGATATTTTAATATCCTGAACTTTATTAAATCTGAAGATTTTTTTGTTAAACATCGTCATTTCTTACATGAGAGATTGTGAGATGGATAGATATCGGAGTGAATAAAGCTGATGGAATTATTCAAACATTCCGTAATTTGTGCAGAAGAATTTCTATTGCAGTTTTAGCGATGGAATCAAATCAATTATCGGATTGTCCCTGCATTTCGACGTGGAAAAGTGGCTAGTCTTTTTGCAAATATCTAACGATTGAATCGGTAATGAGTTGGGCGCGCAACCCGTCTCGTAACTCGGCCCTACCGCCGAGTCGTTGACCTAGGTCCTAGGCGGCAGTGTGACGATTCGGTACGCGATTGCCTCTCGTTTCCAAGTTGGAACTGGTTCACCTTCATCACTTTGGTTGCCGGCGTGGAAAACGACGCTAATTTCGACATTAACTACTCAGACACGACCGGTGACACACCGGCTCTCCGCTGGACATATAATACCTAGAAGTGTCATATCACGATTTCACTGAAGAGATTTAAAAAAAATATATAGTGAATGCCGCACAAGAGTTCCAACTGCTCCCAACCGTCTAGAGCCAGTGGGACTTTGGTATCCCCAATCGGGGTATGTTGTGAGGCTGAAGGTAGTGGGGAGGGGAAGGAGATGGGAAAGAGGAAGGTTTGGAAGTACCTGGCTATTCAGATCTGGTCACCAAACACGGTTATTGCCATTTCAAGCAACGCTTTGATTCTGAATGGTGGTCTTTCACCAGGGCGATACTTATAGTATCTACCACTCTAGATAAATCGACATCCGTGGTCAAGCAATTAAAATCCCCGACTACAAATCCAGAGGTTCAAATCCCGGCGTGCGTAAACTAATATTATTTTATCAATATGTGTTATTTGTCATTTAATTCCTATTAAATATTAGATAGTATATACGCGGCACGTTGCAGAATGGTAGATACTCTCAGTACCGCCCTTGTGAAAAACCACCATTCAGAATAGAAACGTTGCTTAAATTGGCTTTAGCAGTGTTTGGTGGCCAGATTTAAATAGCCAGGTACTTTCCATCTTTCTCCTTCCACATCTCTTTCTCTTTTTCACTACCTACAGCCTCACAAAATACTCCAATCGGAAATGTCATTGTGCCATTGGCTCTGAACAGTTGGCAATCTTGTGCTGTATTCACATAAATATAAAGAATTCGATATAAGTGCGTTGTGGACGTCTCCGTGTGGCCAAAGAAAGCTTAATTTTTCCTCCGATCAAATAACTCGAAAATTTAAAAACGTTAAATTTCCTTCTTGAACAAATAATCAATTTTACTAACCTGTCTGGGGCCTAGGAGCTGAAAGATCTTATGTAAAGTGGTGTTTTCTTTCAGATCTTTATAGATCACAAATTTCAAAGAAGAATTTCAATATTTAAAAAATGGGCAATTTCACTCGAAGTAAGGACTAATTGAACTTACTTAAGGCACACGGAGACGCCCACTAGACACTTCTACCGGTTTATATCTTGGGCGACTGCAGCCAACGTTACCAGCCGCAAGTTACCAACTGATTATAATTTGGACAGGAAAATTATTAACTGTGATGAAAACATCAAAGCGAAATGCGGTCAAATGAACGAAAAAAACACTGTGCCACTTGACAAATAGTGTCCAAACTCCTACCAGAAACCATTACGCTTTTCCTATCAAGTGCTAAACACATCGGCGAAGGATTGTCTGTTGATTGATTGTATCGATCAGAGTTTAATTTAATTTATTTTTGGGAAAATTAACAGCAAATCTACAATAATTAATACTTACATAATAATAAAAATAACAAATCAAGCTAATTACAAATTTTCCTCTGCTGATGATAAATATTATAAGTAAAGCATGACAATATACAGTTTTAATTTAGTAACAGTAAGTTGGTGGGGGGGGAGGAAGGTAGAAGGGAACATGGGAATGGGATAAAGGAAGAAGGACGGGACTAGATGGGAGGTTTGTTTCAGTGATCTAGTTTGGGTGCAGTCGGATCATTGATTTTTGTTTAATATCCTGTATAGTTGAGTTAATAATGTCAATGTAGTAATAATGTAGTAATGATTTTTGTTTAATATCCTGTATAGTTGAGTTAATAATGTCAATGTAGTAATACAACAACAACTGTACAATAGATAAGTCGTGTTTATTTTGTCCTGATAATAATACTTAATTTAAAGAGTTTAACTAAAAGTTATAATCTAATATTGCTTCTTCGAAGTGTTAAAGTGTATTAGTTTGCATTTATCATTGTTTATTTCTCGAGAATCATTGTGTTCTAATTGAAAACTATATTAAAAAATCTAGTCGTTATTCAAGTGAATTGGTGACATTGTTGTTCGTGAATATTGTAGGTACCTGCAATCACCGCAGAAGCGAAGTGTCCTTACCAGTGCAGTGTAATCCCAGGGCTGTTCCATCTGCCACTTTTGAAAAAAAAAAAAAAAAAAAAAACCTTAATTATTCCCAAAATGGATGCTCAGGCTTATATTTCTATAGCAAACGATGCAGTCAATTTATTGACAAACATGATCATGGATCCTAACAATAAATTCACTAAAGAACATATTGCTAAAATAATTCCTAAAACCAACAACATACTTGGAACAATTGCCCAAATGGCTGTCAAAATGGCTACTCTTGAAGTTGAATTATCTGTTCATAAAAAATATAACCTGTAACCCGCCTACTTTTTTCAAATACCAAAAATGTCTGCGAAATTCTTGCAGAAATCAAAGAACAAAGCTACAGAGATAAAATCTAATTATTCACAACATTCCTGAGAGTTCATCGGTATCCCAAATAGAATCTTTGAATATCGACATAGCGTCCGTCAAGAAAGTGATCGCTGATATTGATGGGTCAACAATAAACCTTGATCTAAAAATATACAGATTAGGCAAAAGAGCGATGACAAACCGAGAGGAATAAAAGTAGGACTGCAAAATGGCCGAAAATTTTACTAAGCAAGAAACATGTTCTGAAAAATAATATCCGAATGTATCAGGATCAATCATTTCTACAGCGGAAACAATTAATGGATCTCAGAAACGAACTTGAAAATAGGGAAGACTTCTGGAGAGACCGGCATCACTATTAAATATATTAATAACCATCCTTCTATCGTCAAAACACACGCAAAAAACTGAAAATTAAAATTTACTACCAAAATGTACGAGGACTAAGGACAAAGTTACAAGACCTCAAATCAACCCTCTACATTGGACGAAATTTAGCCATTTACTGAGACATGGCTGAATTGCAACATTGATAATACTGAGTTGGGTTTCTTCAGACATACAGTGTACAGAAATGACAGAAGCAAAAACACCACTAATAAAGCTAGAGGAGGCGGTGTGTTGGTATCCATTCACAATAAATTTAATTCAAAAAACTCAAATGTCTCTACACAAACCTAGAACAACTATTCATCATGGTGTCTACAAAAATGGAAAAAATTATAATCGGCTGCGTTTACATTCCCCGTCTTCTGACGCCCAGCTTTATAAAGACTACCACGAAGTTGAATTACTACGAAGAAAATTTCCTGAGCTACTTTGATTTTAATAGGAGACTATAACCTACCTAATGTCGCATGGAACATCGAAAACAAAAGACTTCTTGCCCGGACATTACAAATCACGGGTCCCACGATATTATTGAAATGTCAAATTTTTTAAACCTCAACCAGCTCAACTATGTATATAATGCGAACGCTCGTCTTCTCGATCTTGTATTTTCCAATTCCTCTTTTGTAGCAAATGTGTCCGCTTCTGCTGAAACTGTTCTCCCGATAGACAAAGTACCACCCTCCACTGGTTATTAAATGCCACAGTTCAATAACAACAACAATTCCAGCTGTATCCTCAAAGTTGAATTTCTTCAAAGCAGATTTTAATAAAATAAATTGTCATTTATCTTCTGCTGACTGGAGCTTTTGGATTCAGAAAGAACATTGATGAAATGGTGGATAAATTTTACATTAATCTAAAGGGTGCTATTGATTTGTACCTGTTTCTAAAATTGCTGTGCAAATACCCAAAATGGTTTAGTATTGATCTTATCAATATTATTAGAGATAAAAATTGCTCATAAAGTGTATAAATCAACACGAGATCTAAAGATTACTCTAAATTTAAAGAATTAAGATTGTTAACAAAAAAAATATCAAAATTATGTTACAATAAGTGTATCGAAAATTGCGAAATGTTGCCAATCCCTCAGAATATATTTAAATTTTCTAACATGCTTAATACAGTAGTCCTAATATGTATTTAAATAATAAAATGGCTGATAATCCCCAAGAAATCGTTGATCTATTTGCTGAATTCTTCAGCAAAGTTTATGATACCGCTAACATCTCTCCATTACTCGATTCTCAAAAACTAATAACGACAACGAGATCGATTTCAATCAGTGCATATTAGATGATTGTGATATTAAAGCGAAATTGAAATCGCCCGATATCAACAAGTCGGCTGGCCCCGATAACATTCCTCCTATCTTCCTATCGAAGTGCCTGTCAGTCTTGTCTTGGCCTCTGACTAAGCTTTTTTAACTTTCTTTTAAAAACTGGTACCTTTCCCGAAAAATGGAAGGAAAGTTTTCGATATTTTTAAGAAAGGAAATAAATCTGATATTTCCAATTATAGACCAATATGTATCCAATCATCAATTCCAAAATTATTTGAATCTGCTCTGCTCTCTTTAATCTCGCCTGAGATTAATAAAGTAATTTCTCATCAACAACACGGCTTTAAGGCAAAAAGGTCCACTCTTACTAACTTAATGATTTATCAGGAACATCTATTTAATACCATGCATAAGCGTCTTCAAACTGATGTAGTGTATACTGACTTTAGTAAGGCTTTCGACAAAGTGTCACATAATATTCTCATTCATAAACTAAGAACCTCGGTATAACCGGAAATATTTTGAGATGGTTTGAAAGCTACTTACATAAAAGAAAAATATCAGTCAAACTCAATCTACACTTATCATATCAGTTTGAAATCTTCAGTGGCGTTCCACAGGGGTCACATTTGGGACCAGTGTTATTTTTTCTTTATTTATTAACGACATCACTACCGTTTTCGATGGAGTTATGATTCTTTTATTTGCCGATGATCTAAAAATTTTACAAAACAATTACCAATCTTAATGATTGTTACGTATTGCAATTGAATCTTGTGAGGTTACAAGAGTGGTGTGCTCGTAACGAACTGTTCCTTAATATTGAAAAAATGTCAAACGATAACTTTCGCCCCGAATTAAAAATCTCATTATGTATCAATATAGCATTAACAATATTAACTTAAAAAGAGTTGACCAAATAAAGGATCTGGGTATAATTTTTGACAGTAAATTAACTTTTGTTCCTCATATAAATGAAATTACTAATAAGGCCATGAAATGCTTGGGTTTTATTTTGAGGACGGTAAAAGACTTTAAATTATTGAATTCATTTAAATTACTTTATACTGCGTTGGTTAGATCTAATCTAGAGTACAATTCTACAATCTGGGCTCCATTTTATAATATTCACCAACTTAAAATAGAAAGAGTGCAGCATAAGTTTCTCAGATTTATTAATTATAAGTTATGTATCCCAATTGTTGACCTTGATTACGTATATATTTAATGAACTTGCTTAACCTCACTGATTTATCATCAAGACGCACAGTGAGCGATTTAATATGTCTCTTTAAAATAGCGAATGGCAGATTGGACGCCCCGGATCTAACGAGCCTTATTACCTTTGCGAGTACCTACCCGTGATACACGGCAGGCGGCTCTATATTATGTTTCTCCGTCTACAAACAATTATTTTGATAATTCTCCCATTCAAAGACTGCATAGACTTGGTAATAAATATGGTTCAATAGATGTTTACCGTTACAACACTGTTTCCAAATTAAAATCTAGCTTACTTGAATGTTTTCAATAGAACACAAAGGTTATTGTTATTATATGTATAAACCTACGCTATATTTATATACTTGCAGTTAAATACTAACTTTTCTCTTAATGTTATATTCTACCCATCTATTGTACTCCTTTATTTAAAAATGTATTTATGTAAAAAGCCTTAAAGGCGTTAATAAAATAAAATAAAATAAATAAAAAATAAAAAATAATTCATATTGAATTTAGAGTTACAACGAGGGAGATGTAAAGTACGTGGCTGTCTGCTGTTGCGATTTGGATCTTGGAATAATAGGAGTTGCAGGAGATCAGGGCTATCAACTAAATTGTTTACAATTTCAAATAACATGATATCGTGCCATGTCTTTTTCGGGCGTCCTCGACTTCTTCTTCTATTCACTTTCGCATCATATATTGTTTTCACACTCCTTTCTCTACATGCCCAAACCATTTAAGCGTCCCTTTCTTGATCCTATTCATTACGCTCACATCAGCCTTACATTATTTCCGGATATCCACTATAAAAATAAAAATATGAGTATTCCATTTATGTTCAATAGGAACATTTTGTACTCATTTCACGATAATACCAAATATTAAACACAAATGATTCCATCAAAATTGAATCATTATTCATACAAAAATTAATTTCTCCACACCTTATCACAAATACAACAATTTCACATATTAGATGTAATATTTTAAATATGGTATGTCTCCTCACTCTTTAGAGCCTCTATGTTTCTATTTACTTTAGGGTATCGTATTTTATTCTTTCTACTCTACAATACTTCAATTTCAAGCATGTGATGTTCTAGGTTAACTGTTAGAAATAGGATATCGTGTAAGCTGAACTTTCACACGGGAGATTATGTTTGTGTGCAATAAAGAAAATTAGTATAGTTTATGAAATGTGAAGCTATTTTTTCATATTCAAAACCATATCCATCATTCCAACAATTTCTATCTAATATTTTTTTCTGAAAAACACTCTTCATTGATGCTGTAATGTATACTGTATCTGATTCGCTACATTTCTTCGGCAAGTTAATGTTTGTAAGTTGAAACAATGTGCGAGTCCTGATTGCTAATATGAGATCGAAAAGAGCGGAAGTTTAGGCATCTCAAAAATCTATTTTGGACGCTTTCGATTCTGTTTTTGTGTACTGCAAAACCTGGCTACCACACCTGAGACGCATATTATATAGTTTATATTATATTTATATCGATGACTAGATAGCATTTAACGTGCGTATTATCACTTAGATCATTTAATTTTATCATGGCAAGTAAGTTTAAGAAAGGAGACACTCTTGAACAAATAATAGATACATTTACGATTTATTTCTGGATTTAATAATAAATAATACCAATTCTTTCTTTGAACGCTCGAATAAAGCGTCTTAAACATTATGTCTTTGTTTCCAAATCTTGATTTCACGAGACTCGAGCATTTTACAAACTTTTTTAACAGTAACTCCACACAGGCTATGTCATCTTTGGGGATGCTGTGAAGGGTATTTTTGTAGAAAGGAAGGAGTAAACTCTGGTCTGGATCCATTGTCATGTATCGAATGTCAAAAGTGTACAAATGTCGGGCGCGTATTTGGCGAGTTTCCCGACTATGCACCGGTGCCGAAGGGATCAATGGCGCAATTTGCTCGGAGCATCTTCTATAGAAATACTAGTTAAACAAGGACAGCATTCCTACCTAAGTCTGTGCTCCAATCATTGCAATCCGTCTGTTAAGATTGTTTATCTTGTTCTATCTTTCTGTTGTTTTGCCAAACAACAAGAAAGATAGAACAAGAGAAAGATAGAAAACAAGAAAGACCCTAAATACAAAACAGCTTTTGCACAAAGACACCCTATGTACATCGCGCCTCACACTTACAACAAACTCCCACCACAGACTGTAGCCATCACCAATATGTATTCCTTTAATCAAAACACTACTAAATGGCTAATGAGTAAGGACCGCAAGGAAATTGAAGACCTCCTAAAATAGCACTCGAAATTCTTCACCATGACAAACTAGAACATTGTGTAACAAATATCATCATTTTTTTTTAATTATTCTACTTGTACTCACTGTCACTTACCTCAGAACAGGTTCTTATGACCTAGTGAGGAAGGTAATGAAAAAATAAAATGTAAGAAACAAAAAGTTAATGAATAAAATTTAAAAAAATAAAATAAAAAATCGAAGTAAGAAAAACTTTTTTTTATAACTTGTACCCTCATTTAGAATCATCTCCCGAGGTTACTGCACTTTACACTTAGAGCAATAATATACAAGAGAGAGCGCTGCTGTAGTCAGTTTTTATGAGGTTTGCTGGACTCGGCTAGACCAGGGCGTGGCTAAACTAGGGCTAGGGTATTTATACATCAATTCATAGCACATGTCGCTTAATGTTTTAGTTTATTCGTAAAACCACTTTTTCACAGTATTGTTAAAAACAAAAATATAGCATAAAACCTAATAAACTGTTGAGTTATATCCATTTATTTCGCGTATCAAAACGTGTGGGCGGAGTCAACGGAGACGCGGGACACGAAGAACATTCTAAAAATACTTTAAAGCGGTGTGATAATTGGGAAAATTCGTTGTCTCTTTATTTCTCATGGTGTACGACGTAAAAACCAGAAAAAGTGATTTATCTCAAATTTGTATAGGTTGGGTAAGAAGAATTAGCTCTCTTGTCTTATACTTCATGACTTTACCCACAGACGACTTATGTATATAGTTCAATTTTCCTAAAAAATACTGCAGTTTCAACAGTTCCAGATTTCATAATTTTTATTTAATCCCAATAACCGCGTAATATGTGCTTAAACTGTGATTTCACGTGCTAGATTTCAACAAGGTTTAGTTTTTCATCAAATTGAATTCGTCGGTGAACCTTTTCAACCGAGACACATTCCTTACAATCTCATTGCATGACATCACGAATTTCAGCCGTTTTTCCCTCGATGGGAAATTATGACACGGTATAGTTTATCGTTATTTGTCATAGAATGATATTGTCTACTTATATATTATTAGATGTTTCATGAGGTTATGGGCTCAAACAACGTTAATTTTATGAACTCTATTTTTAGTTCTATATTAATTTATTGTATTACCTACGTAACAAATGCTAACATATTTATTAAAATGATAATATAGTACAAAAAACTGCATTTTTTGATATATTATTTCTAAGAAGTTTAAAAAAATCTCATTCCAGAAAAGACAAATAGGAAAAATACTTTTAGAAAAACATACATTTTTTTTTAATGGAGTACAAAAGATATCCAACACGAGTTCATATTTTCTTATCCTTAAACTTAAAAAGAACATCCACACAGAATCTAATATCTTTCTTGTTGTATTATTTTTTGAGTCTCTTTTCAATTTATTTTCTCGATTTTTTTCTCGATAATTGGAACAATCGAGAAAATAAATTGAAAAGAGACTCAAAAAATAATACAATAAGAAAGATATTAGATTCTGTGTGGATGTTCTTTTTAAGTTTAAGGATAAGAAAATATGAACTCGTGTTTTGAAGTTATCAATTTTACAGTAGGGAGAAAACACACAAAGTTGACAAGTCGCTTCACAACCGAACTGTTAAAAGAACGAATCGTAAAATGAACCTTTTCACGTTCTTGTATCCTTTGTCGGTTTTAAAGTATCAATTTTATAATTTCCGTTCGGCAAAATGTTGTGTTTCGAACCTAGCAAATTAAGCATGCTATGCGATACGTTTCGTTCTTGCGTAACACCTGTTCCAGTCACACGAGCTATCTCTTTATAGGATACTCGCCACATTAAATGCAGTTTTAATGACACTGCACACAACGTGATACCGCGGAAACATTCGGCCGTGCCTTGCTTCACGCTCAGCATGTTAACGTTCCAGGATCGCAGGAAATGAGAGAGGCTGCGTGTGGGTGTGGATATTAAAGTAACTTATATTAGTGATAGAATAACCAGGGACCAAAGAGCATGGGAGTAGTGCATCGCGTGGGGAAAATCGATACGGAGAAAACATTTAATATGGTGCTGTTTTATTATGGTAATTAGGAGGTACAGGTAGGAAGTCAGA
Organism: Drusus annulatus; assembly: GCA_022651775.1. NCBI lineage: Eukaryota > Metazoa > Arthropoda > Insecta > Trichoptera > Limnephilidae > Drusus > Drusus annulatus. The sequence continues at coordinate 196,434 of JAGWCC010000210.1, read as the reverse complement.
CTTATAATACTTTGTCGATTGAATCGCATCCTTGTTTCTACCGTGTCAATGTTTTCCGTGTGTTATAAACAATCATTGTCTAACGAACCTGTCGATTTATTATTTGCAATGCGAATTACGATATCACGCTGTGCGACTGAACACAGTTTCGACCGCTGTGTAGAAATGCATACGTAATTGATTAAATCTTGTAAGCAAAAGGTCGCTTTAGAAGAAGTTCAAGCAAATCTAAGCTTGTGGTATGTGTGATAGCTAACATCCGATAGAATAAGGCACCATAATAATAATACTTTTCATTTAGTGTAAGAGTTAGCTTTCATCGTGAAATAACGCCTTTTAAAGTTGAATTTGAAAAAAATGATACGAAGTCACTCGTAGACAATGAATAGAGAATCATTTTCCTTCGAAATACGAGTATATATTTTTGACAGCAACTACAAAATTACTAAATTAAACAAGGCGACATATTTTTTATGTATCAATTCAACTCTTATGCGAAGCCGGTCAGTATATCTAGTAATAATACTAATAACACAAGTCCGGTTTCTTACGCAATGTACTAAGTAAAGGCAATTAAGGAGCCTCGTTTTATTTTATGATCTTCCATCAGAGTGTTACAGACGTGTTTTTATAATTTCCATAAGGTCGAATGAATTATAGATTCAATGTTTTATGATAAACTAGAAGTTGCCACCCGGCTTCGTCCGAGTTTCAACACCTTTTTTTCTTGAACAATTAAACAATATAGAACAATGGATTCACATTTTTTTAGCTTTTTAGCAATTATCACGTTTATGGTGGACAATAATAATACATTACCATGCTCTTTTAATTACAAATTGATGTGATTTTTCACCAACACGGCGTCGTAAAAATTATCTGAATATTTTATAGTATTAATACGATAAGCGTGTGTCGTAGATGGTTCGATCAATCACCGTGTGGGGCACTGGCGTCTGCAATTTTTATGAGTTGGAAGAAACGTCCGCAGATCAGTAGAGTGGGTGAGATTCATTTTGCAAAAGTGCATACCCAGTGTTTCTGTCTCTTCGCACCAACGCGTAGTGTCAAAGTTTTCATATAATTTACACCAAACGCAAGTTACTGCGTTGTTATTATCATTGCATGAAACCAGACTAGGTGTTTTTATGTTTGGCTTCGCCTAAAGATTTTAATTGAACAAAAAAATGTTCCGTTACTTATTTTTAAAGAGTTATACGAATGATTCAAAGATAGATAGCTCATGAGAGAAATAACATAAAAAATATATGCGTTAATCTAGAAATTTTATAGATAAAATCTGTGTAAATTTCATGACGCCAGAGCTCAACTTTTGCGAGTTTTTTTTATTATTAGATGTTTTTTCAATATGATAGAAGATATTGTTTTTTTTATTATTTACATGTTAACATACAAAATACATTTGGTATAATTATCCCAAGGAGTTAAAAAAAACTCATTCTGGGAAGGGCAACATTATAAAACAAAAAGGAATAATATTTTTACAAAGACTTACAAATTCCAAATAGGAAGCACAAAATAAGAGGTAACAAGCGAAAAAACACACCAAAAAGAGACTCATAGGAGTAGAGAACAGCTAGATAAACATCACAAGTACAACAAGAAAGACATTCAGAGGTCTCACAGATAGGACACATCACTGATTTATAAAATCGTCGAGAAAATATCCTTCAAGTGCTTTTGCCAATATTTTTTTGTTCGCAACTGGGAGTTTTAATTCTTTGGGTAATGCGTTGTAATGTGCTTATGCTAATATTTTTTTTTAAATTTAATAAAACTTATACGTTATCGATGTTTCAGCGGACATCACACAAACAAATTTTCCGCTTCATAGTTAAGGCGCCCCGCCAATCTGAACATTCTAATGCTAATGCAAGTCGCCGCGAACGGGAGATAGGAGGTCCCATTAGGCCTTCCCAATTAACCGGAGGTAGACCAAAACGTGACAAGAATGCTCTATTAGAGTTAAGTTGAATTGCGCTAGGGGCTATCTCTTCCACAGACCTCTATTCATATCACTATCAGGCTTTCCCGAATACGGTAAAATGTCTCACTTTGCCCCGTAACGGGTAACTTTGCACCGTTTGGAAAAGGTCTATTATTTTTATTTTTTCACATTTCGTAACGTTGTACTTGGAGTGACTTATTTATTTATTTTTTTTTCATAGTGAATATCGCACAAGAGTCCCAACTGCTCCCAACCGTCTAGAGCCAGTGGGACTATGGCTTCCCCGATTGGGGTATGTTGTGAGGTTGAAGGTAGTGAGGAGGGTTAGGAAATGTGGAAGAGGAAGGTTGGGAAGTACCTAGCTATTCAGATCTCGTCACCAAACATGACTAAAGCCATTTAAAGCAACGTTTCGATTCTGAATAGTGGTCTTTCACCAGGGCAATACTTAGAGTATCTACCACTCTGGAACGTGCCCCAAATATATTATATTAAATAATATTAATTAAATGTGTTATTGTGAACCTTATTTCGTTTTACATACCAAAGAAAACTACTCGATCCAAAATTTTATTTAGCTGTAACAATAACATCAGGACTTTAGATACCCGCTTGTACCTAGATTGCATGTAGTTGGTAATACATACGCAGAGGTGGCTGATGTATTTAACTGCACGGAATGTAGATACAAGAGGGCTATAACATCATATTTCTTTAATCAATAATCTTTTAAAGTATTCAAACACTATTTTCTACTACTCTACAACCATTCCTTATTTTGTTTGTGCATATAATTCTCATTTTTTTACTTTCAATTGCAAACCTTTTAATGTAAAAGCCCTCTCGGGCGTATATAATAATAATAAAAATAAAAAAACAAAGATACATATTAGTTGAAATAAATTTATTTGCGCACCCCGAGTTTGAACCCGCGACCTCTAGATTCGAAGTCGAGAGTCTTACCACTCATGTAAGATAATATATAGTATATTTGCGGCACGTTCCAGAGTGGTAGATACTATAATTATCGCCCTGGTGAAAGACAACCATTCAGAATTGAAACGTTGCTTTAAATTGCTTTAGCCGTGTTTGGTGACTAGATCTGAATAGCCAAGTACTTCCCAAATTACCTCTTCCCTATCTCTTTCCCCTCCCTACTACCTTTAATCTCAGAACATGCCCCAATTGGGGATGCCATAGTCTCACTGGTTCTAGACGGTTGGGAGCAGTTAAGGTTAAGTTAAGTTAAGAAAAAAAAGTATTAAAACAATTTCTTGTACAAATTAATGTAATTTTTACAGTAGTTAGTTTTTTAAACTTTTTTGTGGGGCAATGTTACCCCTTGAGGGGCAAAGTAGGGCAGTTTTACAGTACCCCTTGGCCTTCTCTTTTAAACTTTAACCTATACAAGTTGTGAGTGGGCACCGGACTGACAGTCAAACATGAAATATAATGTAGGTATATTTCGGTTGGTTGTTCGAGTTACCTTGTCTTGTTCGGATATGAACTTGTTGAAGGTGAAACCTGATTGTGCCGTGTTCATTGTTTCGGATAGACCAATAGATAGTGTATAGATAATCTTATTTTCATATTTATATCAGGGATATAAACTATTAAATCATTTTCGTTTTATTTAATATAATTACATTATCTCTTCAAATACGTTTTTTAGGCTGCAGTTTTTTTACATTAATTTGACATGAAAAAAGTATAAAATCGACATCGAATCCAACCAATTACCTTTTTTTTCAGCACAAACAATTATTCTTAACTTATTTTAATTTAATGTTTTTTTACCACCCAAATAATTCATTTCACCCATTTTTTATAAATAATTTCCTTTGTGAGTACGTAACGACGAGTGTGAGATTTTAAAATTTGGAACTGATGTTAAAATTATTAAATTTAAAAAATAATCTTTTCAAATCCCCACCTACCTAATAAATGACCTACCTATGTTGTATTTTAGCATTAACATTATTCTATATTTGAAATAGGTGAATTAAAGCGACTAATATTTTTCTTGGCAAAACAGCAGGTACGTGGTTACATCCCGCGATTTTTCACGGGTAAAAAGTAGTATTTTTTTTTTTTATATGTATAAATGTTTGATATTCAAACATTGTGACAGAATCAAGGTATATATCATATTATCGCTGAAAAGGCAAAAAGACTTAAGCGATACTTTGGTCAAAAATGAGTTAAACATGCAGTTTTTAACAGTTTTTTTTCAGCATCGAATGCTCTGACTCTCGTTGGATTCTGGAGACTTTTGTGGCCCTTCAGCCATCTACATAGCCTGTTCAAAAGAAAAGGTGAATTTTGAATTTTCGCGGGCTGTGTACATTCGATTATCGATTTTTTTTGTTATGTTGGTACACGTATGTTTATCATATGTTAGCATTATCAGCCATTTTGGATTAGTGGTTTGTTTTTGACAACTGGAAAGATTAGTCACGTTTTTGTGTGTTCTTCGATTTTTTACTTTTGAAAAAAATGAATCAAAGAATATTTATTAAATTTTGCGTTAAAAATGGAATAAAGGGCTCCAACGCACTTAAAATGTTGACTGTGGCATTCAACGAGTCTACTTTGTCTCAAAAAGTGTTTTTAAGTGGTGCAAGCGCTTTACAAAAGGCAGAGAAGATGTTAATGACGATGAGCGTCCTGGAGTTGTGGAAAAACAAATCATAGATTTTATTATTTGATCCATTTTTTCAAAAGTAAAAAATCGAAGAACACACAAACACGTTAACTAACCTTTCCAGTTGTCAAAAACAAACCACTAATCCAAAATGGCTGATAATGCTAACTCATGATAAACATATGTGTACCAACATAATATTTAAAAAATCGACAATCGAATGTACACAGCCCGCGAAAATTCAAAATTCACCTTTTCTTTTGAACAGGCCTCGTAAAACATATTTTCCATGTGGGAGAAGGCTCGACTCAAGCGACACAAGTTTTGAACTTTTTAGCTTTGTTTCGCTACAGGTAACTCAGTGAGAGCATTGAGTTAACTTTTTTTGTTAAAATCCAGCCAAGTACTGAAGACTTATGAATTTAGTGTAAAAAAATAATATCGTACATACTAAGAACAAATCAAGAATTAAAGTCTGGCTGAAAGAAGTCAATGAGATAACATTAAAACCAGTACTAAAAACGACATAGAAGACGCACCAAATTAGATGACATGAAATTACATAACTCTAGTCCGCCTCAGCACAGGACCCCCTAGTGAGGAGGACTAAGAAGAAAAAAAAAAAAAAAAAAGAAAAAAAAAAAAAAAACGATAATAACAAAGAGTGTTACAATTATAATAATTAATGTACCTAATTTATCTTTACTGCTATCTCTGTTAACATTTTTACACATAAATCATATTTTGTATTTGCATTTTTTTCTCATTTATATAGATGCTAAATAAATTTAAAAAAATACTTTTCGTTATTCTGTTAGTCTAGGGTTTCAATTAAGCGAAACATGATATAACAATGGACCTCTGACCTGAGTGCTTACGGGAATTTTACAGACCGTCTACGTATCAATACTAATAATAATACCGCGTAGACCATCCGAAATATTCTTATTTTTTTGTTGTTTGAAGAGAAGTTGTTGTGGCAGAACAGCTATTGGGGTCGTGCGTGATAGACAACTGAAAAGAAATTTACCGACAGGTGTTTCGCCGCCTTGGCGAACAAGTCGCAGAAGCGGGAGGTGATTCACCCGCGCTAAATTGAAAAACCAACAATGGAAAGGCAAATACAATATGGCGCTGAACGCGAAAGGCATCGGATTTAACTGTGCGAGCGCCGTCACACAACAGCTGCATAACATTGAAGATTGTGTTATTTGCTTTACTCTTGTATTATCTGGTTAGATAAATTGTATTTACAGCAGTTAATAACGCTAACCTGCGACCCACTCCTACGTCTGCTATCTGCTCAATTTATTCATGACCGATACGACGATTGAGTAAGTTGAAATTAATTCGAAGGGAATTCATTGAAGCATTTTTCACTTACTGATTTTAATAATACCATTTTTTTTTACTTTATCCCACATTTTTTTATTATTTAAGACCTGACCGGTTTCACCTTACAACGGGACCAGGCTGAAGATGTACAATGGCTCTAACTAGAGCCAGTGAGACTATGGCATCCCCAAATGGGGTATGTTGTAAGGCTCAAGTAGTGAGGAGAGGAAGGAGATGGGGAAAAGGAAAGTTGGGAAGTACCTGGCTATTTAGATCTGGTCACCAAACACGGTTAAAGCCATTTCAAATAACGTTTCGATTCTGAATAGTGGTCTTTCACCAAGGAAATACTTAGAATATCTACCGCTCCGGAACGTACCGCAAATATACTATGTATATTTATTTTTAAATTAAAATGTGTCAACATATATTAATTAAATAAAAGTTTTTTTCGCACGATCTTTGAATTCGTAGTCGGGCGTCTTACCACTTGACCATGTTAGCCATCAAAGAATATGAATGATTTTTTTTTACAATAACTCCACACAGGAGGCCTTGAGGAAAACAATTTCCCTCAGGGCCTATGTCATCTTTGGGGATGCTGTGTGGAGGGTTTTTTTGAGGAAAGGAAGGAGTGAACTTGGGTCTTGAAGAGGCCCATGTTGAAGGAGGGAGGAAACACAGAGGCCGGCAAATCGTTCCATAGCCGAGCTGTTGAACATAAGAACGAGTCGTAAAAGCGACCTGTTCTCATGTATTGAATGTCAACCGTGTACAAATGTTGGGCGCGCGTTTGGCGAGTTTCCCGACTATGCACCGGTGCCGAAGGGATCAATGACGCAAGTTCCTCGGAGCATCTTCCATTGAAATACCTGTAGAACAAGGACAGCATTCCCACCTGACGTCTGTGCTCCAAAGTTTGCAATCCGTTTGTTAAGATAGGAGAATCTATCAAACGGGCCGCCCGTTTCTGCACAGAGTCAAGGGTTTTTTTCAGGTATTTAGGGGCTCCAGACCAGAGGTGGCTGCCAAATTCAACAGTGGGGCGTACTTGCGATTTGTACAAGGTCAGCAGTTGTGTACTATTGAAGTATCTGCGGGCCCTGTACAACACGCCCAACTTCTGAGAGGCTAATTTTACTCTGGCTTCGATGGAGCCCCGGTAATGAATGATGTAAAGAGTGTATGCTAAGACAGATTTGTATAGCGGTGTATCCTCTCTGTCTACCCCTTTGAGGAAACAGCGTGATGGTTAGTTAGTTTTTTTTAAAACCCTAAACTCTGCAGGAACGGGCGGTCCATTTGATAGATTCCTCTATCTTAACAAACGAATTGCAATCTTTGGAGAACGTAGGAGTAGTTGGATGGTGTCCTTGTTCTACCGGTATTTAAATATTTGAAAAAACATTAGCATCAATACTTTAAAGTTATTTCTAATTTCAATAATAATATTTTTATTTTTTAAATGCATTCGAAGGTAACCCTGTTCCTAGTGTAAGGTTGCCACTGGGTAACAGGATTATATCTGCCTTTGAAACTATTTTAGAGGAGAGAAATATATATATTTTTTAATTTCAGTTTTTATAGGCTTCATAATATATTATGTAGTGGAAAGTATTTCATAAAAATCTACGTTTCCCTAGTTGCCATGCCAATGAAATCCTAAATATTTTTCCTACAATTTTGATGTTTTTTGTTGTTACGATAAGTGACATTACAGAAGGTACCTATTTTAGCCATATCCACTTCTTCAAATAATGTCTTCGGAAGCCACCGTCCACACACGCACAAATGTTTGTAACAGTTGCGGTACCTACATTATACATTTGCAATTTATCATACGGATTTTTTTTGGAAGATTCTTAAAAAAATACTAAACTATGATCATGACAACTTACGTATGTCCTGTAGCCATTACAGCATAATTCAAAAGATAAGATTCGATTGACCTACTAATAATATCAATTTTATAAGCTCAATCATATGGATAATATCTTAAAAATACATTCTGCCTTGTCACCCTTGAAACGTACAATAAAAGCAATATATTACGAATGTAATCGAACCAGGTTATAATTATATAGGTACCTGCTAACCACTCGCTCACTCCTGGGAATTGTATAGCATACTATTACACACATATGTACGCACACGATTACACATACACACACACGTGCCATTATACAGATTGTACAATATTATATACCGGTTACTCCAATCTCCAATAACAAACCTGGAACATCGACGAGTAGACGGTACCTACTTTGACTAGTTGTTGAATAGGTACTAGACGCCATTTTGTTTCCCGTCAGCTGTCACGGTTGTGTAACGTAGAAGTCCCTGTTATTTATTTACGTTCCTCTAACAACCGTGAACCCGCTAAACATCACCCACATTCAGGGAAAATGCCCCCGGGTATTCGGAATTTTTTTCACAACTTTCGTTTATACGTCAGAAGAAGATGTGACGGGCGTAAAAGTTTCATTTTTAAATAATATGTGTAATAAAATTAAAATATTTTTTTGTTTTTGTTTTCAAGAAAAATCTTCTGTACTTCAAAAATATCAAATAATGAAAGGGAATTATATTCTTAATTTAGACTCTAGTTATATTATTTTCTTTAATAAAATTTTGGATTTCTTGAAGTGACTTATTCAAAAACATCAAACGTAAGCCAATACCTATTTACGAGTAGGTATAAACAAGATTAATTAATTTATTTTTAAATGGTATTTATATTTTGAAAACGCCAAATATTTGGATTATTTTTATTTTTATCCAATCTCCTTACTGATTTTATTGTATCAAATTGAATCAGCTTGGAATTTTTTGTCTTCATAGTGCAGATGAAAAGAAAAATCCGTTCAGTAATAATAAAATAAAAATTAATTGCGGTACAGTCCTTTTCGCTCTTGATAATATTTGGATAATCTGTATAGCGCCGTTCAGCATAACTTGTGTTGAAAAGGGAGTAAGTCGGTTACCCTCTTACATCCGCCGCCTAGTCTAGCACCAAACCTATCGGGCAAGATAGATTATTTTAGAAAATATGACTGGTGTAGTGTTTTATGATGTGCGGCCATGTTTTATTCTAAAAGCTGATGAAAATTTTTATTACCAGTTCAAACCACCATCAGCAGAGTGAATAAAGTCAGACTCTTAATTATTAAGCTGTCAAATTAAAAAGAGCACTCCGTCTCAGTGGAAATGTAGCGTCGTCGGACTGGTTTCGTTAATAAATAGCCACAGTTTCTGTTGCTCTAATGCTCTAACCGCACTCTCCTCAGTTCCTCACACCTCACACATCCGCAGCGGGGGGGACCCCACCTCCTCCCACTGGACCCGCACACAGCCAGAGATACAGACACGAACCAACACTCGCGCACACAGACTCGTCTCCCCTCTCAGTCATGCCTGTTTGAATATCTTGTTTTGATAGTTCCCTATCTTCTCTTTCTCTTTGTTACATCTTCTCTGCCTTTTGTAACTACCGGTTCAAATCATACCGAGAGTCACGATTGGCAACACTTTATACAAAGGAAGTAACGATCACCTATCTGTCGCTATGTTCGCTTTGCGGTTCTTTTTACCTCGGTCATGTGAAATGCGATCAACAATGGAGATAGTATTCGAGTTAGAGCATTGCGCAACAACTCGGTCGCGACTCACTCACACCGACGAATGTTTAAATAACGCGCACTTTAGCCATCTTCCTGCCGATTGAGGTTCAATGTTAACTTTTAAAATGAGTTCCGTTACTTTGGAGCAGTGTTCGGCTGCTGCGAAGTATTCGCTCGCCGACGCCAAGGTGCGTCCGGAGAAAGTTGTGAGCGAGTCGGTCCGTTCGTTTACTTTATTTTAGGACTTCTTCTTTGGAAGTTTGGAAACTTAGGGAAATTTTCTTTGCAGTTAATGAATACAATCTCGCCGAATGGATATTGCCCTGTCTTATCTGGCGGAATGGCTTTCGTGGAAAGTTATTGGGGGAATATTAAATAAGACACTTTCGAACATTAAATATAAATTCAACAAATTTTGTCCATTAACAAAACTCATTATAATTGTCTTGAAAATAACTTAAGTTTGTCGGGTTTCATTTCAATCCGTGGGAAAGCTCAACCGAATTCAATAAATTATTAATTACAAAGCGTTAGAGCGACAGGAGCCAAACCCAACCGAGTTGTTTCCATAATTTTGGAAAATCCTCATTGTCTAGCCTATTTAGACACGGTGATTTGATAAGTGTGTATATTTTATATTACTGTATTACTGATTGTTAAATTTACATGATAGAAATATCAATATGTTTTCATTTCATTGTGACATTTGTAATGTAGTTATTCCCCGTTTGTTGGCACAAGACACCAAAACATATCCATGATTTCTATACTTGTTGGGAGCTCCTAAAAATCTAGTTTTTAATAAAGACAAATCAGAAGAAGAATCAAAGAGACAGCAATTGATCCTCTGTAGTCTATACACATTCATAAATTAATGACAGTATTATTAGCTGCTCCTGATGTTTTTCATCAAAAATGTACTTATTTATCTTCCCTCTAGCTAAAATGTAAGCACCGACAGAAACAATACAACATGTCAAACCTACCTCACAAGCATTTAATGTGTTTTAATACATTTATAATATTCAGCTAGACCTTTAAATATGTGGTCTAGACTTACCGTTATCTCGGCGTTTCAGTTACCGTGGCATGGCGTCGGTATCAAAATTGTCACTCAACGACCTTAATAATAATAATATTTGGACGATTTGTATAGCGCCGTTTTTGTGAAAATTCACCTCAAGGGCGCTGTCACATTGTTTACAATTTACAAGATATTTGATCGGTTTCAAAATCAATCGTACATCTCGTCTCTAGCCTTGATTAAAACAAATTACGTAATAAAACCAAGCTGTAGAATTCGACCATCCCTTCGAAGTGGGCTATGTTGGCAGTCGATAAAGCACATCACTGCCCTAGTTGATCAAATGACGGGAAGCCGGAACATCTAGAACTTTGTTAATACCATTATTTTTTTGCGAAATGAATGCCCTCGCTTTATGTTATACCTACGTGTCTCGACTTTGCGAAAAAAAATCAAGCATCTAATCAATTTATAATATTAGGTAGCTACTGATTGCTATATGGCATGTGGCGAATGGCGGTAGACGTGCGGAGTGAGAACCCAGTTTGGCCACACAAGTGCCACCGGCAATCATAACCGACAAGTTCTATTCTGATGTCGTTTGCGAACGTGATTCAGTAAGAATATTGCCAACCGAGGGAAATAGATACCTATATTTATCCACAACTTGGAAAAGCAAACGATGGAATAACAATCATCACCTATATCAGAGGTTCCCAAACTTTTTTGTCCCGTAGACCACTTGCCATTTTTTTTCTGTTTTGTGTAGACCCCCTGCTTTCCTAATATTGTTTTTTTTAGCGTTGGGAAAAACTTCAATGATTTTTGAACGCTTCAGGAACTGATAATTCTTTGAAATAAACCCTTCGCGATGAACATTTTAACTAAAGTCGAACTCGCCAAAAATAGTACTAGTCGGTAGAGATCTCAAATCGACAAGTGCTATCAAATCAACAAAAACTCCTCTCCGAAAAAAAAGGAACTAGTCGGTAGAGATTTGAAATCGAAAAGTACTAGCAAATCGACAAAAAAATATTTTAATTAAAATAATTAGGAAATTAATGTCTATTATTACGTAAGGTACTATCTGTGAGGCGGATTATTACATTTGCGAGAAGCCAACATTTTGGTGACGGCCTGCCTAAATGGAATCCACTCTCGTGGACCCCCATTTGCGTCTCATGCACCCTCAATTTTTTTTTCATTGACATGGACCCCTTGCAGGTCGGAATCGACCCCAGGGGGTCGATATAGACCGCTTTGGGAATCACTGACCTATATTATGCCATACCATGGTGGAATAACCAAGTATTTTATTATTTCATCAAGAACGGCCTCCATGTCGAGTGGTAAGACGCTCGACTAATAATCCAAAGGTCGCGAGCTCAAACCCTACGTGCGCCAATAACTTTTATTTAATTAATATGTGTCACAACACATTTAATTCATATAAAATAATAAAAAAGTATATTTGCGGCACGTTCCAGAGTGGTAGAAACTCTAGGTATCGCCCTGGTGAAAAACCACCATTCAGAATCGAAACGTTGCTTGAAATAACTTCAGTCGTGTTTGGTGACCAGATCTGAATAGCCAGCTACTTCCCAACCTTTCTCTTCCCCATATCCTTTCCCTTCGCACTACCTTCAGCCTCACAACATACCCCGATTGGGGATGCCATAGTTCCACTGGCTCTAGACGGTTGGGAGCAGTTGAGACTCTTGAGCGGTATTTACTATAAAATATAAAAATAGAGTTTTTTTTAAGATCCCATAGTTCTTTCATGTATCTACTATGATGCCACTCCCATGTATTCTATTCATTTTATAATATCAATATCTCAGTTATTGTCCACTCATCTAACATGGCTCTAAATCCTTTTAGTAAGTCTTGTTCGCATCTTTATCTTATCACTATTTCTTTACATCATCATGTCATCATATCGTCTTCCTTTCATCAGCAATTATCTTCCTCTTTCACGAACATATCGCTCTTTCATTGTCTTCTAATGAATTTGATTATAATATACAGATAAGGCAGCTAGGGATCAACATTACGGCTTGTCACAGATAAATTGCGATCGATGCGATATCACGAGTACATTTGAATGGTCGGAAAACGGCGTCCATGGTCGGGCGTAGTGCATAGTAGCTTTAAGCTATAACGGTAGCCGGTGACTCAGCAAAGTTCCCTGTAGTGAGGTCATTGCTGTTGTGTATTGGATCGCCTGCTTGGTCTCGATTACTCTCTTCCTTCTGCTACTAAATCTCGGCGGAATGTTTTCATCCTGTACTGTAATGGTTTATTTTATTAATGTTTTGTCGTAACGAGTAAAAAATAAACCATTATTCGTAACGGAAACATATCATTTTGAAAACTTACATTACACTTTAAAAAATAAAAAAGTTCATAATAGAAAACTAGTTTTATAATAATCAAACTTGTTTTCTATTATACACTCGTATTCTATAGGTTCCTGTTAAGTACAATATAACAATACTCCCTTTGATCGTTATGTATAATAATTATATTTTAAATTGAAAACGTGTGTTTTCTATCAAGTAGAGCATTATGCTTTGTACAAAAAACTTTTACGATCACGCCAACAACACTCGGAGAATGTTTATATTTAATGGTTCGCTCTCTGCTTTTTCTGTCTGCGTATTAAGTTCTAGAATAATTTAGAAAACTATAGGAATGAACCTCATGAAAAATCTTTATGGAGGTAGGTATTATTAGTTTTGTTGAACTATCATATACCAGAAGTAACCACTATAATAACTTTCTTAAATAAGTAATTGAATCAAGCGAGATAAGCCACGATCCTGGTTTCTCAAGTTTCACTGGAAGGTCTATTAATTATCATACTCTGTTTTGATTAAAGAAACCTCATTTTTTCAAATACAATTTCACCAAAGACAAGCTTTTACTATTTTTATTCATAAATTCTACTAAAAAAATTGAAAGCAAACATATAAACAAGAACTTAACGATAATCCATCAACTTTAATTCAACCAATTTATTTTTCCTATATTTTGAAACGTGACATTATTCTGTTACTCAACGGGACTTGTAAATAAGATATGTTTTTTAGCGTCTGGCGTCATTTGAATAACAAAAACACTACCGAATTTATTACGTGGGCAATCAAACCGCTGGATCTATAATGCCTGATATGGAAATGAAAGTAAATATTATCATTTTATTACACAATAACGCACATCATAATTTAACAGCATTTTTTTACTTTAAAAAAATGCTGTATCGACTATTTAAGCAGTACAGTCGTCTATTACACGTTTCATTAAAAATATCTGTTTGGATGCGTCGAGCAGCTATTTCCCAAAATATTGGCGCTTTTCCAGTTGTCATAAATATTTGAGTATGAAAGCTCGCGGACATGAATTAAATATCTATGTCGCAGTGAACTCCTTGCGTTGGTGAAATCGATTTAATCTTTAACGGTTTTACACGCTTCTTGTCCACTTCTTTGTTGTGGTTTCCTAAATACGTCGTGGGTTTAACGTAATATATTTAAACTATGATTGACTGTGAACTCATTCTGTCCACTGATACTTGATGCACAACGATGTATTTTGTATGAGTCGCAGAAAAAAATTGTATGTACCATAATTAACACGTACTATCGACTTCAAAGCTTAGAGAGTTGAAGAGTTTTTGGTGGCACACAAAAAATAGATTTTCCGCTTTATAGTCAAGATTTAAGGCTAGAATCGCAGCTTTAAAACAAAGTTTGGCTTGCTTGTCTTATCAACTTTGTAAATTAATATCTGGTTCCTTTAATTTACCATGCCCTTTACAGAGTTTATTCGGTAGATTTCTGGAAAGCACAACACCGAGTCCTTGAAATCTAAAATGGCGTAAGCATGACTAAATCCAAATTCCCAGTCGCTCCAATACTGGTTGGTTGATTCTTTTTAATAACAGACATGTTGTCAAGGTCAAAAGCCACCTAATTATAAACACCAATAAGCCGAAGTACTTCTTTAATGTCCGATTCATGCGGATACATGCCTAATCTCAGAAAGTTCAGCGATTCGTTCTCATATTTATATCCCAAGTTGTTAGCAAACAGCAATTTGGGTCAGACTGTTTGGGGTATCGTTTTGCACGAAGCGTTCTGACTCTGACGTAAGCCGAAAATGCTAAAATATATCCACAAGCCATAAGGCGGGCCGATATATGAGTAACTAACTTCCCGCCTATACACATTCTCTATTTACTCACTGAACTTGTGAGTCTCGCTAAATTCAAATCATTGTAAAGTAATAATTGTGGTTAATTGAATCTTATTGGGAGTAAGCAGCTCTGTGGTAGTTAGTACACGTTCTTTATTTAATTCGTGTTTTGATTGACGTAGGGTAATTTCCACTGACATATTATTTTAACAGTATATTTTGGAAAGTTGCTATCAGAGGGATTACTGTAATAATAATAAAATTAGTAATATTTTGACTCTAGGCTACATGCAGAGACTGTGTAATGCAATGCTATCTATATTGGCATTGTACAAATTCAGTAAAAAAATGAAAAGAAATTAATTCATAATGTACACATTGTATTTTTTTCCACTGTGTCATTGACATAAGAATTGTTTGACTGTTTATCATGATATTATTAAACATAAAACCATGTACTTGGCACTTGTCGGGGTTTTCAGATTGTTCTGTTTAATATTATTTTGCTGTTGAAATGAAAAAAAATAAGCAATATATTTTAGTAAAGTAAGGGTTGAGAAATAAAGCTCCTAGTTCCGTTTTTGGCTTTTTTTGGACTTCTACGAATAGTGACTGTTAGCTTTGATTCGTCAGTAAGATTAATGACTTTATTTGAAAGGTGTGTCATATTTTACGGTTCGGGGTGGAACTGAACATAAAAGAAAGTGTGGGCTCTATTATATGCTGAAATAGAGTTAAACATAGTTGGTTACGCCATTGAAATCGATTTTACCATGTTACCTTATGTTGGTACATAGTATTAACTACCGATGGCTTTCAGATGGGTGGTATAAATGTATTTGCAATATTTTCATTACAGATATGCCGAAATGTTTCATATGACTTCGGTCGAATTATGTTCTTAATTGCTTTTTAAATATTTATTGACCATTCGGGTCAATCTTTATAAACTTCAATACAGTGATTGTCCTTCGTTTTATATAGAAAAACCCAAACAAAACATAAACACTTCAAACTTGGAACGTTTAAACATTGTGTGATCTTGGAGATAACCGAATATTTCATGAACATACGCACTTTTAATAAAGATTCGAAGGAACATATTCTTCATCGTAATAATAATGTGGGATAACGTTATTAAATTAAATAACTTGTAACTATTATAAATCAAGAAATCCCTGAATAATAATAATAGCATAATAAATAACCAATTTAATTTACCCCGTCTTAATATTTTCCCAATACACTGTTCCGCATCCTCCCCAATCCCTCCGCTTGTTCTGCTTCCCACTCCTCCGCTTCATTATTAAACTCGTTAGTTAAACTTTAGTCCGGACGAAGGAAAGGTTCTTCCATAACCGGTCCACAGTTTAAAATAAATTTAATTGTTAAAAGCAAGTATTTATTCCTAATCTTTCACACAGGCATTTGTAGGACACTCGTCACCGTTATTCAAAAGATGCGCATATGAATTATTCAACACATCTTATCCTACCAATTTTAACTGTTACATACACGACAATTAAGCTGGATTCACACCAACGTCCGGATCCGCTCAGTGACGATATTGTTCCGCATGAGAGCTTATTGATATGGTATGAATATCAATCAAAGAGTATGTGCTATGACAAAGTTTTATGGCAGTATATCCTTCTGCCCACCCTTGTGATATTTAACTACTTATTTAGTTAAATAATTATTTTGAAGTGTAAAAATACTTTTAACCATTTTTAATCACTAAATAATATTTTTAATAATTAATAATTAATAAAAATATTATTTAGTGATAAAAAAATGGTTTTTGATAAAAAAAAATCCGCGATGTTAGTATTTTTATAATTCAAAATAATTATTTAACTAACTAAGTAGTTAAATATCACAAGGGTGGGCAGAAGGATATACTGCCACACAACTTTGTCTTGGCACATACTCCTTGATTGATATTCATACCATATCAATAAGCTCTCATGCGGAACAATATCGTCACTGAGCGGATCCGGACGTTGGTGTGAATCTACAATTATTCGGTAATTTAAAACGCGGTTCAAAAACTATGCACCAATCACAAAATTCGTTAGTCTGCTGTACCAATTAAGTTTTTTTAATTTTATTTCCGTCGAAATTATTTTCCGTATTTTGTTAGGTCTCATTAGTCTTAGTCAAATAAATTCTAGTTTCTATGACCACATCTCTGTCGCTGTAGATAGGTTTTTCTTTGTACCATCACTGTAATGAACTCATAATCCTATTACGTGGGCGAAAATGGATACTTGCGGTTGAAATGAACACACTTTTAAAAACAGACATCTAAGGCAATACACGAATGGGAAACACAAATAGAAATATGGACATATACTCAGACCGGTTTCTCGTAGACTTTATGCATAAATATTATGCAGAGGCAGCTTAATAGAAAAGAGAATGCATCTCGCATCGTAAGATTACTATAAAAGTCATCTCAGTTGACGTTGATGATTGATTGCATCGGGACTATTTTGTATTATAATTCTTCACGTTTTCGCCGTTCTTTTAAGTATTTAATGTATAATCGCCTGATATGGTCAGTAGAAAAAACCGTAATGCATTCAAGACGAGTTTGCATTCGGATGAATGCCAAGTTTGTGCAATGACTCGATTGCCGCCTACGGCCATTTACCAAGCAAAGGTGGATCTTGATCGTTTCCTGTTGAAATTATTTGAAGATTATAGAAGATAACGGAAGAATTCATTTGGCACTTAGCATTTTTTAGAATAGTACGAAAGAAAACAGTATACGAGTATAATACAATTTATGTATTATGTACATGGTCTCTAACTGTCTTGTCTATTATGAATATGACTTTTTGAATAGGAGAGTTTGGTTCGAATTCTGTCAGTCTTTTGTCCGTCATGTGGTAGTCTATTGATAAGTACTCCAAACCCCAAATTAGTGTCAGGACTTTTTCTTGTTGATTCTTATAACTATCTGATAATTGATGACGTTTCCTCACTAAAAACAACCTGGGAAAACCCTGCAAAAAGTTCAAAAATTTTCATACAGTTAGAGACCATATTTTTTTATAGTGAATACCGTACGAGAGACTATGGCATCCCCATTTGGGGTATGTTGTGAGGCTGAAGGAAGTAGGGAGGGAAAGGAGATGGTGAACAGAAAGGTTGGGAAGTACCTAGCTATTCAGATCTAGTCACCAAACACGGCTAAAGCTATTTCTATATGAATTAAATGTGTTATGACACATATTAATTAAATAAAAACTGTTTGCCCACGCCGGGCTTGAACCCGCGACCTTTGGATTCGTACTCGAGCGTCTTACCACTCGACCATGGAGGCTGTCAGACATAATCATCATAATGTCGTCACAATTATGCTGTCATCATTTTGTCTCATCTATCATCAGTCAGTGATCTTTATGATTAAATTGACAAAACGCCGTTTGCACAATATCTCAATTATATTTAGCCAGTGCGAAAGTCTTTGACTTTTCCAATGAGTACCGTGAGCAGTACTATACTTTCTTCACAAAATTTTAATTCAACCATCTTATCATATTACAAATAAAGTAAGAAAGCATAAGCTGCTTGCTTATCCCTACCAAAATAACACATCAACAAACAAGCCATCAAAAGATGTCAGCTGATCAAAACCAAGCATTCAAATGAATGGATACATCTATGTTTCCGAAGTGTTAGTTTGTAACTTTAGGACTTGGGTCGTATTTCCTTTATTAGTGTGGCTTGATTCCGCAGGTTCTCCTTGATCTAACGCGAAAGCCGCCCTCCCACGCACACTGCTCTGTTCTAGCAAATAATAATATGATCATCTTCTTCCCACGCCTGTCAGCTTGCCTTTCCGTTAGCACCAAAGGTTCCAGCTTTCAAGATTTAAGGTTTAAAACTGGCGCTTATAGAAATGCCCAGCTAAATACAACCAAACAATGAATGCTGTCGACCGTGGTCAGACCTTAAATGTGTCTAATTAAAATAATTAAGTCAATTTATGAATTTACCTGCTTAAAATATTACTTCTTCATAAGTCATCTGGCGTCTAGCTTTGGAAATTAGCTTCTTTCAAATGAAAATCTCCAGTTTTTCCGATTCTTCGGCGGATCTCACCCTTCCGAAAACGGCAATTTTTTTTAGGTCGTAAGCCTATTTATTTCTGTGGACGACCTCTGTTTTTTTCCAATCAACGGGGCCATTGGAAATTATACGAGTATAAATTTTACTAAATTCTGTGAGTGAGGCTTTTTTATCCTTAGATGATTAATTTAATGTCTAGACTATTAATTACTCTATGCTCGTGTTTCAAAACATATTACTTCAAACCAATTGACTTTTTTATATCACTTGAAAAATGTGGAACAAACAATATGGCTTATACCGT
Organism: Drusus annulatus; assembly: GCA_022651775.1. Classification (NCBI taxonomy): domain Eukaryota; kingdom Metazoa; phylum Arthropoda; class Insecta; order Trichoptera; family Limnephilidae; genus Drusus; species Drusus annulatus. Next base: position 177,261 of record JAGWCC010000210.1, on the reverse strand, counting down.
ACCTCACGATGAAATAAGCTTTAATAGCTTAACATTGTCGCGGCCACCTAGAAATTACAGACAGAAAAAAAAACATTGCATATTTCACTACGCCAGAGCTCACCGTTTGCAAATTTTGCTGCTTTATATATCACAAAACAGTTTTTTTTCTGGTTTATAGTTAAGTTAAAGATAAGTTTTTTTTTACTTTATCCTCAGATAAATTATCGTTTATTGCACAAGGCCAAAAAGACACTGCCCTTGTTATGTATATATTATGTATTCAGCATTAAAACAATAAAGAATTCCACGCCTTTGTCGTACAATTAATTAAAATTTGAACAGGGAAAACATTTTTTTTTGTCTCGCGAAATTTCTCTTTTCCCTTTCTTTTGGTCGTTATTACGTTTCTCGTTTGTCTCCGTTCACGTTTCTCGGTTACGCCAGTTCATACATCACGATTATTTACGATTGGATAAACGTGCGGCGACCGACCGTTGTTTAATAAATGTTTAATTAACCTTCATATAAATTACCCTTGCATAACAGGCCGCGCAGGAATTCCGGCTTCACGTTTTTTACCCGAACATAATTCATTACATGATCGCATCGCTGCCAACTGCACTTTTTATTCGTGGCGTCTCAGTTTTGAGCATCACTTTGAAGGCTGATTCACACCAACGTCCGGATCCGCTCAGTGCCGATATTGTTCCGCAAGAGAGCTTATTGATATGGTATGAATATCAATCAAGGAGTATGTGCCAAGACAAAGTTGTATGGCAGTATATCCTTCTGCCCACCCTTGTGATATTTAACTACTTATTTAGTTAAATAATTATTTTGAAGTGTAAAAATACTTACAACGCAGATTTTTTTTTTTAAACTATTTTTTTATCTCTAAATAGAATTTTTAATTATTGATAATTAATAAAAATATTATTTAGTGAAAAAAAAAGGTTTTTGAAAAAAAAATCTGCGATGTTGGTATTTTTACAATTCAAAATAATTATTTAACTAACAAAGTAGTTAAATATCACATGGGTGGGCAGAAGGATATACTGCCACACAACTTTGTCTTGGCACATACTTCTTGATCGATATTCATACCATATCAATAAGCTCTCATGCGGAACAATATCGGCACTGAGCGGATCCGGACGTTGGTGTGAATCAGCCTTTAGAGTCGTTGTGAAGGTAAACCAGATTATTTTAGTTTAAATCTCAAACTAATTTCGGACACAAATATTACCTTCTTCAGACCGGTAGAGTTTTCTATCATTGTGAAATTAAAGCCTTAATTATAGAAAAACACTCTGTTTGTTTCTCTTAGGTAACAATAGCTCTTGAATGGTGGGCTTCATGAAATTCGCCCAGCTTTTATTATCTGGAAATTTTAATTCAACGCAACTGTTCTCTGGTCGTTACATATTTTTTAATCGTCTGCTATGGGGCTTTGTAAAAATCATTTATCTGTAAAAATAAGACTTTCTATTGTTCGTTCCATATTATGGTGAAGTAGTTATTGTTTCAGGTGAAGGAAAGAGAACCACCATCTAATACATAAATTGAGGTAAGGGAGGGGGAAGAAGGTAAAATAGGGGTTTGATACCCCACCAAAAAGTCTCATTTTTTAATATAGGTTTCATTTAAAGAGCCTTTTCCTGAGAACAGATCTAGAATGGATTTTCCCATAAGAATTCAATAAAAACAGTTTTTGATGATGTATATTTCTCTCATCTCTACATCTTGTATATTGTAACAGTAATGCTAAATAGTAATACTTTATATAGGGTTTTACTATTTACAGTCTCCGTTGGTGAGTATGTCTGTTAATAACTTTACTGTATTCCTTTTCAACTCGTGTGGGTGTTCAGGTCAGTTGAACAAAATAATATTATCGCCATCAAGGAAGTACTAAATTGAATTCTAAATGCCCGATTATAAATACGATAAATTATCTATCTGCGGCCGACAATAAATTACGCCGTGCTCTACATCTGAGAGCATCTGACGACACATAAAAAACACATTAAAATGTAAAGAATTCCTAGAATTGGTTCGTCGAAACTAAAAATTCAATTCCACAATAATTTTAGCTCTCACTTGCGTGAGCATAATCCAAGTTCCTTTACCAAAAAACTTAATGGCCGTGAAGCGTAGACTTGCAGAAGATTTTTTAGTTTTGATATGTTCGTCTTTCAGACGCCCACCCTATTATTTTCACGAATGTGTATGTTTATGATTTCACTGTAACCTTGAACTTCTAAGAAATATTCTGAATAACATATTGTTCTGCCGTAGAACATTACAATCGTCAAGGAGATTAAAGTCGGGAATTTCACAATCATCAATCATAAATAACTTATTTAATATCTGTAAAACTTTTAGAATTTAGCTTTCAATACACTTTTTATGTTAAACACAGATAAACGTTATGAAAAAACGATAAACTAATAAAAGATATGTTTTATTTTTATTTTATGTGACACTTTATAAGAACTATATCGCCACTCGACTGGGCAACGTTGTGAGCCTGGTCAAGGGAGGGGCTGGGGGGAGGGATTTTTTAATGCGATCCTTAAAGAGGCCCGTATTGAAAGAAGGAGAGAAGACAGATGCCGGTAGTTTGTTCCACACACACAAAAACGGGTCAGAGAAACGACCCGTTCTCATGAAGCCGACATCAACTTACTGTGAACTAGTGTTCCGCCCGTGTCCGTCGAGTTTCACGCACGTGCACCTTACATTACAGTGTCTATTAAAACCTATGTATAAAAGCCAAATGTACTAAATCTTAAATTTGATTACATGGAGCAGTAAAACCCTTGAACGGCGGGTGAGTTTTATTTGGGTCAACGCAACTATTATTTGTTTAAAGCTTTGAAATAGCCAATTGACTGTCGATTGTCTTTGATCCATATTTTTCGAATCGATACAAGAGGGTTGAAAAGCTCAACTCGGGTGAAACCCGGTAGTAACTACAACATATTTTCTTACCCATTATTTTTTGGCTCATTGAAAACTTTTTATGATTTTTTTTTTCTTTTGTAGATAACAGTTTTTTTTTGTAGAAAGCTATCACTTTGTGGTTTGACATATTTTAAGAAATGAAAAAATAGCTTTGTGTAAGACCAGTTGACGTATTTTCTCTTTCAATTATTATTATCTTTCTCTTTCTCTGTGTTCCTTTGTTATAATTTAAATGTTATTCTATTGTTTTCTCACTGTTCTGTTATTTTATTTTTAAAAAATTTCTCCCTCTGCATGTATATATAACCTCACTCTTTGTATTTTTTTGTTTAATTGAATTTTGTACCCTGGTAATGCTTAGGCTAAGCGAAACCGGTCGGTCATAAAAAATGAAGTAATATCTGCGGTCTTATACAAAGTTATTTTTTAACTTCTTGTAAAGTTTATTGTTTAACATTATCTGACTTTGTAATTAAACTTATTCTTTTTTATAACCACCTTTATAGATTTTGCCTTGCTTGGGTTACAGAAAGTCGTATCGTTTTCCCAAAAGCGCTTTTACTTTCTTAACTCCTTTTACTTTCGCACTATATTATGTTTTATAATTTGTCATACATAAACAATATTGTGTTGAACCATGAAATGGATCAAGTAAATAAAATGAAGCTGTTTGATAAGTTTTCGTGGAACGCCTCCTTTGATTTAATCTATTTTCCAGATGGCCAGTTCCTGAGGTCAACTTAATAAATATTATATCAAGTACATAACTTTGATAGCTTTGTTCAATATCGTAATATTGAAGATGTTTACTAGATTAGATTATTTTTGATCTCCGTCTCATAAATATAGAATAATATGTTACATGTAAGTTTTCATTCCTTTTGATGTATTATACTTACGTAAATTATTGTAATAAAAATGTATTTAGATGAAGATACAGTTTCTCAATTGGCAATTAAACGAATTGAATACTCGATGATTCATAATATAACCACAATAATAATCGGGCCCGAAACATAACCGTAATACATGCATGAAAACAATAGGAGTGCACTCAGCGCTGGCTATCTACAGCAGGACGGCGTGCATGTGGTCACGGGGTGGGTCGGAGGGTGGGTCGGGCTGGGATCGGGGGGAGTCCGCCCTCCTCGCCCTCCACAGCCTTCCCGCCCTCCGCGCCCCCGCCCTGGCCGAGCTCGTTCAGTCTGCGCCATTCCGCCGAGTGGACGTCTCTGTCTCCGCCTCGATCCGCCGTACGCGAAAGAAGCGCCAACTGAAAATAAAGCAAAAAGCAAAGCAAACGTCACACGACTCGCTATCCAGTTGCCACCTCGCGCACCAGCCGAGCGCGACCATCCGTGTGATCGGTCATCGAATCATCGAATCATCGAATCGTTGAATCATCGAATCATTGTTACGTCAGTGTGGGACCGAATTGCGAATCGCGCCAACCTTGTGAAGTAATACACTAATTGTGAGTGCAAAGACCGTGTTTCAATTAGTAGGGAAGCTAATAGTTGCTGTTTCCCGCATATCTGTGTTGTCTGCGTTAGTTACTCGTTTTCACCTTTCCAGGGAGAGCTTCCTGTATCAAAGACCCATGTTTAAATACTTGACCGGTGCCCGGGATATTCCGATGCCATTGTTCGCCGCCCCTTTGTTGTGTAAATGTGTTTTTGTCCCTCTTTGATTGGTTAAGTCCTCGACACTTTTTACTTCCAATCTTTTTACTCAGTTTTCAAGTATCGGTGTGGAACGTTACTGATGGTTGTTGTTGAGCCCGACTTCAAGACCGCAGCGATTGGATCCAGTTCTCCGTAGAATTTGTGTGCACTGTTGTTGTATCGCATGGTTATTTGTTCGAATCTACAATAGATCACTATTTTTAACTATTACACCATCTTTGTGTTGGAATCTGAAGCTTGCACTTATAGGTACGTGATATATTGAAATTGCCGCATTTTGCTTTTTTTATTTATGCTTATTAAATTATTTGTAATCCCTATTATCTCTGTATTTCTCTTCGATGTTCTTATTTAATGTAATGCAACACGCGATTGATTGAAACGCTCTTCAAGGTGTGAGTGTGCCACGACCACCAACGAACTGAAAAGCCGACAATCGCAAGTTCAACGTGAATCCAAATGCGTACAATAATTCCCCTCGGAGCGAATACCTCGTAAACAACCGAATATAAATGGTACTTACGAATTTTCCCCACTGGGTGAGTACACAGGTACACACACAGCGCCACAATGCGCAACAGACCAATACAGACGCAAATTCGCGATACAGCGCGCAGCACACAACTACATCCTCGGTGATTTGGCTCTCCCCGGATTCTATCTACAAAGAGCTGTGTTCCCCATTGCGTTTGTATGCGGAACAGAGAACATTTACCGCTCCCCGCTCGCGTCTGTGGGAGAATGTAACTACTCGTATATCCCAACTACCTAGCATCTAGTAACTGCTGCTAGACATAGACGCAGCGTTTTCCAGGTTTGCGTGTATCTACGTGTCCCCCTTTGTGGAGTAGTGTCTACGTGGAAGGATATTAAGTAGCGCCCCCCTCCCGCCCCAGTACCCTGACTCCAACTAGTCGCGAGCGTTCCGGAAAGTTCTGCACTGAATATGAAATGACCGGTCAACTGAATGTGTAGCTGCCCTCGGAACGGTTAGTTGGCGACAAGTTAGCTGTACCCTCTCGCCTCTCTGCGCTCCGGGCGGATGCTCGATGCGATGGTCGACGTTTCGATGATCGTCAAACGTCAATTGTATTTCTGAGCATATCTAAATATCAATCAATCTCAGACAGGATAAACAATGCAAATTTATTCAGTTTCCGAATAAATCGCTGATAGTCCATAAATAATGCATTATTTTCAGACAAATAGAAATTTGGCCTCGAGTGCCTCGATTAGGTTCGTGTTTTTTTTTATCTCGCTGCCGAAATTAGCGATAGTTAAAATGGACACTTCGTTGACCTTTTTGTTCTCACTCCGTGTTTTCGTGATATTGGCAATTTTCGTGTCGCTTTGGCAATAACGCGGCTTATTTTATTGGGCGTGTTTCGTCCGTTTTATTGTGATTAAAGCTGTAATAACAATTTTCGCCTCCATTCCTAAGTTCATACAAACACATGCAAACGAGTTTTTTTAATGTTTGTTTTTTGTCGCTTTTCAGATAAACCTGAATTATAACTAACCTACTCGTATTTAATTTGCATTGAAATTTACATAACGCGCTGATATTGGGGTCAATCGAAGTAAGCACGTGTATTCGTAATGGGAGTGTTTTTCTTGGATTGTTACGAGCGTGTTATATACTTGCACATAAACATCACAATGTTACTTGAGGAAGATTCTGCTAAGAAATTGATCCAGTCTCCATACACATTTCACTTCTACAGCCGATGCTCCGAATAAAAAATAATCAGATAATAAATACTGACCACTCCATATGTGGATTTAATGGCCGTCTCTTAACTGGAAGCGAGGTGAGTCGTTCCTTCCAAATCGACAAAGAAAACCGGTTTTTCTTATACGGTCCTGGGGGGATGAGCACGCAGCGGGTTAAACTGGATAACCACGTTAAAAGAGCAGAGCGAACACATTGCATAGTTTTAGAATGAACTTGCTCAAATGTTATCTTGTTACAAAGTTCCAAACTGCATCGCTAGAAGGTGGCTGCACGGAAGCCACAGAATCGTGATCGCTGAAATGGCGGCCATTTTGATGAAAGCTGTTTCTAGTTAATTGCCACAGTTCAACGGTATAAGCATCTTAATTAGCAATTCTGCAATTGTTCATTATTTGCGCAATCGTCTGCTTTCAAAGCTCAAACCTGCTATGGACTAAACGCCGGAGTGCTGTAACCTTCGTCTTCAATTCTTCTTTTAATCAGATTATTCCTTTGTGGAATACGTTTCAAGGTGCCAGGTTTTTGCTTTTTGATGTAGTCTTCCTTTTTTGTTTTATATCAACTTCACACAGAAGGTCACCAGAAATAAGATAATCACTAAAGTATCGTATTGTAACATATTCAACGCGAACATTTCGTTCTTTACTTTCACTATAAGATATTCTAGTTTTCTTTTTATATGTTAAATCTGTACCTGTCTCTTTTATTATACTATAATATGATGTCTATGTCGGGATACTCTGTGAAGTGTCTTTCTAATAAAGGGAATAAGTGAATCGAAGTCTTTAAGGGACCCATCTTTTAGGTGCGAGGAACCACAAAATCTGACATATCTTTCCACTGCCGAGCTGTTAAAATCGACCCGCTCTCATGCGGTCAATCTCAACTGTGTCTGGGCTGTGCACCAATGCCAAGGGGATCAATGATATCAGTTCTCCGGAGCACCTTCCATCGAATAATTGTAGAACAAACACAGCATTCCCGTCTAACTAGGGGCTCCAGACCAGAGTTTGCTGACAAACTCCACAGTGTGATGTACCGATTTGTAAAGGGTCAGGTACTATTATATACTGTCTACAGTACGTATAGTTTCTTATCTAAAAAATCAATCAATTTAAATATCTATAATTATTATCGTACTTCAAGTGAACATGGAGCAGTTCTTTAGCCTTTTAAATCACCTTGAATGATTGTAAGATTTTCCCAGTCAAGTTTAAATAGCTCGTCATTAAAATACTTCTTATCGATCAATTTAATTCCACGCTAATCTGATGCAATAAACGTAAGATAGGACCCGACGTGTTGCACTATCAAAGTAACATATTATTATATTAGATGAGATACGAAATGTCGAAATGATTAATTATTGGTAAAATCAAGGAATCCTCCCTAACTTTTGATCCGATAGCACTTTAGTCTTTGTTATTATAACGGATAAAATAATATCTCGTTTATTGATTGAATTGTTTACTTGTATTTTGTTTGTTTTTTTAACTGGTTCAATAGAAATAATCTTTGTTAATAACCCTCGTGTTGTTTATTATTACCTTAACTTCTATTCAACTTCAAATTCCGAATACAGTTTATTTTTTGGTTTTTGACATATTGAATATGTAAAACGTTCCAAAATGACTGCGCTGATTTTCAAACTGCACCTTTAACTGACTTTTTAGTATGTTTTTCATTGAATTAAAATTATTACAGCTTAACATTTTTACTCGCTGGAAACCTTAGACATTTTCCTAACTAACTACATATAAATCATGTACAGCATTGCTTGTATTAGAGTGCTAAAAAGTGGCGCCATTTTGGGTGCTGAGCCTTAATACCCAACTTTGCTCGAGTTACAACGATATTTATCTAAATCTTTCATGGAACAAACAATATTTTTTTCATTGCTCTATAGCTCATGACGGAAAAATCTTTATGAGCTGGTAATGATTGTGTTGACCTAGATATTAAAGACAGAAAAAGGTGTACAAAATGCATGATACTAGAGCTCATCGTTTGAGAGTTTATGCGGCTTCAGACAAATTCATTTTCCGCTTCATGGTTAAGAAGATTATTGTCTCTTTTAACTTATTATCATGATGTAATTAATAGTCTTCTCTGGTGTTTTTTTCTGATCTAGATTGATTGAAGATATAAAAAAATATTTTATAATTGAAAATGTTCTTCATCTGCAATATAAAACCAAAGTTGCGCAATTATTAACACCTTTTGTTCTGAAGGCATCACGATTTACCAATTAGTGTTGATTCATTGTTGTTTCCAGAAAAGAAAAACATTGTTTAGCCTCGCGCGCCTTTTCAAAACATATTTTTATGATTACCCCGGATCGCTGTGATTAAATTACCGATCGAGACTAACAAGGTCCGCTCGTAATTCTCAGATATCAATAATATGTTTGTAATTTATTTAAAAATTGCATCTAGATTTGCAATCAAAAGTGATAAAATATATAAGATTGAAATAAACTCTCATAAAATGTTGTTTCAGTGGTTTCATTTCAATATTCCGATTTTTTTCATTTTTGACGTTTTCTTCTTTAACCTTTGAAATACTGAATTGAATTTATTTTGCATATCGTTCTAGCTTTAATTCTTTCAATTCTTCAATTCCCGTCTTCGTTCGCCCTAGATTTGAGTTTAAAAATATGTAACAAGTAATATGACTTGTCTGAATATTTGAAATATCTAAAGGTCACGATTTAATTTACTTTGAGAGTTGAAAGAGACACGACGATTTTCCACTTTAATTTTTTAAATAAATAGTAACGTCAATCAGGAGGTAGAAAACTTCGTCGTAATTGAATTATTTTTTCTAATTTTGAAACTGTTAATTCGTGGTGGAATTCCATTTTAATGATTTAATAATACCAAATTATTGTAAAGTCGCCTCTGTCAGCAATAAAACAAAACCCAAAGTCACAGATGTTCACTGTGAGATAGAGTCAATATGCGTCCATTCATAATATATATACCATAGATTTACATAAAATTGTATCTGTCTATAGATGGCCGTCATAAGGTGAAACCAGTTAGGTCATAAATAAAAAAAATAGTGGAATAAAGTTGAAATATTTGCTATTATTAAATCATTCATATTGAATGAAGTAAATGACACTTTAATTATTTGCATTGACCTTTAGACTACAGACATAAAATATGTGCAAATTTTGTGACACCAGAACTCATCTTTTCGGAGTTTTTGCTGCTTCAACCAATAAACAAGATATTCTGTTTTGCCGTTGAGATTTCTTTTGTATCTAGTAATCGGACTAGATCTTTTTGTTTGTAAGTTTATCAGTTAATTTAATTGTTTTACCCAACTTTTAAAAGACGCACTAAAATAGTGTCACACAAACGATATCCATTATTTAATATAACCTGTTGCCAAACTACTTAATTGTAGTTTAACGGGATAGAACGTAAAGAACAATAAAAAATAAAATAAATATTAATGTAAATTAAAAAAAAGTTTTGCTATGTAATCATGTTTTCGCGTGAAAGCTGTTTCGCCTTCCGAAACTATTATCAAACTGTGGTGAAGCCATGACAGATGAACTATTTATACTAATTCTAGATACTTACAATGATTTTTTTTTGACAATATGTGTTTTTACATTGTCGGATATTATTAATGACAGTGACAACTACCCTTGAAATAACAATATATGGATAGAGAGCTCATTCTTTTTACCTAACCTGTACAAATTTGAGATAAATCACTTTCTCCGGGTTTTTACGTCGTACCCCATGAGAAAGAAAGAGACAACAAAATCTCCCAAATTATCACACCGCGTTAAATTATTGTTAGAATTTTCTTTGTGTCCCGCGTCACCGTTGACTCCGCCCACACGTTTCGATGTGCGAAATAAATGAACACAACTCAACGGTTTATTAGGTTATATGCTATATTTTCATAATCACAATACTGTGAACAGTGGTTAAACGAATAAACAAAAACATTAGTCGGCATGTGCTATGAATGGATGTATAAATACCATAGCCCTAGTCCTAGCCACGCCCAGGTCTAGCCGAGTTCCGCAAACCTCATAAAAACTGACTACAGCAGCGCTCTCTCTTGTATATTATTGCTCTGAGCAACTACCACACAAAGTTCCCCTTTTTAAGTGATCAATTCTACTATTTAAATTTGACTGAAGGTTATGAAGGGGAGCCATTAGTGTTGTCCTAATTAATTTTGTGAAACAGAGCTTTTTTCCTGCATAAGTACGGGATACTTGTAAAATGATATTTTTTAAATCTCGGTTTGACAACATCTAAGAGTGGCGAATGAATTGTATTTTTAGTTTGTTTATTAAATTAATGTTAGAATTATAAAAATAAATAAATAAAAAACTTTTAGTTCGTAGCTATATATTACGTAAATTAATGATGGTTGCCTATATGTATTGGTCAGGGGCGGCTCGTGAGTTTTTAGTGTGCTAGAGTGCTAATATGGAAAAATACGACATTGTTAGTGTTGTCGTAGCCGAAAATGATTTTTTTTTTGTATGAAGATTTTCAGGAATTTTCAGTTTTGGTGGTGCACTGCACGGATTTCTGAAAAATCTTCATACAAAAAATTGAAATTCTGAAAAAATAAAATATTGTTTTCGGCTACAACAACATCAATAATGACGTTTTTTAATATTAGCACTCTAGCACACCAAAATGTCACAGGCTGCCACTGGTATTGGTGTACCTTTCCTCGGTAGTGACAGAGCCACTCTCGGGTATCACGGACAACCGGTTTTATCCCCATTCTTCTCCAGACTCCCTCCCTCCCTCTTATATAACTCGGCCCGTTCCTTCTCTTTGTCCTCTCCCCGCAGATCGCGTGCTGCCTCCGCGGCACTTCACACATTTTGTGCAATCGTAACCTTCCCGTTTAATGAACTTGACTGACTTATGTATACCTCTGGGCTGAAGCGGCCGTTCCTTCAATTACCCACGTCCAGAGTTGTCTCACACTATATAAGGGAATTATTTTGGCAGATATAATATATTATGTGTGCCGATTGATATCGAACGTCGTCTACCAACTACACATTGCTAGTTATTCTTTTGATTGAAAACAGAATTGAATTCTTCATGCTACGCTGTAAAAGTTAGAAATTTGAAAAACTTGCGCAAGTTTTATTGTTAAATCCTAGCATTTACTGAAATGGTTTTGTATAGTTTCGAAATTAAAGCGTTTTTAACCAACCTAACCTAACCCATCCTAATCTAACTTTAAAGAAATGAAAAAATAACTTTGTGTAAGACCACGGATATTATTATTTTAATTTTTATGACCGACTGGTTTCGCTTAGCCTAAGGATCATCAGGGTACAAAATTAAACTAAGTAATAATGTTTAATTTTGTACCCCGATGATGCTTAGACTAAGCGAAACCGGTCGGTCAAAAAAAAGAAAATAATATCCGTGGTCTAATACAAACTTTTTTTTTTTTTTTTTTTTTAAATAGTTCTAACTACAAAGTGATTGCTTTCTACGAAAATATAATCTTTCTTTCCCCCAACCTAAATTTTCTTTAGCCTATCCTTTTTATTTCTGACTTTTCCGCAAACATCAAACTGAAGAATCAACAACTTTCATGCTTTCACAGAATACCTTTAGTCATATGCCATCTAATAAATTGATAACTAGGGTCCTGCCGCTGAGAGCTCCGTTGTAACCTCCCCTTCTTATATATGCGTAGTTCAAGAGATAGGGGGAGAGGTTACAACGGAGTTTACAGCGGTATGCTTATATCGGGAAAGGCTTGGATGATTCATGGGTCATCAGTTCAATATCGGGTTCAATAACTCACCTCGTTACTGTTGATATTGGATTATGGATAATAAATAATATCCGACATCCACCCACTTACTGTAAAGCTTCGGAAAACGTTATGATACACCTTACATTAAAAAATGAAAAACAATCTGAGTACATCACTTTATTTATATCATTACGGAAACCAGTTTCGTCCCAATCGTGCCTTGGTCAGGCCGGACATAAACTGGATATAACCGGAAGTTTACATCTGCCCTGCATCATGAAATAACATTTTTTTAAGTATTATATCGATGGCATAGTGCGGAAACATTTTATGCGCAATTTTATGTACAATCACTGCGTTTGATAACACAATCCCCCGGGTTTTTATTTTAATGTTTGATCTGAAATTTACACGGCGGTATTTATCGAAAATGCATAATCATCGTTTTTAAATTTATTTTCTTAATGTTACCAACACATTGACGGCAGTGGCGGCTCGTGACTTTTTAGTGTGCTAGAGTGGTAAGATTGAAAAAAAACGTCATCATTGATGTTGTTGTAGCCGAAAACATTTTTTTTTTTTTCGAAATTTTAACTTTTTGTATGAAGATTTTTCAGAATTCCGTGCAGTGCACCACCAAAACTGAAAAATCCTGAAAATCTTCATACAAAAAATAAAAAGTTGAAAAAAAAAAAAAACATTTTCGGCTACAACAACACTAACAATGTCGTATTTTTCAATCTTAGCACTCTAGCACCCTAAAAACTCACGAGCCGCCACTGATTGACGGTAAATGTAAGTTCTTAAATTTAATTTCAACATCGCAATTAAACCCTTTGTTCACGGTTTGTACCATACATCATCGGTATTTTAAATTATTGTTAGTTTGTGTTCAATTTTTATAGTGTATACCGCACAAGAGTCCTGACTGCTCTCAACCGCCTAGAGCCAGTGGGATTATGGCATCCCCAATTGGGGTATGTTGAGAGGCTGATGGTAGTAAGGAGGGAAAGGAGATGGGGAAGAGGAAGGCTGAGAACACACACGCCTTTTACTGCATATCATTATGCATCATTCACGGGTTGACGAGGTCACACTACTATTGAAGTGGAAACATGCACATCTACTTCAAATAATAATGATTACCCTATACGTAATATTGACAGTCAAACCACTCACACTCGTCTGTAAATAATTACTTAGCGGCTACTTAGTAATCCAATCGGATAATCTAAAGTTTTACATCCGTTATATTACAATAGCATGGTGATCGATTAATACTCAATCCTCCCCTTACTTGGTAGTCTGAACGTTGTGCGTCCCATTAAACCAGTTTTTCAAACCCGCCTTTTATTATCTTCTCATTTATATACCAATATATCTTCTGTTGGGTATTTGGTCCGACCCCTATTTCTTCTTTTTATTGCATAATTTCCGGCAATCGGCTTTCCAGCCACCAAAATCGTGCCATAAATCACGACGTTTCTCCGACTCGCCTTGCATCGAATTGCAATTCTTCGCGATACTGAAATTCGCAGAACATTTTCAGACAATCTGAGCTCGCAGCATCACTCAAAGTCCGACAGAACTAAGAGATAAACCAGTCAAATGGAACGCATCGACAAGTATAATTCATCTGTGGTACAATTCCGTTAGTTCTGCGATTGAATTGGTATCTTTTTACTTGTTGTTTTAACTTTCTTCGCCCCCTTTCCTTTGATTCTCTTGCTGATCCCCCTCGATGGAACGTATCAAAAACGGGAACTCATCCGTCTTTAAATTACTTTTGTTTTACGATTGAGTCGGTGTCCTTTTACTTGCTGTGTTAGCTCTCTTCTCCCTTTTCGTTTGATTTTCTTGCTGGTGCCAATTGTCCACAGTTCCTAAAACCAAGAAATCTAAACTGCTAAATGAAACGCATCAAAAAGGATAACCCATGTGTGAAAAGATTCTGATGGTTTTATGAGCCATTAAGTTGGTATCTCTTTACATACTTTCTTTGCTGCTTTCCTTTGATTCTCTTGTTGGCGTTTCTCGTATCTGGTTCCTTAAATGAACCACACGGCTCGTATCAAAAGGAATAACCCACCTGCGAAATGATTCTGTTAGTCATACCATTGAATTTGTGTAGTTTTACTTGCTGTCTTAACTTTCTTCGTCTATTTCCTTTGATTCTCTTGCTGGTAGGTACCCTCGATCCCGGTTCTCGCCGGAAGACGTATGGCTTCGGCGGTATTGTAGTCGGGGCGGGAAGGGCGTGTGTAATCCTCTTGGATTTACGACCTCGCCATTTTTATACACGTTGTCATTATTTTACGTCATCGCGGGAAGGGTCGAGGTATAAATAAATGGCATTTGAAAAAGCTTAAGTATACTTTATACATTTCATAAAATAACTTTCATCTATAAAGTTTATATGCTGTTTCTTACAAATTGTAATAAAATAATTAAAAAAATTGAAATAGACAATATGTTGTGTGTTGTACTTTTTAACAGTTGAGTGGATTTTAATACTTCATAGATCATGATGGAACTGATTCAGGGAGCCTGAAAAAGTTGCGTTTACCTAGAAATTTCAGACAGAAAAGCTGTGCAGACTTCATGACGCCCAAGCTCACCGTTCTGGAGTGTAGTGGAGTTTTCGAGTTTTTGATAGACGGTTATATTTCTTGTGATTTGGAGCTCTTTTGGATTTAAACTTATTTTGAGATTTATTTCTTATTTTCAAGACGTAGAAAACTTCAAGTAAACACTTTTATTTTTAGATTATTGATCTGCCTAACATCAGAACTTTACTGTTACGGGTCTAATACCTCGGCTATTTTTCATATCGGAATTACTTATACTTCAGAATAACATTTTACGGGCCGGAATTCTCTGGCTTAATGCTAAAAGTACCAAATTCGAGATGTTATTAAGGCTTACCAATATCGGCTTTGGCAGTTTTAACGCGAATAATATTAATCTCAACATTTGCGTATTGTATTTCTTTGGATCGGGCTTTACACGAAACTTCAAACTCAACTTGTAACTTTAACTCAATTCTAGAGAACTTCAACTTCAGTGCTTTTAGCACTAGTAACTAACACTAACTCGTGTCAAGTATAAGGCGAGAGGCGTGTGTTTTTATTCTAGCCGGGAACTTTCGGGTTCAATTGCCGTTCATGAATGGTATGGTTTTTTTCATTTTATATCATATATTACTGATCTGACTGCTCCAATTGCGCCTGCACAGGACCGACCCCGGGCGAATGTAAAACAGTCACCTGCCAGGTGCGGGTTAATGCAAGCATCGCTTATTGCCAATGCTGTGTGCGAGAAATTCGTCCTTCGCTACGAATAATGTCCCAGTCGATAAACGCATCAAACGACGGCGAACAGATGTCCCATCGGACTGCAAAGTATTTATTGGCTTCTCGGATTTAATGTTCATTAAAACGGACTGAAAGAAGTAACCGCTAGCTGGCTGCCGGATATTCCATATCGATAAGAAAGCTAATAGTTATGTTGTAAACGTTATTGGGTCGCAGATAACTAGTTACTTCCATATCCTCGCCGGAAAGGCGAAAGGGCTGAAACGCCATTTTAATCACCACAGCACTTTAAAGGTTTTTTTACATTAAAATTCATTAGTCTTCAGTACCTGGTTGGATTTAAAAAAAAACTTAACTCAATGTTCTCACTGAGATACCCGAAGCGACAAAAAGCTTAAAAAATCCCAAATTTGTGTCGCTTGAGTCAAGCCTTCCAAACGGTAAATACATCTTAGATGACTGAAGGGCCACAAAAGTCTTCAGAATCAAACGAGAGTCAGAGCATTCGACGCAGAAAAAAAAACTGGTAAAAACTGCATGTTTAACTAATTTTTTACCAAAGTCCAAGGCTTCGGCCCTTTTGCCTATCAAGCGACGATATTTAAAAAGCATACCAAATGACGTGATTTATTCATTAATTTGATATTTGTCGAGTTCTCAAGTCCAAAACCTATTCTTTATTCTGGGAGATATCTGGTTTAGGAAGAATAACCTTTGTATATCTTCCTTGAACGGCGAGATATATTTTTTAAATTTACCAAAATTATTAAACCAAACGATGTTACGATGTACTCGCGTGTATCAGTGCTTTCGGCCGCCCTGGCAGATGCACCGCCCACTAATAATTCTTTCCGATAGAACAATGTTAGCGGGCAGATAGCGATATCGACATAATGCCATAATACGTTATTGGGGGATCTGGGGGGAGGAATTTATCCATCGCCAAACAAAAAGGGACATCATAACGTTGGAACTTACTACAAATATTTCAGTCAGATTCATCACTCGTTCGGTATTGGGCGGCGTATATAAGCTATAGTACCTCTTATATTAATTTCGTAATTAATTAACTGAGATCATTATTTCTATTTCTCTGTGTCATCCCTTTGTGCGTACTCGTGTATACAAGTTAACCCTTTAAACCTTGACGAAGGCCATTGTATTTGATGGCCATCGATTTACTTTGTCTCTTTATATTCAATTCAACACAGATTTCTTCTTATATATGACAATGAATGATTAATAAATTAATGAAAGTGTTTTTGTAAAAAAACATAGATCACGCGTTATTCGCAATATCGATGCAAATGCTCGTCTTTGAATCATTGTTTTGACAACGATTGCAGTTGAGATAGCGGAATTGATAAAACTTAATCCAATAGCTGCAATCAGCTGTGTCTACATAAATAAACAAACAAAACTTATCTCGTAATTGTCGTGAAATGGCTATTCACATTCACTAATCACGCGTGACCTCCAAATTATTCAGAACAGTGACTTTACTGAACTAGTCTAAGACGGTATTTTCATTTTTCGTGTTTCACGATTGCCTATTACATAATATAGTTAATGTTATTATAATGAACAAATATAACTTAGCAGTTTATAAAACTGCACTTCGTGGACCCTTCAAATATCCGAGGGGATTCATCGGCGCTACAATCCTTTGAGAGTCCTGGTCGCCACCTGGAAATACACTCCTGACTAACTAACTAACCAATACGCCGTTTCCCCGCAGGGGTAGGCAGAGAGGACGAGGTGCGATTGTTGTATTAAGAACGCCTCCACGTCTTACAACTTGTGACCGCCTCATTATTAACTAGGTACTGCGTGATTGGCAATGCTATTGCTAATAATTGGCCATGAACTAAACTGACCTTGTCATTCGGCATCATTATTTGAAGAGCTATTCAAATTACAAAAACACACTACATTATGTAATAAATACATCAATAAATATAGGGGATCTGTATTCACAGACTTGCGCAAAGCGGATATAACTAACTAACTAACCATCACGCAGTTTCCCCGCAGGGGTAGGCAGAGAGGACGGACCGCCATATAACTCTGTTTTAGCACACACTCCTTGCTTCATTCACATTCATACATCGTCTCATTCATACTCTTCTGTTATTCTGATTCTTCACATGACCCGATTCAAGTATTTGATTTACTTGATCGAGCCATGTCTTTCTCGGGTGTCCTCGACTTCTTCTTCCATTCACTTTCGCATCATATATTCTTTTCACACTCCTTTCTTCGTTCATTTACTCTACATGGCCAAACCATCTAAGCGTCCCTTGCTTGATCCTATTCATTACGCTCACATCAGCTTTGCATTCTTTCCGGATATCCACATTTTTAATACGGTCATACATGGTTTTACCGGACATACATCTCGGGGATCTCATTTCCACAGCATTCAGTCTACTTTCTTCTTTCCTCTGCCAGTTCCATGCCTCACTGCCATACATCAGGTTTGGTATAAGCACTCCATTGTGGACTGCTAGATTTGCTTCTTTGGACAATTTCTTATTTGCGCTAAAAGCGAACACTCCTGACGATATCCTGATATCTCGCTACGGTTCCTTTTGGCTAAGGATTCGGTGGTTACCTCCACACTATCCAGCCACCTAAGTTTAGATCTTCCAACACTCCTTCGTCCTGCAAGGTGATTATAGATATGTCTCTATTGCAGTTCTTTTGCACCTTGCTGCGTCCTTGTTATATAATCTTGTTATTTATTTATAAATTAACGGACTAAAGTCCAATAACAAAAAATGCATATAAAAAAAACGAAATGGAAAAAAGAGCAACAGCGAAGGAATAGAAAAAGGCAAATATAGCGAAAATAGCGAAAATAAGGCAAAATAAACATAAGAGAGAACATTCAAGCCATGCTCTAGTCAAAGTTTTGTTAGAGTCGTAAAGAATGACAAAAATCGTTTAGACTGCTACCAAAAATTTCAAGACCATGGCTTGAGTTAACAAGTCTTGACATTCTGGACATTGGAGAATGATACCCATAATATGGCAACTCTTTGACAATTTGAATAATTCGTGGCTGCACCTCGTCTGCCTGACTCCATTATTTTGTATTGCTCGCCCTCATTGCCTAATCAATTATATCTTTTCGAAAAAAATCATCAACTGCTTATCTATTTTCTCCGTGATTATTACATTCTTTCCGTTCGACTATCAGAAAATTAGCACATTTATGAAATGATTCAGCCCGGAAGTGCTTTAATGATAATGTGTGATTTTCCTGAAGATTTGGAGTGTGATTGCTGATTACGTTGTTGCATTTTGAAACGTCTAAACCGCAACTGAAGGAACGCCCCGGCCCAACGTGCGGTAGCAGAATGTAGCAACGGAGTGATGCTACTCGTATCTCGTGATGCAAATCACATGCCTGTGTTTGTTTTTGTGTAAACAACGTCTTTGGTAACACCTTTTCCTCTATCTACTTTTTATTTGCGGCGGATTTCCAGTCGTGTTTCGTAATCTTAGTCATACTTCACGGTTATCGTTTAATATAGACAAAACAAACATAGATTTGCTTGAACTGAGCGTCATTAGTAGAACGGTTTATAAAACATCTGATGACTGTGTTTAAGGGGCAATTTTTTTATAAATCCACCATTTTTCCTTTTTTTTAAATCAGGCATCAATCAAAGTACTTCGCTATCATCATCATCAGCTTTTGGAAAATTCTGGCCGCCTTTACTAAACTCCTCTTTTCTTGCCTCTGGTCTCCTTGTTTCATCTTCCAATTCATTATGCCTTAGCATGCGATGTTTGCTTTCGTACTGTCCAGTCACCTATGAAACTTTTTTGTTGATTCCCGATTATCTTACATCCTTACTGCATGACCTATCCAGCAAAGTCCCAGTTTTGTAAATCTCTTTATGAACGTTTCTTGAAACAATTGGTATTACAGATCGTGGTTGTACCTTATGCCCCTTACCCGCCAGACAATATTTTCTTATGTGGCTCTAAAGATGTCGCTCTCAAAAATATTCAAAACTCTTTCATAATTTTTCGTGTGAACTTTGAGCTTAGCACTGGTCTGTTAAATATAATTATAAGTATTTTAAAGATATTGATATCTTTAGAGACCGTGAATAATCTGTTGGCCTGGCTGATTTTTCTATTAATCTCCCATTCTCCCTTTTCATCAACCTCACGATTCATTACCCATTACTTCATTACCTAATGGCATTGGCATTATCCAGTACAAAAGCTTTGCACCCATGAAAGATAACAGCTGTGAATTAAGGCTGTATATTGATTAATAACCTGGTAGGCTGGCATTCACCTGCCGCAATAGTTCTTGCTTTGAGCGCCCACATAACCTACACCGGTTCACAAAATGCCGTACCCAATAAGCAGATTAATCTCCGATGTCGCGCCCACTCTCATTGTTCCCGCCCTAACTATCCTGTTATTTTATACCAGTTACGTTATTTATTTTACGTAACCGGTTCCTACCATGCCAGCGATTTTTAAACATTACGAGCCCACATTACCCACGCAGTTTATATTTGAACAGCGAAGCTTTTCATAGTAGCCAAAATAATAATACATAATACCAATCTACTGTTCATTCTAAGCGAGTAATCCCTATTCAGATATTTGAATAAGGCATTTAAATTTGTAATAATTTTACTCTCCTCCTGAGGTATTGTTTATCTTTCACGCTTAATTTATTGGCGAATTTATTTTTGGAAAGATCGCTCAAAACCCGTTCTGGAATACCAACCATGTGTAGAAACATCAAGAATAATAATCGCTGGCGAAAATTTGGCAATTATTATGTAATTTACTAAAATAATCCCTGTTATAGTTCAGGTTGGTAACAAGGTCTCAACAGCAGAAGAGAGGAAAGAGATCCATCTTGGTCCAGTTCATTGATTCCATATTTTTTCCCTTGATAATAATTTCAGCCGCATCGTATTTTCATCTATAAAGATGTTTCCAAGATGTACATTTTTATTTTCATGATTGTTACAAGGAATTATTTTTCCTAGTTTATACGAATGTATTATTATACACATTTATATAATATATACACATTGAAGAGGACAATATCAACATGTTTGTAAACACGTTATCATCTCAGATAATCCAAACACGAAAATGTTATTTCAAATTATTATGTACTTAATTATGTATGTGCTGTTGTCTTTGTAAAGTGTACTTCATTATCTACAATGGATCGGTATTCAAATCATCTTCTGTGTTTATCGTTGACCTTGATCTAAAACGCTACATTCCTTAGCTTTCTTTAGAGCAAGCGTTGAAAGGAGGTGTCATTAAATATCTATTTGTTACGTTCTTATAATTACTTAGCTCGCTAAATGCGTCAACAGACTCGAGTATTCTTATTATATTATCAAGTCGCGTACAAATGTGATAAATATGTTTCGTAGTACTGAAAACTACCTTGGTTTTGGATCGAGTCATTTTTTGTGTCGCAAAACCACGAAATTTAAATGCAAAATTCTTTTGAATTTTTATATAAATGATAAAATATAACATTTTACTTTAAGTTAAGTTGAATCCCGGGTTTTTCCTAGCCATGAATAAATATCATATTATCAATCTACGTCACGTAGATTTATAATATGAAGAGTTTAATGACTCGTTTGAGCTAAATGACTTTATCCAGCGTCAAATATTTATATTCAGATCAATATGGAAAGCAACCGCAAGCATGACCGGTCGATAGCTGAGAGGAAAAACGCGTCGGATTCCCACCCGGGCGTCGGGCGTTCAATTCCTCTGCTGGCTAAGTCCTCCATCATTACACAAGCAACATCTTCCGCCTATTATGATGGCAGTAGGAGTTTTTCAAATATTGTCAGGTTATTCGTAACCCGGGAATGCTTGTCTTTATTAAAAAAAAAAAAAAAAAAAACTCAATGAGCCTACTAGTAGGGATATCAACAGACCTGCCACCTCGTGAGACACGTGCAGTTGTTGGGATCGGATAGGACCGAATTGCTTTTGAGCATGCGAAGAGAATGACGGCCCCATGGTCGAGTGGTAAGACGCTCGACTACGAATCCAAAGGTCGCAGACTTAAACCCGGGGTGCGCAAATAACTTTCATTTTTCATATGTGTCATAACACATTTTAATTCATATTAAGTATATTTGCGGCAAGTTCCAGAGTGGTACATACTCAGGTATCGCCCTGGTGAAAGACCACCGTTCATAATCGAAACGTTGCTTGAAATGGCTTTATGCGTCTTTGGTGATCAGGTCTGAATACGTAGGTACTTTCCAACCTTTCTCTTCCCCATCTCCTTCCCTACTCCATTACCTTCAGCCTCACAACATACGCCAATTGGGGATGCCATGGTCTCACTGGCTTTAGACGGTTGAGAGCAGTTGGGACTCTTGTGCGGTATTCACTATAAGATATAAAATGAACCAATTAACGAAGCCAATGTTCCGCCTTGATGGAAAGGAGGCTCCAATACCTAGTTACGTTGTGGAATCGGAAGAAACCTCCAAACACCCATTGAGGCACCTGCTGAACTTCATTAAAGGTTCCGCACTACTATCGAGGGAATAATGTGAAACATTGGAAATAGCACAATGTGCTTTTGGCCCGAGTGCTTTCGGGAACTATACAGACCGTCTCCGTATCAATAATAATATCTTTTCAAAATTCCAACAATACATATTGTAGTCTATAACATTCGCACAGTTTTTTTTTCCGTCTGGTTTTCATCGTCATTATTTTTTTAGTATCAGACAGTTTGATAATGGCCTCAAACGCCGAAACAGCTGTCATTAAAAATAAAAACTAAAACTAGCAGAACTAAATAATAATATTAAATTTAATTCAATTGAATTATAAATTTAAAAATGGAGTTCTACAAATTGAAAACAAAAACTACATATATTTTTTTAAGTTTTTGAAATTATTAATTTAACTCTCCACATTATCTTTCATTTGTTCAATTAGGAAAGAACTGAAACTCGGGCGGAGCCGGGTAATAACGACTGGCTACTAGCAATTTGTAACCGAAGGCAAAGTATTTTAAATGAGGCAATTATGTATTAGGATACTATAAGCATATTGAATAATAATTTGAAGGTCAAAAATAAGATACATCCAGAATTAGAATTAATGTAACCATATATTATTTACTGTATATATTATGAATTTAATACGTTTGCTTTGAAGGAAACAACTCCTTTCTGGGAAATAAATTAATTTTATCCGCTTTAGATTGGCCTCTTTCTGAGTCCTGAACAACAGCTAGATAAAAAAGATTAATGTCAAAGAAAACATTTCAAAGAAAAGTTGAAAAGGTGTAAGTAAAACTAATCACTAATAATGCTTTATAAACTAGTTTTGACGGATCAAAATAAGTCCTATAATTGCTTTGTCCACGTTGATAAGTGATTGATAAACTTTCAGTTCTTATTAGATTAGCGACTACGGCTAAAGATTATTTTTCATGTTTGGAAACTAGCGCAAGTGCGAAAAAAATGTTTAAACAGATTCAGACAACTATCATAAAATCTATACTTATTTCTAGTTAAGACAGGAAAATCTTTAAGATACTCCCAAAGCTGTCTGTGTTGAGAGAAGATCATTCAGGATAACATAACTCAAGCATTGATTAAAACGACTTGAGTTATGTTTTTAACCAGATTTAAATAGCCAGGTCTCTGGTCACTAAACATAGGTGTCTAACGTTGACGTGTCTGGCATCGTGAGTTCAGTTTCTCTGCTAGCTAAGCGGTCCATCATTGCACAAGCTACATTTTAGGCTTATTATGATGGCAGTAGTGAGTTTTTCAAATATTATCAGGTTATTCGTAACCCGGGAATGTATGTCTTTCTCTTGTAAATAAAAATAAACTAAGGGCATTTAAAACAATGTTTCGATCCTGAATGGTTTTCTCTCGCCAGGGCGATACTGTGAATATCTTTCACTCTAGTACGAGTTGGTAATGTACCATTTTGATTGTTAAAAATGTGCATATCCGGAAAAAATGCAAGGCTGATGTAAGCGTAATGATAAGAGGAAACGCTTAGATGGTTTGGGCATGTAGAGCGAATGAACTAAGAAAGGAGTGTGAAAATAATATATGGCGCGAAAGCGAATGGAAGAAGAAGTCGGGAACGCTCGAAGAAGACATGGCACGATCATGTGAATGAAATCATCGCGACCAGCAAGACCGGTTAGTAGCAGAGAAAACAAACGCGACAAATCCCAGTGTCGTGGGTTTAATTCCTATCCTGGCTAAGTCCTCCATCACTGCACAAGCAACGTATTCCGCTTATTATGATGGTAGTCGAAGTTTTTCAAGTATTGTCAGGTTATTCGTAACCCCGGAATATTTATCTTTCTCTTCAAAAAAATGCTTGAGTCAGGCCATGTGATTTTTTTTTTTGATTTTATGGATTCTTTCGTAATCCTCTGCTAATTTGCTGGGGCTTATACAAATACCCCTCATAATGTCTATCTAACTAGTACTGCGGCTCATTAGGCCTTATTACCATCACCATCTGATGGTTGTATTAAATCGACTGAATTTAAGTTTCCATTAGTGAGTTCTTAGGGAAAAGGTCTTTACTGGATAAAAAACCCTAATGCCATGTGAAGAGTATGTATGAGACGATGTATGAATGTGAATAAAGCAAGGAGTGTGTGCCAAGTCAGAGTGGTATGGTGGTCCGTCCTCTCTGTCTATCCTTGCGGAGAAACGGCGTGATGATTAGTTGGTTGCAATTGAAAGAAAGTCCTAAATAAAACGTTGAATGCATCTCGCGTAGTGATCCATTATCAATAACGTGACATAATATAATATACGCCGCTTGAAACAGCTGTCGAGTAACAGTTATTAAAGAGTCTGAGAGCGACGGTGACTCTATTCCCGCGGCGTATCTGACGCGGAAGGGAACCGCTTGGAGCGCTGCCAAAGTGCTATAATTCCGCCCAGGTCGACTGCAGCCATCGCCCGTAATGTTTTCGTAAAGTGTTTTTATTGTTTTCAATTTCACGTGTATTAGTAGCCGTGTGTATTATTTTAAGAGCCGCATATTCGCAGCTCTATTAGACTAAGCGTTTCCTGGAGTTTACGATAGAAGACCAGTCCACGGCGGAGTTCTGATGCCGATCCTGGTGTATTTACTGTCGGGAAAACAACGAAAGTAGACTGACTTCTTAATGTGTAAAACTGATACGAACGTTGTCAGATTTTCTGGAGTTCATTCAGTAAAAAAGTTAATGCAGCACAGTGAAAATTCTTACGATCAAAAATGTTTGTACAACTGTTGTTTTCCCGAACAAAATTAAAACGAATCAAAAAGCAGGATTTATTTGACGATGTCAGCGAAATAAACAAATTTGGAAAAATACCTACTCGGGCCAGCACTCAAGAATGACGCTAAACGTCACTTTGTAGCAGTCTAATACAAGCAATCCTACATATGATTTATCTGCAAATTTTCTATATAGGTATTTATAAAAATGTCTGAGGTTTCCAATGAATACAATTTTTTAACTGTAATCCGTTAAATTCTATGGAAAACATACTAAAATATCAGTAAAAGGTGTAGTTTTAAAACCATCAAAGGCATTTTTGGACGCTTTACCTAAAATTTCAGTATGCATTTCATAAAGAATTAAAAAGATTACTATTTTAGAAATGTATTCACTGGAAACCTTAGACAATTTTTCAACTACCCTTATAGTATTGACAGGTAAATAATTTGTAGTTTTGCTTGCACTAGAAAGCTAAAAAGTGTGTAGTTTTGGGTGGTGACCCTTAAGGGGCTCGGACATTTAGAGCGGATGGGCGAAGTAATAAATGTCGAGAGAATATAGTTTAATGACGCGCAAGTGAATTCTGTTTCAATATTGAATTCATTCTTAGAATCGTCAAATTGCTCTGTAATGTTTTCACGTGCAGCTTACTGCTTGAAATACGTGGCTGCTTCGTCCTTTCGTAAGAATTGATATAAACTTTGTATAAAATGTCTGACACATTTTCTTCCCTCTTCCCTCTTCCCTCTCTCACTTTCCCCACCCTTCCATATCCTCCCATTTCTGCCTCCCCTCCCCACCCCCTGCAGCGAAGGAGATATCTTTTGTTTATCAACATCGTTTGCTTTCCCCTGTAATACCCACCATCGCCTTTCTTCTCGTAATATTCTTCATTTTTCATTCTGTCGGCTTTTCCCGACCGTAAAGAGTCTCCTCCTTTTGGAAAACACGGAGACACTTCGCAGAGACATGTTTTCCGAAGAAAGAAATCTTAATTTCTTTTGATGCCGCATTTGTTTCAGAAAAATAACCGGCCATCGTATGATAGATTTTTTTCTTTTATCTTTTATTAAAAGTGTTTTTTGATTTAAACTTCTCTTCGCATTTTCTGTGTTCTCAGATGACCTCACTAACCACTATACAATTTCTCCGTAGGGGTAGGCAGAAAATATAGAACGCCACACACCTCTACATTTACACACGATCCTTGCTACATTCCGATTAACTCTCGTAATTCGTCACATACATTTTTTTCGTCTTCCTGGGGCGTCCCCAACTCTTTCTTTGATCCACTTGCGTCATATATTCTCACGACACTCATTTCCCCATGCATCCGCTCAACACCTCGTGAAATAATAAATGACTCTTTTATGCCTAACGATGAATAATCACCGTAATCAGTTACGTGTGTGAATGACTTATTTTACGTGTTATATTTATTTAATTTATGATGTTTTTCATTGCTCATGCACTAATGTAATCTTTCTTTTGTGGTTATTTTTAATTACGTAAGTGATTATATTAGTCCACCTACAACAAAAACTACAAACTCCAAAACTACGCTTTCCCGTGATAAAAAGAAATCTTTTAGGTTGACTAAAAACTAAATATTGTTCCGCTAACTGTGTCAAGACTGTGGCAAATTTGATCTTGTCTAGTAGACAATAAAAAGTATTACTTATTTGCGATTGCAAAGCAACCGAAAAAGCAAAGCTCTAGGTGTTATTTTCTCTTTTATTTCATTCAATCCGATTTCTAATAAGAAGTTATTTGTCTAAATTTCGACAGCACCAGATAAACGGATCAATCGATCAATCTTACTTAACCGGATCGTTGGTAATGGATGCTGGCTCCTTTTACGGTGGACCTTGGTTGTGTAGGAAGGCCCGAGAATAGATTTTAAATCTCTAATTATTCTCTTTAACTTTCCACTTTGATGTTCACATACTTTACTAATCACTTCTAAATGAGCCTAATTTTGTGGCCTTTCAATTTTAAATCCCTTTTCTTTATTTTTATTTAGTTTAAAACGGTTTTTTTTATGAACAATTAAAATATATGGATCAAATAATATGGCTCCCTAACTTAATTTCCGACTGTTGCATGCATATTGTAAAGTTAAATAGCTCATTATGGAAATGAAGCTGCGAGCTGAAATTAGTTGGGTTGACCTAAAAATTTCAGACAGTTAAAACTGTGCAAATTTAATGATGCTAAAACTCACTGTTTCAGAGTATTTTGCTGCTTCCGAGAACAGTTTACGAGCAGATACGTTTTAATGTTGCGGGTAGTTAAAACTTTATCAAAACATTAGTCGCTTCATTGTTAATGTGTGTTCTGAAGTGATTTTTTTTCACGAAAACGGATCTGTAGAAATTTTCCAAATTTTATTACTATGATTCATACGCCATTAAAAAAATACCGATAAAGTATCTCGTTTGTGTAAGAACTTTCAGGCCTGATTAAACAATATTATATCATTGAAAAAAGTCCGAAAAAAATCTTATTAAATGCTTTTGGTATGTTTTTAATTAAAACGTAAAATGAGAGCAAGTAGTCTGTAGTCTTTTGTAAAGGAATTCAATTCCAGGTATTTTAAAATATGCGGATACCATGTCGGAAAAATGTTTCATTTGAAGCTCGTAGGAAGCATTTGAAATTCCACCAGTAACAGGATATTTGGAATAGCATTCCTCTTTGCAGGGTATTCTGTTTACTCTCTTATTACTGTGCGGAATCGGGGAGGGGGCGGGGCTCGAGGGTTCGCTCGTGCGGAAAGCGCCAGTCAGCCATTTTGCTAATCCATTTCGCTGTTCGGATCGCCCTGCAATATCGCGTGCGAGAATTCCACTAATCAGTGATCTGCACCAAAACCTCCCTACATAAATGCCTAAACACAAACACAAGCATACATGGTGCTGAGTTGGTAATAGGTTATATCTGCCCCTGAGATGATTTTACAGGAGAGTAGAATCAAAGGCATTATATGGATCAGGTATTTATATTTGTAATGTAACCGAAATTAAAAGATATGTAGAAATTGGAAAAAGGTTTTGAGAGTAATATGTAGCTTTAGAGCAAGAATATATATGAAGAGAGCTACATATTTTTACCGAACCTATACAAATTCACGATAAATCACTTTCTTTGGGTTTTAACGTCGTAAACCGTGAGAGAGAAAGAGACAAGACAAGTTCTCACATAATATAGCACCACCATTCGGTATGTTAGCATCTTTTCCGTCTCCCGCGTGTTCGGTGACTCCGCCCACTACGTTTTATTATGCGACATAACACGACATAACTCAACAGTTTTTTAGGTTATATCCTATATTTTTGTTTATAACAATACTGTGAAAAAGTGGTTATACAAATAAACAAAATACTATGTCGACATGTGCTAAGAATGAATGTATAAATACCCTAGACCTAGTCTTAGCCACGCCCGAGTCAGGCAAAAACCGTCAATACTGACTACAGAAGCGCTCCCTCCTGTATATTATTGCTCTGAGTATATAGCTAAGTCAGCGTACTTGTCGTACCAACACATCATTGTTTGCAATATTAACGTCTTATTTGTATAAAATATATTCTTGGAAATCTGGTCTTGCCAATGAAACCGCTGTTGTACTCTCTCTTTCTATTGCATGCGTTGTTTACGAGAAAGAGGGAGAGGTTACATCGTACCTATCAGCGGTTAGCCTTTGTATATTTTTGTCATATCAACTCTCCAAATGTTACCATACGTACCTCTACACAAATATCTCTTTCTCAAAGTTAGCTGGTTAGTAGCTGAGTAGACAGACGCGTCGGATTCCCAACCGGGCGTCGTAGGTTTAATTCCTCTGATAGCTATGTTCTCCATCATTGCACAAGCAACATCTTCCGCTTATTATGATCGCAGTAGTAGTTTTTCAAATATTGTCAAATTATTCGTAAACCGGGAATGTTTGTCTTTCTTTTAAAAAAAAACACAAATATTTATATATATGTAAAATAATAAATGGATAACTTTAATAGCGCCGTTTTCGTGGGAAAATCACCCCAAGGGCGCTTTACAAATTAATTTATCCAACCTATAACTTATCACTTAAACTTGCAACTAATCTTACACATATACAAGCTTACAGTTAAGATTTATTACTAATGGCTTACAACTAATATTTTCAACTAGTGACTTACAATTAAGACTTATAGCTAGTAACTAACTACTGAGTTTAAGTTATAACTAATGACTTTCATCTAAAAATTCATCATCATCACTTCATTTGGGAAACATATACTCCGGTGTCGCTGATATATTTAACACGTCAATATCAAACTATAAGTTTAGTTTAATACAGTTGTTATCATCTGGTAGAGCTAAACTAATATTTAGACCTGTTACTTAGTATTATTTTTTTCTTTTCTTTTACAATATTTTTGAACCTGTTATGTATTGAATATTATTAGTTATTTTTGTATCTGCTATTCAATACTCTTTTTTAAATTTTATTTTACATATTTTTTTGCACTTATGAGGTTATTGTTTAAAAAAAATGTTAACATGTATGTAAAAGCTTATAACGGGCGTAAATAAATAAATAAATTACCTCTTCATTATTGCTCCACATTTATATTACTGTTCAACGATTCTTTTTTGTGTAACGACAGATAATATAACATGTTTCAAATTCTCCAAAATAGAGCAATGAGAATTATACTTAGGCGAAACAGATATTCAAATGTAGCAAAAATGTCAGACGAACTTAATTGGACAACATTGAAACAGATGCTGACATCTAACACATTAATATTTATACACAAAAAATAATTTTTAAACACTTGTTACCAAATTATTTACAACGTAGATATTCACAGACATGATACAAGGGAAACGCAAAGAAATCTAGATACTAGCAGAAATAATAAATCCAATAGAAAAAAAAACAGTTTGCTTTATACCATAAAGAGGTGAAATTTTACAATGCGTTGCCGGAAACCATAAAAAAATGTATATCTGTGATTTGTAATTTGTATATATTTATGTACTTTTGTCACATCAAAGAATAGTTTTGCCATTTGAAAGATTTTACAGAAGAGACCCTTAAAAAATAACCCATTCTTATCCCCAATAAAATAGAATTTCAAATATATGCCTTGATCTACCGCTAGAGGCGCTGCCAGTGTCTTGGCATTTACACGGGAAGGTGTTGTCTCCACTCGACCATACTATCGTTCGTATCTCGGAGTAACAATGTATGGAGAGAGAGCTAATTATTTTTACCCAACCTATACAAACTTGCGATAAATCACTTCCTCCTGGTTTTTACGTCGTACACCATGAGAGAGAATGAGACAACACATATAATATACCGCTTCTATGTACTGTCACAATGATCTTGGGCTCCTGGGTCACCGCGAGACTCTTATTTTTTATTATGCCACTAAACTTGTCACAACTAAACGGTTTTTTAGGTTATATGCTATACTTTTGTTGATAACAATACTGTGAAAAAGTGGTTATACGAATAAACAAAAATATTATGTCGATATGTGCTATGAATGGATGTATAAAACCCTAAACTTAGTCTTAGCCACCCCCAGGTCCGCCGAGTCCGGTAAAAATCATCAAAAACTGACTACACTGCCTTGGATAGATACCACTCTATATACTCTAAGGTTCGTATCCATTATCCTCGGTATCGGCTTGCATAAAGCAACCAAACGTACGAAATACGTGAACTGCACGTGACGCCCGGCCTGGTATCCGCATTACGATGCAGAGTTATATGTAAATAAATAATATGTCATGTTTACGTCAAAGAGGTTTCCAGCGATGAACTATTTACCTTGTAGCGTATGGATTCGCGACAAACTCTGCGTTTCACACGATCCGCAATTCGCAATAACAAATTAAGGTCACCCGACTGATTTACCACTACTCGCGATCGTCATTCTCAACGAGTTTTACATAGCGTGACGCGTATTTAATGTACGCAAAAGACGAGTTTACATTTTATCATCAGTTCACCATGACAGTCTCATTTACTATTTATATAATCTAATTCTTATTGTCAAGTCAATCATCTACTTAATGATATGTTATGGAACGAACAATATAAAATGTTGTCTAATATTTTTATAATTAAATAAATATTTCAATGTTCCATATTTCATGACGCCAGAGCTCACTGTTCTAATTTAAACAGCGTTCTGTTCTGTAGAAGATACACCTTTTATCCGCTCGTTTATTATTTATTTTTATAGTGAATACCGCACAAGAGTTCCAACTGCTCTCAAACGTCTAGAGCCAGTGAGGCTATGGCATCCCCGATTTGGGTATGTTGTGAGGCTGAAGGTAGTGAGAGGGGAAGAGTATGGAGAAGAGGAAGGTTGGGAAGTACCTGGCTATTCAGATCTGGTCACCAAACACGGCTAAAGCCATTTTAAGCAACGTTTCGATTCTGAATGGAGGTCTTTCACCAGGGCGATACTGCTCTGGAACGTGCCGCAAATATACTTTATATTATTTAAATACGTTATGACACATATAAATAAAACAAAAGTTATTTGCACACGCCGAGTTTGAACCCGCGACCTTTGGATTCGTAGTCGAGCGTCTTAACACTCGTCCACGCAGGTCGTCATCTGCCCCGTTTTACCATTTACAAGTAACTTTTGAATATATCAAGATTTGATCATAAGAATATTCAATTTAGTTTCTACAATGTTTTGATGATACGAAAAGTTTGGTAAATCCTTGAAAACAAAAACTAATTTATCAGGAAACTTATAAAAATATTATACTTTTTCATTCGCCTTGAATGACGATTCAATTTCGGCATGTCTTTCAAGTCAAACAATAAACTCAATTACCTCCCCGAAATCTTTCTGGGTAATGTAAACTTATTCCGCAAGCTTCCTGCGAAAGCTTTGGGTGGAGCGAGAGAGGGTGGGGTTGTGTTTACAGCACCCCAAACTACCCCTCACCTCACGGCACACTAGCGCATTACAACAAGCAATATAAACTAACTCATCGAAAGAGCAGAAGCAGACAAAGATTTACTTCTCAATCAGTATTGATTTTTTGGTAACGTGGCCCATTGATTCCTAAAACTTTGTAGCAACACAAATCGGTGAAAGCTCATTAATTTTAATCCGCTTTCCATCAATTAGTTATTTCGAGAAAATTGTCAAATGGGGGATTAAATGTTACAAAGTAAAATCCATATCGTCGCTGGAAAGGGAAAATGACTTAAGCGACACTTTGGTAAAAAAAATGAGTTAAATATACAGTTTTGATCAGTTTTTTTTTCGGCATCGAATGCTTTGACTCTCGTTTGATTATGAAGACTTTTGCCCTTCAGCCATTTAAAATATATTTACCGTTTGGGAGAAGGCTTGACTCAAGCGACGCAAGTTTAAGACTTTTTTTAGCTTTTTGTCGTTTCAGGTAACTCAGTGAGAGCATTGAGTTACCTGAGTTAACTTTTTTTCCAAAATCCAACCAGGTACTGAGTTCTTATGAATTTTATTGTAAAACAAAAACAAAAATTGAAGTGTTCCGGTGTCAAGTTCCCAAAATGGCGCTTCAGTCCTTTTGTCTTTCCAGCGACGATATAATATACTATTTGTAATTTTAATAAAGTGCCCGAAACGTAGCAGTATTGCTTCTCTTAAATGTTGTACGTCTCGGGATCGGTTGGGTGAAATTGGAAAAATCGGGGAGGGTACGTTTCAACATGTAGGAATATCATCAATTAGTAATTTCAAAGAATTAATAAAAAGGGCATTAAAAGCTACATAGCAAACACGTAACTTAAAGTAGTTGTCGATGAAGTGCCAGGAGAGCAGAAGTGTTACTTCCCTGGTGTGTTGTACGTCTCGGAATCGAGTTTTTGTGGAAAATCGGCAAAATAAATTTCAACACGTATAACATCAATTATTAATTTCAACCAATTGATCAAAAGGGCATTAAATGCTACATTGAAAACTCGCAGACTCGAGCAGTTTTTGTTGAAGTGCCAGAATAGCAGTAGTGTAACTTCCCCAATGTGTTGTACGTCTCGAGATCGCGTTTTGGCGAAATTCGGAAGTGGGGAAAATAGGGTGGAATGAGGGTATATTCTCTCTCCGTTTTCCCCTCTTTCCCACTTCTGGCTCGAGGTTCCCCCGTTTCCATAGTCACTGCAATCGATGTTGCCCTTTCATCTTCTGTTCCCCCGGCGTCATCCATTAAGGCAAGCTTTACTGCGGGCGGCGACTTGTTTCCAGATTTAATGTGCCGCTGGGTCAACTTCGATATACTCTACTCTATACCTACTGAAGTGGACTTACCGTTCGCATTTATTCTCGTAATTTTCGGTACATATTATTAAAATTAAAACGGAGTTCTTTTTAATGGAAAGAAAACGAAGTTAAGTTTATCATGTTCTCAAAAGGAAATTTATTTTAGTTAAAAAACCTTTTAAAGGGGAAACTCACAGATCGCGGTATGCCTAACAATGTTGCTGTGAAAAATTATAGCATCCTATTATATTAAATTAGAAGAAAATATTACAAAATTTAAAATGAAAATATTTTATGAATTTATGCTAAGGAATATTAATTATTTAAGGGTTGTATTAGAACATGTATCATTATGTTTGTATGTATGTGAGGCGTGGGACTGGCATAGGACGGACGAAAGTAGAATGAATCTAAGATATTAAGGAAAGCCGAAAATAGTACAAGGTCGATGTAGACGTATTTAACCTTTTGCACAGAATGAAGAGACACTGTTTGTGTGAACAAATGGTGTGAACACGAAGAGCGAATAGATGGACAAAGGGATCAGGAGTATACATGACGTGCAGTGACTGGAAGATGAAGTCGACCACGCCTCATGACACGATTGAGTGAATCAAATACCACAGTGAATTCATGCCAAGAGTTAGTAGAGCTAAATAAGAGTATGATTAAATATGGATGAAATAAAGAGTGTACCAAGACAGAGTAGTGTAGAGTTTCATCAACGTCTACTTCTGCGGGAAATTACGAGATTTATTTATTACTTTCTTTGGGACAAAAACAAAACATTTATGAAGCATGCTTAAATTCGTATTTCGTAGGTGTTAATAACTTATATAAATGATCCTAGATCAATGTGTCTACAGCATGGATGTGATGGTTTGTTTAGTCAGTTGTCAATATATTTTCCATACTACATTACCTCGTGCTGCGCTGATCAGCGTAAATCCCCACCATTTCAATAATAGCTCAATTTTAAATAAACATTTACTGAAACACCTTTAATTCCGGATTATTATTGTAGCATAATAATAAGGGTTTGTTTCAATTTTCTTTTATCTTGCTACAACTTTCCTCCTGAACAAAGAGCCGATTTACACTGTTGACACGTGACAAAATAAAAGAAATCCGCTTTTCCTTCGTTCTGCCGTTCATTCGTCATTGTGGCTGAAAATTAGCATTGTTCTTTTCTAATTGTGTTTGTTTTTTGTTGTTGCAGGCACGAGTGAGCAACAGGTCCGCTGCGAGAGCCAAAAAAGCCGGAGCACTCCTGCCAGCCGTTATACAGAACGAAAAAGGTAAGAATCTCTTATTTCTTTGTTGATTTAAAAAAAAAAAAGAGATTAGACCTATTAACGGAAGTAAAAAACGCAAATCACACGTTGCATATAGTACGTTACGTTTCTTATTGCAGGTGGTCGTGACCTCCACGCCAATTGTCTTAATGCTCCAATGTAGCTCTTCCCGAGTCTCGTCCACAAATTGTATAGTGAGACACTCTGGTGAAATTACTATTGTTCTCTATTGTTATAGTCCTACCTTCAATATGTCAATTATTATGGAAACTATGAGGTTATGTAAAAAATAATACAATTGTTTTTTTTTTACATTTTGCGCGTCTAACTAAATTAAAACAAAAATATGATCGAGAATAAGCATATTGTGTGGTGTTATTAGTTATTTTTTAAAGCAGGTCCGCCGAATTCACATACCAAATTCAAATTCGATCAATGACCCACTTTTTTTATTTCTCGACAAGTCTCTGACTGTCCATATCTTCACATCATACATAAATATGGAGGAAACAACCCTCGGGCTAGTGTTTTTGATTTATTCCGTTTACCAGTTTTCAATAGAAACTGTAAGGTATTTTGTATTTTTTTTTAATCTTTCAGAAGTGAACCTGATGCTAGGTGAGGTTAGCGTTTTTCCTATACCGTAAACGGCGTGAAGGTCTCAGTTTTCTTGTGAAAATTATCCTTTTGTAAAAAATAACTTCCTAAACATGGCGGCTTCCAAGCATTCACTGGTCATCTATTTATTTCATGCTGGGAGTTATCAAATAAGCAGGAACTTTGTCTTTATTTATAAACTCTAAATTTTCCTTATCGTTCTTAAGGTATCTTGTTTCTAGCTTTGAATTTAATTAGTTAGACACTAATAAATCAGTAGAAATGGCAACTTTTCCGCAAACATACGAGTCCACACTTTTACGAGTACATTCTACTGAATAGCGTTCTTATTTAACTTAATGTCCAATAAAATAAGGTATTCAGCGGGATATCCAGAGACCTTGTTTGTCGCGATAGAACTCCTACATAACGGTTTTATAGTCTTGTTTGTAGTGCTTATTCAATCTGTGATATTTTGTCATGCGTATACAATTCGTATGTTAATTGCCTACGACTTAACTTAATATGACTCATTTTACCCTTCACGTTCCCTAAATTGTTTATATTTAATGAGCCGTACTCTCGTTATTAATTTATTTGCCGTGAAAAACATTGACCAAAAATTGATATGGACTCATTTCTAGTATATATATATATATATATTTTTTTTTTTTTTTTTCATGCATAAGGTGTATATTCCCTTAGCCTTACAAGACCCTCTGCGTCTAATTTATTCCTTGTTTACTTGAAAATAATTATTTCTCCTAGAACACGGTATAATTATGATTAAATCGTGTT
This sequence comes from Drusus annulatus, assembly GCA_022651775.1. Classification (NCBI taxonomy): domain Eukaryota; kingdom Metazoa; phylum Arthropoda; class Insecta; order Trichoptera; family Limnephilidae; genus Drusus; species Drusus annulatus. Next base: position 141,551 of record JAGWCC010000210.1, on the reverse strand, counting down.
CTCCGTGATTAATTTACATCAAATATGTAAAATCTAGGAATCTAGCCCGAAGTGAAGAAATCCTTGAGGAACTAGAACTTCCTCGAGGATTTCTTCACTTCGACTTTAAAAGATAACAAAGTTGTGTACCTATCGCCTTGTTGGTATTATTTTTCCATATAACTTTGTAGACAGGTACGATACGCCTATCCAAGTATATTTAGTCAAATCCTCCTTAAAATATAAATTTGAATATACATTCCCAGATTCTAGACTTGACGCTCAATTTAAATACGTGTCTCAATAATGTATCGTCTTAATTACGAGCATCAACATTGAAAATACAACCTGCAACGTCTGATGTACAAGTTGTATTAGGAAAGGTGGATGTTGTATGGAATCGCCAATTAGTGGAACACTGCAGCAAACGGTGTTGGCACCATTTATAGATTTTATGCTATGCTGCTCTGTAACGGGTATGACTATATTGTGTGTGTGTATGTAACTTTGGCTAACACTTTCTCCCTGGCAAACTATTAAAATCAACACCGCTTTCTTCTCCAATGACAAAATGGACATCATGCATGCCATTGAAAAATTGTTTATTTTTGGAACATGTTAATTTTTGATGATGCAAGTCAAAATGCGGCATGCATTTACAATGAACAACATGTCAGACTAGTACAGGAATATTGGGGTGTTTTTTCATCTATAGAAAGGCTTGATGGCGCAGGCAGGATGCTTTTGAAATGGCGTTCAGAGGTGCTAGAAAAGGCGCAAATTTAATTTAATTTAATCTTTCCGTGGCCAGAAAGCATTTTGATGCTCTTACGTCACACAGTATGGTGGCAATCTAAGTTGTACAGACAGGATACTCTCGAATTGGAGTTCAAAAGTTAAGTGCAACTAAACTAGCCATTTCATGGCCAAATAGCATTGTGATATCGTTTCGCCTTTCTGTCTTTTCTAAGTAATCTCAAAATTGATACACGCAAAAGTGTATATTGTGAAGTTTTTTTTTTGTTTGGCTAAAAAGAAAGACAAACATTCCCGGATCGCGAATAACCTGACAATATTTAACTCCTACTACCAGCATATTAAGCGGAAAATGTTGCTTGTGCAATGATGGAGGACTTGGCTAGCAGAGGAATTGAACCCGCAAACCCTGGATGAGAACCCGACGCTTTTGTCAACTCGGCTACTAACCGGTTAAACAACCCTTTTCTTGTAATTAATCTGTTTATAAAACTTCACCAAGGTTACGATTAGATATTTTTGTTTACACTTTCTTGTTATTTTTTTCATTTCTGAGAAATAAAGATTATTTTCATAAGCGCAATTATTTTGAAACATCTCGAACTTTAATCACGTATTTCTCATAATTTCTTATTTTTGCTAAATACGATTCTAAAATAATTTTATTAAGGCTATCTACCTGAAAATTAACAAATAATTCGATATAATAAAACTTTACCATATTATCTGTATTATGATATAATTTCAACTTTTAACCTTTTGATAAATTTAAAAAAAATGTTAATTGAATTCGGATATTTTATGATACCCCCCCTATCAACTGTTTCGACCATATTGACTGGATGAAGGTAAAACTCTTCAAGCCACAATTTTTAAGATTGCTTCTTTTAATTGTTTTGACTAATGACTAAATATATGGTTTTATCATAGAATTGACTTCAAAAGACAACTTGATAAAATAATTTTAGATATTTTTTTTGAGAAATTTTGTCATACTAAAAACTACATTTTCTCTACCAATTTTTTAGTTTTTTTCGTAACTACTATAGACAAAATGAGTCAACCCTTAAATGTATTATAATTATAACTAAAATAACTTCAGAATAAAACTAATATTTAGAATAGTCATACGGATAGTTAAATATTAGTTTTTATCTTCTCTTATAGAGTCTTCATTTTGTGCCAAAGGGTTTTACCTTTAAACACTGGATATTTAGATGGAAGGTTAATTACGATACGGACTACTTTTGCATAGTGTCTCGTTGGGTTTTAAATGTAAATATATGGGTCCTTGTATGTTTTACACCCGGCAGTTTTACTCAGCCCAATCCGACCATTTTGACTTGCATGAAACCTAATAAAGAACGGAGATTAGTTATGAAGCTAGAGGAGGGATATAGCATTACTGCTTTTTGCTCATAAACTCCTGAACGGTGTATTATTAATACCTGACATCCTGGCGGAAATTGGATTTTATGTCCCTGATAATTTCACGCGTGGCCGCCAACACAGGCTTCTGTTTCTTCCCAGGTGCAGAACTAACTTACCAATGGTGATGCCCCTGGGAAGACTAACTAGGTTAATTAACTGCCTCGCAGGAAATTTGGATATTTTTCACACGAGCTACAACAAGTTTAAGCAAGAACTAGCTATTAAGTTCTAACTATATTATGTACTTCTTGAAAACTATTTTTTTGTTTGTTTTTAAACTTCTTTTTACTTTAATCTTTGTGTAATTATGATTACCATTTTTTGTGTTTTTTGCAATGTTTTGGTGTAAAACTTTTTTTGCAAATATAAAATAAATAAATAAATTAGGTTAGGTTCATATATGAATGTGGCTGAAGCTCACTACTGCATTTGTAATACTGCTGGGGACATTGCACACAATTACCAATACCACTTCATTAAATCATAACTATGTATTTCTCGATTTACAGTATTATAATATTGTAAACTGTGAAATTAATATTATTTTATACTAAACAAAGCTTAAAATAAACACTAACTTGTGATAACACAATTTACTGAAATATTGCACACGGACTGTTTCTACTTGAATTTATATATTAATTATTCTTCTTTTTTAAACGTTTGTGATAATGTTATGTAATAAATTCCTGCCTAGCCATTTCACTATGCGGGTCATGGCATTTGATATAAAATTAATATTTGATTGTAGGCATTACTGTCACCCTTTTTTATTGTATATAATATCGTGTTATTAAGTGTATTCATGGGTTATCTAATACGTTTATTCAGTAATAAACTCTTCCGTACATACAGGTTGTACTTAACTGACTTTAACCAGAGTTCGTGAACATATTTGGAGTAATAAAGGTAGATGCCATTATGCTCGAATATTTTATTTTTTTGCTATTAAGGTTCAGCACCCAAAATGACGCTAAACGTCACTTTGTAGTATTCTAATACAAGCAATACTGTAGATAATGTATATGTAAATTCTACACGGACATTTAGTAAAATGTCTAAGGTTTCCAGTGAATAAAAAAATTAACATGTAATCTTTGAAATTCTATGAAAAACATACTGAAATTTCAGTAAAAAAAGTGCAGTTTGAAATCAGCGCAGCCATTTTCGAACGTTTTACATAAAATTTCAGTATGCGTTTGACGAATAATTTATTAGATTACTGTTTAAATTTAAAATTGAATTCACTGAATACCTTGAAAATTTGCCTAACTATAACTACTCATAAAAAATAACTGATAAATCATTTGCAGTATTGTTTGTATTAGAAAGTCACAAAGTGTGTATTTTATTAGTGGTGTTATTGCATTTATTTAATAAGGCCCTGATGGGCTTTTCCAGTATTATTCCAATGTCGAAGGGACGGTGCGTACCACGTGCAACCACGTTACACCATTTTAGCTAATGTTTTATCGAGTGGAGATATCTTTTTTTAAATATACTCGTATATACAAATATGTAATAATGTCATCTTAGCGCAAAATGGCATCTACCTCTTTTACTGCAGATACCCATAGGAATCACTGCTTGAAGGCTGTCGGATCCGTCCTGTTACACCCTGTATAAGTCGTTATATCCTTTGGGGGTATTACTTTACACCTAATGGCGTCCCTTATCGGTCTACGAAGTAATTAACACCAATACGTATGGAAAGTAATAACAATAACAGTAAAAATCCGTTGAAGCTTGCTAGGTATATGAATAAAATGACAATTTAATATTAGTAGCCTAGTAACAGTCACCTTAACGGAGCTTTTGTATGTTATGTGCTTAGACTTATTTGAGACTTTTTTTTATCATTATAGTCAATTTCATTTTAATTGAATTGTTTATTTCTCAGTATCAGCGCTTTTGGTGTAATCCACAAGTAAACTTACTGTTGCAAGGAATTTATTGCACAAATTAGTTTTTTTTTATATTTTGTTTAATTTGGTACAGTAACAAATTTATTGAATCAGCTAATGTCCTGTTAAGGGTCAGCACCCAAAAATACACACTTTTAAGCTTTCTAGTACAAGTAAAACTACAAATTATTTTCTCTTAATTCTATATGGGTAGTTAGAAAAATTGTCTAAGGTTTCCAGTGAATACAATTCTTAAAAAGTAATCTTTAAAATTCGTTCTGAAATCCATACTGGAATTTTCGTAGAAACGTTTAAAAATGCCTTTTCTGGTTTTCAAACTGCACATTTTACTGACATTTTGGTATGTTTTTCATAGAATTTAAAGGATTACGGTTAAACGTTTGTATTGACCAGAAACCTCAGACATTTTTTTAACTATCCATTGAAAATTTGCAGTAAATCATTTGTAGTATTACTAGTATTAGAATGCTACAAAGTAACGCTTAGAGTCATTCTTGAGTGCTGACCCTTAAACATTGGGATTCACAAAAGCTCCCGGCATCTTTTTCTTTTAATGTCGCCACGGAAGTTGTCTTTGGTCAGAAAAAGACGTCATGAGATTTTTCAATGCGTGGTCGAGTGGTTAAGACGTTTGACTAACGCACCCAGAGGTCTCCGGTTAAAATCCCAGCGTGCGCAAATAATTTGTATTTTGTTAATAGTGTTATTCCACATTTATTTCACATAAAATAATGTATAATATATTTGCGGCACGTTCCAGAGTAGTAAACACTCTTAAGTATCGCCCTAGTGAAACGTTGCTCGAAATGGCTTGAGCCGTGTTTGTTGATCAGATCTGAATAGCCAGGTACTTCCCAACCTCTCTCTTCCTCATCTCCTTCCCCACTACCTTCAGCCTCACAATATACCCCAATTTAAAATGCCATAGTTCCACTGGCTCCAGACGGTTTGGAGTAGTTGGGACTCTTGTGAGGTATTCACTATATATTTTTTTCTATTTAAAAAGAAAGACAAACATTCCCGGGTTACCAATAACCTGACAATATTTGAAAAACTCCTACCGCCATCATAAGAAGCGGAAGATGTTGCTTGTGCAATGATGGAGGACTTAGCTAGCAGAGGAATTGAACTCACCACGCCCGGATAACTAACTCTACTAACCGGTCAATTTCAATTAAAACAATTGTTATTATTCCATCAGTATTTCGCGCTTATGCAACACTTTCACACTGATATTGTCTTTAGCTGTGCCCGTGAACAGCCACGTATCTGTGTACCGTTGGTGTGTTGGTTGAACTGCCGGCCGTGGACTGAATGTAGGTCATCAGTTATCACTATCAGTATCACGGTTGCCGCTGATAACGTATTTAGATTGGGCTGGCCGTGTTTTCGTTCTGCGAAAGAGGAATTCGTTACTCTCGGCTCCACTACTAGTTGATATGCGTTGCCACGCGGTAATTACCTTTTATTTATTTACACGGAAACTTGCTGCGAAAGGTTTATAGTTTATTGACTTTATTGCGTTTCATTTATTTTATCAGTTTGACACACGGTCACATAAATCTTAAGTAAATCGGCAGTGTGGAAATTTTTTGATGGATGAAATGTTTAAATAATAAAGGAACTGAAAAAATAACTTTGTGTAAGACCACGGATTTTATTTTAATTTTTATGACCGACCGGTTTCCCTTAGCCAAAGCATCATCAGAGTACAAAATTAAACTAAACAAAAAAATACAAAGTGTGCGGTTATATATACACACAGAAGGAGAATAAAATATAAAATAAAATAACAAAACCATGATAAAACAACAGAATAACATTTAAATTATAACAAAGAATTAGACAGATAATATGAATTTAAAGTGACAAAACGTCAACTGAGAAGGATGATTTAATGATTAAAGAATAATGATACATTTTGTAAGTCTACTGGAAATATACCTAATATTGGACTACTGGACAAATTTACCTGATTATTAAGAATATGACTAATAATTTTAATGGCATTCTTTATTTCTAGTGCTTCTAAATTATTTAATCTGATGCCATGATCATTTTTTACTGCTAAATGAATAATAAGTTCATCGTCATCACACGCTTCGTGGGATTTAGTCTTTGAAAATGTTCTTCACCGATTTCGGTTCCTATCCGATCTTCTCCAGTTCTCCGGTCAGCTCATTCTGCTCCAATTTCCTTCTCCACAGTCAGTTCACTTCTTCCTCGGTTCGCCTCTGGATCGCTTCCACTGGGGCACCTACTTACTCATGCTTGTTGGTGTCCGGTCATTTGGTATACTTTCCGCCATCACAGTATTAGGGACCAAAATAATCTTTCAATAGTTTCATGCTCAATGGGTTGTGTTTTTCTAATTTAGTTTTTTCTTTCTGATTCGGGTCTTGCTTTCGTTTAGTATATAAGCAGTTTGATTATTTAACTCGTCTTATTTTAGACCCCTAGTAGTCCCTTACATTATATATATATATTTTTTTTATTTTATTTTATTTTTTTTTAAAGTAAGACAAACATTCCCGGGTTACGAATAACCTGACAATATTTGAAAAACTCCTACTGCCATCATAAAAAGCGGAAGATGTTGCTTGTGCAATGATGGAGGACTTAGCCAGCAGAGGAATTGAACGCACGACGCCCGGGTGGGAATCCGACGCGTTCTCCACTCAGCTACCGACCGGTCAAACGGTGTATGTATGGAAACATCTGCTTTTAGCTATTAAGCATCAGAAACCAAAATTGGCGCTAATAAACTCTTTGTAGTATTCTAATACAAGCAATACTACAAATGACTTATCTGTAAATTTTCTATGGTTAGTTGGAAAAATGTCTAAAGTTTCCAGTGATATTTTTTTTGTAACTATAATCTTTTAAATTCTATGAAAAACACTCTAAAACGTTAGAAAAATTAAATGTTTTGAAAACCAGCGAAGGCATTTTTGAATATTTTACCAAAAAATCCTTTTTGAATTTCATAAAGAATTTAAAAGCTTACTGTTTAAAAATTGTACTCTCTGGAAATCTTAGGCATTTTCCTAACTACCCATGCTTGTATTAGAAAGCCAAAAAGTGTGTATTTTTGGGAGCTGCCCCTCGGTTTTTTAGCTATATTAAGTTAACACACCCAAATCTATATTTGACGACCTTCTTTCCAGAGCGGCAATTAATTCCCGAGGCTCTGCAAATAAAATAATAGTAGCACAAAGTATTTGAATCAGTTCATGCCAATCCTTACTTTAGCCTGTGGTTTTATACGATATACCTTAGTCAATATTTAGCATGATGCGAAGTTATTCTGCCCACCTCCTTGAGTGTGTGATTAATCGTACAACAAAGATTGGCCGAAATGTTTCCTCGGTGACTCATATCTCACCTCCAACTTCTCCGAACTGGCCATCTTCTTTTCCCATCCTACCCAACCCTCCCCGCGTCCGACACACGTAGAATAATTAATTAATTCAGGTCAATCGGCTTCTCAAACGGATTCCAGAGCGAGGATTCCTTTCATTTTATTGTCTAGTCTCTAGTCACCGCTATACAAGTTCAGACCGAATAACACAAAAGTTTACAGACTTAGCATGAACCCATTATAGTCGGGTTCAATTATTTTAATTTATTCTAACAGAGCTATCTGAAAACCTTATATGGTATTGGCTACGGAACTACGTTGTAAGTTTGGTACTAAATTTTGACCACGGCTTAAGTGAATCTAATAAAAGTCTTACCACTGGGAATAAATATTATTGTTATTGTTGAACAGTTTTTAAGCTTTGTAGGCATTGAACTATTAATGACCCCTATCATTCTTTGTTTAAACCCACATCAGGTAATAATGCGCAGTGATAAATATATTAATATATATTTAAGTAATATCAATAATCAACAGCACAAATATGAAATAGAAAATAAAAAGACAATGGTCACAAACGATACTCGAACTCGGATCCTCTACTCTATCTGGGAGTAACACTACAACCAATTCAGCCATTGGGGCCTTATTAGAAACCGACATTTTTAATCTAATGAGGAAAATTGAAAAATTAATAATATCAATAATCTTCAGTGAAAAAGTATGAGATCGATTAAAAATGACGGTTTTTAATAAGTTCCATTGGCTGAATTGGTTGAAGTGTTACTCCCGGACAGAGTAGAGGATCCGAGGTCGCGTCTCGGTTGACCATTGTCTTTTTCTGTTTCACATTTGTGTTGTTGATTATTGATATTATTTAGATATTTAAAAAAAGTAAGCATTAATGCTTTGAAGTTAATTCTAATTTCAACATAAATATGTTTTCCCGGGCAAGTTGTTTACCTTGTTAGATTTTTCCGCGAATTCACGTGTAATGCGGTAAAAGGGCTTTATAAATATCCTTTATAATTGCTTCTCATATTTCTAGGATACATTATTTTGTTGACGTTTAAAATAAAATAATTAGCTGATTTTTTTGTTTGCGAGTATCGTAACATTGACGTCGTAGTAAGCCGACCTTAGTAATTATTTTGTTCCTGCAATTTATATGACCATCAATAATGAATTTGAATAATAAATATTTAGACTGAAAGGTTTATTCATATAGATCAACAAACCCCGATTCTGAATGTTTATTTGTATTTTATTATACGTAGAATTAATGAAATCAATACCCGCCCCGGATTTCCACTACCTACGTTTAAAATATCACCAATTTGAAGGTTGCGTTTGACTTTATTCATCTAATAAAGTTACCACTTTAAAGAGAAGTTTACATATCCGTTTTTTAAATGCTTTAAGCTTAAGCTTTTTCCATAAAACGATTAAACCCCAGGATCGGATTATCAGGAAATGCCTCAAGCCGTTTCTGTCTCTCGTTGCTGACTCGTGACCTTCTCAGTAACGCTGATCCCTAGTAGGACCGGTTCTCTGTTGTTACCTGGGATGTGAGAGACAAAGAGGTAGGGAAGACAGATTTAGTGTTGTGTTCACAACTTTATCACTTCACACCGTGGTCTTTTTACAGTTGCTACGCTAGCCTAATCCTTTGGTCCTTTTCCTCTCGGTTGATTCAATATGAATCCTGAATCATGTTCATGACTAAGGATCATGACCCCTAGGAATGCTGCATCTTTACAAAGAGCAGAGTCCTCTACCCGCTGCGATCTAGACATGTCAAAATAATTGTATTAAATTATTCTAAATATGTGTACAACTTAACCTAAAAAAATCTTGCCCACAATTTTTTAGGTCATCGCAACGTTTTTCATGTCGCAAAGTTATTTCTATTGTGGGTTGTGGACCTAATAAATTTCCTTGTAGCTAAAAACATAAAGATACCATATTTTGAGTTGCTATCTGAATAACTAACCATCACGCCGTTTTCCAGCAAGGGTAGGCAGAGAGGATGAACCGCCATAAAACTCGGTCTTGGCACACACTCTTTGCTTCATTCACATCCATACATCGTCTCATACGTACTCTTCTGTTATTCTGACTCTTGACATGGCCCGACTCCAATATTTAACTTTTAACTATAACTTTTTTTCAAAGAAAAACAAACATTCCCTGGTTACGAATAACCTGACAATATTTGAAAAACTCCTACTATCATCATAATAAGCGGAAATGTTGCTTGTGCAATGAGGGAGGACTTAGCAGAGGAAATAAACCCACGACGCCCGGGTGGGAATTCGACGCGTTTGTCCACTCAGCTACTGACCGGTCGAAATTTGATTCACTTAATCGTGCTATGTCTTCTTCGGGCGTCCCCGACTTCTTCGTTCATTCATTTTCGCGTCAAATATTATTATCACACTATTTTCTTCGTTCATCCGCTTTACACGGCCAAACCATCTAAGCGTCCCTTTATTAATTCTATTCATTACGCTTACATCAGCCTTACATGGTTTTACCTCACATACGCCTCAGGGATCTCATTTGTACAGCATTCAGTCTACTTTCGTCCTAACTCTGCCAGTTCTATACCTCACTGCCATACATCAGGCTTGGTATGAGCACTCAATTGGGGACTGCTAGCTTCGCTTCTTTAAACATTTTTTTTTTTATTAGCGTTCAGTCCTACATTAATATTTAGAGTTACATGGATATATTTGACTAACCACGTATTGAAAATAAACGAAATCCTAGTATTAGGATAATAGATAACGCTTTGTAAATATGTTATCAGTAATAATAATGAAAATTACACATTTATTAATTCTATTAATATCATAATTCCTAAGTATAATCTTTCTAATTAATAATTCATTTCACCGGATACCAATGATAAGAATTTAGCAAAATTGTATTTCACAGGAATCTTGTCGTGATTAATAACGGAGATTGTTTGAACGGTATTCCGTAGATCAAAGGACATTCCTGAATTTTCCTCTAACAATAAAAATAGAAATGATTTCTGTTTCCATATTTGAAAGCTGACTACTTTATTTTTTAATTAAATCCTGATATTAAATTGTATCATTGTTGCAAGAGTATATTGTAGAGATTGTGGGAACCAATTATAATAAGTATAATAATAGTGGTAGAATAATTCGAGGATGGTCGAGGAAGACATGACACGATCGAGATTTGCTGAATTTTCGCTTAATAACAAACAAATCAGCATTGACAGTAAGTATCGGAGGGGGGTGGGGGTGGTTACTCGGCTGAATAACCAGTGACGTCATATGCCAAGTTTTTTTGTTCTTGTAATTAGAAACAAAAAAATGACACCGGAGACCAAAATGCCAGCTACAATTTTGACTCCAAATAAGCTCAGAAATTGCTGGTTAAAGTATGTCGTGTACGTCCTGAAACATCCTGTATACATCTATTATTAGGAAGTATTTTATTATAAATAACAATTCGATAAAATTTCAACTTACATCGTTGACATTGATTATTGACAAGTTTGCAACATTTGCATATTTTTTATGTGATTTTCATTGACATCATTATTTTATGTATAAAAAAACATCGCTTTGCATTATGCTAATTTGCAAATCGATGTTGCTTCTTCATAGAATATATTATTAAAGATTTATTTTAAACATTTATGTGTCACACTGGTCATCACGGTCTTCAATTTAATATGCTTAGTGAATTTCAATGTATATTTATTTAATAATAAAAAAACAGGCTGTAGGCATAGAAATAAAGATAAAAAATATTTTTGGAAATCACGTTAAAAAACTGTTTTTATTTTTGCTTTTAAAATGTTTGTAGGCAACATTATTATTTATTACTTGAATAAATATACATATAAACCGCAACCACAGGCGTTTTGAATGCGTAATGTGTATAAATTCTCAAGACCACAAGTCAATTATATAGAAAATTATGATTAAGAATGGTACTAATTTCTCCAGCAGTTTTTTTTTTTTTTTTAATATATTTTGTAATTACAATTTAGTGTCAGCGTTGTCTTAAATGACTTGAGTGACATTGAACGAAGAATAATAAATAATATAATTATAATAACTAATAACATTTGAATAGAAGTCTGACTGAACTGGTGTGTCATAAAAAGTGATGTACAATAATTAATATCTCGTACTTGTTTTTATTAGTAAATTAATAGACGTCGCATTGTTAGTTATTGTAATGTCTTATTATTTAATAACCGTTTATCTTTATCTTCTTTGGAGTATTTAGATAAATGATAAATGTATTTGTTTTAAGATGTAAACTAATAAAAATAAGTGATTATTTTTTGCATCTTCATTTTAGTGATTTCATCTTAAGAACGCTGTACAAAGCTAGAAAATTTCCTCAAATAGTTGAATTACCCTAAAATACTTTTTATGTAGATTTATACTAACGAAAACTGGTATTCACATATTTACAGATATCGCGGGCTTTGTGAAAGGGTTCAGATTTGTGGTATTGACAAATGCCGCCTGAAAAAAGGCCCAGTTACTGACAAACAAGATGGCCGACGGTAAAGTGTTATATGCCAATGAATTGTGTGTATCGGCTGCATTTCAAGTAAAAATAGCCCTAGTATTTTTATTTTGTTTATGTGAACGCTGCACAAGAGTCCCAACTGCCTGAAGCCAGTGGGACTATGGCATCCTCAATTTGGATAGGTTGTAAGCCTCAAGGGAGTGGGGAGGGAAAGGAGATGGAAATAGAGAAAAAAGACAGAGAATTGACTGGCCATGCAGATCTGGTCTAAATATGGCTTAAGCCATTTCAAACAACGTTTAGATTCTGAATGGTGGCTTTTCGCCAGGGCGATACTGAGAGTATCTACCACTTTGAAAAATGAAAAATCAAAGAGAAATATCGCAAATAATTACATAAAGTTAAACAAACTATATATCCATATCGTCGCCGGAAAGGCAAAAGGGCTGAAGCGCCATTTTGGGAAGTTTGCACAAGAGCACATTGAGGTTTTTTTTGTTTTACAATAAAATTCATGCCTGGGCTGGATTTTGCTTCTAATGGAAGAGTACTAGATTATATTATATTAATGCTTATGTAATTGCATATGCTCTTATATTATTAATTCAATATATTACGTTTTACTGTATTATTTCGTGTATATCTTTTTTAAACTGTACTCATGCACTTACTTATGTTAAATTACTATGTAAAAACCCATCAAGGCGTTAATAAATAAAGTATAAATAAATAAATAAAAATATATATATTTTTTAAAGTTTAATCGGTAACTCAATTCTTTCACTGGGTTACCTGAAGCGACAAAACATTAAAAAAGTCCCAAACTTGTGTCGCTTGAGTCAAGCCTTCTCCCAAATGGTAAATATATTTTAGATGGCTGAAGGGCCACAAAAATCTTCAGAATCAAACGAAAGTCAGAGCATTCGATGCAGAAAAAAACTGGTTATTCAACTCGTCTTTGATCAAAGTGTCGCTTAAGCCCTTTTGCCTCTCTAGCGACGATAAAATCTTTTCCTCTCAAAAACAATTCCTCTTAAATATAATTGACTGTATTTATTTGTTTTAATACGACATTGAATCGACCTTTTTAATCGGTCCTTACGTTGTTTATAACGATCTGCTGAATACTTGGCTTATTTTTTTAATCTAGCAAAAATTTTCCCCGCTTTTCCTCGGATTTAAATCTGTTCTCAAGGTCGTTCTATATCGAACACAAAAAATCACACGTTTTTTCCCAACAAAGGAAAAATGGCTCTTTTGTTACTTGCCAGACTCCATCATAAACCTTCAAAGGGAGAAAAGTTATTTCCGGATACGCCCACACTCAGTTCACTGACATCCTTTCCCAGAGGCTTGAAAAAATATCACAATGTCTTTGTTACAAGGAAAGAAATAAGACTCTTCTTTCATTATCCTTTTGAAAATAAAGAAGATCACTGGGAAATAATATTTCTTGCTTAATATTATTATAAATTATTAAATTCGCAAAAATAACATCAGTCTGTGTTATTCTTTATTAATGGAATGTAATACGAATCATATTGGAAGATCTAATAACTGCCAATCTCTCTCATGGCTTCAAAATTAGTTTCAATTTGATCAATTTGTTATTTTCAATTTATTTAAACAGGTGTTTTGGATGTCTTTGGTATTGATATAATGTGTAGAGTCTTGTATTATTATGTTTTACATTTAATTGTATATTTCAAAGTTCCTTAGCTCCTGAGGGAATTTACGCTGTCATACAGTCATATACGCTGATTTAACGAATATTTGAATATGAATTCATACGTTTCATCTGGATATTTATACCCTTAGCTTCTGGTAAATTGTTTTTTTAATCAGTTGATGTACACATGCACTGTTTTACCCTTGGAGTAACAATGTATGGAGAGAGAGCAAATTGTTTTTACCCAACCTATACAAACTTGCGATAAATCACTTTCTACGGGTTTTTACGTCGTACGCCATGAGAGAAAAAGAGACAACAAATGTAATACACCGCTTCTATGTACTGTCGCGATGATCTTGAGCTCCTGGTTCACCGCGGGACTCGGCCCTAATTTTTATTATGCCACTAAACATGACACAACTAAACGGTTTTTAAGATTATATGCTATATTTTGTTTGATAATAATACTGTGAAAAAGTGGTTATACGAATGAACAAAAACATTATGTCGATATGAAATATGAATGGATGTATAAATACCCTAGCCTTAGTCTTAGCCACGCCCAGGTCCGCCGAGTCCGGTAAAAATCATGAAAAACTGACTACACTGCCTTGGATAGATACCACTCTATATACTCTAAGGTTATACCCATATCTGAACCTTTTTGTCTCATGATTTATGATAACGATTATGATTTTAGATAGTTTTAATTTGAATACACATCATATAATATTTTCTCTTTGTTAGTTGATCTTATTAGCTTAATTGATTTAGCATGAAGCACACTTGAGGTGAAATATCACAAAACTGCGCTATATATTCATTTTTATTATTATATTAGGCTGAAAATAATTTTCTTCGTCTAAAATTCCAATCAGAAAAATTAAAGAAATTTTCATGACAGCAGGACTCATAAGTTGGTTTTCATATTTTAGCCACAGCAATAGATATAGTTGTTTACTTCGCATTTGGTTTATATGTTGTATAATACACGTTTTTATCACCAATACATTTACAAAACAACAAGTTTACAACCAAAACAACAATAAATTCGTAAATATCTTACAAAATAATATTTTATTCTTTCTTAGAAAAACAAATTTCTTTTATCTGTTATCGTTTCACGAAAGGTCAACGCTTTCCTCAAGCTTATAAAATAACGAACACACATTCTAGCATGGCACTACATTCTGATCGTAAATTCCAGTTTTGTAAAGACTTCGTGGATTATGCTTTTCTTTGTGCTATAGAGCACGCTCCGTAGTTTCGTGAGTCATTCTAGGAAAAGATAAATCATTCATGTTAATGTTTCTGTATGTTTCATTTGCATCTCATTATTAATTATTACGAATATTATTGCACACGTTTAATCATTTTAAATGGACGGTGGGTTTCCTATCATCTCGTCAGATCAATTACGCAAGAGTACCCGCAGAGGTTATTCCCAATCCAATGCTGTATTTATTGTTTCCTTCGTGCGAAAAACCCACCGTAACTATATAATATATTACTAACCGTCACGAAGTTTCCTCAATCACAAGGTGTTGAGACAGGATGACATGCCACCTCTGTCTTAGTACTAATTGTCTTCGTTCACATTCATGCGTCCTCCATGGTCGAGTGGTAAGACGCTCGACTACGAATCCAAATGTCGCGTGTTAAAACCCCGCGTGCGCCAATAACTTTTATTTAATTAATATGTGTCATATGACACATTTTAATTTACATAAAAATAACAATAAAAAAGTATATTTGCGGCACGTTCCATTCAGAATCGAAACGTTGCTTGAAATGGTTTTAGTCGTGTTTGGTGACCAGATCTGAATAGCCAGGTACTTTCCGACCTTCCTCTTCCCAATCTCCTTCCCCTCCCCCTGCCCACTACCTCCAGCCTCACAACATACCCTATTTGGAGATGCTATAGTCTCACTGGCTCTAGACGGTTGGGAGCAGTTGAGACTCTTGTGCGGTATTCATATTAAAAAATAAATAAAAAATACGTACCCTCATACATACTCCTCTGTTAAGACAACTTGTCTTTCTGGGGTGTCACCGACTCTACCCCGACATTTTTCCATTCACTTCCGAGTCATAATATATATTCACCAGGCTCAAATTTCTCCATCTATCCGCTCAATATAGAGTGAATTTATATAGCGCCGTTTTGTGATAGTTCACCTCAAGTGCGCTTCACTCTAAATTACCTAACCTAATATAATAACGAATAAATAATACATAACAATATGTATGCAAATCAAAACTATCTAAAGCTATAATTGTTATCATAAATCATGAAAGATTGTTCAGATACGGGTACAACAGTGCGCGTGTACATCGTCAGATCAAAAAACAATTTATGAGAAGTTAAGGGTGTAAAAAAATTCATATGTAAAGTGTATATAAATATAAACAAATTTGTCAAAGCAAAGAAAATGAAACAATATTGACGATAGTTAATGTATTGGTATTTTAAAACATCAATATTAAAGTATTATGAGGTAATAATAATAATAAAGTTTTATTCCAGAAGGTATGCAGGAGTAGTGCAATGCAATACATTCCATAATTGATAATAATAAATAGTAACAATAATAATAAAATGATTAAAACATTACAAAAGCAAGCGTTGTGAATATAACAAATAACAAAAGAACAAGAAAATATTTTATGACACATGTCCAACCCATCGCGACTTTCTCCCCTTTCTTAATCTTTTTCACGATGCCTTGCATTATTTTATGATCTCATATTTCGATCATGCGCGATTTCACCACGTTTCTACTCTATTCAGAGTACTTTCTTAATTTCTCTGGCAGTTTCGTGCTTATTCTCCACTCATCAGGGTTGATATTAAAACTCTTTTGTGGAATGCTAGCCCTGTGGTTACTATTGAATAACGTTGTTTATTACGCTTAGCTCGTGTTTTCCACATAATGTTCATATTTCTACTAGATTCAGTCTAATTTCGCTCTCCGACTCTTTCTATATTCTCCTGGCACTACACAAACGTATATTTTAGTGTATTAGACCGTTGACCTTCAAGATGACATTGAAAATATTGAATTAGGCACATAAATAAACCAATTATCTATGTAAGAACTTGTAAATAGTGATTAAAAAAACTAAGCACTAAACGTCAAGTGCTAAACTAAATCGTGTTCACATTCAATTGGAATTTTGGCCAGACTGCCTACTACAGTCTACACGTCATTGTGTTTGTTCGGTCGATCTACTTACAACCTGCGGCAAAAGTTCCGTGGGAATACAATAGACGTAGACATAGACACTGAGACACGTCTATCATTATTATCGTTGGATTGGTACCTGCCTCGATTGCGGATCCTTGAACAAGTAGTATGAAATGATTTAAATATTTACTAGACTCCGTTTAAACTGGTTCCATCGCATTCTCCTTCGGAGCTGGGCATTGTATCATAATTATGTGAAATATTATACGCACGTCATTTATCTTAGATCTCTGAGGCATAACAATATAAATACAACAGTGTTGATTAATTGATTCGATCGCAGAAGCTATGCAAAGTCACCTAAAGACTCGGATCAGAATTTTATTCCAATTGGAACGTGGCCAGATTCGTGAGTTTGTGTTTCTTTGTTGTGAATACCGGTTACTGTTGGGTATAGATAAATGGACCAGATATTTTGTTCAAGACTGGTGAACTTTGAGTGAGGAACTTCTCGTTTTGCCGAGAGAATTGGTATTCCAAAAGATCGCGTATGCTCTCTCTCGGCTCCGGATTCTTCTTTTATTATACGATATTTTTAATAAATCTGCTTTCACTCACCGAAGTTGAATTTTTATTCTTCTTCTGGTGACCTCTCCACTTGGGGGGTGGATATCATCAAGACAATCTCCACCCTGTAGAGTTACAACCCGGAGCAATTCTCAAAGATTCCGTGTCTTCTACTGGATTGGGATCAGTTGGGTAATCTTTTATTTGTCACTTTAGCTTTACGCGATGTGACCAAGATATTAAAGATGTATTTTTTTGTACATTTTCGTATTTTTTAAGAATTTCATACATATGGATATATTTTAAAGGTGCGTGTGTCGATGTAAATAGTTAGAATAACAGTCCACCGGAATACCGCAGCGCTATCAAATACGAATTCGTCGCTACTAAAATACCGAGCACGACAATGCTACTCGTACAGCACAATAAGCATTCAAGGAGGGCCATTATTGTTGTATTGTGATTTGAAAAGCCATTTATCGACACCCAATACATCTTATTAAAATCGTGTCACACTCGACCAAGAAACAAAGCGTCCATGACACTAATCAGCCCATAAAACATTATATACAGTACGTCTACTGCACGATGTGTCTGCATAAAGATTCCACGTTATATCAAATGTGTGTCACAGAGTCTACCATAATATGTCAATCTCCGAATCGACAAGAGCTATCAACGAATAAAGAATTCCAATGATAAGTACGAGTATTTTTGAATTAAAAAATGTGTTCATATAGAACAGGAAACGTTGATTTTGAATATATAAGTGTTATTATACACGGCTATTCCTGCAATTAATAAATCAGGCTTGAAAAATTATTACAAACCCAACCAATCTGAACACTCCGGCTCGGCTCTGATGTCATAGATACGTCCTGGAGTGCTCTCGGGGACGAGATGGACCATGTGACGTCATCTTATGCTCAATCCTTTGGCGACACTTAAAACTTTAAATTAGAGCGTTTTTTCAAGTTTTATTTGTTTTCATGAATATTGTATAAAAAATGGACTAGACCGGAATTCCCCATTCTTGTAAGGCATCCCGCATTTTTCCGCTATCATTTGTTTTCTTGTTCTTGTTGATATTTACAAAAGCAATTGGTTTGACAACAGTTTGAAATGAATTTAATATGCTTCGTCGCGCCTCGAGTCAGTCTGTCAACGAAGCGTATCCTTTGTTCTTGGTATTCCATCGTGAACAGTTCCCCGTATTGCTGGCAGCTTTCCAAGCATGGCTCTTATTCTGTAATATGACATCAGAAATATTGAGCTCCGATTGTTGAAGTGAGTCGTTGCAATCCGCTACAGAACCCTTTCCATTATTCAAGACCAGTGTCAGAATATCTACCATTCATTGGGCTATTTGATATAATACACAATATTTAATGATTTAATCACAATAAAGCATAAGCAACTTCTGATTTCCTGGTAGTGTTGGTAGATATTTATTGCTTTTACAAGAGTGGCGATTTTTAATAGCACTATTGACTGCCTTCCATAGCAACTCATTTTACATAATGATATTGATTTGTATCTATCTGGATTCTTGTTAGTATCTTGATTTGGAAAGTGACTAGTTAGAATTAGTAATAGCTACTCAAGCTTGTCATTCTTAGAATAGCTGAACTGAAAAGTTTTGTCATAAAACAGCTTACCCCAATTGTTTATATTATACTGGATAACTTCATACTTTTATTTTTCATTTTATTATACTTACTTATAAATCACTATAATACTCACAAACTTTGCTTATTATTTTAACACCTTTTTTTATATTTGGATGATTTGTAAAGCGCTGTTTTTGTGAAAAATCACCTCAAGGGCGCTGTACAGACCTTGTTTTCTATCATTAGATATTAATTCCTAGTTTAAAGAGAAAATATACAAGAACATACTTACCTGGCAGGTCCCATCATATAGATACATTTATTAACTTTAAATTATAATTATGATTTTTATTAAAATATACATATATTTTTTTACGATTTAGGGCATGGGAGCGAAATTAAAAATGGACTTTCTGAATTTGTCGTACAGTACAGGATTTGGTTAAATTTTGTATATATAAAGGTGATTCGTCGAGAAACTGATTATGTTACCTTCTTTATTCATACTTTGTAACATGTAACAAAAACTTTCTAAAAATAAATATAAAACTAGTAAATGGCCAAAATAAGACACTAGCCCAAAACAAGGAACATTGGGAATACGGGCAGAAGACCCATAATACTTAGCAATTGAGAGAGAGGGCCAAATAAGATGAACAAATAAAGAGGTGCATTTGATACATATGTAAAAGTGGTCAGAACAAGACTTCAATCAACATTTCGTTTTGTTTAATATTCCAGTTGATTCATAATGTCTCGTCAAAGTTAATTGTAAATATCAATCAATTTTTTTCAAACGCGCATGCTTTGACTCGGCGTGTACTGCGATTACGTAAGGATTCTTTCGCAATTTACCCTGTAAGGAAAATAATATGCCGAGTTAATGATAAGAGCCGAGTGGAAATTAAAATCATGTTCTCGATATGCTCATATAATAAATGTCTTACGGTACAAGTCGTGACTTTGCATTTTGCCAGCTGAACTGGATAATAATAATTAGGACTTTTACCCACTTTGCATCTAGGGTATCCGAAATCTGGTATCCGAAAGGAAGATATGTCATCCTTTGACCGGTTAGTAGGTGAGTGGATAAACGCGTCGAATTCCCACCCGGGCGTCGTGGGTTCAATTCCTCTGCTAGCCAAGTCCTCCATCATTGCATAAGCAATATCCGCGTCAGGTTATTGTATGTACAAGTACATACGTTGCTTCAAATACACAACTTAAAATTTGTCGTCGATTAATACGTTAGATGACATACAATGTAGTGTTTTATTTTAATTTTCGTTTTATCAGAAAACTTATTTTTTTAAATCTTTATCTGCCAAAAGAACGAGAATATGTAGTTCATAGATTTTAACTAATGTACCCTAGGTCACTTCTTCATGACATCTTTATATTATGGAAAATAATAGAATTAAAAAAAACACATGCTACATATAACTATCATATAACGTCTGACATAACCGGTTATGTTTTTGTCCTTAGGTAATCAGCATTGACATTTATTTATGAGAACCAAAATCCAAGAATATTCGTTTGGAAACAGGTTTATGCACGCCATACGCTGATGACACATTAAACTTATAGCCTGTATTATTTAAAAGGCGAATAACATTGTAAATTAATGTTTAGAATTATGCATGTTTTGCTACTAAGCACTATTTATGAGTTGATCGTTGATCAAGGTGGTAATTTGTTTTTTGTTTTTGTTTTTATAATTTTGTTTGCGGCTTCGGCTTTGAATATTTGAGTGACCTGTCAGTTCTGGGATTCGTATCCTTGACTTTTCTTTCTGCGTACGATAACGCTACCCACTCTTCTTCTCGGTATTGAGTGAACCATTTTCTGGCGTTCTCTCCCGCACGACCTTTGGAGATTTTAATCAAATTGCCTGGAGAAATGATTTATAGGTCCTTAAATAAGTACATGTTTAGTTAAACCAAATGTCTCAGAACCAGAATCTATGTGCGCATTTATACCAATTCTACTATTTTGTATAAACACGCAGTTTCTCCGTAAGGGTAGGCAGTGAGGATACACCACCACACAATTTTGTCTTGGCGCACACAGCCTCGTTTTCTTTGACTACATTTTATTAGCGACTACTGCATTCAGTCCTCTACTAATTGAATTTCCTGCTTTAGCCCTTCTTTCAATGCCCTTATCAGCCTTAGCGTTTCTCGCAAACATTCCTCCCTGATATACAAACTCTTCTACTTGTTCCAAGGATTCACCGTTCACAACTTACACAGTGTTTCCGTTACCTACATACTCGCATTTTTCAAACACCTTGACTTTGGACTTGTTTAAATCATTCTGCATACATACTTCGTTTATCGTAGACACGATTGATTATTTATTTATTTTTAATTTCAACGCTTTTTAAAAATTATTTACATTTGCTTTCCTGTTTTAAATCATTCATTTGTTTATCTCCGCCGGTGACTGTTATCGTTCGTCATTAAACACACAATCTTTGTTTATAAAGTGTTAACTATTATCATTGAGATGTGCTCATAAATTTAGACAAACATAAATCTGTTTGCTTTACGTGTCTTTACGTCACTGTGCTGGGATAAGAATTCCTCAGAATTCATACATAATGTAAACGTGTTTTTTTTTCACGTTCGACTATTTGAGTTTTTTTTCCTGTTTTGTCAACTTGTGTGTTGTTTATGAATGATCCCATTTACATTTAGACGTGAATCACGCTATGCTATATGGTACCCAATTGCTTGGCACTGTTTAAACGTTAACAATCTGAATTATTACAATTCTATAATCCTCAAAATAAAAGAAATCTTAAAATATTATTCCATTTTCATATCAGTGGCGTGGCAATCGTATCGGAAAAGATATCGTTGCCGGAAAGGCTAAAGGGCTGAAGCGCCATTTTGGGATGTTTACACCAGAGCACTTTCATTTTATTTATTTTTACTTTAAAGTCTTCAGTACTTGGTTGGATTTTGAAAAAATGGTTAACTCAATGCTCTCACTCAGTTACCTGAAGCGACAAAAAGCTAAAAAAGTCCCAATCTTATGTCGTTTGAGACAATCCTTCTCCCAAACGGTAAATATATTTTAAATGGCTGAATCGCCACAAAAGTATTTAAAATCAAACGAGAGTCAGAGCATTTGATGCAGAAAAAAGAACTGATTAAAACTGCATGTTTAACTCATTTTTGACCAAAGTGTCGCTTATGCCTTTTTGCCTTTCTAGCGACGATATCTTTCTTCAATGTAGGAGATGAATGAACCTCTTGTGAGAAAATTAGTGCTCCGTCTGTATATATTTTTATTCCCCTTATTATTTGACCGAAGAGTAGGAAGATTTTTTCTTGGGCTTCATTGTGTGTATTGGGGTTTTCAGATTAAATTGTGTACTTAGCCACGTAGGTAAACATCTAATTCCATAGAGATTTTGATGTTGAATTTATTCATTCATAGATGGCGGATGGTAGACCAATTCATTCAAAACGAAAGTTAATGAGTGGTGGTGTTCTTCGTTGAGATCTTAGATAAACATAATGGGCATAAAATAATTCAGTTGCTTAAAATTACTCGTTGGTATATAATTGCTTAGTTGCTCATGAACATGAATGATGCTATCAGATTTTTATGTCTATGCAGTATCTAGGAATAGAACCATAGAAAGGTTTCTTAATAAATTATGACAGTGAGACTAGATGATACTTTTAACACCGTCCCGGTGAAATAATAATAATAACAGTGAATTTATGTAGCGCAGTTTTATGATAGTTCACCTCGAGACCATCATTCAGAAATAAAACGCTTTCTTGAATTATTTTATTTCAAAATTTTGATTTATCAACTTTTTTATTAAAAAATACAAAAATTTCCTAAATTTGGATTTTAAAAAAATAAGTACAAGCCAAAGGCTCAAACTTTACATAACTATGATCACATGTTATAATGCGAGATTTTATGATATTTCACCTGAAACTAGTTAAATATTTATTTAAATAATATTTCGATTTAGGGGAGCTCTTCTTACTTAAAATTACTCCCGCAGTGGTATTTACAAACAACCTAACTTAGCTAGTTTTCTTTTTAATATTATTCAGACCATCCAAGAAAAACATTCGAGGCCTGTTCAAAAGAAAAGGTGAATTTTGAATTTTCGCGGGCTGTGTACATTCGATTATCGATTTTTTTTTTGTTATGTTGGTACACATATGTTTATCATATGTTAGCATTATCAGCCATTTTGGATTAGTGGTTTGTTTTTGACAACTGTAAAGGTTAGTCACGTTTTTGTGTGTTCTTCGATTTTTTACTTTTGAAAAAAATGGATCAAAGAATATAATCCATGATTTGTTTTTCCACAACTCTAGAACGCTCATCGTCATTAACATCTTCTCAGCCTTCTGTAAAGCGCTTGTACCACTTATAAACACTTTTTTGAGACAAAGTAGACTCGCCGAATGCCACAGTCAACATTTTAAGTGCGTTGGAGCACTTTATTCAATTTTTAACGCAAAATTTAATACATATTCTTTGATCCATTTTTTTCAAAAGTAAAAAATCGAAGAACACACAAAAACGTAACTAACCTTTCCAGTTGTCAAAAACAAACCACTAATCCAAAATGGCTGATAATGCTAACATATGATAAACATATGTGTACCAACATAACAACAACAAAAAATCGATAATCGAATGTACACAGCCCGCGAAAATTCAAAATTCACCTTTTCTTTTGAGCAGGCTATGTATGGTATATACATATTTATATATATCGACTGTGTTTAGGTAAAAGTCGTTTTTCCACATTTTTCGCAAGGAAATTTAGGCCTTGGTGATACCATAACGGTCATGCTGTTATGCTTGACACCTGATCATAATTTGATCAAATGCTGAAACTGGCCGAGAATCGGTGGTTAACAGGGGTGATTTTTTGAGGTGGTAGCGGTAAAAAAAACGAAATGGCGCTAATCATCGATTTGCGACGTTGTAAAAAGTGACAGTGGTTCAAACCATTAGGCCTTATGCATTTGTCATACAGTAACAGTGGTATATATATTGAAGATTTAAAATAAATAGTTTTAGAATTAAAATTACAGTTTGTACCAACGTAAATAAATATTAAAGGGAATAGTATTGTCATTTTGGTTTTTGTTAATTTATATCTCAATTATTGTTAATGCTATATTGAAACGAGAAAAAGCATTGAAATTAAGAAAAATGTGGAAAATCGTAGAAATTATTTCAGTATAACTAGAAAAGCTCAAGTTTTTTTTTGACCGGATAGTGGCTGAGTGGACAAACGCGTCGGATTCTTATTCGGGCATCTTGGGTTTAATTGGTCTCCTACAAAGTCTATGTATGATGGTAGTAGGAGTTTTTCAAATATTGTCACATTAATTTTAACCCGGGAATGTTTGTTTTTCTTTTAAAAAAAATAAGATTATTTTGAACTGCAGTTTTAAGTTATTCTCTAGCTTTATTAAGCTCCCTTGAGGTGATATTTCACAAATATCACCTCAATGTGCGCTATAGAAATGTGCCAAGTATTATTATTATACCGCCATAGTTCATCAATTGCCTCGAAATTTTTTCAGAAAATCATATCCATAATCAAGATGTAACAAGCCCAATAGAATTTCCTCACTACGAAAAATTAAAAAAATACCTCCGATATACCAAATTTTAAATTTCATACACAATAACATATATATATATTTAAAAATCAGCTAAATTTAAGTTACTGTGGTATGGTGATTGTGTCCTGCCAGAAGTGACCTGCCAGGTAAGTATGTTGCTGTATATTTATATAAACTAGGAATTAATATTAAGTAGAAATTAAGATTTGTACAGCGCCCTTGAGGTGATTTTAAACAAAAACGGCGCCATACAAATTATCCAAATATTATTATCCACAATCTTTGAATTGAGCATCATCTAGTAAACTGCAGTGTCGCCTGCAAGCGTTGCACATTGCACATTCAGGCAGTAATGGCATTGGCGCGGTTTGGCTGCGTTTCCCGCGATGCTGGGGAATAAATTGATGATTGCCAGCTTTCTCTATTACCACAGTGCAGACTGCATACAATCGTTCCCACAACACGGAACATAGAACCTCGCGTATTATGTTATTATAAACATTCTATTCAATTCAAAGCCTTCGCGATTTTCTCGCGTCTGTACTAGTTGGTTATGCATTTATAATGCTCGTACAAGCTCGAATCGGATCCAAATTATAACGCAGACTAGTTCTGCGGAGGCTTTAATCTCTCTCAGTCACAACATGAATTATCGTAATAATAATAATAATAATAATAATAATAATAATAATAATAATATTTGGACGATTTGTATAGCGCCGTTTTTGTGAAAAATCACCTCAAGGGCGCTGTACAGATCTTACTTTCTATCGTTACATACTAATTCCTAGTTTAAATAAGAAAATATACAGGAACATACTTACCTGGCAGGTCCCATCAGATAGACACAATTATGAACTTAAAATTATAATTATTATTTAATTATTATTATAATTTTTTTTTTTTTTTCTTCCGATTTAGGGCATGGGGGCGAAATTAAAAGAATGGACTTTCTGAATTTGTCAAACAGTACAGGATTTGGTTAAAATTTGCATATCTAAAGGTGATTCGTCGAGAGACAGATTATGTTGAGAGTCTGAAAAGGTAAGTTTTCAGTTTGGACCGAAATTCTGTTGGGCTCGTTATACATCTTAGTTCCGGAGGGAGTTCATTCCAAGCCTTCGGCCCCGAAACTCCGAAAGCGCGATCTCCAAACTTAGTATTTGGATTGCGTTTAGGTTCTATAAGCCTTCCGATAGCCGATGACGTTGCCGATCTAAGAGTCGACTGCTTTAGAAGAATATTTTTTGGAACGCATAGTTCGGTGATGTACAGTGGAGCCATTTCGTTAAGGGATTTAAACACCATCCAGCACAACTTGTACTGGATTCTTTCAGTGCACTTGAGCCAGTGAAGGTTCCGAAGGTGCTCTGAAATATGCGAATATTTAGATACCCCGGTGATAAGCCTTGCTGCAGCATTAAAAACTGATTGGAGTTTATTAGTTTGGTATTTAGGAAGGCTGGCGTAAATACCGTTACAGTAGTCGAGCCGTGAGACTACATACGAATTGATTAGTAGTTTAGTTGCTTCTATCGGGAGATTTCTTTTGACAGACTTGAGTTGTCTCAGATGAAAAAAACCGGTACTTACAGTTCGATTTATTTGAATTTTTAGCGAAAGGTCCGAATCCAGATTAACACCAAGAAGTTTTACGGCTGTTTTCGGAACTATGTCGCTACCGGAAATAGATATTGGCGAATTATCTATGAAATGTTGACGTCTGTTTGTGGCCACCTATTTACCTGAATTGACTACTGCATGATCACGGACACATAAAACATGGCACGATCGAGTAAATCAAATACTTGAATCATGTGAAGAGTCAGAATAACAGAAGAGTATGTATGAGACGATGTATGCATGAAAATGAAGCTAGGAGTGTGTACCAAGACAGAGTTATATGGCGGTCCGTCCACTCTGCCGACCCCTGCGGGGAAACTGTATGGTGGTTAGTTCGTTAGTTAGTTAGACTACTGAATCATGTGATTGGGTTTGGCGGTAAACGTTTTCCAGAAACCCACAACGATTTTATCATTTTACTAATATCACTTTCACTATCCGGCTTCCCATTGAACATTTGAAAAACACGGAACAACGAATACGTGGTGTATTTTCTTATTTGTTGGAAGATGAATGTATGTATTCCTATTTCAAAGCTCCGTAGGTCATGATGAAATTGATTTGACGAGCTGTAAATAGTTGCGTTGACCTCGAAATTCCAGAAAAAAAAACCTATGAAAATTTCTTGAAGCCAGAGCTCGCCGTTCGTTAGTTTTTAGCGGGGTGTACAAACCAATTTTCAGCTTTATTCTTCATCGTCCAGCTCTGGATAGAAGCCTCCCTTAAGTGTCTCAGCTTTGTCGATTCTTGGCGGCTCTCATCCATCAGAATCCTGCAGTTATTTTCAAATCGTCACACCATCTCATCTGTGGACAAACTCAGCTTCTCTTTCGAAACGTTGGATTTTATACTCGTTTCTGCTTTATGGTTAAGATTATCCATTCACTTTCGTAATATGAGATTCACAATTTGATGAGAAAAATATATCCTTCTTTTTGAAACCCAATTAGAATGTGTTACGAACATTTTTCCTTATATACCTAAAAGCTGATTAACGAAATTACCATAAATTAAACCATTGAATTGTCAACAAGCAAGGTATTTAACATTACTTTCACGCTTCTGACACCATCAGTAAGCATATACCTGCCCATTGTTCCCGGCTTTAAATAATGCATTTAGACCGATTATACCTGCTCCAGGATCCCTTATTTTTTTCCCGAAATAGCCTATCTACCTACCCCTATCTACCCCTGGGGCGAGGAAATATAATGTTGTGTTGTCATTATTTTTCTCCCTTTTACATTTTAGAGATAAGACAGAAAAAAATAGGACCGAATTTATTTGAAATCATGGCACCTTTTTTAATGACTCTGCATTGGAAACCGGTCTTTCTGGATGTTTTTGATGTGAAATATTGTATAAGGGTGGGAATTTGAACGCATACAGGTTTAGGACCTTATTCTATTACCGAAGCCATGTGTTTTGTAGGTCTGAACCTTTGGCAACTGTTTCACCTTTGAACGACCTTCACAAAGATCAGATGGTAAACATGTGTTGTAGTTTAAAGAAAGCTGAAAATGAAGAAGATTCAAGTATCCCAGAACTAGTAGTGTTGTATTAGTTTATTTTTAAGCGTTTATCCATGTTGGACTTTTCACAAACCAACATTTCGGACAGCCTTTCAATGTCCATAATAATAATAATTTGTATAGCGTTGTTTTTGTGAAAAATCACCTCAAAGGCGCTGTACAAATCTCAATTTTCTAAGGTCCTTCTTACTACTAGCTATGTATAATCTAATTTTAGTTTTATTCATATTTTATTTAAGCTACTTGCACATCAAAGTTTACAAAGTATCTAATTAAAATTCATATTCTTTTTGACTTTGGTTCTTACAGGCTATTTTTAAATTATTAATTGGCATAATTTTGATGGTTTCCGGCAGCGCATTATAACATTATCCCTTTATAAAGTAAGCAGCTTTTTGTATTGCTTTTATTCTTTTTTGGTAGTCTGATTTCTTTGCATGTCCTTGTGTTATGTCTGTGAATATCCACGCTGTTAATAATTTTGTCACAAAAATATGTTGGTATTAAGTTGTTCTTAATTTTACGTATAAAGCGCACACAGCGCCCTTGAGGTGATTTTTCACAAAAACGGCGCTATAAAAATCATCCAAAAATAAATAAATAAATATCAACGTGTTATATCTGATCAGATACATGACCATCATAAGATACATGAATAAGTGTTGTCTACTTGCAGCTTTGTAGACTCTAAACATTTGTCCTGAAGATGAAAGGCTGTTTGATAAGTTGTCTCAACAAGGATGAGAAAGTAAGGAGGCTCAACAATACGAAAATATTAAAAAAGATAATGTAAACGAAGCAAAGTAAAATCAAGTTTATTTAAGGTCGTTTTTTTCAATGAATTCAAAAAAATCTAAGATTAATATAACTGAAACGTATAGGTCTTTCGTTTAATAGAATGTAATTTGAGTTCATACTCTTATTATAGTCCAAAGACCATTTTCTTAGTAAGTTGATGCCCGCTTTGAAAACTATCTCTTTATAAAATGTGATATTCTATTTTCAGTTTGAAGAGAATGTACAGTTCGTTTTCAACCGAAGAAGTTTTGATAAAAAGTAAATCTTCCATTTTTTGTTTACTTTAAGTTAATTGACCATACAAAATTGGTATTTCATCTGTCATTTTTGAACATTGTTTTTGGTTTGACCTTTCACTGAGACTTATTAAATGCACACATCAAACTCCCAACCTTGTGGTTCTCCTTATGAATCGTAAAATATTTTTCGGTCGCATAAATAAATGCAAATTTTATAAGATATGTTAATTCCAATGAAGATTTCTAATTTTATACTTCGAAGGCTTTGATGTCATATCATCGAAGCCTTGGTAAAATTAATATAAACGATTACTTTCGACGCACACGTAAAATATTCATGCCAGGAGAACAGAATGTATAGCGGTTCTTTAAATGAATCCACTCTTATTATAATAGTTACATAGGTACTAGATATCTCTCAATAATATTCTACATTTGATTGAATAATAGTTTAGGTTCGCGTGTTCATGAATTTTTGGTCTTGAAATTTTTGGTAGCAGTCTAAATGATTTTCGTCATTCTTTACGACTCAAAACTTTGACTAAGACCATGGCTTGAATGTTCTCTCTTATGTTTATTTTGCCTTATTTTTGTCATCGCTTCATTTATCTCAATTTATATGCTATTTCTTCTCTGTTACTATTTTTTATATTTCGTGTTTTATATGTATTTTTGTAATTGGACTTTAGTCCGTTAATTTATAAATAAATATAGCCACACATATTATGACATTGAAATGAGACACGGAAAGGAGTCGAAACAGGTTCAAACAAAGCACTACACTTTATGGTTTAAATTCATGGTTCAATGTCAAAATCGGGTCAACTTTCCGAAGTCCAGCTCCTACCTGCCTCATACCCGTACCTGTCCAAGCAACGAAAAAGCAAACATTTACAATACATAGCGCATAAATACTTAAGCGTACATAAGCAAAAAAAGGGTCTGCCAAGTTAACAATAGCTACAGGCCATCTGCTGTTAGGTAAGAGAGAAATAAAAACTTTTTTTTTACAAACATCTCCTGGCCATTAAACGGCCGTTGGGACGAGGGAGACAGCCGACGCCCACAAAGGCGAAGAGCGGGACGACCAGCAGAGGCAGAGGAACATTTTTTGTCCGCAATACTGGGAAATTATTTATGGGCACAAATAAAACTGGAGATCTTTAAATGGCCGAGAACCGCACCGTAATGTTATATTGTATACATTTTTTAACCGCCCTCCGTCACAATGATACATTATCAGCTTTTTTAGTTCTGCGGTACAGAGGACCTAATACGTCATCGTAATGGAGATTTCGGCAGGCAAGAATGCTTCGAAGGACGTGCTTTTTTGTATGCCCTTTTTTGCTTATGATTTGAATAACAATAACAGAGAAAGCGCACCTGTTATCGTATCATTGTTACGTGGGGGTATTCCGGATTACGTATTAAAACCAGTAGAGGTGAGGTCCCTGAGGCGTATGTGTTGTAAAGCCACATATGTACGAATGTGGAGATATAGAATATGAATGGGAATGAACAAAGGAGTGTGTCGAGACAGATTTGTGCTGAAGTTCCTTTGGGGAAATGGCGTAATTACGTAATGGTTAGTTCGTTACCACAGCAACGAGATGTGACGTCTCCTGATTAAGAGCAGGTCAGTTTGTTGCTGCGATAATCGTAACGCCATAATCCGTCGAAATTAGTTATGGCCATAGTTATGGCCTTCATTCTTCTCTCTCTCTCTAAATTTCCATTAATTATTTCTTCTGTATTCATATTTCTTCATATTTCCCAGAGCCCAATCACGAAGTGCTATTATTCTTATTTAACTGGTAATTTAAACATTATCAATGCTTATTTGCATGGTCTGATTTCTTAGATTAAAGCAGAAGCAGAAGAAAGGATCACATTTGTCTGAAACTATAAAGTCACGATAAAATAACACGAATATCTCAACTCAAGGTTAGAGTTACTCCAATAGTATCCTAATTATTCTCATTTGCATAATCATGTATTAAATTGTGTTACAACTGGTCGCTATTTTATTCCAAGGTTGTTGAATACCATGCCGTATTGAAAAGTATGGAATCCATTATCATTTATAACTTTTTTAATAATATCTTTCTTCTTTATCTTTTACAAATCGATATGAAACGAGCAGCTCGTGTTTTCCATAGCCGCCGCTTAATCGCTTGCCGCGATAACCCACTCCTCGTTTGAAAAACTCTATTAAAACACAGTTGTTAAATTAAATTGGCGATATGATCTCTGTATTCCACCGGCGCGCTCGACTTCCATTGAACCCTGGCAAAACGTGTTTGAATTTTCAAATATAACTTAGATTTGGGCTCTAAATAGTATGCACGCCTCGTTCTGTGTGCAAACTTGTGAAACCTGAAATTATTTTAAGCGTCAGCAATTATTTGCTGTTAGGGCAGCATAACCGTAGGGAGGCGGAAACATACAGTCTCACCTGTGTTTATTTGGGGTTTCTTTAATGTGTCTTTGTCATTCTTATATAAATCACACGTTTCTTACCCGTTGCTGATGTTTTGTTTGCCTTTGCCTCGCCACATGCGGATAGACATTTAGCTAACTGGCACGCGATACGTTGCGTGAGTGAACCGACGAGCAATTGTATGCAGTAATTAAAGTGTCGTGCGTGTGTGTGCGGAGTACTTGTGCTTTGTGTACCGACACTGCCTCGCCTGTGTGTGTGTTCTGTGGTTTGGAGACTCCCCCGAGCGTATATTTGTGTCCCCCCTTGTGGGCGCCGGCAGCAATTCAATTTGCCTTTATGTACAAACATGCATTCAACTGCAGGCTTTTCACAGAGTTCCGTTGTCATTCGAGCCTCGGCATTCCATTGATTTTATAGCTTTGATTATTAATTTCAAACGTTCAGCCCACTTTTAAAGAGTCTCGTTAATTCTTGTTGACATTTATAGGCAGTCGCCCAATTCTGGGTGTCTGACACAGTATTACAGTTAATCAATATTGTTAACAAAAAAACGACATAAAGAATTGAGAGCCCGTGTATTTAAAGTGATGTCTCGTTTCGTTGTTCAAGTAATCCACTTTGAGTCATCTGCCTTTCAAACTGAGTCACTCGACGCTCAGCAAAAGGTCATGTTGTTTCTTTGTCTAGAAGCTCGATAAATATTCAACGGATTCCATTTTAACCAGCGTCTCCAACATTTGCAGTAAGCTCTCTCGCAACAGGAAATGACAGACGTTGTAATGAGGATAACAGATCTCTCGTAAAACAGCATAAGCGAATTGTTGAATAATTCATTAGCTTCGGATCGGAGGAGCCATCGCACCTGCACGAACCGCAACCCTCCCCACACGAGCATTAGCCGAGGAGCTTCGCTTTTATTGCCAATTTTGGAGAAGGTAGTACCTATCTCTTCCTTTGTAGATTAGAATAATATTTACCGACTGGTAATTTCCTGCCCTCGATATTCTTCTTGTATTTCTGGTGTCTTCTCTAATATGTGGTTGGCTAAGATCGTTGAGGCACTCTTCACCCTATAGACTGAAGCCAGGAACTTTACCCGTCTTCCATCAATCTTACCCTCGATTATCAGTTGGGTGACCTTGAATTTGGTGGTCTCCATTATGTATCCAAACTATAACAGCTTATTGCAGTATATACGATATATTATTCCAATACGTCAATTCCATCAATTAACCTTCAAAACCAATATGCCGATATGACAACACTCCAAACTTGTTGACGCGAATTATAAATTTGAATATTTTTGGTGTTATTATTATTATTAGTCATTTGGTTTTGTAATGTTTACCGGTATGTGAATAAATTTTATAGAAATGTATTTATACAACGTCTGATTTGGATACGGATATGAAACGTAACCTTTGTGTTTTAAATTAACATTACATCGATGTAGGTCACTTGATAAAATGTGTCATATCTATAGTTTGTTGTTTAAATATAGTTAAATAAAGGCATTATTAATTATACAATTTAAAATATAACTTCTTATTCGTTATTGCAAGATGACACCCATAACCGATAATATTATGTCATATTATTTTGATTACCTATCAAACCTATACTAAATATGAACATTTTATAACAAGCATACCTTTAAAAATCACTATCTTCATATTGATATATTTGTGGACAAGCAAAGATAAGAACATATCGTTATCCTTTCCACTTGTTTACTTTTTGATAGCATCACAATATTATGTTTCTATGCTGTAATTAATATGCTATCTTGTATAAGCATTATTGATTATAATAATTGTAGAAATATCGTGCCCTGAATGCAGGACTACTGCGTTTAAGCTAGTTTTAGAGGGGTACTAGGTACGCATTGGTTTTGTATGAACGTTTAGTTTATTTATTTGTGTGTCGTTCAGTAATAGTAACTATGTGACACGGGGAACAGAACACTTAAAACATGCCAACTAGGTCCCAGTTGACCTGTTCTGAGGAGAACATCTTGTTTTCTTTGTGGGGAATATTATATACGTGTACAAGTTGAAAATGATGGAAATATGGTAATTCAAGATCTTTCTGTACAATATTTTGAACAGTTCAGCCATCGATTTAGCTGTACTTTCCAGATGAAACATCCGGGCATTGACCGTTCTACTAAATTAAACGAGGCTTTATGGATTAGGCATTAAATGACATTAACATGTTTACAGACAAAATAATAAAGCCTAGAAGATCTATATTTCCAGAGTAGTTCAAGAAAATAATATATTAAGCACTGCGGGCTAGTTCTGAATTAAGTTTTTCAATTATAAGCTATTTTTATATTATGTACGAGTATAGTATTGTTCCATCAGTGCACACGCAAAGGTTTTATCTCTCTAACAATGTAATACCGATATAATACAAATCACAACGTTCAAATTTAATGATCCAATTAACTGTTGAAAAATGCCGGTCGAAAAAACTCGGGTCTTCTTGATTTAGGTGATATATTCCTAGCGAACGGACACGCTGCAGTAAGAATGGGCTATTTTGAATTTCAAATTCCGCCGTTTAATGGAAGCGTAATAAAAAACACACATTCCGACGTCGCATGGATTCACGAAATAAAACCTTTCCGGTGTTCGTCCAGACATGTTTGTTGGCAGCGGCGATAAATCAACTTTTGGCTCCGCAGTCGGCTCGGAATAACCTCTGCCGGAGCATTGTGTCGCGTGGAAACAGCGGCCGCCAGACTTCCTATGTGCATTCTCGCTTACGAGCGAATAGCATTCTTAAGTAATACGGAATAAGACGCAATATTCGCTTCGCGGCCGGCGGTGCACGTACGTAACGCATTCGATTAGCCGCGGAGCGCGTCACGACAGCTAACTGCACCAAAAGTACTCGACTATAGGTCAACGCCATTCTGCATTCTTCTCGTGCGCCGGTTCGGGATATCAATCATGCCTAATCGAGCTCCATCCGTCTATTTCAAAAAACTGGTTTGCGTTCGGACCAAACAGCGGAATTAATTATTATAATTATTGGCATGGCTCTTGCATTTTCTGACGGTGTGAGTGCATCACATTTTACAACTGCATTTAATTTATTTTATATGTAATATTTGTCAAGCTTATTGAAGCGTCTTTGAGGTGATTCTTTTATTATCCTTAATTCCTTAGTCATAATCATACGTGAAAAGCATTGTGGCGTTTAGCTTTGGATACAGCCCGTGCTCAAGTTTCTCGAATGTTTGTTTTCTCCCATTTATTAGCGGTTCTTACTCATCTAAAACAAGCAGCTCTTTTGTGTTCGTCATCCCATCCCATCTGTCGGCGACCTCTGCGTCTATTCCCTAACCAAGGACGCCATCCGATAATATTGCAACTCCAACATTCATCGTTCCATGCGCTACGTGTTCCACTTAATTTTGGAGATTGTAATGATTATGTCAGCAACCTTTGACTTGCTCCTAATTCAATCACTCATCTTTTTATTGATTATTTTTGATATTTCACAAAAATGACTCTATAAAATTTAGCCAAGCGACATTATCATGATTACCCACTGATTATATGATATTATGACGAGCGTCATTATTATGATTACTGGTTATTATAATTACATTTTTTTCTCATATAAGCGAGTGCCATCCGTAATACCACTGTGAATCACTCCAGCGTAGTCTGCTAGGAACAAAACATCTCGCTTTTTATACCTCTGTCAATTTTTTGCAAATGAGAAACGTGTTTGGTCGCTTTGTTAGGGGAAAATCCGCCGGCGTTAGTCAATAGAATGGTCGTAGTCTGAATCATTCTATTTTTACTTTTCCATTTTTTAAATCTGTAACCAGTATTTTTGCTATTCTAAGCTCGAGTTTTTTTTCATTTGACTTCTATTGAGCATGTTTATGTTTACATACTTGTTTGCATTTTACTATTGCTTTGAGATATGTGTGTTTTCTAAAAATATGATACCGAAAAAAAGCTCCTACTTCCCGGAGACAGTGGGACTTCGAAATTCCCGTTTCGAAATGTTATGGAGCTTAAAGAAGGAGTGAAAGGATAAGAGAAAGGGGAAGGTTCGAAAGTGCCTGGCAATTCAGATCTATTCACTTAACATAATTAAAGTCATTTCAAGCAACGTTTCAATTTCAATCATTTACTCTTTAATATAAAAAAATGCGTCATTATCACATATAGCTGATCTCAAAATCCATTTTTTTACAAATATATTATGAATAGTGAAGTTTTAACCCGCGTATTTACCATCAAAGACCTCGGGGTGGTTTTTGATCCCAGGCTAACGTTTTCGAGTCATATAGTGCAGCTTACTTCAACTTGCGACAAACTTCTTGGTTTTGTAATTAGAAGGTGCAAAGAGTTTAATACAATAACACAAATGCGATGACAGCCCTCTTCAGTGGAGTGATCAGAAGCAAGTTGGAGTACGCTAGTACTGTTTGGGCTCTACTTCAGACCAAATATATAAATATGTTGGAACAGATTTAGGAAAAAATCCTCAGGTATGTGTACATGCGTTCGCACGGAACATACCCTATCTTCATGCACCACGTGGAACTACTCGAGGAAACATATTATCAAAGCTTAGAGACTAGGCGCAATGCTGGTCTCATGACAATAGGCTTTAAGATTATAAACCACTTGATCGACTGTCCATACCTCTTGGCATGCTACTGCTATTCGTGCCTTAGAAATACTGCCGAAGCAGAAATCATGCCATGTTTAACATACCCTCTGGTCGGACAGATGTTTTGGCACATCGTAGCATGACAAGAGGTATGTATACTCTAAGAGGTATATTTACCTATGTTCGAAAATCTTATTGATTTTAAAATGTTTAGTTGAAAAAATAACTATTTTTGTTGTTTTCCATTGTACTGTAATTGGATTTGATATATGTTGTACAATAATTAAAAAAATTTAAAAATCTGAATGACGGTTTCTCATTAGAACGATCTGAGAGTATCAAGATGGAAAAACACTTCTATTTATTTTATTTCTGTATGTGAAAAAACTGATCACATAAATGCCCCAGGAAGACATGGCATGATCTAGTAAATCAAATACTTTAGTTGGGTCACGTCAGGAGTCGATGTAACAGAACAATTTGTATGTACAAATATATGTAAGAGTCAGCTGAATTTTAAGTTATTATGATATGGTGATTGTGTCCTGCCAGAAGTGACCGGCCAGGTAAGTATGTTGCTGTATATTTATACAAACTAAGAATTAATATTAAGTAGAAATTAAGATTTGTACAGCGCCTTTGAGGTGATTTTTCACAAAAACGACGCCATACAAATTATCCAAATATTATTATTATTATTATTAAAAGATGTATGAAAGAGAAGAAGCAAAAAGTGTGTACCATTGTGTTAAGGTGAGTTTTATGGGGCTCCATCCTCTACTTCTGGGTTCGAACCCGCTACATCTAGATCCAGAAACAAGGAGCTTACCGCTCGGCCACGGAGTTCGTCGTGTGCTCCTAAACGTTGGCACCGTTCCTGCAATCGTTGGGCTATTACGTTAAAGAGTGTCTCTGTCATTGCAAATAAGTGCCTTGAAAAGTCAGTCAATCAATTCAGTATCGACGGTGCAAATTTTGTTCGTCTCAGAAAAAACACCAATCGGTGAGCTCTGGCTTCGTGAAATTTGCGCATCTTTTTCTGTCTGCAATTTGTAAGTCACCGCTACTATTTCAAGCTCGACGTCGTTTGCATCTTCGTTTAAATAAATGTGTCGCAAAAACTCTTGAATGGAGAAATGGCGCACATGAAATACGCACAGCTTTTTCAGTGTTAAATTTCAAGACCAACGCAACTATTTTCAGTTCGTGACAATTTCTATCATGAGCTATGAAGCTTTTTACACGTCACATTTATTGTATATTTTTAAAACTGTTCAATAAGAAAATATATTTAAAAAATAAAACGAAGCCGGGTAGTAACCATTATTATCTAAAAATAGAATACTTAAAAATTAGTTTACGCTTTTCGAACTTCTTGGCTAAGTGTCCCCACTTAGCTGTGCTATGAGTCAATTTATATTCCTGAATTCATTAATAAGTAAATAAATAGTGTCAGATGCAGACCCTAATATTGTCAACATCAACGAATGCACTTCATAAATATCTGGCATGATTGAACGATTCATTAAAAATATCCCCCGTTCTGACTGCTTGTTCTTATATACCACCGCACATAAGCTTTCGATACCTAAACTTTGTAATGGCAACTTGCCAGGAGGAGAAAACGATTTCCATGACTGCTGGCTCTTGCTTGCTGGAGTGCATAACTATGTGTTTAGAATTGAGTTCCCAAACGCAACTTACGAGACTCTGTGTTTTAGAAATAAGAAGACTTTGGCAAGTAGTAAATTATGGTTTACTAGTTTAGTCTTGATACACATCAAAAAGGGACATAGTGAGTAAATCGTGAAGTATCGTAATCGTAATAAAATTTCAAACTTTTTTTATGTATGATCGAAAATTACCAGTACTGTTTTTGCAAACATTAGCGCCCCACACGGCAATCTAACGAATCATGCACAGAAGACGGCTTAGCGTATTAATTTGTGGTTTATTTTATCTCACAATAATTGTAAATTTACTTTACAAAATTAGCAGAACGTGAAAAATGTCACGTTTTCGCTAAAATTGATAGTACGCACCTTTGGCCACTTCCGTCTTGGGTAAATTCTAGTCTCGGTCTTATGACGTGGTCAAAACGTTTAAATATAATTAAAGTGTATTTGTATTACCTTTGCTTCATGATAATTATATGTATTCATACAATATGATGAATAACATCTACACATAGCAGAAAGATAATATCTAAGTACTGAGCCATTTTTTGTGATTACCATGAATGAGTCCCATTCTTAGGGATGTTGAATGTCAGAATAAATTAGTGAGGGGATGATAAATAATGCAGAAAGGTTGAAATTATTCGACATTCATATACGTAGCTGCACTAAACATATTAGAAAGACTCATGTATTATACGAATTTATTTTGAAAGTGTTGGTACCGTTTGGTTCTCAAACTAACTCACTCAACCTAAAAAATAGGTTTAGAAAAATGATTATACCGGATTACCAGCATTTAAGTTACATTGCAGTAGCTTTACACTGAATCGAGGTCTTTCACCAGAACCTTCTGGAAAGCATTCACCATAACAAAGGGTAAAATGGATACAATTAGTAATATTATAAATGCATACATTACATCTGTGCGAAGGAAGAACTGACTGATCAAAAAAAATCAAGTTTTGAGTTGGTATGGGTAATTGTTCCTTAGACAGATATATCTATCAAGGGAAAATGAGATGTATCAGAAAATAAAAATACGTTATTTTTTTTGAAAAGACATATGGCATGATTAAGCGGCAAAAACGAAATTCTAAGCTTTGTTTTGCCCCTGAACATCTGCGTTTATTGACTCATTCCATTCTTTTTTGCACACACAGATATATTATCTATGTGGCACAAGTTATTTTTTTCAACTAATGCTTTTGCTTGGCTCGAAATTTATCCGCAACTTTGCGTGGGTATCATCTCAGGGGCGTGTGTGACACACTGTTCTTAGAACAGATCAATTAAAGATCTGGCATTTCAATATACAAGTAATTAGTATTTAAATATTGTAAATACGCGAATTATCGAATCAAACAATGATCTCACGTTTATTTGTATTGCGATAGAAACCTGTTTGGTCGCACTCAATGCAAGCGTGCCAAGTCGGGAGAATAATGGAGCTTTCTCGTAATAACTCGCTTCAAATTCAATGACTGCAATCGCACTGCAACGAACCCAACTTTATGTCCCTCGCACGGACGAGCACCGCAATTAATGTTATTAGCTTCAAAATATCACTGCAGCGAAGTAATTAGTTGCCTATTTCATCGTTGAGCGCTGGCCCTTTCGAAACGATTTTGCCTCTAAAAAGCTTTCCGATAAAGATTATTTGAAGAATCAGCGTCATTGAAACCGGTCGGGAAACAGGGCAAAACCGTGCTGACATTTTCCGCATGAGAACATTGAGAACCGGTCATTTTGTAACCTCGTTCTTATGTTCAACAGCTCGACTCTAGAACATGCCACAATTTATTCCTTTCCGCACTGGTTTACTCTTCTCCTCCCAAACTGGACCACCCTCAAAGCAAGAATATACGAGGAAGTATATGGAGAGAACGCTAGATATTCTTACCCAACCTATACAAATTTACGATTAATCACTTTCTCCGGGTTTTACGTCGTAAACCGTGAGGGAGAAAGAGATAAGACAAGTTATGGCGCATAATATCGCACCACCTTTCGGTATGTAAGCATGTTTGCGTCTCCGCGTCTCCGCCCACTTCTGTTTTGTTTTGCGACATAACAGGACATAATTCAACGGTTTTTGAGGTTATATCCTATATTTTTGTTTATAACAATACTGTGAAAAAAGTGATTGTACAAATAAATAAAAACATTATGGATGTATAAATACCCTAGCCCTGTCCGAGCCCGAGTCTGGAAAAAAACAACAACCCTGACTACACAAGCTATCCCTCCTGGTGCGTATTGCTCCAAGGGACTACCAGCAGGATACTTGAAGATTACATTATGCATCGGGTTTCGTAAATCCTCGTTTGAGTTAAAAAAAACTATTTTTTTTAAATTAAATATTTTATGAATGCAAATGATAAAACTTTGTTTAAAATCCCTTTGTTTGTAATTGTTCGGCAAGTACCTGACAATTTTTATCTGGTCACAGAGTACGGCTAAAGTCATTTTAGGCAACGTTTCGATTCTGGTGGTCTTTCTTAGGGCGATACTGAGAATATCTCACTCGGCATCGCGCTCAAATAAAGCCTCTCTCCTTTCTCCTTTGAACGAGGCTCTTCCACTACAGAAGAAGAGGAAATCGGAGATGGGGAGGACGGATTCTGAGAGAGCCACGGATCGATACTCCTTTCCATAGAATTTCTATATCCAGAACTTCGCTCTACATAATAGTTCTGTAGACAAACAAGCCCGGGTCGCGCTGCGATCCACGGAACAGAAAATTCCTAGAATAGTTGTTTGAAAGAAAAGTGTTGTGGCCAGTTTGCATAATAGACCTTTTCACTCCTAGGCCCCAGATAGACAATTGAAAATGATTTATCTCGTTCAATAAAAAAGGCATAAGGGCTGAAGCGACATTTAGAGAAATTACTCCAAGAGCACTTTAAAGTTTTTTTTTAAATAAAATTCACAAGTCTTCCGTACCTGGTTGGATTTTCAAAATAAAAGTTAACTCAGGTAACTCAATGCTCTTACTGAGTTGCCGGAAGCGACAAAAAACTAATATAAAGTCTTAAACTTGTGTCGCTTGAGTTGAGCCCAAATGGTAAATATATTTTGAACTTTGACATGAAGCACTCACTTGGTGGAAAGACATAATTATTTTTTAAATAAAAGTAACTTTGTTTTGACACCACTTTACAAGATACACATACCATCCGCTTCCGGCTGTACCTGAACCTTCTTCATTTTTAAACACATATTTGTTCAACCCTGAAGCAGGTTCAGGTAGAGCCGAAACCGGTTGGCATATGTATCTAATAAAGTGGTGTCAAAACAAAGTAACTTTTATTTAAAATTGAAATATATTTTGGATGGCTGGAGGGCCACTAAAGTCTTCAGAATCAAACGAGAGTCAGGGCATTCGATGCGGAAAAAAAAACTGTTTAAAACTGCATATTTTACTCATTTTTGACCAAAGTGTCGCCTAAGACTTTTTGCCTTTCCAGCCTCAAATTATTTTAGCTTGATAAATGAGCGATGTCTTGCTATACGAGCAATAAATCCGTAAAAGAATTTCGAGTGGACCAAGTGATTCCACTAGTGAATAGTTAATTAAAATTCAATTAAAATCATGTACATCATATTAAATTTGAATTATAAAAAGGGAACATAATATATTTTGTATAAACCATTTTTAAATGAATACTAGTTTGTAAGACTTGACTAGCCTCCCGACCGGCTGGAGCAAGCGGTACTACGAGTATGACATCCCCGATTAGGGTATGTTGCGAGGCTAAAGGAGTGTGGAGGGGAGGAGATGGGAATGATGAAGGCTGGGAAGTACCAGGCTATTCAGATCTGGTCACCGAACACGGCTAAGGAGTATTTCAAGCAACGTTTCCATTCTGAATGGTGGTCTTTCGGCAGGACAATACATAGTATCTACTACTCTATTAAATAGATGAAATAAAATTTTAAAAGGTTTTGAAAAGATTATTGATAAAATTTGATAATTTCAACTGACACTTGTATCAAATTTTGATTAGTTCACACTCGGAGGTACGTACGTACCCACATTTAAAAAAAAAATTAAGTAAATTTTTAGGTTTCGAAACGATTTCCATTACTTAGTGGGGGAAAATTTACTAGCAGTCCACAGTGAAGTGCTTATACCAACCCTGATGTATGGCAGAGAGACATGAAACTGGCAGAGAAAGGATAAAAGTAGACTGAATGCTGTAAAAATGAGATCCCTCGGGCGTATGTGCGGTATAACCACCACCGCGTAATGAATAGGATCAAGAAAGGGACGCTTAGATGGTTTGGGCACGTAGAGCGAATGAACGAAGAAAGGAGTGAAAAGGATACATGACGCGAAAATCAATTGAAGAAGAAGTCGGGGACACCAGAGGAAGATATAGCACGATCAAGTGAAGCAAATACTTGAGTCGGGCTATGTCAAGAGTCAGAATAACAGAAGAGTATGTACGATGTATGAATGTGAATGCAGCAAGGAGTGTGTGACAAGACAGAGTGTGTTGTATGGCGGTCCGTCCTCTCTGCCTACCCCTGCGGAGAAACGGCGTGATGGTTAGTTAGATAAATTTTCTTTGATGTACGATCGAATTGATATTACCGGAACGCATTATATTCACGCGAACTAAGGGCGAAATCTCCTCACTTCAAAGACGCGGCAACATATCACTTCTACGGGTTTATCTCCTCGGTGGATCTATAATATGTAGGATGTATATCTTTGTCGCCATGGATTGGCCTTTTCGAAAAAGATAACACGAAGGTTATAGACTTGTTTTTGAAATGTTTAATAGAATTTTCCAGACCGGCCGGCGCCCCTCGCCGAAGACGTCTTCAAAACAAGAAACCACGCGGTCCAGTCAGCCGCAGCTCGACACGGATAACTTTGCAGGTGGCCAGAATAAAAACTGAAGACTTTTCGTATGTTTTAACGGGTTTGTTTGAGCGATAGGGGTTATGTGTGACATCGCCAATTGGAGTATATTGTGAGTCTGAAGCGAATGGGTAAAGGAAGGTTGAGAAGCTCTTCTCTATTCAGATCCGGTCCCCGAACACGGCTAAAGCCATTTCAAGCCAGAACGTTTCGATTCTGAATGGCGATTCTTCC
The DNA here is from genome assembly GCA_022651775.1 of Drusus annulatus. Taxonomy (NCBI): domain Eukaryota; kingdom Metazoa; phylum Arthropoda; class Insecta; order Trichoptera; family Limnephilidae; genus Drusus; species Drusus annulatus. The sequence goes on along the minus strand of JAGWCC010000210.1, from coordinate 98,843 downwards.
TTCACCGGCGTGCGCAAATAATTTTTATTTATTTAATATGTGTCATAACACATTTAATTCATACGAAATAATTTATAGTATATTTGCGGCACGTTCCAGAGTGGTAGATACTGTAAGTATCGCCCTGGTGAAATACCACCATTCAGAAAAGAAACGTTGCTTGAAAGACCTTTAGCCGTGTTCGGTGACCAAATCTGAGTAGCAAGGTACTTCTCGACCTTTCTTTTCTCCATCTCCTTCCCTTCCCCACTTTCAGTCTCACAACATACTCCGGCTCTAGACGGTTGATTCAGAAAATGGTAAAAAATATTCATATTGACTGAGTAGCAAGGTACTTCTCCACCTTTCTTTTCCCCATCTTCTTCCCTTCCCCACTTTCAGTCTCACGACATACTCCGATTGGGGATGCCATAGTCTCGCTGGCTCTAGACGGTTGGGAGCAGTTAAAATTCTATAAAAAAATATTCATATTGAAGGTATTTATTTGCCACTCTGATTTGTTTGTATCGCGAATATGATGCGGTATTGATATTCGAACCCTTGACCTCTGGATTCAAAGTGGAGAATATTTACCTCGCAGCCACGGAGGTCATTATTTTACGGTATGAAAAGAATCGCAAATGGTGTACTAATTTTTTTATCTGGCATTTTCTTTTAAAGACAAACTTTCCCGGCTTACGAATAACCTCGACAATATTTTAAAAACTCCTACTGCCATCATAATGAGCGGAAGATGTTGCTTGTGCAATGATGGAGGACTTGGCTAGCAGAGGAATTGAACCCACGACGCCCGAGTGGGAATCCGACGCGTTTTTCCACTCGGTTACTAAACGGTTGATTTAAAAAAAAAATTACAATAACTCCACACAGGAGGCCTTGACGGAATTAATTTCCCTCGGGGCCTATGTCATATTTGGGGATGCTGTGTGGAGGGTCTTTTTGAAGAAAGGAAGGAGTAAGCCTGGGTTTTAAAGAGGCCCGTGTTGAAGGAGGGAGGAAACACAGAGGACGGCAAATCGTTCCATGGCCGAGCTGTTGGACATAAGAATGAGTCGTAAAAGCAACCCGTTTTCATGTGTCGAATGTCAACAATGTTGGGCGCGCGTTTGGCGAGTTTCCCGACTGTGCGCCGGTGCCGAAGGGATCAATGACGCAAGTTCATCGGAGCATCTTCCATTGAAATACCCGTAGAACGAGGACAGCATTCCCACCTGACGTATGCGATCCAAAGGTTGCGATCCGTTTGTTAAGATAGGAGATTCCATCAAACGGACCGGACACCAGACCAGAGTAGGCTGCCAAATTTCAACAGTGGGGCGCAATTGATTCTAGAGGTATCAAAATTATAACGCAGGTATAATAACTCTACCTTCGACTTCGACTTTGAAGTCAACAGGGAACAAGCCTCGTGCCAAAAGCAGGTACCTAAAAAAAAAAGAGAAAGGGAATAACCCTCGACGTTAAGTGTTTTAAAAATTAATTTAATCAACGCGTATTACGAACACAATCGTGACGCTCTTTGAAACAGCTTAAACATTGACCTATTTATGTATGCATGCATAATCAACAAAGCAGAGTGAGTGTTCGCAAGTCATCTTTAAGCTTTGCTCAAAATAATGACACAAGCCGCACGCTGCCTGGCGGGGGAGCAGCTAATTACTGCGGAAGGTCGCGGGATCAAATAATTTCAACTAAATCAATGTGTTCTTTCACATTTAATTAATACAAAATAACAAGTAGCATATAAGCGGCGAGCGTTTAAGACGCTAGACTACAAATCCTAAGGTCGCGGGTTCAAATACCAGCGTGCACAAATATTTTTTATTTATATCCACAATGGAGTGCTTATACCAATCCTGATGTATGTCAGGTATGAAACTGGCAGGGGAAGGATGAATGTAGACTGAATGCTGTGGAAATGAGATCCTTGAGACGAATGTGCGGTAAAACCGTGTATGACCGTATTAAAAATGTGGATATCCGGAAAGAATGCAAGGCTGATGCGAGCGTAATGAATAGAATCAAGAAAGGGACGCCTAAGTGGTTTGGGCATGTAGAGCGAATGAATAAAGAAAGGAGTGTGAACAGAATGTATTATGCGATAGTGAATGGAAGAAGTTGAGGACGCTCGAGAAAGACATGGCGCGATCAAGTAAATCATATACTTAAATCGGGTCATGTGAAGAGTCAAAATAACAGACAAGTATGCATGAGACGATGTACGAAAGTGAATGAAGGAGTGTGTGCCAAGAGTGTTATATGGCGGTCCGTCCTCTCTGCCTACTCCTGCGGGGAAACGGCGTGATGGTTAGTTAGTTAGTTAGTGTTGTGTATTTTTTTTGTAATTAGACAATTGTCTGTAGTTAATTGATTTAATAAAACAAATTTATAACTTTATTTCACTTTTTTATTTTTTTGACTGTACCGGTTAAGTAAGTCTCCGCTATTATATACATTATAATGTCATCATATGACCTGATATAATAATGTATTATTCTAATTTAAAACATAGTATAATTTAAAGGCACTTAAAAATTCAATAATTAACAAGTAATAACAATAAATGTAAGTTATTACCCAAGTGCATAGCACTTAAAAAAATCCTTGATACCGAGAAATTATATACCAAATAAATGATGATAATAAAAGTAAACTACTGTAAAAGTGCATAATAAATATAATCATGTAATTATACCATAATACTGGGAGTAACCCAATAATTAGGAAATTTTATAGAAAATCTAGACATTACAATTAAGATGGGAAAACCTACAATAAACTCATTAATAATCAGTATTCACCAACTTTGCATTTTATAAATACATCGTAAAATTATATTTGGAGAAATACAACTGTAACCCATCTTAAATAAAAATTCATACCGGATAGATACATAAAATAATAAACTAAAAGTAGCTTGTAACTAGTAAAATCATGCAGCAATACTGATACATATAATTAAATTAAATCATGGTTTACTACCCCTGACATCCCGAAAACAGTATATAAGCCATAGAATAAGAACAACCTGTACTAGTCTGAAGATGGCCGTTATAGTCTGAAACCGGTCCAGTCAAAAAAATAAAAAAAGTGGAATAAAGTTATAAATTTGTTTTATTAAATCATTAAAATGCAATTCCACCATGAATTAACAGTTACAAAATTAGAAATAAGTCTGTAGTTTATAAATAAATAAATACAAAATGTGGTCATAAGTTTTGTGAATGAAATAATTAATTTCTTAAAGCTTTTTCAAACCATGAATGGAGATGACGAAAGCGCGAAATCTAGACACTGACAGCTTCAAACGGTCCAACGCAATAAAAATAAACAAACCTTCATTAAAAATTCTTATCGCGTAGTGATTATATTACCGACTGTACATAACTGTGTTAATCCGCTGAGAACGGTCGTATTATTATTATACACAAATACACAGCCGAGCACACACAACACAAAGTTATATGAAAATACACAAATACACAACGAGAGAGTATTTAAAATATTCAACTGACGGCCTATCGCATCCAAGATAGTACAACGGCGGCTCAGAGAAAAACAACGGACTGTCCAAACCGAAACAAAATTATGATACTAACAGCGATGTCACATTATTTATTTATCAATTTATTGATTTAATAAAACAAATTTATTACTTTATTAATTTATTTTCAACGAATACATTTAGAGATGAATGATATAAAAATAGTGTGGACACATGCATAGTGTAAAAAGAAAATAAACTAAACATTTATGTACACCTCGAGGTATTATATATCCGAAGGAGTCTTGAAGAAAGAATATATATGGAGAGAGAGATAATTATTTTTACCCAACCTATACAAATTTGGGAAAAATCACTTTCTCCTGGTTTTTACGCAGTACACCGTGAGAAAGAAAGAGACAGCAAAATATCAAGACCGCTTTAAAGTATTGTAAGTAGAATGTTCTTCGTGTCCCGCGTTGACTTCGCCCACACGTTTTGATATGCGACACAAATGGACGTAACTCAACGGTTTTTTAGGTTATATGCTTCATTTACATTCATACATGGTCTCATACATACTTTTCTGTTATTCTGACTCTTCACATGACCCGATTCAAGTATTTGATTTACTTGATCGTGCCATGTCTTCCTCGGGCTTCCTCGACTTCTTCTTCCATTCACTTTCGCATAATTTATTATTTTCTTGGTTCATTTGCTCTACATGCCCGAACCATCTAAGCGTCCCTTTCTTGATCCTATCCATTGCGCTCATATCAGCCTTGCATTCTTTCCGGATATCCACATTTTTAATACGGTCATACGTGGTTTTACCGCACATTCGTCTCAAGGATCTCATTTCCACAGCATTCAGTCTACTTTCATCCTTCCTCTGCCAGTTCCATGCCTCACCGTTATACATCAGGGTTGGTATAAGCACTCCATCGTGGACTGCTAGCTTCGCTTCTTTGGACAATTTCTTATTTGCGCCAACAGCGTTCAGACCTCCATTAATGGAGTTTCCTACATTCACCCTTCCTTCAATATCCTTATCAGTCTAAACAAATGAATTATAATTGACCTGACGAAGCTTGATCTAAGCGAAACCGGTTGACGTTAAAACATAATAAATTCGTGGTTTATAACAAGATGTTTTATTTTATTTTAATGAAATTACGTTTATTTAATTCGGCTTTTGTTTTTTCCGTCTTCCATTAATATAAAATTCGACATGCCTCGCCTGCCGACCTCCGCGCCAGTCTCAGCTCCACTATAAAACACACAACACATCGTCATGACTGTGATAATAGCCGCACAGCGAAAGTCTCTTGTCCCGACCTAGTCAACGTGAGACACGTTGAACCACCGACGGCCGACACTCGCCGGTGCAAGTGATGACGAAGCTCGAGTGAGACGGTCGGCTGTTCTCGCCAACTGCCGTGGGAACCTCGCTCGACTCGTCGAGTATTTGATCAACAGATCAATTGACAATTTCGAGCGAGGGTGTGTTTATTGTGTGCAAGGTAAAACAGTTTGTTTCGGTATCGCCCTGGTGAACGAATCGAAACGTTGCTTTAAATCTAAACCTCACAAAAAAATAACACCTATAATCTATCTATATATGTGAGGGCGTATATTGGCTGACAATATGGAAGATCTACAGTTTCTCGTGTCTAGGATGAATCAAGTATGTGTGCAAAATGAGTTGATGATGAATGTAAGTAAGTCCAAAGTGATGGTGTTTGAAAGAGAGAGTACGAGAACAGCGTGCAATATAGTTGTGAATGATGAATACTTGGAGCAAGTGGATGAGTTTGTGTATTTAGAAAGTATGTTTACAAGAGACGGAAAGGCTGATAAGGATATTGAAAGAAGGGTGAATGCAGGAAACTCCATTAAAGGAGGACTGAACGCTGTTGGGGCAAATAAAAAATTGTCCAAAGAAGCGAAGCTAGCAGTCCACAATGGAGTGCTTATACCAACCCTGATGTATGGCAGTTAGGCATGGAACTGGCAGAGGAAGGATGAAAGTAGACTGAATGCTGTGGAAATGAGATCTTTGAGACGGATGTGCGGTAAAACCATGTATGACCGTATTACAAATGTGGATATCCGGAAAGAATGCAAGGCTGATATGAGCGTAATGGATAGGATCAAGAAAGGGACGCTTAGATGGTTTGGGCATGTAGAGCGAATGAACGAAGAAAGGAGTGTGAAAAGAATATATGATGCGAAAGTGAATGGAAGAAGAAGTCGAGGACGCCCGAGAAAGACATGGCACGATCAAGTAAATCAAATACTTGAATCGGGTCATGTGAAGAGTCAGAATAACAGAAGAGTATGTATGAGACGATGTACGAATGTAAATGAAGCAAGAAGTGTGTGCCAAGACAGAGTTGTATGGCGGTCCGTCCTCTCTGCCTACCCCTGCGGAGAAACGGCGTGATGGTTAGTTAGTTTGGTTAGTATATAAATAAATATGTATATATCTAAGTATAATACTATCTTTGGACAAAAAAAGCTTTGAATTTTAAGCTGTAAAGTTATACAACAAACTCGTTAAAACAAATCAAATCAATTAATAACTACATTGAGTCCAGCAAAACATAGCAAGAATTACCAACAAAAAAAACTGACTAGTATTTTAACAACATCTTTATAAAAGCTGCAGGAAAAAAGCTCTACCCAAATCTTAAAGATGAATATAGAAGTCGCTGAAAAGCTCTATCCAAAAAACCTAGTTATATTAGCATTGTCTTCTTAAAATGAAAAAAGTTAGACATTATCTTATATATTTTAATGGCTTTAACGTGTTAGGTGACCAGACCTGAATAGCCAGGTACTTCCCACCTTCCTCATCCTCGTCTACTTACCCCCTCCACTCGATTCAGCCTCACAACATACCCTGATCAGGGATGCCATAGTCCCACTGACTCCAGACGGTTTGGGAACAATTGGAACACTTTTGGGAACAATTGGTGTTCAAATGAAATTAAAAAAAAACACTTTTCGATCGTTGAAACTTGAAAAAAAATGACTCATCACACAAAATCACATCAAATTTAGTAAGGCCCAGTTGTTTAAACCTCTGCCGCATATGACGTTGTCATCAAAACGACAAAAGTGCCATTTTTACACATTAAAAGTCGTTGTTGACCACCGACTGTGGGCCTATCAGCGTTCGGTCAAATGTGACGACCGTTATGGTCGACGGCGTTATCAACAACTAATCGAATAACCTAACTTTTTAATTTGACAAAACGCTGACGGGCCGAAAATCGAGGAAGGTTGACGGAGACCAAGTTCAAATGTGAAAAAAATCGTAATGGCGCTTAATTCCGACATATTCTAATCGGGGCTAATTTTGTGTACATGGCTAGAAAAATAAGCACACCTTTCGCAACAATCTGCACGTCTGCCCCGAAGGTGGACACTGCAAAGGCTGTTTGAAACGTCGACTCGAGGAGAGGGAAGCGCAATACGTCTTAACTAACTAACTAACTAACCATCACGCCGTTTTCAACCATTATAAATATGTGTTAATTTTAATATGTTAGTTGTAAGTCACTAGTTATAATAATAATAATATTTGGACGATTTGTATAGCGCCGTTTTTGTGAAAAATCACCTCAAGGGCGCTGTACAGATCTTACTTTCTATCAATACATTTGATTCCTAGTTTAAATAAGAAAATATACAGGAACATACTTACCTGGCAGGTCCCATCAGATGGACACACTTATTAACTTAAAATTATGATTATTTTTACTACTTATTTTTTTTTTTTTCCGATTTAGGGCATGGGAGCGAAAGTAAAAAGAATGGACTTTCTGAAATTGTCATACAGTACAGGAATTTTAAAGAAGTAATTTGTGAAATATCCTACTTATTTGGCGAAAAATAACAAGAAAGACTAAAACACATGCTTAATATTAAGTCTTACTTGTAATCTTAGAGTATACAAGAGGTAGCCCAAGCCAAAGCCAGTGAAGTCAGTTTTGGACTTGTTTTTGATGATTTTAACATGACTCGGCGCAAATGGGCGTGGCTAAGACCAAGGCTACGGTATTTATACATCCATTCATATCACATATCGACATAATGTTTTTGTGTATTCGTATAGCCACTTTTTTCACAGTATTTTTATCAACAAAAATATAGCATCTAACCTAAAAAACGTTTAGTTGTGTCAAGTTTAGTGGCAAAATATAAAATGTGGGCGGAGTCCTGCCGTTAACCAGCGAAAATAACCAGCTTAAGAACATTACGACGGTATATAGAAGCCGTCCAAGAAATTTGTTGTCTCTTTCTCTCTCATGGTGTACGATGTAAAAACACGGAAACAGTGATTTATTACAATTTCGGATGGGTTGGGTAAAACAAATTAGCTATCCCTCCATATATTGTTCCTTCAAGCTTGTAATATTATGTTAATTATGCTGTAAAGCGTCCTTGAGGTGATATCTCTGTCACGACTTAGACTTAGATATTCTTTATATACAGAGTTCCTAAACAATAAGTTTACTGACTCTAACATATTCATATGGGATTATCAAAAAGATACTTTACTTCGAATTTAATTTTATAAGGGGGTTGTATGACAAACATAATAATAATAATAAATGGATTACTTTTATAGCGCCGTTTTTGTGGGAAAATCACCTCAAGGGCGATACATATACAAAGATAATATTAATAGTACATAACATAATTCGATAAATAAACTAATTTGATAAATAAACATAAGATAATAGTAAACATACATATAATAAAATTATGATAACAATTTAACTGCCTCGTGGACAGGATGTCACTCCTTGCGGAGGATAATTTTCGGCTTTTTTCTCTGTCACGAAAACGGCGCTATATGAATCAGACAATTATTATTAGAGGACGGACCGCCATATAACTCTGTCATGGCACACATTCCTTGCTTCATTTACATTGGTACACCGTCTCATACATACTCTTCTGTTATTCTGACCCTTCACATGACCCGATTCAAGTATTTGATTTACTTGATCGTGCCATGTCTTTCTCGGGCGTCTTAAGTGTTACAAAAAACCGACTGTTGGCCGCGATTATAAAATCGCATGAACGCTGTTTTATTTATTTGTTTATAAATTAACGGACTGAAGTCCAATTACAAAAAAGACATAAAACACAATATGGAAAAAAGAGCAACAGAGAAGGAATAGCACATACATAATAATAAATGAAGCGATGACAAAAATAGAACAAAATAAACATAAGAGAGAACATTCAAGCCATGGTCTAGTCAAAGTTTTGGTAGAGTCGTAAAGAATGACAAAAATCATTTAGACTGCTACCAAAAATTTCATGACCATGGCTTGAGCAAACAAGTTTTGACATTCTGGACATTGAAGAATTATACCCATAATTAGTATGGTGATGATTGAGGAAAAGCAATTCATTGTCTACGGCAAGGAATGTTGAACTAGATAAGTTGCAACAGAGAAGGTGAGTCTATAAAACAATTAATAATGTTGTAAATGAAAATTAAATCAAAGGCTTTCCTGCGCTTTTCTAATGAAGACATTTTTCAACAATTGTTCAATTTCATGATATGAATAATGGCCTCTTTCTCGCCCTAATCTCCGTGCAATTCCGCGTAAGAAGCGATGTTGTACGGATTAAATATGATGAATATGAACGGTATAGAAAGTTTAACGAAAACTCGAGGTGCACCAGAGGATGTGGTCATCTGCAGCTCGTGGAAAACCCAAAAAACAAGTAATTTTAGGGTTAAGAAAATATTGCAGCCAGGTCTACGCCTCCGCGCGTTTTTAAAGACAATTAATAATAATAATAAATGGATTACTTTTATAGCGCCGTTTTTGTGGGAAAATCACCTCAAGGGCGCTTGCAGCTGTTGGTAACCCTGAAGCTACGGAATATCTTAAATGTGACTAAAAAAAAAAACAACTTTGGACTTGATTTACTCGAAGACAAAACAAGCTCAAACCAAAAAAGTTACATCGCAAAATCGACACCAAATGCGATGTAGATTTATTTACTTACTTCTTTTACCACGAGTTTTCGGACACCGTGTATAAACACCTGTATGTGAAGAGACACCATCTTTAAGTAACAATATATGGAGGGAGAGCTAATTATTTTTACCCAACCTATACAAACTTGCGATAAATCACTTTCTCCTGGTGTTTACGTCGTACACCATGAGAGAAAAAGAGACAACAAATATAATACACCGCTTCTATGTACTGTAACGATGATCTCGGTTTCCTGGGTCACCGCGGGACTCCGCCCACAATTTTTACTATGCCACTAAACTTGACACAACTAAACGGTTTTTTAGGTTGTATGCTATATTTTCGTTGACAACAATATTGTGTAAAAGTGGTTATACGAATAAAGAAAAACATTATGTCGATATGTGCTATGAATGGATGTATAAATACCCTAGCCTTAGTCTAAGCCACGACCAGGTCCGCCGAGTCCGGTAAAAATCATCAAAAACTGACTACACTGCCTTGGATAGGTACCACTCTATATAACTCTAAGGACACAATCATATCGAAATTGACAGTTGCAAAAAATAGTAGTCCGTGTGAATCACTACTTCTACCGAAAGAATATTACTTTGAGATGTGAATCATTTTTGAAAATTCCACGGCTTTACCTTTACACGTTGATTTCCGCTTCCTTCAAGGACGTTATTGGTTGAATAAAATGACTCAAATACCTGAAACAAAGAAAAATCACATATTAGCCAATTAATTATTATTGCACTTGGAAAATAAGGATGATCTGCCAAACCCGACAATTTTTTTTAGTTTATTTTTTTATAATTGTTATAATTGTGTTGGATCCGAAGCTGCGATTAAACACCGATTGTGTTTTTAGCTTCAGATGAATTTGGAAAATAGTGGACTGTAAAACGATAAACTATACTACTTGACGGAAGTGTTCAATGTGGAGATATTGTGGAATGAAGGGAGTAAGGAAACCAATTCACGCACCGATGAAGTTGATGTTTAAGTTCTTGATTTTTCTTACACATTCTATTATTAACGAACACCACAACCAAAACACTAAATTGATTATTATCTGAAGGGAAACAAAAAAAATTAACGACCAAACGAGACACCAACGAACGCACTTGATTGTCACTTGTTTTCAAACTCGGTGATGTTGAATACGGAAATCGAATATATTGAAATGTTTGGATAAGGTAGGAACTGGATGAAAAACAAAAGGGTAAGATCCTAACAAATCTTCTCTTTGAAATCCATCAAATTGAGTCATGCAATTTTTATTTTTAGTGACAGCTGTGCGGCGTTCAAGGCAATTATGAAACTGTCAAAGCCTTAAACGCCGAAACAGCTGTCACTTAAAATAAGATCCAAAAACTAGCAAAACTAAACAATATATTAAATTTAATTATAAAATTGAAAATAAAAACTACAACTAGGTATCTGTGACATCACTGAGGATTTTTTTTTGCGGAAGGTATTGTTGAGAAAAAAAAGAGTGAACCTTGTTTTAGGAGGGAACATTAAAATGGGTCGCATAAAACGACCCGTTCTCATGCGGGAATTGTAAACCGTGGACATAGGTTGAGCACGCGTTTGGCGAGTCGCCATCGGCAATGGAGGGAGCAATGAAACGAGTCGTTCAGAGCACTTTTCATTGAAATAACAGCAAAACAAACATAGCCATGACATCTGTGACAGTTCCCGTTCTATGATATAAAAATTGCCAACATTGTCCGCCATAACACAAGGGCATCCTTGGCATGGAGGGATCAAAAATACTTTGGCATTATCAACAACCTTTTATTTTTATAGTGAATACCGCACAAGCGCCCCAACTGTCCCCCAACCGTTCAGAGAAAGCGAGACTATGGCATCCCCAATCGGGGTATTTTGTGAGGTTGAAGGTAGCGGCGAGGGAAAGGAGATGGGGAAGAGGAAAGTTAAGAACTACCTGGCTATTCAGGTCTGGTCACCGAACACGAACACGACTTTTGAAATGACGCGATTTCAGAAGCAAACGTTTTGATTCTTAATGGCGGGGATTAGAACCCGCGACCTCTGTATACGTAGCCGTGCGTCTAAACCAGAGGTTCCCAAACTTTTTTGTCCCGTAGACCACTTGCCGTTTTTTTCTGTTTTGCGTATCTACTCCCTGCTTTCCTGAACGTGCCGCGTTGGGAAAATACTATACATATTATTTTAAATGAATGAAAAAATAGTACGTTATGACGCAAATCAACAAAAATTCTTCTCCGAAAAAAAAAAAGCACTTGTCGGTAGAATAAAAAATGTATTTGCGCACGCCGGGTTTGAACCCGCGACCGCATTTTGGTGACAGACTGTCTAAACCCCCCCATTTTTTTTTTTGACGTGGACCTCGATATAAACCCGCCACTTTGGGATTCGGTCTTACCACTCGGCCGCGCAGGCCGTCAACCTTATTTGCAAGTAATAATAAATAAATAAAGCACAAGATGACAATTAGTATTGACTTTTAATATATTGGTCATTATGCTGTTTTCCCCACAGCTTTAAGCGTATTCCATGGTGTGCCAGCGAGCCGTGACCCTGCGAACAAACAGAAAGCAGCGGTGGCCCAGCTCCGCGCCTGCAAGTGGGTCACGATGCACCCGGCGTGCAAGGGGCTAGGTGCACCGCGCACACGAACGCATCGAGATTAGGGTCACTGCGGAGAGTAAAAATCACTCGCACGTTTGCGCTACTAAGGCGGTGAGATGTGGTGCGAGAGAGGGAACTTTTTGTCACATTAAAACGGGCTAGACATGTTTAGTGATCAGATCTGAGTAGCCAGGTACTTCCCGACCTTCCTCGTTTCCTTTAAGTGAAGATGCAATAGCGGACGTTGTCATATCTAGGGATAAACACAGAATTCCAAGTACACAAAAGTAGTTTTTGACAAATCTGAGGAGAAATCAGAAAATTCTTGATTATATAAGGTTTGGATTTGAAGCAACGTTTCAATTCGTTCGCCAGGGCGATAGCGAGCGAATCTTTCACTTATTTTTCGTTTGAACTGTTTTACCTTGCACAAAATAAACACACCTTCGCTCGAAATTGATAATTGACAGAGTAAGAGAACAGAGTGCAATATAGTTGTGAATGATGAATACTTGGAGCAAGTGGATGAGTTTGTGTATTTGGGAAGTATGTTCTAGAGAGATGGAAAGGCCGATGAGAATATTGAAAGAAGGGTGAATGCAGGAAACTCTATTATTGGAGAACTAAACGCTGTTGGCGCTAGTAAGAAATTATCTAAAGAAGCGAAGCTAGCAGTCCACAGTGGAGTGCTTGTACCAACCCGATGGCAGTGAGGCATGAAACTGGCAGAGGAAGGATGAAAGTAGACTGAATGCTGTAGAAACGAGATCCCCGAGACGTGTGTGCGGTAAAACCATGTGTGACCGTGTTAAGAATGTGGATATCCGGAAAGAATGCAAGGCTGATGTAAGCGTAATGAATAGGACCAATAAAGGGACGCTTAGATGGGTTGTGCATGTAGGGCGAATGAACGAAGAAAGGAGTGCGAAAATAATGTATGACGCGAAAAATTGAAGAAGAAGTCGGGGACGCCCGAAGAAGACATGGCACGATCAAGTGAATCAAACACTTAAATCGGGCCACGTGAATAGTCAAATTAACAGAAGAGTATGTATGAACGAAGGAGTGTGTGCCAAGACAGAGTGCGTTGTATGGCGGTCCGTCCTCTCTGCCTACCCCTGCGGAGAAACGGCGTGATGGTTAGTAGGTAGTTAGTTAATTAAGTGTGAATCGCACTTGAGGTGAACTATCACAAAACAGCGCTATATAAATTCAATGTTATCATTATTACATAGAACCAAAAATGCCACGAAGCCCAGACCTAAATATGAAGTGCAACACCCTGTGTGCGTGGAATATTGCACAGAATGCACATGCGACCGGCACGCCACGGGTAAGGTCAAACGCGACGCAACACGGGCAGAATGCAGTTTGTGCAGCGGCAGACGGCGTACAGGCCAGGCATGCAAACCAACGGCCCGCGGCCCCAATTAAATAAAACTCGAATTCGATTTAAAGAATATTCATACAAAATATCGTCGCCGGAAAGGCAAAAGGGCTGAAGTTTACACCACAGCACTTTAAAGTTTTTTGTTATACAATAAAAAGGATTTTGAAAAAAAAAAAACTCAAGTAACTCAATGCTCTCACTGAGTTACCTGAAGCGACAAAAAGCTTTAAAAAAAGTCCCAAACTTGTGTCGCTTGAGTCGAGCCTTCTCCCAAATGGTAAATATATTTGAGATGGCTGAAGGGCCACTAAAGTCTTCAGAATCAAACGAGAGTCGGAGCATTCGATGCAGAAATAAAAACTGATCAAAACTGCATATCGTCGTCATACAAGCAAAATTGACCAACTGCAAAAACGCAACTTTACAGGGGAGCAGTTTTTGTGTTATTCTTCGCCTATAAAATCGGATATTCAAATCTATCAACCAATTATTTTACTCATAATAGATTTAACACTGTTGAATAAATGTGCATTGGAAAATTTGGAAATAAATACTCCAAATCGTATGAATTTATTTTTAAAACACTTGGTCAATTTTGCCTGTAGAGAAACATTCATATTACGTAAATGGTCATTCGCTCAAAGTGTGGACGCAATTGTGTGTATCAAATTTCTAGTACCCAAAGCTGAAATAAAAGGTTGTTTTAAATATTTTTTATCTAATTTTAATAATAAATTGATAAACCAAATAATAATAATTATGTATTTTGAATGGTAACACAATTTTTCGATTCATTTTTGACCTCGAATACGAATATTTTTTTGAATTCGTCACTGTGATTATACTTATACAGAACGATTCCAGGTTGATCTTTCCCGTACCTCGTGCATTTCATACGCAGCCATGACACTTTCTCTCTGTTTTCATTTAAAGTTCGATTTTTTATAACCTTATCTTTCAAACTTAAAAAAAAAAAGTTCTTAATCGTTTCTTTGCGTTCTTGCAGTTTAAAAAAATATTTATCCAGTCATTTACACGGTAGATATTTACAAACTTTTTAGATGACTCAATAGCGCTATGCATGGAGTCTTCTTACATGTAAGAATGTCCAGATTCCATGAAATTATGCTGGATTGCCTGAATGTTTGATGTCTTCTCCAGATACAATAAGAGAGAAGTAATATACTGGTTGCAGTTTTGCCTTGAGCAAGTATCTGAGTATATTGATATCTCTGACACTGTCTCATCGAGGGATTGTATCCACATTTGAAGAGCTGAGCCGATCTCGGAACTGCCACGTTGCTCATTGATTTCAGTCGAAACGTAGCAAAAAGCTTCATAAATTGAGAAATTATTAATGCACAGTTTACGACTATACTCAATACATTTGAGAGACCTTTGAAGACGGAATTTGTAGCACTTTTTGCAGGTCAAAAGTGGTAGACTTAAATTAAGCACCTGTTGAAGTTTGTCTGCAGCTTTTGCCACATGAGCCTCATCTCGTCTCCTTATGTGCTGAATGTGTCAACTGTCATGATTATTTTTGCCATCGGCAGTAGCGTCGTTGCACATTAAACACTGATCCTTTGTAGGATAAAAAAGATAGGTTGAATTCATTTCCGAAAATCCTTTTGAATATTATTTCACAAACGTGGTTAATTTTATTTTCATTAATGCATTTTTCTTTATTAAGTACATACATTTTTTAAATGGATAGGGTTGAATCCGACTTTTACGAATGGAATTTCTAGATTAACATACTTTATTATAAAATCCTTTTGCCTTGATAACTCAAGGCTAGTGAATTGTTTACATATAATCACTATCTGCTCCTCAGAAAAAACAAGTTGCATTTTAATTTGCATCTACCGCAGTCAATCATCTTTGGGTTTTTGCAGGACGTATTTTGTTTTGTTGTATAATAAGGCAATGAGGCATTTTTATTTTCCTTCAATACATTACGTTGCCACATTACTAGCATAGGTTTTTTCCATCGTGTTGCATCTGTGGAAAATTTAAACTGATGATTGAAATGATTGTTGATGGGACACCG
This sequence comes from Drusus annulatus, assembly GCA_022651775.1. Lineage (NCBI taxonomy): Eukaryota > Metazoa > Arthropoda > Insecta > Trichoptera > Limnephilidae > Drusus > Drusus annulatus. Next base: position 83,277 of record JAGWCC010000210.1, on the reverse strand, counting down.
AGTGTATCAAAGTCACTTCCGCACCTAAAATAACTAAAAATTATCAAATAGAATTGTACATTTAAACGAAATTGAATTAGCAAGCAAACCTCTAATTTAAAAGCGTTTATTTAACACCATAAAAAGTTATCGAATATTTAAAAAAAAAAAAAAAACTAAAAACTTGTGGATGTCTTGAAATATTAATCAACCAAATTAATTTATTTTTTCTATTCGTCTTGACACCCAATAAGGCTCGAAATAACAAATTTCATAACTAAGTAACGTAAACAGACTATGACAATGCGACTAACTTCAGAATCACGTGTAAAAGCATACTGCGAAAATTGACCAACTATAAAGCCCGGATCTACAGGCAAAATTGACTATTGTCATTGGTCAGTTTTGCTTGTACAAGAAAGCTCGTTTTTGTAAATAGTCACTTTTACCATCTGTGTAACTTTTTTATACAATGTCGGATGAAGGTGGCAATTTTTTCCTATAACCATAATGCTTTTTCAATAGCACTCGGTCGGTTTTCTCATTTTCGGCATTTTTGCAGTTGGTCACTTTTGCTTGTATGCCGACGATATATAAGTATTTTTTTTACCAAAGTGTCGCTTAAGCCTTTTTGACTTTCTGGCGACGATATATATATCAACCCTTTTATTTTTACTCCCTTTTAAAATTTGTATGTCTTTGTAAAAATAAAATTTCGAAAATAATGTTTTTTTGTGCTAGATTAACATTTCAATAAATAAAAAGCCTTATTTTTCAATCGTAAAATAAAATTCTGACGTGCTGTATCTTCATACCCCTAAATACATAGACAGACGAGGGTCTTCAAACAACGGTTGATACTCTAAGTATCGCCCTGGTAAAATACCACCATTCAGAATCGTAACGTTGCTTGAAATAGCTTTAGCCGTGTTTGGTGACCAGATCTGAACAGCCGGGTAATTCCCAACCTTTCTCTTACCCATCCACTTTCCCTCTTCACTACCTTCAGCCTCACATCACCCAATTGGACGTAGTTATGCAGAAAGCATTTAACCCACAATTTGCCAAAATCGAGTTTTACATGTTTTTCTTTAGATTAATATGAGATTTCTATCTGCTGAAAACATCGAAGCCCAAAATGCAATCGATTTTTGGCAATTCAATTACCATATTTACTAACCTGCATTGCAGATATTGGACTTGAATTCAAATTTTTTTATTTTGAAGTTAAAAAACATTAAAATGTAGGATAACGTAAGAAATACAAAATATTTTTTAACGAATGCATTGATAGATTATAAATTACCTATTTATAATAATTCTAATAAAAAAATAAAATCTGATATAAACTTTTAAAATTCCGTAATATGCTTTTGTATTGTCATATTTTTAAACGCCTTTTTTTCAGTTTTATCTTTTTAGGGTTGGATGCTTTCTAGATAACTATGTCCAATTGGGGATGCCAAAGTCTCACTGGCTCCAGACGGTTGGAAGCAGTTAGGAATGCACGGTTTTCAATAAAAAAATTTTTTTTTTAAATCTCGCGTAATTTGTTTTGTTTTATGTATATGAAATATGGTTTTTAACCGCGAAGACTCAGCCGATATTATTACGTTAACGTGTTATGTGTGTATTTTCCATATAGTTGGTAGAGTAGTATCTATCCAAGGAATTGAATCAGTTTTTTACTTGTTTTTGATGATTTTAACCTGACTCGGCGCACCTGGGCGTGGCTAAGACTAAGGCTACGGTATTTATACATCCATTCATATCACATATCGACATAATGTTTTTGTTTATTCGTATAGCCCCTTTTTCACAGTCTTTTTACCAAAAAAATATAGCAATTAACCTAAAAAAACGTTTAGTTGTGTCAAGTTTAGTGGCATAATAAAAAATGTGGGCGGAGTCCCGCGGTGAACCGGGACCTTAAGATCATCCTTACAGTATGTAGAAGCGGTCTATGAAATTTGTTGTCTCTTTCTCTCTTGGTGTACGACCTAAAAACCCGGAGAAAGTGATTTATTGCAAGTTTGTGTAGGTTGGGTAAAAATAATTAGCTCTCTCTCTCCATATATTGTTACTTCGAGGTATTTTCCCAGCCCGGTGGGAATACATACTTTGTAAAAACAAAAAAATGGCACTTTGAAAGATCGTGTTGGACACCACTGTTGATGGGCAGTGCGGATGCAGTCGGCCCGCGGTACATATGGTATATGAACTCAGCTAAGCACGTTGAGGCGTGCACTTAATGGGAAAGCCTTGAGACAAGCTTTTCGACGTGTTTGCTGCATGCGGCTGACGCGAAAATTGATTTTGTAACAGAGTGGTTTGTGTTTGTACCCGACGGCCTCCGTTGCAGAGACAAAAGCTTCTTTGCTCATATATATATATATATATATATATATATAACGCCAAATAAAGGCACCCGGTTAGCCCTGGGAACCCCTTTTTACAGTGAGTACCACACAAGTCCCAACTGCTCCCAACCGCCTGCAGCCAGTGAGACTATGGCATCCCCAATCGGAGTGTGTTGTGAGGTTGAAGGTAGTAGAAAGGGAAGGATACTGAAAAAGGAAGGTTTGCAAGTACCTGGCTAGTCAGATCTAGTCACCAAACACGGCTAAAGCCATTTCAAGCAACGTTTCAACCGCCTTAAGCCAGCGAGACTATGGCATCCCCAATCGGAGTATGTTGTGAGGTTGAAGGTAGTAGAAAGGGAAGGAGACTGAAAAAGGAAGGTTTGCAAGTACCTGACTAATCAGATCTAGTCACCAAACACGGCTAAAGCCATTTCAAGCAACGTTTCAACCGCCTTAAGCCAGCGAGACTATGGCATCCCCAATCGGAGTATGTTGTGAGGTTGAAGGAAGTAAGAAGGGAGGGAGACTGAAAAAGGAAGGTTGGCAAGTACCTGGCTATTCAGATCTAGTCACCAAACACGGCTAAAGCCATTTCAAGCAACGTTTCAACCGCCTAGAGCCAGCGAGACTATGGCATCCCCAATCGGAGTATGTTGTGAGGTTGAATGTAGTAGGAAGGGGAAGTAGATGGGAAGAGGAAGGTTGGTGAGTATATGGCTATTCAGATCTAGTCACCGAACACGGCTAAAGCCGGCCTGCATGGTCGAGAAGCAAGACGCTCGACTACGAATCCAAAAGTCGCAGGTTCAAACCCGGCGTGCGCAAATATATTTTTATTTAATTAATATGTGTCAAAACACATTTAATTCATATAAAATAATATAAGTATATCTAGGAATTAATATAAGCAGAAATTAAGATTTGTACAGCGCCCTTGAGGTGATTTTTCACAAAAACGGCGCTATACAAATAATCCAAATATTATTATATTATTCGAAACGTTGCTTGAAATGGCTTAAACCGTGTTTGGTGACCATATCTGAATAGCCAGGTACTTCTAAGCCTTCCTCTTCCTCATCTCCTTCCCCTCCCCACTACCTTCAACCTCACAACATACTCCTTTTGGGGATGCCATAGTCTCACTGGCTCTAGACCTTTCGATTCTGAATGGTGGTCTTTCACCAGGGCGATACTTAGAGTATCTACCACTCTGGAACGTGCCGCAAATATACTTTTTATTATTAATAAAAGAATACTTTGTTTTAAAACCACAGAATGTATTATGATGAAGGCCAACCGGTTTCGCTTGGATCAAGTTTCGTCAGGGCACATACCATATAAACCTAATCTCATCAAACCATGCTTTCGAAAAAACTACAGGAATTAGTTTTTACATAAAAACGGGATAGGCATTAGATTAGACAATTTAGAAGCACTCGAAATTAGGAAATCTTTAAAATCAAATTTATCACTTAACCTACTTTATAATTTAAAAAAATGTATCCTTTAGCCCTATTTTAAATATGTTTCCTGTAAATCCACCTTCATCCCATCAATTGTCAACTTCACCCTCATTTGATGCTACGAATCACTCTGTTTTATTCCATAACTCACCCATTTAATTATTAATATGTATCCAAGTAGCTTATTTTCCAATAACAATGTAAAATGTCGTTTTCATACATAAATTCAACATAGGAACTTTGTCTGCCCCTAACATTACATCATTATCTTTCTATTATGTACACTTTTTTATTTTCTAATTCTTCGTGATATTTATTAAGCACTTTCAATTGTTCCCTCCCTCTAATATATGCTCTCTCTCTCTTCCTTCTTTGTATTATATACTGTCTCACTCTATCTTTAACTGTTGTACCTATATATACCTGTTAACTCCGTATTTGTTCTTTAGTTATTATATGTGCCCTGACGAAGCTTGATCCAAGCGAAACCGGTTGGCCTTCATCATAATAAATTCTGTGGTTTTAAAACAAAGTATTCTTTTACTATTAATATAATGTCCAACCACTATGTGATTGCTTCTTACAAAAAAAAATTTTTTTATATGAATTAAATGCGTTATGACACATATTAATTAAACAAAAGTTATTGGCGCACGCCGGGTTTGAACCCGCGATCTTTGGATTCGTAGCCGAGCGTCTTACCACTCTACCATGCAGGCCGTCATTGTTAATAATAATAATATTTTTATTAAATTTCTTATACATTACAAATTTTTTAAATTTAATGCATATTAGAAATAAGTTATTTTTTTTACAAAATAAATACAAATTATAGTAACAAAAAATAAAATTTCAGGCAGTGGTGATGATCAGGTCAATGAGGAGAAACTCTTTCAAGAATCAATAGGATTTCACTTCTGAATCTCTCCTCACTGACATGAAATAAGTCGATATCGGAAGAGATTTTGTTCAGGAGCAAAATACTACAATTCCTTGTCAATCTGTCAGTCGTACAGGCGCACAACGAAGCGCGAACGCAGCCAGGATGCAGTCCGCGCTAATCGCCAAGCATTTGACCGTTGCGTCGGTTGGCCGAGACGCAAATACCGCCCGCACTTTGAATAAACCAGAAACAAATACAACTGCGGAGATTATGATAATCGCTTTTGGCAGCAATCTGTCGGTTTTTCAGGGGCGCGATGGTGATCGGCAAACTTTGGGCGGCTGCCACTGGACTGAACAACAGAGGGGGTCGTTTAATTGATCATCAACTTTATATGGTGTTAAGAACTTACTATTCTCTTAAAATCGCGCTAAGAAAAATGCTACAAATGTTTATATATGATTTCAATTACAAATCGGTTAGACAGAGACAACACATCACTATACCGAGAGATTTGACATTAGAATGTGATTGTTGAATGCATGATTTAGACCATAGATTCTCAACCTTCTTTTGCCCACCGCCCACTTTGAGAGTATTTTTTTTCCAGCGCCCCCCCCCCCCTTATTTTTTTTACTTATCGTCTGTCGCGTTCGCGGTTCCAGTCACCGGTGACCACCGAGGAACCGGTTATTTATGCAGTTCTTTTTGGAACCGGTTTCTGGTGTTAGCAAATCGTCAAAAGTTAACTAAGTAACCATCACGCCGTTTCCCCGCAGGGGTAGGCAGAGAGGACGGACCGCCATATAACTCTGTCTTGGCACACACCCCTTGCTTCATTTACATTCATACACCGTCTCATACATACTCTTCTGTTATTCTGACTCTTCACATTACCCGATTCAAGTATTTGATTTACTTGATCGTGGCATGTCTTTCTCGGGCGTCCTCGACTTCTTCTTTCATTCACTTTCGCATCATATATTCTTTGAAGTTCAAGCCAAAAGTTCCTCGCCAAAAAAAAGGACTAGTCGGTAGATATTTGAAAGTGAAACCGGCTCCTCGCCCAAAAAAAACGAAAAGAACGAACTAAGGATATCGACCGTTCCGGTGACCGGCTATTTTTTCCAACGCCCCCTAATTTTCTCTAGGTCTTCTACTGCCCCCCTGAAAGTCTCAAACGCCCCCAAGAGGGCGTTATCGCCCACGTTGAGAACCTAAGCTCTAGAGTGAGACGGGACGATGTCAGAGATCGGAGTCGCCTTGATTGGTCCAATATGATTGGCGGAATGACACGAGAAAGACACGTTTTACTCGGGAGGCCATATATTTGACGAATGAATGATTTTTTAACACATACTTCTTTTTTAAAAACGTGTAGTTATTAAATATGAACATTCTTTAAAAGTTGTGTAAATAACTCGATTATTAAGACGGTAACGCTGGCGTGTTATCTTGGGGGCAGATGGAAGATTTACACTCGGTATTGAGAAGGTTAAGGGATAGATAGATAATCCACGTATCGCCCTGGTGAAAGACCACCATTCAGAATCGAAACGTTGCTCGAAATGGCTCTAGCCGTGTTTGGTGACCAGGTCTGAAGAGCCCGACCCGACTTCCCGACCTTCCTCTTCCATCTCCTACCCCTCCCAACTACCTTCAGCCTCACAACAAACTCTATTTGGGGATGCCAGTCTCACTGGCTCTAGACGGTTGAGAGCAGTTGAGACTCTTGTGCGGTATTCATATAAAAAAATAAATAAAAAAACATACCCTAATTTGGGATGTCATAGTCTCAGTGGCTCTAGACGATTGAGAGCAGTTGGAACAGACGTACGATTTGTAAATTATTTAAATAAAGGGAGTTTGTCGTCACTAGTGACGCGTGCTGTGACGTCACGCGTGCACTGCCTACGTCAGCGGGGCCTCAGCACGCCGGCGGCCGTGAACAGCGCAATAATACGCTGTCATGCACCGAGTGAAATTATTAATTAACATCTTGGCAGAGTCGTTACTATTGGCAAATGCGCTTTATTATCAAGGTGGCGGTGAATGCATTAAACGGATAACTGGTGCGAAGTTATCTAGGCGCATCCCAGTTGCAGTTGCGGTAAATACTCTAAGCATCGCCCTGTTGAAAGGCCGCCATTCAGAATCGAAACGTTGCTTGAAATGGCTTTAGCCGCGTTTGGTGACCAGATCTCAATAGCCAGGTACTTCCCAACCTTTCTCTTCCCAATCTCCTTTCCCTCCTAACTACCTGGGAGCAGTTGAGATTCTTGAGCGGTATTCATATTATTTTTTAAAAAAATAACAGGTTCTTTCAGACTGTTCTCTTCCCCATCTCCTTTCTCTCCCCACGGTGACCTTCAGCCTCACAACATACCCCCATTGGACGCAGTTATGCAATTTTGGAACGTGCCGCAAATATACTTTTTATATGAATTAAATGTGTTATGACCTCGGAGTAAGAATATCTATGGATATAGAGCGAATTTGTTTTACCCAACCTAAACAAATTTTCGATAAATTACTTTCTCCGGGTTTGTACGTCGTATACCGTGAGAGAGAAAGAGACAGCAAAATTCTGGCAAAATTTCACACCGCTTCAAAGTATTGTAACCACGTTCTTTGATGTGCAACTAAACTGAACATAACTCAACGGTTTTTTAGGTTATATTGTATATTTATTTTTATGAGGATACTGTAAAAAGTGGTTATACGAATAAACAAATACATTGTGTCGACATGTGCTATATGAATGGATGTATAAATACCGTAACCCTAGTCTTAGCCACGCCCAGGTCCAACCGAGTCAGTAAAACTTAGTAAAAACTGACTACAGATCGATCTACAGAGTTATCTCTTGTATATTATTCCTCTAAGGTTATGACACATATTAATTAATTATAAACTACTACGGTTTGCACCCGCGACCTTTGGATTCGTAGTCGAGCGTCTTACCACTCGACCATGGAGGCCGTCAAATTATTGGTTTTCCAAATCTGGTCACCAAACACGGCTAGAGCCATTTCGAGCAGTGTTTCTATTGGGAATGGTGGTCTTTCACCAGGACGATACTGATACCAACTACCACTCTCGAACGCGCCTTAAATAATTACGTATTGATTGAATGTAAAATAACACATTTGACCACTCGACCACGGAGGCCTTCAGCCCGAAAATATTAAATAATACACATTTATAATAATATATAGACATGTGGTAGCGCTCTCGTATGGCAAGCAAAAACCACGCTAGTTGGTGCGCTCGGTGTTTAAGCCGATTCAGTACTAAACTGTCACGCGTCGCTTGAGGTCGTTTACTATATCTAATCAAATTACAAAAAGAAGTGCCAAAATGCCCTCGTGTGTGATGAGAGAGTGTTTCAATTACACTGCAAAGACTACTAAAAGCCAACGAATAACATTTTATTTCTAAGTATGCGCAAATTACTCATTATTTTAGACAACACAACTATCTCCATTGTCGACCAATATAATGACGTCTTCGCGTAAGCGAGTAAGCGAAGTGCTATCTCATTTTTACCAGAGCATTCCGATCCTACTTCTGTTTCGTTCATACACACATATTATATGAATGTCTATCTTTGTCATACATGATGTTACATGACCGATATTTGAATGATGAATTTACTGGTGTTTGTTACTTGCCACATGTTGTGTTAATATTCTAAGGCTATAACGTGTCTTTATATTTGTAACGTCATTGCATTTATGTGCAACAGAATGACGTGTTATGTGCAAGAGTAAAGTTTAGGCATATTCTGCACGCCACTGTATAGAGTGCATCGCAGACAAACTTCAACAAGAATCTAGGCGACTGGAGCTGCATGGCGACAAAAGAGACACATATATCAACGATAAAGCAGGCGGACGCCCCTGGAAATCTTCAGGAGCGCCGACACGTCAAATAGCAGTACGGCGAGAATGCAGCGAAATGCAGCGAGCGCGTTGGGAAAATGTGTGCAGTGTTTCAAAAAATGCATTAGAAATTGCTAAGCTGCCAACACGCGAAACAACGGACGTTTTGCGTGCAGCACTCCGCGGCCTAGCGAGTAGCACACGCTACTTCCTAGTCTAGAGGCTGCGGGCTCGATTACCGCAGCTGTGTAAATATACGATTTCGACATGCATCCAGAGTGGTGGATACCCAAGTATCGCCCTGGTGAAAGACCACCACTCAGAATCGAAACGTTGCGATAAAAATCCAAGTTTTGAATTTATATATTGTTTTTATTATTATTTTTGTACAACAGATATCAAATCCAATTATAGTACAATGGAACACAACAAAAATACATTTTTTACAACTTAACATTTTAAAATCAATAAGTTTTTCGAACATAGGTAAATTTTCGGTAAGCATATCTATATTTATATATACATGATTTATTTAATAAAATTATACCTCTTGTCATGCTATGCTCTGCCAAAACTTCTTGTTATTTTTCGCCAAATAAGTAGGATATTTCACAAATTACTTCTTTAAAATTACACTAAAATTACCGTTGTTGTTTATAGGTTAAGTGGATAAACTCTAAATAATTTTAAAGTGGCTAGTTTCGACGTAATTTCGATTTTTAAGAAAATATTTTGATCTTTAAATATCAGTGTTTTAAATGCAGTGCCATAGCCCAGAATGGTCACTTGCTTTGACCCTTGTCCAGATGTGTTCCTTCGACCGCCGGCCCGGGAACCGGCAGGGGGGGCGGGGGAGTGCCGATCTCGACCGACTGTTCCCGAACGCGAGCGAACCAGGCATCCAACAAATCACCCAAGTGAAATCCTTACGACAGCCAGATGACATTCACCCACGTTGGTCTAAATCTGTTGGTGCGGCCGCATTCCATCTTACATAAACATTACAATTTAACAAAATCTGTACGGCGCCCTTGAGGTGATTTTTCACAAAAACGGCGCTATAAAAATCATCAAAATATTATTATCTGTCCGACCATAGGGTATGCTAAACATGGCATGGCTTCTGCTGCGGCAGTATTTGTCAGGCACAAATAAGCAGTAGCACGCCAAGAGGTATGGACAGTCGATCAAGTGGTTTATAATCTGAAAGCCTGGTGTCATGAGACCAGCATTGCGCCTAGTTTTTAAGCTTTGATAATTTGTCTCCTCGAGTGGTTCCATGTGATGCATGCACATAGGGTATGTTGCGTGCGAACGCATATACGAGTACACATACCTGAGGATTTTTTCTGAATCTGTTCCAACATATTTATATATTTGGTCTGATGCGGAGTCCAGGCAGTGCTAGCGTACTCCAACTTGCTTCTGGTCACTCCATTGAAACTCATTTGTGTCAAACTCTTTGCACCTTCTGATTACTAAACCAAGAAGTTTATAGCAAGTTGAAGTAAGCTGCACTATGTGACTCGAAAACGTTAGCCTGGGATCAATATTTACGACATAGAGAATTATACGAATGTGGAGGACCGCCCATAGGTAGATTTGTGCCAGAAACTCGCCCCCTCTAGGTGATTTTTCACGAAAAACGGCGCTTTACAAATTATCTAAATATTATCACAACCGGGTACAATTTCGAAGAATAAAATGGCTGAAATATGCTTTAATTGCGAGAAAAAAGGTTGAAATATTTTGAAATTAAATAACAATTCGTAACTAATTTTTATAGCGCCGTTTATGTGAGATATTGTCGAAAGGGCTCTTTACGAAGATAAAAAAATACTTGAATGTAGAATTATCTTAAAAATACCATTGTACTTTGGTTTAACGAGGGTTCGTGGAATAAAAAATAATTTGTATTTACATGCTAGCTTCAAAATAAAATGTAGTTATTTTTTCAGTAAGTCAAGAACTACTATGGTCCAGCTTTGAAAATAAGGTTTAGGGCTAGCTGTTAGAAATAATAACATTATTCCTAATTTTGAAACTGCTAATTGAGGTAATAAAACTACCCGAATGTATTTTTGAATGTTATGGTAAAGCCACCTCTGTCAGCCATAAAACAAAACACAAATTTTCACTATGAATCTCAATACCCGTCCCTTCCGGACCTAATAGTATATATTCCATAGACTTACTTAAAATCGTAACAGTCTGAAGATGCCCGTCATAAGGTGAAACCGGTGAAACTTTAAAGCTTTGTATTTAGATCAGGTAAAAAAAAATATTAATGATTTTCAAGGAAAAAAGACGGTTTCTAAAATGGTTTTGGAAGCTCAATATGCAGAGACGTTACTTCCGGATAGAGTAGAGGGTTCCAAGTTCGAGTCTCGATTGCGACTTGTCTTTTTCATATTGAAAAAATTACCGATATTATTTCAATAATAAATATTATTTGATTTTAAGAAAATGCGAAATAATAAATTTATTTGCGCACCCCGGGCCTCGTATCCGCGACCTCCGGATTCGTTGTCCAGGATCTTAACCACTCGGCAACAGATGTCGGTCAAACATGTGAACTGCATTTTTGAAAAACCTCGAAATAATAGTATGTTTTGAAGTTAATTTAAATCGCGATAAGACGTAATTTCTGGCTCTCATTCGTAACGGAAGATTGTGGCCGTAAACGACTAAATGTTTTATAAACCTAGGCCGTATTATTCATCCATTAGGAGCTATAAAACTTCTTATCGACATTATTTGGATTATACGCGGTCAAGATTAAAATAATCATTCGATTGTGGGGAATAAACAAACCGTACGTTTTACTGGCCTCGGCGGAAATTTTAATGCGGGAAATGAGCGTTCAAGCAGCGATAGTTTAAGTGCTATACAAATCGTAAGCAGTTGTATATCGAGTGATGGATGAATGCCTTCCCAATCTCCTTACACTCGCTGTAATAAGTGCACATTAAAATAATCACAGCCACCGCGGTCGAGCGGTTAACATCTTCGTCTTCGAATCAAAAAGTCGCGGGTCCAAATATATTTGTGCTATTTCACAGTTAAAATACTTTAAAAAGTATATTTGCGGGACGCTCCAGAGTAAAGGATACTTTCAGTACCGCCCTGCTGAAAGACTAAGATTCAGAATCAAAAATGAACGCTGGAAATGGTTTTAGTCGTGTTTAATTAACAAGTTTGAATAGCCGGGTACTTCCAGACCTTCCTCTTTCAATTTCCTCTCCTTCAGCCTCACAACATACCCCGATCGGGGATACCTGGCTCCAGACGGTTGAAAGCAGTTGGGACCTTTGTGCAGTATTCATTTATTTATTTATAAACTAACGGACTATTGTCCAATTACAAAAAAATACATAACACAAAAAGGGGAAAAGAGTAACAGAGAAAGAACAGCACATACATAATATTTTAATGAAGCAATGACAAAAATAGGACACAATTTAGATGGAATAGAACATTCAAATCACAGCCAAGATCGAGTCAAAGTTTTTGTAGAGTCGTAAAGAATGACAAAAATCATTTAGACTGGTGCCAAATTTTTTTCAAGACCAGGGCTCGAGTTAACAAGTCTCGACATTCTGGACAGTGGAGAATTATACCCATAATTAGTAGAGTGATGATTGAGGAACAGCGATTCATTGTATCCGAGTCTACGGCAAGGAATGTTGAACTGGATGAGTTGCAACAGAGAAGGTGAGTCAATTATACAATTTATAATTCATACAAAATAAAATCATTAATGACTGTTTATAAGTCTGGACCTCCGCTACCCTGACTTATACTCTAACCACTGAGCTATCGATCAACCTTCAGACCTGTCGTATTTAGTCACACATTTCCGTTTTGAGAATAACCTAACAATTTATTTTATTTTTAATTATTTTACTTGAACATACATTTTTTATTAGTTGGTAAATTGCCCATCCCACTAGGCATAACCCTGCGTGGGGATGGTAATTTGCAAAAGTATTTTAGCTACATAGTAACAAGTTGATATCAAAAATATAGTACATACATAATAAAAATAATATAAGTAAATGACAAATTTGAAGATATACTCGTAGAATCTACATATTAAGAACTAAATTAAACTTGGTTTTTAAGGTGAGTGATGATATTGCTTTCGAAGGAGCTTTTGGTTTGTATGTTTCTGATGGTGCTGGGCAGATAATTGAATTGCTTAGTGGCGTTGTACTTAAAACTTTTTTGTCCGTAAGCGGTTTTATAGGCTAGGATATTAAAGTGTTTTATGTGTGACTGCCTTAAGATTCTAGAAATTTTCCTTTCTTCAAACATATGGACATTATTAAATTGGTGCGATAGGATGTTTTTAGAGTATAGTTGTTTCAAGTTTAGGACGTCTAGCTCCTTAAAAACAAATTCAGTGCTAAAATTATAAATTCCTTCTACTTCATTATTACAAGTGGATAACGTTGGCCCGAGCTAGCAGAGAATTTAACGCGGAGACTTCGTTTAGTCGCAATCAACAACAAGTAACATTTCAATATTGCATTCCGGCTGACCTCTCGTTGGCGAGCTTAGGGTGTAGTACAGTTCCAAGTTGGAAATCGCCTACATCGGCATACAGTCGATTCCCGGTATGCAAATTAAATACGGTAATCCGACCCGACAATGCAGACTCGAAATACCGAGAAAGGTAATCCGACCGGCCGCTAATTAGCCCCATTACCTGCGCACATCGACCGAGCGTATCTGGACGCAGCGTATCAATCTGAAAAATAACCCCAAAGCTGCTACCAAAGATTTCAATACCATGGCTTGAGTTAAAAAGTCTTGACATTCTGGACATTGGAGAATTATACCCATAATTAGTATTGTGATGATTGAGGAACAGCAATTCATTGTTTCTGAGTCTACGGCAAGGAATGTTGAACCGGATAAGTTGCAACAGAGAAGGTGAGTCAATAAAACAATTAATGATTTTGTTAATGAAAATTCAATCGAAGTCTTTCCTGCGCTTTTCTAATGAAGATTTTCAATAATTGTTCGATTTCAACATATGAATAATCGCCTCTTTCTCTCCCCAATCTTCATGCAATACCGCGTAAGAAGCGATGTTGTACGGATTCAATATGATGAATATGAACGGTATAGAAAGGGGACCAAATTACACTAGCATATTCTAGATGAGGGCGAACTAACGAGCAGTAAAGGGTTTTTAGAGTCTTTATATTCTTAAAGTCACATGCAAATCTTTTGATGAAACCAAGAAGTTTTAGTGATTTATTAGCTACATTATTAATGTGAAAGATTATAGTCTAGAGTGAAACCAAGATCTTTTATAGATCTGACGGTAGATAGAATATAAAAAATAAGAGAAAAGTGAGAAAACAATAAAATGACATTTAAATTAATTAAACTAATGCAAATTAGGTTGATATATTTTGGGGTATTCTTTAATTTGTTTTTGCGTTGGCCGTTTTTGGATACAGACGTGGGATCTGCGCCTATCGCCGGCGTGAATTCTCAATTTATTTCGACAAATACTTTGCGAAATCTTATGTTTGTCATTTTGAATTCGCCTACCTGTTAATAAAAGGTGATTACATTTTTCAACAATTTAATCGAACACGAACTAATGCAAATGAGTTTCATACATCTTTTTTGGGAACACCCCTTACCGATTTACTTCTTGTGTTGTTTTTTTTCCATATAATTTAAGTCGCTCTTCTCTGCTTCCAGAACCAAGGCTTTAACGAGTTTTTTTCAAGATTACAATCGCTGACGTGATAATATTGACGCCGACGTTTCGATAAAATATCGAAGCGTTCGTCGCATCCCCACGACGGCCACTAATTGGTCATTGGCAGGTAGACAGAAATGCGATCGCTACCCGTCGCCCGGCCACCGACCCCGCTCAATAGGGGACCGGAGGTCATAAGAGCGACAAGGTTGACCCGTTCATTGTACCTGCTACTCAAGCCTCAAGTTTAACGAACGTAAACGCGTATTATTTTGTGTATTTAAGAAGTATGTTCTAGAGAGACGGAAAGGCTGATGAGGATATTGAAAGAAGGGTGAATGCAAGAAACTCCATTAATGGAGAACTGAACGATGTTGGCGCAAATGAGAAATTGTCCAAAGAAGCGAAGCTAGCAGTCCACAATGGAGTGCTTATACCAACCCTGATGTATGGCAGTGAGGCAAGGAACTGGCAGAGAAAGAATGAAAATAGACTGAATGCTGTGGAAATGAGATCCCTGAGACGCATGTGCGGTAAAATCATGTGCGACCGTATTAAAAATGTGAATATCCGGAAAGAATGCAAGGCTGATGTGAACGTAATGAATAGGATCAAGAAATAAACACTTAGATGGTTAGGACAAGTAGAGCGAATGAACGAAGAAAGGAGTGTGAAAAAAATAATACACGATACGAAAGTCAATGGAAGAAGAAGTCAAGGACGCCCGAGGAAGACATGGGACGATCAAGTAAATCAAACACTTGAATCGGGTCATGTGAAGAGTCAGAATAGCAGAAGATTATGTATGAATGTGAATGAAGCAAGGAGTGTGTGCCAAGACAGAGTTATATGGCGGTCCGTCCTCTCTGCCTACCCCTGCGAGGAAACGGCGTGATGGTTAGTTAGGTAATTATGTAAAAATCGGCTTAATTTTAAGTTATTATGATAAAGTGATTGTGTCAGGCCAGAAGTGACCTCCCAGGTAAGTATGTTGCTGTATATTTATATGAACTAGGAATCAATATCAACTAGAAATTAAGATTTGTACAGCGCCCTTGAGGTGATTTTTCACAAAAAACGGCGCTATACAAATTATCCAAATAGAATAATAATAATAATTATTATTATTATTTCAAATATAGTATAAAAATAATATTCCGATAAAATGTCTGTATTTGAAAAGATTTTTTTTTGTACTAACTTCCTTGCGAGTACGTACGTGCCAAAGTGAACCTTTCACAATCGGAACTGATGAACAAATTCAAAAAGGGAATCTTTTGAACCGTGTTAAAGGTAAACCTTCGTGTGGGCACCTTTTGGTGAGACCACAAACCAGATTGCTAAGAACTTCAGACCGGTCGTCCTCTGCCCGGGACCCGTTCTCTGGAACCGGGGATCCGATTCAGCAACCGACCGACCGAGTCGAGGCTGCGAGCCATAAAAGAAAGCCTTCCAACATCACTTATAGGTTTAAACTTGGACCCATCATTTTTTTTTGCCCGTGATGTGATTGAAGTAGATATATATATTTAAAAAATGCTGTCCTTTTAGGTTCAACATATATGTTTTTTTTTTATCTTACTTAGTAGCCATCGCTCGAATTTAGAGGAAAAATCGAAATGGGCGGCTGTTCATACCAATTGGCATGCGGCTGCTTATTCGTGCCTGAGAAATACTGCCGCAGCAGAAATCATGCCATGTTTAGCATGCCCTATGGTCGGACAGATGTTTTGGCACAGCATAGCATGACAAAAGGTATAATCATACCTAGAGTGTATAGAGTGGTATCAATCCAAGGCGGTGTAGTCAGTTTTTAATGATTTTTACCTGACTCGGCGGACCTGGGCGTGGCTAAGACCAAGACTAGGGTATTTATACATCCATTCAAATCACATATCGACATAATGTTTTTGTTTATTCGTATGACCACTTTTTCACAGTATTGATATCAGCAAAAATATGGCATCTAACCTAAAAAACCGTTTAGTTGTGTCAAGTTTAGTGGCATAATAAAAAATGTGAGCGGAGTCCCGCGGTGACCCAGGAGCCCAAGATCATTGTGACAGTACGTAGAAGCGGAGTATTATATTTTCTGTCTCTTTCTCTCTCATGGTGTACGACGTGAAAGCCCGGAGAAATTGATTTATCGCAAGTTTGTATAGGTTGGGTAAAAATAATTAGCTCTCTCTCCATACATTGTTTCTCCAAGGTAGTAGTCGTCTTAATACCACATAATGAACATCAAGCCGATTAAATTAGGTAAATATCAAGATGTTCCTTTTAAGGTTTTAGCGAATGTAATTGACAAACTAACCTCACGCCGTTTCACCGCAGGGGTAGGCAGGCAGAGAGGATGGATCGCCATACAGCGCACTCTGTCTCGGCACACACTCCTTGCCTCATTAACATTCATACATCGTCTCATGCATACTCTCAATATGACCCATTTGATTCACTCGACCGTGCCAAGCTTTCCTCTGGCGTCTCCGACTTCTTATATCGTTCACTTTCGCGTCATATATTCTTCTCACACGCCTTTCAGCGTTCTCTCTACAATCCATCCACTCTATCAACTTTACATGTCCAAACCATTTAAGCGTCCTTTTCTTGATCCTATTCATACGCTCACATCAGCCTTGCATTATTTCCGGATATCCACATTTTTAATACGGTCATGCATGGTTTTATCGCACATACGCCTCAGGCATCTTATATACTTTCATCCTTCTGCCGGTCCCACGCCTCACTGCCATCATCAGGGTTGGTATCAGCACTCCATGGTGGACTGCTAGCCTCGCTTCTTTTGACATATTTTTACTAAAGACTACCCATATTGCCACCCGTTAGTATTACTATTTTTTGTATAGTTCAATCTTTGGAGGAACAATATATTTGGAGTTATAGATTTGCTAATGTTTGCAAGTCAGTTCGTTGACATTGGTTTATCTCTAAACCCGCATTTCAAGTTAACACAAGCATACTCCCGCCCGTGTTAGTAGATAGAGACATACATATACATATTTAAGGAGGCGATGGTTTGTAAGATAGTCTGTTTTGAATTGTTTCGGCCATTTTTAATAAAAATATTTTTATCGTAACAAAACAATAATACAAGCACCATATAAATGATTTATTAACACGTTCATTGCTGACACCGCGCGTGGAGCGTTAACAGCCATGTGACCGGTATGCGCACAACGCGCCACGCGCATCGTGCCGCCTCTTCGCTTTGAACCGATCTAAAGCAGACGCAGCCACGTGGTTTTGAGTCGTTCCACAGGGCACGGGGAAACCCGTCACTCTTCGTCAGTTTGAATTGATCCGTCATTTATATGGCATTAATAGGTTAAAAAATAAATAGTTAGCAATGAACGTGTTAAGTGAGAATATCACGCGCGTGCAGGAAGCGTGAGTTTTAATTTAATAATGATGAATGTTCATTGTTTATTTATTTTTTTAATATTATAAAACACAAATCTACAAACGCACTCATTAAAAAATACTAAAAGCTATTGCAATACTTGTGAAAAGTGGTCATTTTTACTGCGTGATAGGTCATATTGGTACATACATACAGCATATAACCGCTTAGTAGCTGAGTGGACAAACGCGTCGGGTTACCACCCGGACGTCATGGGTTCAATTCTTCTGCTCGCTAAGTACTCCATCATTGCACAAACAACATTTTCCGCTTATTATGATGGCAGTAGGAGTTTTTCAAACATTGTCAGGTTATTCGTAACCCAGGAATGTTTGTCTTTCTTTAAAAAAAAATAATAATAATAAAATCGCCATTTTTTTTTTGTTCTTGTACAAAAGAAGGTAGTGGGGAGGGCCTATTCAGATCTGGTCAGCAAACACGGCTTAAGCCATTTTAAACAATTCATTTCGGTTCTAAATGGTGGTCTTTCACTAGGGCGATATTTGACATACGAGACCTGTTCAAAAGAAAAGGTGAATTTTGAATTTTCGCGGGCTGTGTACGTTCGATTATCATTTTTTTTATGTTGGTACACATATGTTTATCATATGTTAGCATTATCAGCCTTTTGGATCAGTGGTTTGTTTTTGACAACTGGAAAGGTTAGTCACGTTTTTGTGTGTTCTTCGATTTTTTTAACTTTTGAAAATAATGGATCAAAGAATAAAATCCATGATTTTTTTTTCCACAACTCCAGGACACTCATTGTCATTAACATCTTCTCGGCCTTCTGTAAAGCGCTTGTACCACTAATAAACACTTTTTTTTAGACAAAGTAGACTCGCCGAATGCCACAGTCAACATTGTAAGTGCGTTGGAGCACTTTATTCCATTTTTAACGCAAAATTTAATACATATTCTTTGATCCATTTTTTTTCAAAAGTAAAAAATCGAAGAAGACACAAAAACGTGACTAACCTTTCCAGTTGTCAAAAACAAACCACTAATCCAAAATGGCTGATAATGCTAACATGTGATAAACATATGTGTACCAACATTACAACAACAAAAAAATCGATAATCGAATGTACACAGCCCGCAAAAATTCAAAATTCACCTTTTCTTTTGAACAGGCCATGTATGTACCATTCTGGAACGTGCCGCAAATATAAGTGTGTTCTTTCATTGTATTAAAAAAATATTTTCTTTCAATTCCAGTGGTAATATTCATGTCGTCTATGTTGAAGTTATAGCAGTTAAAACAAAAAAGTTTGTAAATTGCGAATAAAACACGTACTGTCAGTCTACGTCGGTAAAAAAATAAAATAGCGGTTAGAAAGAAAGATTTATTTTAAGCTTTATAGAGTATTATTCAGCGAATCGGCTTCCGCCCGACTACTTTTTGCCACAGAGTCCAGACAAAGGACAAAGCCACGCCGACTGCCTCGACGTTCCACTTCCACCTTCCTGCGTCCAGCCGCTACACGCACCGCCCACTTGCACAATTCAACACACGTAACATATGCGACTGGCAGTGGTGAAATTTGCGAAAACCCGGCCCCAAGGCGCCAGAGAAAAATCTACAATTTTCAAAAAACGGTTTTAAAAATTTAAGTTCTTTTCAAAATCGTGCAATTAATCGCGCTAGTGGGCGATTTTTTTTGTAAATTGCGTTTCTAAGCAGGGGTGAGCAGAGGTGATGGATCGCTACACAACACACTCACACACACTCTTTGCTTCATTCACATTCATTTTTTTTATTATTTTTTATTTTTATTTATTAATGAAGAAAATACAGATACAGACAGTAAATTAATAACAAGTATATAAATACATACACTGGAGAATTAGCCTGTATCACAAACATTTCTTACTGATTTACATATTGTAGCTGATAAATGCATCTCTACCGAATATTTGTTTACAAATTTAAAGGGAAATAAAAGTAAATCGATTAATTAAGGGTTACAGAGAGAGAAGAAAAATGAAGAAAAAATAAAGAAAATGCAGTGTCTAAGAAAGAATTAAATTAAAAATAATAAGTACACTAAGTTGTTTTTTTTTTTTTCTAAGTGAACACAGCTTTCAATTTTCTACCAAATGTACCACTTGTATCAAAGAATATGTCGGAATTCATTGAAATTTGATGTTGATTATATAAATCGCACATTCTTCTAATTGCATACTCTTCGGTTGTTCTAACTCTTGGCATGGCCCGACTCAAGTATTTGATTCACTCGATCGTGCCGTGTCTTCCTCGGGCATCCCCGAATTCTTCTAACGTTCACTTTCGCGTCATATATTAAGTAGTCTTTCTTCGTTCATCTGGTCTGCATGCCCAAAACCGTCTAAGCGTCCCTTCCTTAATCCAATTCATTACGCATACACCAACCTTGCATTCTTTCCGGATATTCACATTTGTTGGGAGATGTTTCTCGAAATAATTACGAAACGATTTCTAAATTCTACAATACTTGGTATATCATTTGCTATAAAAAATAAAATATTAAGATTATGTGACGATGTCAATTGTGACAGTGTCCAAATGTGACGGTGTCAAATGTGACGGTGTTAATAATATTTGGATAATTTGTATAGCGCCGTTTTTGTGAAAAATCACCTCAAGGGCGCTATGTGAGGATTTCAAATTTGACGATGTCAATTGTGACGGGGTCAAATGTGACAAGGGCAAATGTGACAAGGTGCAGCTAAAAACAAAGCAATGGAATAGCACTCGTACAAGCCACATAGGTTTACAAGCTACGATGTGCTATGCATTCCTTCGCTAAGTTTTTCACCAAACTTCCCCTGAATGACGAGTTAGTAAATCAAGATGGAATTATTTTCCTTTTAACTAACTAACTATCCATCAGGCAGTTTCCACGCAGGGGTAGGCAGAGAGGACGTACCGCCATATAACTCTGTCTTGGCACACACTCCTTGCTTCATTCATACATACTCTTCTGTTATTATGACCCTTCACACGACCCGATTCAAGTATTTGATTTACTTGATCGTGCCATGTCTTTCTCGGGCGCCCTCGACTTCTTCTTCCATTTAATTTCGCATCATATATTTTGTATATATATTACGTAGATGTATCTCCGTTAAAACCATGTATGACCGTATTAAAAATGTGGATATCCATAAAGAATGCAAGGCTGATGTGAGCGTAATGAATAGAATCAAGAAAGGGACGCTGAGATGGTTTGGGCATGTAGAGCGGAGTGTGTGCCAAGACAGAGTAATGAGGCGGTCCGTCCTCTCTGCCTACCCCTGCGGAGAAACGGCGTGATTGTTAGTAAGTTAGTTGTTTCATCGCTATCATCGCAGGATAACAACTGTCCGCAGCTAAATCAAATAAATACAAATATTAGCACTTTGATTGGAAAGCGGTCACATCTTCCGCTCGCTTGCAGGGAGGGGGGTGGGGCGGGCCCCCCGGCGGTTTCCCAGGATGGAAGCAACCCGCGGGATGCTGCGCTCCGCTGAGCCTTCGCGAGTCGAGAGTAGAGCCTGTGCGCACACAAGGGAATGCAGAAATCAGGTTTCAAACCCGCCGGTCCGTACAAGGCGGCCAGACAAAAAAACACAACAAATCCACTACGCCAAAAGGCTTTAAGCAAAACAAAGCTGGACGCATTCGATGCAGGGAACAACGCCTAGGTAATGTTAAAACTATTTACAAAACAATACTTCACGACTGTGACTGGTACGAATGCAGTTCCGGATTGGAGCCTGCTGGGTAAAGGTTGCATTGATGATACCTAACCTGCGATAGGAGAAGGAACCATAAGGCGAAAGCGCACAGCAGACCTGGAATCTTGCAGTAAGAATATGCATGGAGAGCTTAATATTTTCACCCAACCTATACAAATTTGGGATAAATCACTCTCTCCGGGTTTTCACGTCCTACACCGTGAGAGAGAAAGAGACGAGCAAAGTCGTCACATGATATCGCAGCACTTCTAAGTACGTAAGGATGTTCTCCGTCCGCGCTAACTTCACATCATCGAGTCGTATAACGTACGTCAACGGATTTCGAGGTTATTCCCCATATTTGTGTTGGTTAAAATACTTGCAGTGGTTCAACAAATAAATCAAACATGACGGTGATATGTGCTATGCGTGAATGTTCAAATAAGACCAAACAAAGATTATAAAACATCACTATTCAGAGGTATTCCAACAGTTTTAAATATTTTGACCGAACTAATAACAACGAATATTTTAACAAAAATGACTCAATATACGAGTATTAATACAATGAGACAATTTCTAAATATTCAATTAGGGTATCAATATCCTCCACTAAACCTCTGTGGCATTTCTTCGCCTTTCATTATCGCTATATCCTGATTAGAGGAATACACGATGGCCTCCGTGGTCGAGTGGTTAATACGCTAGAATACGAATCAAAAGGTCGCGGGTTCAAATCCCGGCGTGCGCAAATAAAATGTATTTAATTAAAATGTGTTATTTCACATTAAATTAATAAATAAAGTATACTCACAGCACGTCCCAGAATGCTATAAGTATCACCCTGGTGAAAGGTAACCATTCAGAATCGAAATGTTGCTTGAAATGGCGTGTTTTGTGACCAGATCTGAATACCCAGGTACGTCCCAATCTCCCCGAACAGGGATGCCATAGTTCCACTGGCTCCTGACTGTCGGGAGCGGTTGGGACGCTTGTGCGGTATTCACATAAAAATGTGCACATATACCAAAATACAGATAAGTTTTTTCGGCACGCATGGATTTTTAAAAATTTGAATTAATGAAATCTGATTATTTTCAACCGTAAAACTACGAAAAACCTTTCGACAGGAATAATAAAATACAAATTAAAAAATAATTGAAGATTAAAAAAGACTGACAGGATAAAGAAACCTTCACAAAAAAGTTATTTTTATTTTTTTAAGAAAGACAAACAAACATTCCCGGTTTACTAATAACCTGACAATATCAGAAAAACTCCTACTGCCATCATAACAAGCGGAAGATGTTGCTTGTGCAATGATAGAGGACTTAGCCAGCAGAGGAATTTAACCCACGACGCCAGAAAATACAAATTAAAAAATAATTGAAGATTAAAAAAGACTGACAGGATAAAGAAACCTTCACAAAAAAGTTATTTAAATTTTTTTAAGAAAGACAAACATTCCCGGTTTACTGATAACCTGACAATATCAGAAAAACTCCTACTGCCATCAAAAGAAGCGGAAGATGTTGCTTGTGCAATGATAGAGGACTTAGCCAGCAGAGGAATTGAACCCACGACGCCCGGATGGAAATCCGACGCGTTTTCCACTCAGCTACTAACCAGTAAAAACAATAAATCGGTAATAATAATGATAATGTAACAGATTTAGTTCAATTTAGCAATTAGATGCTAGAATAGAGCATCTGTGGCAGGGTGACAGCTGGCGGGCGGCCCGCGTACTACCTCGTTCACCTGTCTTTGAAGCCTCACCTGCGTGACGTCCATACACACAATGTTCAGGAATAATAATAATATCATATAAGGTTGATTTCCATACAAATGTTTGTGTCAAACAATTCCTCAGGGGAACTGTACAAAACTGTAAAACTAACTCTAAACTATAGTTAAATTTAAATATGTAGTTTAACCTGTTTTTGTTAACTAAAATTCGTACATATTAATGCCATAAGAATGACGGATCAATTCAAACTGACAAACAGTGACGGGTTTCCTTGTGCCCTGTGGAACGACTCAAAATCATATGGCTGCGTCTGTTTGAGGTGATATCTCTGTCACGAAAACGGCGCTATATAAATCAGCCAATTATTATCGTTAGATCGGTTCAAAGCGAAGAAGCGGCAAAACGCGCGTGGTGCGTTGTGCGCATACCGCTCACGTGTCTGTCTAAGCGCGACGCGCGGTGTCAGCTTTAATTGGTTTCAAGTATTGTTTCATAAGAAGCTTACAGGAAAAAAATGTTGTTTTTTCTTTTAGGATAGAGCTCTTTTAATTGGTAATGTGGAACCTCGAATTGCGAGCAACTTTATTTTTTAGTCGATTAATGATTCGATAAACGAGCGATTTCTTACTATTCGGGCAGTATATTTGTAAAATGTGTAAAACAGTGAACATTACATACCCGATTAAGGCTGTAGACTGTAGCAGTGAGTGAATCCGTTCAACGACAACGTAATGTCACATTTCCACGAAATCCCCAAAAGGAGGAAAAAGTGATGCCGCTAGTGAATAATAAATAAATTATTTTACAGACATGTTCTTTAAAATTAATTTCAATATTAAAATTGTTTAAAAAAGTACATAGATATTTTGTACAAAATTTGAACATTTTTAAGACCACGTAGACTTTAACTCGGATTCTCTACTCTATCCGCTATCCGGAAGTAACGTCTCTGCCAATTGGGCTACCGAAACATTTTTATCAAACAAACAAAAAAAATATAATTTTTTTTTATTACAAAATTATTAATTGTTTTATAGACTCACCTTCTCTGTTGCAACTTATCCAGTTCGACAATCCTTGCCCTAGACGCAGAAACAGTGAATTGCCGTTCCTCAATCATTACTATACTAATTATGGGTATAGTTCTTCAATGTCCAGAATGTCGAGACTTGTTAACTCAAGCCATGGTCTTGAAATTTTTGGTAGCAGTCTAAAAGATTTTAGTCATTCTTTACGACTCTACCAAAACTTTGACTAGACCATGGCTTGAATGTTCTCTTTTATGTTTATTTTGTCCTATTTTTGCCATCGCTTCATTTATTATTATGTACGAGTATGTGCTGTTCTTTCTATGTTGATCTTTTTGTCCATTTCGAAAAGAACTGGAACTGGTTCATCGCCAAAAATAAATAAAAAAATACTAGTCGCTCGTACTTCCCCCCTGAAAGTCGCAAACGGCCACGAGGGGGCGTTATCGCCCACGTTGAGAACCTAAGCATACATAGTAGTAGTATATAGTATTATAGTTTTACTGGCTCTAGACGGTTGGGAGGAGTTTAGACTCTTGTGCGGAATTCACGTAAAAAAAAATCCAACTCCCCAACCTTCCAGACTGGAACATCCTGTGCCGTCGTTGGCAACATCAGGCCAGTGTATAGCTACAGCCTCAGCAGTGCGTATAGCCGGGTGGGGTCGGGCCGGTTGGGAGCTCGAGCAGCTGGCCCCGTCCCAAAACTAGATTGCGATGCGAATCAGTCAAGGAAATTCATCTCGGCAAACGTAATGATGAAGATCGGAACGAATCGCACACGGCGAAGTCGGCTATAACGAAAACACGGATATAACAATCTTATATCCTTAGAGTACATAGAGTGGTACCTATCCAAGACGGTGTAGTCAGTTTTTGATGATTTGATGGGCGTGGCAAGGACCAAGGCTAGGGTATTTATACATCCATTCATAGTACATGTCGACATAATGTTTTTGTTTATTCGTATAACCACTTTTTCACAGTATAGTTATCTTGTAGTAACAATATATGGAGAGAGAGCAAATTATTTTTACCCAACCTATGCAGATTTGAGATAAATCACTTTCTCCGGGTTTTTACGTCGTACACCATGTACAAATGTTATTTTGACGACCTACCTCCACGGCCGATAGACTAAGATACTCGTTTACGGATACAGTGATGGCCGGTTCGTGATTGAGCGGTTAAGATCATCGACTACGAATCCTCGGGTCGCGGGTTCAAATCCCAGCAGGCGCAATTAAATTGTATCGAAATAATTGTTTTTTTTTTTTCTTTTTTAAAAGAAAGACAAACATTCCCGGGTTACGAATAGCCTGACAATATTTTAAAAACTTCTACTGCCATCATAAGAAGCGAAAGATGTTGCTTGTGCAATTATGAAGGACTGAGCCAGCAAAGGAATTGAACGCACAACGCCCGGGTGGGAATCCGACGCGTTTGTCCACTCAGCTACCGACCGGTCGTCTTATTTCACAGTTAATTAATATAAAATAATATATAGTATATTTGCGGCAGGTTCCAGAGCGGTAGATGCTTTCAGTATCGTCACGGTGAAAGACCACAGTTCAGAATCGAAACGTTGCCTTAAATGGATTTAGCCGTGTTTGGTGGATATATTTGAAAAGTTGGGTACTCCTCAACATTCCTCTTCCCCATACCCTTCCCTTCCTCGCTCCCTTTGGCTCCACAACACACCCCAATCGGGGATGCTACAATCTGAATCCGGACAGTTAGAACTGGTATTATTTCACATAAACGTAATTAAATTTTAAAATGAAATATTCATTGCACATAGAGTGATAGATAGATACTCTTAGTATTGAACAAAACGTTTTTATATATATACATACATATATATCATAATTATAATTTTAAGTTAATAAGTGTGTATATCTGATGCGGGACCTGCCAGGTAAGTATGTTCCCGTATATTTTCTTATTTAAACTAGGAATTGATATGTAATAATAGAAAATAAGATCTGTACAACACCCTTGAGGTGATTTTTCACAAAAACGGCGCTATACAAATCACCCAAATATTATTATACCGTGTTTTTGTACAGATATTATTCTTTAATTACTGAGAAATGTCAATATCGTTCTATCCTCTCATATATCGATGGCTTGAAGCCAAGATATTGAATCTCCATAAACCAACGAGAACTCCTGGAAAATTGAATTTTGACGCGATGAAATAATAACATGTAAATATCGTTCAAATTATATTTATATATAGATATAATTCTCATCTCCAATCTCTCCAGCCTCACAGCATACCCCGAATTGAGGATGCCGAAGTCCGACTGGCTCCGGGTAGCAAGGGCTCTCTTGCGGATTAATAACATATACGAAATGTATTTATTAATTTTTCAAAGCTGTCTTTTGGCTTATGAGGTTATTATAGTTTTCGTTATATCCGATATGCACTGGAGAAGAAGGACAAATAAAATACAGCTGAATATTTGAGTCGAGCCAGAGATTTTGATCCCAGTTATAGAAATAAATCCTCATCCGACGAACATAGCTATTAATAATATTTATAAATAGTGAGGAAGGTTTGTAAATGTTTATTCAGGAGAATAAATTCCAAAGCTTTTCGGAAATAAATACAAATTACTTCTAAAGGAGCAACATTAGACTCGAGTGGCGTAATGTGGAGTCAGAGGGCTGTGTATGAACGTGAATGAAGCAAGAAGATTTGAGTTGTGTAACGTTGCATCGCGTAAAAAATGTTTATTTTAATTTTTTATATGAATACCGCACAAAAGTCTCAACTGCTCCAAACCGTCTAGAGCCAGTGAGACTATGGCATCCCCAAATAGGGTATATTGTGAGGCTGGAGGTAGTGGGGAGAGGAAGGAGATGGGAAGAGGTAGGTTGGGAAGTTCCTGGCTATTCAGTCTGGTCACCAAACATGGCTAAAGCCATTTCAAGCAACGTTTCGATTCTGAATGGTGGTCTTTTACCAGGGCGATACTCAAAGTATCTAACGCTTTGTATGTAGAATTTTAAGATTATCTGTCCATTGGTAGTCGAGTGGTGAAGACGCTCGACTAGGAATCCAGAGGTCGCAGGTTCAAATCCCGGCGTGCGGAATTATTTTTATTAAATTAATATAAAACTACATATACCGTATTTGCGGCACGTTGGGACCAGATATGAGTAGCCAGGTACTTCCCAACATTCCTCTTCTCAATCTCTTTCCCCTCCCCACTATCTTTAGCCTCGGAACATACCCGAATTAGGAATGCTATAGTTCCACTGACTCCGGACAGCTGCTAATCTAGTTGTGGTTATAAAAAAAACACATGGGCTACAGGGTGTGGTGGCGAGATGACATATCAAACAAACAAAATAATAAACAATACGTTACCGATAAATTTTCTTTTTTGTAAATGGGAATCGTCAATAGAACACGTCAGCTTACCTGAAACAAGGAAATGGATTATAATTAGAAACGAAATTAAATAAATGAAAAGTACAATTAATACAACTGGACTACATAGGTTTTGATAGAAACAAAAACTGCGTAAAGTTATAACGGACTGCACCGCGGTGAACTATATTATTTTACTGGACCAGAGGGTTTATGCCATTCTGCCTCACAAAATTCCCCAACCACTGATGACATAGTCCCACTGGCTATACGCATTGAGCTTCGTTTTTTGGTATTAACATAAAGAACTAATTAGTTAGATTTTGCAAATGTTGCTATACTCTCCGTTAAATGTAGGAAACTGTTTAGTGTCAACACATTCGCCAAAAATAACGTAGTGAGTTCATCGGGCAGTAGCGTGATCGGAACACAAAATATTGCCATTTAGAATTTTTCATATCTACAGATTATGTATTGACATAATTACTTCTATCAGATTACACTAAAATTACTGTTGTTGTGTATAGGTTAAGTGAATAAACTCTAAATAATTTTAAAGTGACTAGTTTCGACGTAATTTCGATTTTTAAGAAAATATTTTAATCTTTAAATATCAGTGTTTTAAATGCAGTGCCATAGCCCAGAATGGTCACTTGCTTTGACCCTTGTCCAGATGTGTCCCTTCGACCGCCGGCCCGGGAACCGGCAGGGGGGCCGGGGGAGTGCCGATCTCGACCGACTGTTCCCGAACGCGAGCGAACCAGGCATCCAACAAATCACCCAAGTGACACCCTTACGACAGCCAGATGACATTTGCCCACGTTGGTCTAAATCTGTTGGGGCGGTCGCATTCCATCTTACATAAACATTACAATTTGACAAGATCTGTACAGCGCCCTTGAGGTGATTTTTCACAAAAACGGCGCTATAAAAATCATCCAAATATTATTATTATTATAAACGTATGATTAACGACACTTGAGTAGATTCGCTTGAAATCCAGAAGAATCAGACAGTCAACACATTCGCCAAAAATAACGTAGTGAGTTCATCGGGCAGTAGCGTGATCGGAACACAGAAAATGCCTTTCAGAATTTTGAACAGAATATGTAGTAACAGTAGCGTATGATTAACGACACTATAGTAAATTCCTTTGAAATTTAGAAAAATCAGACACCCTTCTCTAGAAAGTTAGACAGGTTTTTTTTTTACCTAAACGCACAAAGACTGAATGTCTTCGTGAGTATGGTCAAAGAATATAATTTGACATGTTTTTTTCGTCTCTAGCGGTCTTGACAAAAAGTAAAAGTACGATTAGTAAATATATTTCACAAAATAACGTCTGGGCAGTGGGAGTGTCGTGGGATGAAATGTGTTTTGTGGCCACTACATAATAACTATGTCGGTACAATCAATTGAAATATTTACATACTAGACTGGACACTAGCTGCAAACTATCTATATTGACCAGCCTAGATGGGATTCAAAGCAGGAAAAAAACACACACGCAGTTATTCGTAGGCAGTAAGGGTGGAATATCATACATGAACGGATTATTTAAATTTGATAATGTTATTATTAAGTTTTGCTAGTTTCGATTTGATGATGGGTTCGAACGTCGAAAAAACTAACTAAGCACTAGCAGAACTCAATCATAACATTAATAAATCAGTTCTACAAAACAAACACACATGAATGGACTTGAGGTCTACGAATGATACTGAGTCAAAACCTCAGAGTAAAAATCTAATGGAGGGATAGCTAAATTGTTTTACCCACCCCATCCGAAATTGTAATAAATCACTTTTTCCAAGTTTTTACATCGTACACCATGAGAAAGAAAGAGACAACAAATTTTTTTGGACCGCTTCTATATACTGTCGCAATGATCTTAAGGTGCTGGTTAACGGCGGGACTCCGCCCACATTTTTTATTATGCCACTAAACTTGACACAACTAAACGGTTTTTTAGGTTAGATGCTATATTTTTGTTGATAAAAATACTGTGAAAAAGTGGCTATACGAATACACAAAAACATTATGCCGATATGTGATATGAATGGATGTATAAATACCGTAGCCTTAGTCTTAGCCACGCCCAGGTGCGCCGAGTCATGTTAAAATCATCAAAAACAAGTCCAAAACTGACTTCACTGCCTTGGCTTGGGCTACCTCTAGTTTACTCTAAGGTCAAACCAGTACTGTATCAAAATATAACTATCCGTTGGAAATAACGGCTAAATGTCGCCAACGTCCAACACTATTGACGAAATTTTGCACTAACAGTTGGACATCAATAGCTACATACGAATATTATCTAACACAACGCAGTCTCAACACCCAATTAGTATTATTTTAACTCTAGGTGCAGAGCCTCAGAGCAAGAATATATATGAAGAGAGAACGAAATATTTTTATACAACCTATACAAATTTACGATAAATTACTTTCTCCGGGTTTTTAAATTACGCATAATATCGTTCACGGAGTATACACTCTTACAACTTTTGTTATTTGGCGCTTAAGATAAAACCTCAGAGCAATAATATACAGGAGGGAGCGCTTAGTAATAATAATACTTGGCTGATTTATGTAGTGCCGTTTTCGTGACAGAAATATCACCTCAAGGGAGCTTTATGGCATAATTAACATAATATTAAAACTAGGACTTATTATTAACTAGTGACTTACAACTAACATATTTACATTAACATATATATATATATATATATAATGGTTGTTGCCCGTGCTGTCGGACCCAGGGTAGAAAAAAAAATGAAGTAAGTAATAGTAAACTATATTTAAACTATGTATGGCATTTGGACTGGGTGATCAAAACTCTAGCTTCTGTAGTCAGTATTGGTGATTTTTGCCTGACTCGGACGTGGCTAGAGCGAGGGTATTTATCCATCCATTCATAACACATGTCGACATAACTCGGAGTAAAAATATATGGAGAGAGAGCTGATTCTTTTTACCCGACCTGTACAAATTTGGGATAAATCACTTTCTCCGGTTTTTTACGTCGTACACCATGAGAAAGAAAGAGACCATGAATTTTCCCAAATTATCACACCGCTTTAAAGTACTGTAAGGATGTTCTCCGTGTCCCGCACATTCGTTGACTCCGCCCACACGTTTTCATATGCGACATAAATGGACATAAGTCAACGGTTTTTTAGATTAAATACTATATTTTTGTTTACAACAATACTGTGAAAAAGTGGTTATACGAATAAACAAAACATTATATCGACATGTGCTACGAATGGATGAATAAATACCCTAGTCCTAGCCACGCCCAGGTCTAGCCGAGTCCGGCAAATCTCATAAAAATCAACTACAGCAGCGCTCCCTCTTGTATATTATTGCTCTGAGCGACATAATGTTTTTGTTTATTTGTATAACCACTTTTTCACAGTATTGTTATAAACAAAATTATAGAATATAACCTCGGAGCAAGAACATAATATATGGAGAGAGAGATAAATATTAAAAAATATATTTGCAAATATACTACATACATTTTATTTTATATCAATTAAATGTGTTGACACGTATTATTTAAATAGATTAAATTTATTTGCACACGCCGGGTTCGAACCCGCGACCTCTGCATTCGAAGTAAAGCGTCTTACTACTTGACCATGCAGGCCGTCAAATAAAATGCTATACAATATTTTTTTTATTTCTACCGCTTGGGCCAACCTCGTTGCTGTAATGTAGACGGGCATGCTGTTGCAGCACCTGTACACAGAACCCCGTTAAGAGTGTTCTAGATCACCTGTTCCGGTCAAATATTAAGACGCTGTTGTTTCGTGTGGGAGAAAAACGAAAAAAAAACGCGCCAACAGCTGCTGCTGTTTGGGCGGGAGGAGAGACGCCCGCTATTTATACCTAGTCACTTGTCTTGTTCATATCAAAGAGAAAGTCGGTATTTGATTGCCAATCGGCGTAAGCGTAAGATGTTAAATTAGACACATACGTCACAGGGTAGGGTATAGGGTGGTAGCAATGACGTTACATATATAGACACGTTATAGCCTTATAATATTAACACAAAATATGGCAAGCAAAACACACACGGTACCAGTATATTTATCATTCAAATATCGGACAAATATGACAAAGATAGACATTCATATAATATATGTGTGTGAACGAAACAGATCCGAAGTTCGGACCGCGTTCCATACTTGCTTGAAACGACCTCAAGCGACGCGTGACCGTTAAGTACTAAATCGGCTTAAACACCGATCACACCAACTAGCGTGATTATTGCTTGCCACTTTGAGAACGCTACAACGTGTATATATATACGTAACGTCATTGGGTGGTGGTAGATAATTTCATGTTCGCTGATGAACTCGACAAATGCTCCTTGGGTAAGGCGCGCTTTTGTTCGGGGATGTAGAATAAAATATAATCACTGTACTTGAATCATTTTTATTGGAAGAATTTATTAAGAATAATAATTAATTCTTTAACTGAAGATATTTAAGTACCTTATCTGAATAGGAATGGGCGAGATGAAATAGGTCGAGGGTAGAATAGAGAGTCGTAGCAATGGCCAACTTAAAGATCATGGTCCAACATGTGGTCTATGGGATAATGCATGTTCAAAAGAATTTTAGAAATCGATCTTTACAATACAATTTAAGAGACAGAAAGACATTAAAGGAAGCAATTGAGAAATACGAAAGGACATTGGTATGAATGGTTAGTGACATGGGGGAAATTGAACATGGGCGCAACTGGGTGGGCCATTACAAACGCCCTCGTGAAAAACCAAGATATGGAAAAACACGAAACGTGTCTTGAAATGGCTTTATCCGTGTTAAGCTACTAGATCTGAATAGCCAGGAACTTCCTAGCCTTTCAAAATTTGACGAAAATGCCCAAAATTTCATCTCATCGCATTAATAATAATAATAATATTTGGACAATTTGTATAGCGCCGTTTTTGTGAAAAATCACCTCAAAGGCGCTGTACAAATCCTAATTTCTACTTAATATTAACTCTTAGTTTATATAAATATACAGCAACATACTTACCTGGCAGGTCACTTCTGACAGGACACAATCACCAAATCATAATAACTTAAAATTTAGCTGATTCTTAAATATATACATATTTATATTTTTTATTTCTTATTTATATTTTTTTTTGTTATTATTTTTACATTTTTAGGGCATGACAGCAAATTTAAAATAAAGTATTTCGGAGGTATTTTTTTCATTTTTCGTAGTGAGAAACGGATAATGGTGATAATCTTCTAATGAATTTAAGGAATGAGAGTCTGAAAAGTTGTGTTGATTTTAACAGAAATTCTATTGGACTTGTACATTATGATTATGGATATGATTTTCTGAAAAAATGAGTTTTGAGTTTGGCTCTGAACTCTGTCGAGTCTTTTATTACTCTCAGATCATGTGGTGGTCCATTGCAGGCTTTAGGACCTGACACTCCTGCAGCGCGCTCTCCGAACTTAGTGTCTGGTGTGCGCTTTGGTTCCTTCAACCTTCCGATAGCCGATGACATTGCCGATCTAAGAGTTGACTGTCGCGAATTGGAATCTTCAGGAATACACAATTCCGATAAATAGCCGGAGCCATTCCGCTAATTGATTTGAAAACCATCCAGCAATCCAGAATTTCTGCTCAAACCAAGAAAACTTTTCAGACCCTCACTCCTAAATTCATTAGAAGAGTGTCACCATTATCGTTCCTCACTACGAAAAATTAAAAAATACCTCCGATATACTATTTTTTAAATTTGCTCTCATAACCTAAAAATGAAAAAAAATAATGTAAAAAAATAAAAATACAATTGTAAGAATCAGCTGAATTTTAAGTTATTGACCCGCCGTGTCCTGCCAGGTAAGTATGTTGCTGTATATTTGTATAAACTAAGAATTAATATTAAGTATAAATTAAGATTTGTACAGCGCCTTAGAGGTGATTTTTCACAAAAACGGCACTATACAAATTATCCAAATATTGTTATTATTATAACGTCTACCTGCGCGTGCACGTGTAGCGGTGCGTCACCGCGAATCGCGACCCGACCCGGCGGACAGATTGGGAGTCACAAACCAGGACTGTAGCGTGTACTGCAGCGGTGTAGACGGCCCGCGCGTTAGCAGACCCCGCTCCTGTTTTGGCAGACAGCCCCGAGACGAAGTCGCGATGACGCCTGGGAACTAATTACCATCGTATGGCTGGAATCACTGTCCGCGGAACAAGTGTTGGCTTCCATTATCTATACTCGGAGCGATAATATACCACGAGGGATAGCTTGTGTAGTCAGGATTGATATTTTTTTCCTGACTCGGGCGTGGCTAGGACTAGGGTATTTATGTGACAATAGTCTCGGTGGACGAGTGGAAAGGCATTTGTCACGTCACTCACGGCTGTCGGCCAGGGTTTAGAAGAAAGAAAAACTCTAAATTGTGTGATATAAGGGTAGTATACAGGGTGATGCGGGACGTACCTGACCTTGAAGTAACAATATATGGAGGGAGAGCTGATTATTTTTACCCAACCTATACAAACTTGCGATAAAGCACTTTCTCTGGGTTTTCACGTCGTAAACCATTAGAGAAAAAGAGACAACTAATATAATAAACCGCTTCTATGTACTGTAACGATGATCTTGGTCTCCTGGGTCACAGCGGGACTCCGCCCAATTTTTTTACTATGCCACTAAACTTGACACAACTGAACGGTTTTTTAGGTTATATGCTATATTTTTGTTGATAACAATACTGTGAAAAATGGTTATACGAATAAACAAAAACATTATGTCGATATGTGCTGTGAATTGAGGTAAAAATACCCTAGCCTTAGTCTTAGCCACGCCCAGGTCCGCCGAGTCAGGTAAAAATCATCAAAAACTGACTTCACTGCCTTGGATAGGTACCACTCTATGTACCTGACTAACTAGCGATTCGAATGTAGATGTCTGTCTCTTATAAAGTAATGAATTACCTTTTGATATGTAAATTTTAAACAAATCCAAATTTAGAAAGCCTAATATGGACTTTTCTCTCAAGTCCTAAAATTGAACAATAAAAACATAAATAATTCATAATAATTAACTATAATTTTGTCAATATCATGTGTGAGTGCAAAACTGTATCTTTCTACAAACTGTAAATAAATAAAATGACAGTGACCTGCCAAGTAAGTATGCTTCTATATAAATATTATCGCTGTACGCAATAAAAATAAATATGCTTTTGGAATTCAAAATGATAAGGTTCTCACCTTCGTGATTTTCATCCAGTTCCTACCTGTCCCGCCATTTCGCTATTCGATTTCTTACTCAACAACACCGTGTTAAAAAACAATTGACAATCAAGAAACAGAAGAGTTGTGTGAAAAATGTGTCGCTCGTTGGTTTGTTGTTTTAAACTTCAAATGATATAAAATTAAGGTGTTCGTTCATTGGTGTCTCGCTTGGTCGTCGTTTAGTTGTTATCTTCAAGTAAAATTGAATTTCAGTGTTGTGATTCGTTAAGAGCTTAAACATCAACTTCATCGGTGAGTGAATTGGTTTTCCTTACTTCCTTCACTCCTTAATCTGTCCACATCCATCAAGCAGTACAGTTTTTATCGTTTTACAGTCCACTATTTTCAAAATTCATCTGAAGCTGAAAACACATTCGGGGCTCTATCGCAGCTTCGTATTCAAAATATGCCAAATATCATATTATGTACTCGTAGTTAGTAATAATATAGAGCCTAGGAATCGAGATTTGTACAGCGCCCTTGAAGTGATTTTTTCCAAATCCGGCGCTGTGCAAATTATCCAAATAGCATTTTGGTATTCGGTGACATTTTTTGTTCAATTTCTTTTTTGTAATTGCGTCACATGTCGCAGCTGGTCACTCAGTCTAGCCTCAGACACCGCCCCCCTTATTTTTATTTGTTGATTGACGCTGAGGTATTTATAACATCTGCGTCAGGGGGCAAATAACCGTGATTCTCTGTGATATTTAATAATTTTTAAATTGTTTATTTGAAAGGTGGTTAGCACTACATTTAAGTGTGTGAACTTGAAGCGCGTTATAATATCATACCTGATAGTAAGGAATTATTCTATCGTCAATATTGAGAAATGGCAAATCTTCAAAAATAACACCGTACAATATAATGGTCTGAAGATGCGCGTATAAAAGGTGATACCGGTCCGCTCTAAAAAAATGGAATAAAGCTTTTTAAAGACAACGATGATAATATCGTCGTCGGAAAGGCAAAATGGCTTAAGCGACACTGGTAAAACATGAGTTAAATATGTAGTATTATCTGGTTTTTTTTCCGCATCGAATGCTCTGACTTTCATTTGAATCTGAAGGCTTTTGTGACCCTTCAGCCATCTAAAATATATTTACCATTTGGGAGAAGATTCGACTCAAGCGACACAAGTTTGGGACTTTTTTAGCTTTTTGTCGCTAACTTTTTTTTTTCAAATCCAACCAGCTACAGAAGACTTATGAATTTTATCGTAAAACAAACAACAAAAAAACTTTCAAGTTTTCTGCTGTAATCATGGAGTAACAATAAATGGAGAGAGAGCTAATTCTTTTTACCCAACCTATACGAACTTGGGATACATCACTTTCTCCGGAATTTTACGTCGTACACCATGAGAAAGAAAGGGACAAAAAAATTTCGCAAATTATCACACCGCTTTAAAGTATTGTGAGAATGTTATTCGTGTCCCGCGTCTCCGTCCACACGTTTTGATATGCGACATAAATGGACATAACTCAACGGTTTTTTAGGTTATACGCTATATTTTTGTTTATAACAATATTGTGAAAGTGGTTATTCGAATAAACAAAAACATTATGTCGACATGTGCTATGGATGGATGTATAAATACCCTAATCCTCGCCACGTCCAGGTCTAGCCGCGTCCGGCAAAACTCATCAAAACTGACTACAGCAGCGCTCCCTCTTGTATATTATTGCTTTGAGGGTGTAATCTTCCCAAAACGGCGCCTCAGCCCTTTTGCCTTTCCGGCGACTGCATAATTAAGGGAATCAAATAATTAATATTTGAGACGAGCCATTTAACAGAGGCGATTTAATGACATATTTTAATGACACCATAGTTTCCCGTGATTGAAGAATCTGGCGACAGACTACGCGAGCGGCGCAAACTTCTCAGAAATAAATAAATTAATAAAGGAAACCAGTCATCGCACATTTATTTCCACCGAAGGAGAGATCAGAGAGCGATAACCCCACCCCATCCCACCCACCCGCCATTCCCCACGCAGTTTCCCAGACAAAGGACTTCATTGTCTTAAACTTGAGAGATGAAAGAATAGCAGTGATGATATTGCGAGATTATTGTTTCTCGATTTTGATGACCAACGAGAAACAATGAAATAATTGTTACAATTATAATTTATGGTCCTGCCGATCAAAGCCCCGTTGTAACCTCGCTTTCCGTTACATGCGCCGTTCACGAGAAAGAGGGAGAGGATGGAGTTATCAGCAGGATGTTTTCGTTTACAGAAAACATTGCGAAACTTAACTGTCGGATTTTAAATAGACAATTTGTTAGTTTCTCACCTTTTTGTTCGTCATCCAGTTCCTACCTATCCCGCCATTTCGCCGTTCGATTTTGTATTCAACACTGCGATCGAAACAAGTGACAATAGAAGAAGAAGTGTTTTTGGTGAACAACGTGTTGCTTGTTGGTGCTCTCAAAATAATTTTAAAAATAAATGTGGTTTCGTAAATTAAGAAATCAGTATGGTGTATTCGTGTTCGTTAATAATACTAGTGTTTAAGAAAATTTCAAGAATTCCAAACATAACTTCATAGGTGAGTGAATTGGCTTAGTAAATCCTTAACCTACCCACATAATATTCGGTGTTTTATCGCAGCTTCTGATGCAACTTTTTGAATTTAAAGATCGCGCTCCTTCAAAAATAACAACATGGCGGAAAATCTGTGAACATGGTGAGTGGATTTCCTAACGAGTTATTGTTTGTCGCTTTCAAGAAGCAATGAAATCGTGATTAAAATTTAGTACAAAGTGCGAAATTACCATTGAAAACACTGGGGTTTATAAATAGAGTGGATAGACAATGAAATACAGTCAAACTGGGTTATAACGAGCACGAAGGGACCGATTCAAGTTTCACCTTACAGCCTCATAACTCGTTATACACGTAGGTAGGTAAAAAAGACACCTACCTACTAATATCGATATTTACGCAAGGGTATGAAAGCTTGCATATTTTAAAGCAACACATTTTTTTGTCGAAAATCATGCTTAACTAACTACGAAAGGATTTCATTTATGATTACACTAATAATGATGATAAACTGTACGCACAGTACTGGATAGAAATGTTTCTTAGAGCGACAACTATCAGGGATTATAAACCCTCCTTAACGTGATTTGGGGAAAGTCCGCTTTCTTTGTCTTGTTTATGACATTATTCGACTGTTTTGAGAATTGGGTTTTTTCTCATACCCGGGCGCATTGAGTTGACAATATTATTTGGACGTTTTATCAGTGAAGCGACCTCGTTATAACTCCACACGATTGTATGACTAGAAGCCTGGACCTTGAAGTAACAATATATGGAGGGATAGCTAATTTGTTTTACCCAAGCCATCCGAAATTGTAATAAATCACTTTTTCCGAGTTTTTACATCGTACACCATGAGAGAGAAAGAGACAACAAATTTCTTGGACAGCTTCTATATACTGTCGCAATGATCTTAAGCTGGCTATCTTCGCTGGTTAACGGTGGGACTCCGCCCGCATTTTTTATTTTGCCACTAAACTTGACACAACTAAACGGTTTTTTAGGTTAGATGCTATATTTTTGTTGATTAAAATACTGTGGAAAAGTGGCTATACGAATACACAAAAACATTATGTCGATATGTGATATGAATGGATGTATAAATACCGTAGCCTTAGTCTTAGCCACGCCCATTTGCGCCGAGTCATGTTAAAATCATCAAAAAAAATTCCAAAACTGACTTCACTGCCTTGGCTTGGGCTACCTCTAGTATACTCTAAGGCCTTAACCAACATATCATTAAGTAATTGCTCACTATAGCCGTGACCTCGCTATTACCGTGATCGTTATAACCAAGTTCGACTGTACATCCCGGTTGTCCGGAGGCATGCGGCACGGGAAGGTGTACCCAGATCGACAGCGCTCGGTGCCTACGAACTTTGCCGAATGACCGTGAAGATAGTCCAGCAAACTGTTCTCGTGAACTCCAATAAAGTGGAGCATGTGCGAGCGCCTAGTGTCGTCATATCTAATATTTTACGTCTGTGATTAAAAATAAAAAAAACCGACAAGTTAAAATTTTAATTTTAACTGATTGTGAGTGGGCACAGTTAAATTACTTGATGAATAAATCTTCTAAAGGTTTGTCGCGTAAGTATTTTCGTAGAAAGCAATCACTTTGTGGTTTGACACATTTAATGAAATTATAACTTTGTATAAGAACAGAGATTTTATTTTTATAACCGACCGGTTTCGCTTAGTTAAAGCGTCATCAGGGTACAAAATTAAACTAAACAAAAAATACAAAGCGTGCGGTTATATATACATACAGAGGGAGAACACAATATAAAATAAAATAAAAGAAC
The DNA here is from genome assembly GCA_022651775.1 of Drusus annulatus. NCBI lineage: Eukaryota > Metazoa > Arthropoda > Insecta > Trichoptera > Limnephilidae > Drusus > Drusus annulatus. The sequence goes on along the minus strand of JAGWCC010000210.1, from coordinate 44,061 downwards.
AATGAGAAAAATAGAATAACATTTAAATTATAACAAAGAACAGAGAGAAAGAGATAGATAATATGAATTGAAGAGGCAAAACATCAACTGAGAAGGTGATTAAAGAATAATGAGAAATTTTTATGAGTTTGACTACTGGACAAAAAACAATACATTTTTTTTATTGTTTTTATTATTCGTGTAGCACCACTTTGTCAATTTTTTTCCATCTCTTCCAGGTTCATATCATTTGACACCATCATTGCTTCATTCACACGTTGAATTATGATCTTTATATGCATACCTGCTTGTGTTATATATTAGCAATACCTAACCTAAACTTAGATTAATGTAGCACGATTGGACTAGGATTAATATTTTAGCTGTGTGATTATTTTTAACTTTATCTAATCATCTATGTAAGGAGCGCTGTAGGAGTTATTTTAAAAACATGACCCGCTGAATGGTGTCAGACAAACTTTAAATTAAAGTTTGTCCTTAGTAAAGCGTACTTGAGGTTGAAATATCACAAAACTGCACTATATACATGCAACGTTATTATTATTCAAGATAATCTATTGGTGAAAACTGAAGAAGCCTTCTAGAGTAAGCTCTGGAGAAAAGCTTTTACCCTCTACCTTTTTCATATGTGAATATTTCCATGAAAACCAATATTGGATTTCAAAGTGACAATTTGTTAGGTTCTTCCCTTCGTGTTTTTCATCCAGTCCCTACCTTATCCAACCATTTCGCTATATCGAATTCCGTATAGAACCCCGTGGTGTTCGAAACAAGTGACAATCGAAACAGAAGAGTTTCGATGTGAAAAAACGTGCTTCGCGTTGTTCGTTGGTCTCTCGCTTGTTCGTCGGTTTGTTGTTATTCTCCAAATAATATAAAATTAAGTGTGGTGTTTTTATGTGATTCGTTTCGTTGGAATATAACTGCTTAAGAAGAATCAAGAACTTCCACTTCAACTACATCGGTGTGTGAATGGTTTCCCATTTACCCTTCATTTCAATAATCTTTCCACATCCATAATTAGACACTTGAGCTGAAAACACATTCGGTTTTTTATCGCAGCTTCGGATCCAAGAACTAACAATCACTTTGGCATCAAACCACAATTTCCAAGAAATAATTTTATTTATTTACCCAACGCGAACTCCAAGATTGATACACTTAAAGTCGTCACAGCCTCTCTCTCTTCTCGGGCAAATACAGATCAGCGCGGAGAGTAGAGATCTTCCAACGCACTTATCCAAGAATCTACGCGAACACAATCCATCATTTTTACTGGGCGCCGATAGACGAGCGGCCAACACGCGGGGGCATACGGTGGCAGCGCAGGAAAACCATTAAAATATATTGAATAAGACGTATTTAGTCGTAACTTCCACGGCTGGGTGATTTATGGCCGGTTCTCCTTTGCATGATTCGGATGAACACATAAAAATATATATCATCTGAGACATATCATCATACCTTGAAAGTATGCAGTATTAAAATTTACGAGACGTTTGGTATTTCATGTGAAATCTTGAAGGGCTTAACCAAATAGACAGTCGAATCAGACTTATCAGCCCAGCTTTGGAACCTGGTTTGAAAGTGTCGAGGTTCGTGAAATAAAACACGTGTAAAATCCTTAAATGCCGATTTACAGATAGAACACGTGCGTGCGTAATGCGCCAATGATAAGAATGGGGAATTTAATAGCAAGGTCGGCGTGTGCCAGTTTTATTATGCATCACGTTACTGTCTCCGTAATCCGAGCTGCACGAATGATGCAGACTAATTTAGGTAAAAATTTCAGACTAATTATACATTAAAATCAAGTGTAAATTTGTGGAGGACTGAACGCTGTTGGGGCAAATAAGAAATTGTCCAAAGAAGCGAAGCTAGCAGTCCAAAATGGAGTGCTTATACCGACCCTGATGTATGGCAGTGAGGCATGGAACTGGCAGAGGAAGGATGAAAGTAGACTGAATGCTGTGGAAATGAGATCTTTGAGACGGATGTGCGGTAAAAACCATCTATGACCGTATTACAAATGTGGATATCCGGAAAGAATGCAAGGCTGATATGAGCGTAATGGATAGGATCAAGAAAGGGACGCTTAGATGGTTTGGGCATGTAGAGCAAATGAACGAAGAAAGGAGTGTGAAAAGAATATATGATGCGAAAGTGAATGGAAGAAGAAGTCGAGGACGCCCGAGAAAGACATGGCACGATCAAGTAAATCAAATACTTGAATCGGGTCATGTGAAGAAATCAGAATTAACAGAAGAGTATGTATGAGACGATGTATGAATGTAAATGAAGCAAGAAGTGTGTGCCAAGACAGAGTTGTATGGCGGTCCGTCCTCTCTGCCTACCCCTTCTGGGAAACGGCGTGATGGTTAGTTAGTTAGTTGGTTAGTAAATTTTCGAGACTAATAATTTGTGATTTTACTGTTAAAATATTTTTATTAACACCAGAATGCATTAATAATGACCTGATTTTGTCATATAGACCTTAAGTATAAGTATAAAATTCGCAATGACGCATTGGTACATTACTACACAACTGCTGACCTCGTAAAAATCGCAAGTGCGCCCCAGTGTTGGATTTGGCAGCCACCTCTGGTTTGGAGCCCCTAAATTCTCCTATCTTCAAACGGATTGCCATCTTTGCCTCCCGTGTGGAGTTAATGTTAAAAAAAAAATCGGTGGAAAAGTGAAATTGACATACATTCCAAGCTCTCTTAGGTGATATTTTACAAAAAAAAAAACAACTTATTTAGATCAATAAGAGTGACGCTCACGACCGTGCGGGTACCAGACGCGAGCTAGTACGCCGCGCACAGCACAGCCCGGTCTGTCAGACCGCCAGTCCGTCGGTGGGAAACTTGTCCCCACGTGGACGCACGCGTCTGACAGATCTATTCGCGTCCCGTCGGGTCTGCGCCGTGACGCACGGCCGTGCGGGTACTAACTACTAACAACACTAACAACACCAACAACCAACCAAACACATGTGGCGGAGTAACCAGATTGATGGAAGGACCTAAACAGCTGGAAAACTAAACTGAATATGCCCTAAAAATAAACAAGTCTACAAGAAACGACAATTATAAATCATCTATGCCATATTCTTCAACCTCGATAAACATTAGAGATGGTCGATATTCCTGTCTCGGTTACAAGGAACCGGTTCCAAGCCGGTCGCTGGAACCGTCGACATTACTTCTCCGAGGAACCGGCTACTTTTGGAACCGATTCCTATTTTTCGCAAATAAAAAGGGAGAAAATAATTTAATGCTTTTCGGTTGCGGTTCTTTTTGGCGAGTAATTCCCCGGAAACTCGGTTATTATAAACAAGGACTCGGTCCCAGAATATCGATTAGAACACCCTTCCCCCCTTACCGGAAAATTAAAAAAAAAACATAGGAATCCTCTCTTGATAATATAAACATGACTTAAAAACCTTCTCCTTGGAACCTCTCTGGCACCGGGAACCAGTAACTGGAACCGCAGTGACACCCGATTTCCGATACCACCCATCACTAATCATTTTTTATTCAAAACTTTTAAATTAAAGTTGGGGAACGTTGAGCTCTGGCGTCAAGAAGTAAACACATATCTGCCTTGGATCGTATTACTAAGCCAAAGTAGCATAGCTAGAACTAACTAAACTTTACGTCGTTTCCGTCAATCTTGAAAATATCTAACTAACTAACCATCACGCCGTTTCTCCACAGGGGTAGGCAGAGAGGACAGACCGCCATATAACTCTGTCTTGGTACACACTCCTTCATCATACACCGTCTCATACATACTCTTCTGTTATTCTGACTCTTCACATGACCCGATCCAAGTATTTGATTTACTGGATCGTGTCATGTCTTTCTCAGGCGTCCTCGACTTCTTCTTCCATTCACTTTCGCATCATATATTATTTTTACACTCCTTTTTTCGTTCATTCGCTCTACATGCCCAAACCATCTAAGCGTCCCTTTCTTGATCCTATTCATAACGCTCACATCAGCCTTGCATTCTTTCCTGATATCCACATTTTTAATACGGTCATACATGGTTTTACTGCACATACGTCTCAAAGATCTCATTTCCACAGCAATTAGTCTACTTTCATCCTTCCTCTGCCAGTTCCATGCCTTACTGCCATACAATATCCATTAAACTATAAGTCAACCTCGGAATAAACCGTATATTCGAACTGGTAGTAACGAGTGGAACTGATATCCCTAAGGCGTGTGTGGCTATGACTCTATGTTCTGATTAATTATCAAGTTTTCTGTGGCTTTTCTCATACTAAACGAATAATACAAAAGCAAACATAATTTATTTATTTTATTACACATATTCAAAATCATAAATCACAATACCCGTTCAAGAGTCTAAAACAATAACAAACTTAATATTATTGTGTATTAAAGCCACCCACATCGTCAAACCAAAAATCTTCAACAGCCCATCAGCTGATCAACGCGCATTCAATATAAATACAAACCAAAAAAAAAAACGTTAAAAATAGCCGACGCGTTCCGGGGATTGAACCCTTGACCTTGACACCGCGAGACGCTCTCTCAAGAGCGGCGCACACACCGAACACATTGTTCCTAGAAGTACCATCAATAACGATTTAAAATTCAACCACAAATTAAATTTTTAGGCATTATAGTTTTATTTTTATTTTTTATGGTGAATGCGGTCCCAATTGCTCCCAACCGTCTAGAGCCAGTGGGATTATGGCACCCCCAATCGGAGAAAAGGAGATGGGGAAGAGGAAGGTTGATTAATAATAATAATAAATGGATAACTTTTATAGCGCCGTTTTTGTGGGAAAATCACCTCAAGGGCGCTTTACAAATTAATTTATCTAACCTATAATTTATCACTTAAGCTTATAACTAATAACTTACAGTTAATATTTATTACTAATGGCTTACAACTAATATTTTCAACCAGTGACTTACAATAAGGACTAGCTTGTAACTAACAGTGAAATAGATGCTAACATTAAAAACATTAATATTTACACATACAATAAAAGTAAAAATAAAACTTATAACCAACTTATAACCAACTTATAACCAACTTATTACCAAATTATTTACAACGTGGATATTCACCTTAGAGTATACAAGAGGTAGCCCAAGCCAAAGCCAGTGAAGTCAGTTTTGGACTTGTTTTTGATGATTTTAACATGACTCGGCGCAAATGGGCGTGGCTAAGACTAAGGCTACGGTATTTATACATCCATTCATATCACATATCGACATAATGTTTTTGTGTATTCGTATAGCCACTTTTTCACAGTATTTTTATCAACAAAAATATAGCATCTAACCTAAAAAACCGTTTAGTTGTGTCAAGTTTAGTGGCAAAATAAAAAATGTGGGGGAGTCCCGCCGTTAACCAGCGAAAATAGCCAGCTTAAGATCATTACGACAGTATATAGAAGCGTTCCAAGAAATTTGTTGTCTCTTTCTCTCTCACGGTGGACGATGTAAAAACTCGGAAAAAGTGATTTATTACAATTTCGGATGGGTTGGGTAAAACAAATTAGCTATCCCTCCATATATTGTTACTTCAAGATATTCACAGACATAGTACAAGGAAATGCAAAGAAATCAGACTACCAGAAAGAATAAATCCACTAAACAAAACAGTTTACTCTATAAAGAAATGAATTTTTACAATGCTTAATTAGTACCCGGCTATTCAGATCTGGACACCAAACACTGCTAAAGCCATTTAAACCAACCTCTCGATTCGAGTGGTCTTTCACTAAGGCTTTACTGAGAGTATCTACCACTGTCAGCATCGCCCTGTCGATCCTGGTGTCGGTGGAAATCGATTACCTTTTCGAGATTTTTTAAATTTGATTACTTTCGACAAACGTAATGAAAAACATAAGCGACGATTTGGCCACACGGACACGCCCACGGCGCGCTCGCGTCGGCCTGCCTCTGCAGTGAGCGCACAGTAGACGGCACACACCCACGCGACATGTTCACGAGTCAAATCCATACATTATTCATATCGTATTATTTACAACATTTTGCACGTGCTTACAATTATTATTATTGTTAACCCTCAACTGCTATGCGTGGGTCAAAAGACCCGGACTAATTTTTGAACCATTAGTTCGATATTCAAACACACACCCCGCTATCGGAATCCAACAATGAATTGCTGTTCCTCAATCATCCCTCTACTAATTATTTATATAATTCTCCACTGTCCAAAATGTCAAAATGAAGGTGAATGGAAAAAGTCGGGGACGCCCGACAAAATCGAAGAACTCACAAAAAAGTGACTAACCTTTCCAGTTGTCAAAAACAAACCACTAATCCAAAATGGCCGATTATGCTAACACATGATAAACATATGTGTACCAACATAACAACAACAAAAAATCGATAATCGAATGTACACAGCCCGCGAAAATTCAAAATTCACCATTTCTTTTGAACAGGCCATGTATATTTTTAAATTGTATTCAGTTCCGAATCGCATTATGATAACCTCGAAATGGCCTGGAGATTTACAGATTACCGACAACCTGACAAAATAACTAACTAACCATCACGCCGTTTCCACGCAGGGGTAGGCAGAGAGGACGGACCGCCATACAACACACTCGGTCTTGGCGCACACACTCCTTGCTCCATTCACATTCATACATTGTCTCATACATACTCTTCTATTATTCTGACTCTTGACGTGGCCCATTTGATTCGCTTGATCTAGCCATGTCTCTCTCGGGCGTCCTCGACTTCTTCTTTCATTCACTTTCGCATCATATATTCTTTTCACACTCCTTTCTTCGTTCATTCGCTTTGCTTATTTAATATGTGTCATAATACATTTAATACTTATAAAATAATAAAAAGTGCGTTTGCTGCACGATTCAGAAAGGTAGATACTCTAAGCATCGCACTGGTGAAAGACCACCATTCAGAATCGAAACGTTGCTTGAAATGGCTTTAGCCGTGTTTGGTGACCAGATCTGAATAGCCAGGTACTTCCCAACCTTCCCCTTCCTCATTTCCCTCCCATCCCACTACCTTCAGCCTCACGACATACCCCAATTGGGGATGCCATAGTCTCACTGGCTCTAGACGGTTTATTTTATATTAGTTACTTTGTACATTGAAGTTTACAAGTAGCTAATTATTTCATTTTCTTTTTGATTTTATAATATTTCAACTTGTATACTACTTATTATTTTGATTTATATCCATTTTAAATATTTTTAACAGGCTATTTTGAATTTATTGACTGGCATAATTTCGATGGTTTCCGGCAGCGCATTATAAGATTTCATCCCTTTATATAGTAAGCTATTTTGTGTGTTGGCTTTATTCTTTTCTGGTAGTCTAATTTCTTTACATGCCCTTGTATTATATTTGTGAATATGAACATTGTAGATAATTTTATCAGAAAATATTTAGGTAACAAGTTGTTCTTCATTTTACGTATATACATCAATGTGTTTAATGTTAGCATCTGTTTTACTGTTAGCCAATTTAGTTCCTCTGATATTTTAGTTAATTTTGAGTATCTACTTCGCCTAAGTATAATTCTCATTGCTCTATTTTGGAGAATTTGAAACCTGTTTTGTTGAACAGTAATAAAAATGTGGAGCAATAATGGAGTTGTATATTACTGCGATACTGCGAGTATCTACCCCTCAAAGGTGTAACGGGCGAACGCGGAGGGTGCCGGTTCGATGCAAGATTCATTGCGAATATTAGCGTAGGGTTCACGCGTATATCGGGCAAGTCAGCTGGCGGCCGACCCCCGCGGATTAGTTTTTAATAGCGTGCTCTGGCCTGGGTGAGCGATGCCAAGCGGTGTTGTCAATCTAGCGGCGAATCCCTCACGCGGGCTCAGGATGAAAGGGGTGCGATCGACAAAAATAATTAAATGATTTAGTAGCTATATGCTCCTGTACACAATCTCTTCCGATTTCGACATATTTTACGTCAGTGAGGAAAGATTTAAAAGGTTATCTTATTATTTTTTTTGAATAATGTATCCTTAATGAATAAAATACACTATTTTTATTCTCTGTAAATTAATCTCCCTTGATTTGCGATTATATGCAAATATTCTGTCTAATTTACTATTTGTATTAAATTATTAACAGTTCGTAATGCGCAAAGAGAGGAAAGCGAATGAACGTAGAAAACAGTGTGAAAAGAATATATGACGCGAAAGTGAATGGAAGAAAAAGTCGAGGACGCCCGAGGAAGACATGGCACGATCAAGTAAAACAAATACTTAAATCGTATCATGTGAAGAGTCAGAATAACAGAAGAGTGTGTATGAGACGATGTACGAATGTGAACGAAGAAAAGAGTATGTTCCAAGACAGAGTTGTATGGCGGTCCGTCCTCTCGCTGCGGGGGAACGGCGTGATGGTTAGTTAGTTTTTGTTTAAGCAAATTATTATTATAACTAATAACCTTTTTTTATTTGCAACTTTTGCACTAACGTATGACGCAAAGGTTGCAGCTTGCGCATAGAGAATATTCGCGAAGCTTCATTCAATTGACAATTAATTTTTTAAAATAACGATAAATCAAAACGCTCCAACTCGGTGCTGACGTCACACGATGCCCCTCGCGACGACACTGCGAAGAAATTGATAACTTTGTGACGTCATCTTATGCAAGATTTTATGGCGCCACTTAACTCTTTATATCGGACCGGTTTTTACGAGTTGCTAAGATAATGTTGTGCTTATAAAAAAGGCAGACTGCGAAAATTGTAATAATTAAGCAATAATTAAATTAAGCGCATATATGTGAACATTAAAACCGACGGATTTCCATCTTTAGAATAAAGATATCAAATGATATTGCAGCACAATAAAAATGTATCTTTTAAACGGCTATTCTAATGAAGGTGCTCTGAAGACTGGCGTCATTGAGCCTTGACGCCAAACGCGTGCTCAACAAATTTCAAGAATTAACAGCTCGTATTTTTATCGAGTAACAGATTTTGTATTTACCCACCGTAAAAAAAGTTCTCTTAATTCTATTTAAAAAAAAAAGCAACACAGCATCTCCTAGATGATGTAGTTCTCAAAAACGTAATCCTCAGAGCCTCCTGTGTGGAGTTAAAATCAAATGGATAAAGGTAGAGCAGTGTTGGATGCTTCTGTTATTTAAGGTATGAGAATATAACAAGCCGTAGAAATAAATTATATGACGTTCCTCGTCAGAAGGTTGGTTGGGACATCGTCACTTCCTTTTTATTCAATTATTGATGTTGTCGCCATCGAAAACTCGGCGCTGTGGCCCATTAACCACCACAATATGAGATGAACCTTGGAGTAAGAATATATATGACAGCCTCCATGGTCGAGTGGAAAGACGATCGACTACGAATCCAAAGGTCGCGGGTTCAAACCCGGCGTGCGCCAATAACTTTTATTTAATTAATATGTGTCATAACACATTTAATTCATATGAAAATAATAAAAGTATATTTGCGGCACGTTCCAGAGTGGTAGATGCTCTAATATAAGTATCGCCTTGGTGAAAGACCACCATTCAGAATCGAAAAGTTGCTTGAAATGGCTTGGGCCGTCTTTGGTGACCAGATCTGAATAGCCGGGTACATCCCAACCTTCCTCTTCCCAATCTCCTTTCCCTCCCCACTACCTTCAGCCTCACAACATACCCTATTTGGGGATGCTATAGTCTCACTGGCTCTAGACGGTTGGGAGCAATAGAGACTCTTGTGCGGTATTCATATAAAAAATAAAAATATATATATGGAGAACTTAATATTTTTACCCAACCAATAAAAAATTGCGATACATCACTTTCTCCGGGTTTTAACGTCGAATACCATGAGAGAGAAAGAGATAAGAAAAGTCGTCACATAATATTGCAGCGCTTTTAAGTGTGTGAGAATGTTCTCCATACGCGCTAACTTCGCATCATCGAGTCGCATAACTTACGTCAACGGATTTTGAGGTTATTTCCTATACTTGTGTTGATTAAAATACTTGCAGTGGTTATAAAAATAAATCAAACATGATGGTGATATGTGCTATGAATGGATGTTCAAAACCGTCAAACAAATATCACTTTTCAGAGGTATTTCAACAGTTTTAAATATTTTTGACTAACCTTCAGAATTTTCACATTTTCAATGATATAAAGACATAAAATCAACAAAAAAAATTTCATCATTATTTAGGCAAACCTTCTGTTGTTAGTGTTTTTGTGATATTCTTACTTTATAAATCATTTTAATGGTGTATTGATATTGTTTTGTTTAACGTGTTCAAATATGTTTATTAAAATGTCCGAATTCCACGTGGGCGATAACTAATACGCCATCCGACATCCTTTAATATATATTTGACTCCTTCTATAGAGTCAGTATAAAGTCAACCATACTGACTACACTGTTTCGCAAAGGTACCTCTCCGTGACTTCCAAGAGATGAGCCGACGATTTGAGAGCAAAACTGCAGCGCCGCGGTGATGAGTCAGCTCGCTCCAAGAATACGATTCATCAACATCGCGCTGTGGCATTAGTGTGCGGAAGTCCATCCGAAAACATCGACGAGCGTTATTAGTAAACTTGGACCGCTATAGCCCCGAGCCGGCCCACACATCGGCGCACGTCAGAGCTAAACTGTACCAGAATATAATTAGTTGGCTGGCAATAAATATGAAAAAAATTAACACGTGGGTTTTGACCGCTTGATATACGTTTTTTTGGCCGCAACAGAGATACGACGCTCGCCCATTAGGGAATTGTAAAAGTAGTTTTTTGTCGTCGGTAGTAGAAATACATCGACGTCTGAACGAGCGCGAGAGGACCGTAAGACGGTGCAGGTTCAGAGGACTGCGATCGGAGGGACACTTTGAAATACTGACAGATGACAGGGCACTGTGAGTGGGTGGGTGCCCCAGTGGGTGTAAGCAGAGCCCAGAGGAATACCGAAAACTGGAGACGAACGGCGAGGAACTGATAGCCATTACAGAGAGGGCGAAATCCCACCCTCAGATGTAACGTTATGATGAGGAGAAATATAATATACAATCAATAAATAGCAGATACTGTCAGTGTCGAAATGTAGATTAAAACGAATTGATCTGAATAGCCGGGGACATCCGGTGGCCTATAAGCACTGCTTACCCTGCCTACTCTCATAAAAATATTGGAAATAAAAAAATAAAAACAGAGTTTCAAAAATAAGTTCAGGTAATCGCACCGCTGCGAGCGCCCCACCGACCGTATTACTACAACGTGTCAAAAGCAGTAACTACACTTGCCCAAACGCCGCCAACATCAGAGTAGATTATTCTATGCTTACTAGACTACACTAAATATGCATGTATGAGTGCGCGTTCAAGTGGTTCGTTTATGTTAGTATTTTTGTTAGTGCCATCGGACATATGTACATTTGGACACATTATACCTTTCTCTATTATCAATTGATCCTGTTTTTCCTTCTGCCTACCCTGATCAAAAACACTGCGCACGCAACTGGCCCCACTTAACCTTCATCTTCCCCATCTCCTCCGCACTCGACCAAACGGGAGATGCCACGGCCCCCGAGGCTTCGGGCAGTCAACATAATCGCGGTTATCATCGCCCTGGCGATATACCGCCATTCACAATTGCAAGCGTCGCTGGCAATGGCTTTACACGTGTTTGGTGACCACGTCTGAATAGTCAGGGGACCTCCCGATCTACTATTTTCTCTAAACGCTTCCACCAGCACAATCAATTCATCGATGACCAGATAGCAACAGGCAGGTACTTCCCAAGCTTCTTCTCTCCTATCACCTACCCTAATAATAATAATAACAGTGAACTTATATAGCGCAGTTTTGTGATATTTCACCTCAAGTGCCGTCAACCTCGCAACATGCCCCGATTGGGGATGCCATAGTCCCACTGGCTCCAGACGGTTTGGAAGCAGTTTGGACAACATAAAAAAAAAGTATTGACTTAATCCTACCGGCTCCTGGCTTTGATGCGGTATCACAGAATAAAAATAAGTTTTTTAAAATTTTTTTTATAGTGAATACCGCACAAGAGTCCCAACTGCTCCCAGCCGCCTAAAGCCAGTGAGACTATGGCATCCCCAATCGGACTGTTATGAGGTTGAAGGTGGTGGGGAGGGGAAGGAGATGAGAAGAGAAAGGTTGGGAAGCATCTGGCTATTCAGATCCAGTCAACAAACACGGCTAAACCCATTTCAAGCAACAGTGTTTCAATTCTGAATGGTGGTCTTTCACCAAGGCGATACTTGGAGTATCTACCACTCTGGAACGTGTCGCAAATATACTATATTGAAGAACTGAAGAACTATAATGTATGAACTTAGTAGGTAATTGTCAAATGATAGTATTTAAGGTTAGGTAGATCACGTTTATTTACGAATAAAAACACGCTGACGTAAGTAATCACAAAATAAGAGGTGTCTTGCGTCACGAAAGGTAAACCGAAGTGTCAGCGGGCAAATTCCTCCTTTCCCGCTAGAAACACCTTCCTCTGCTAGGCTGTTAGGTGCGCCCCGTTGCTGGCCATGTAAATACATATCATACGCCTAAATAGGCGTTATAATATATTATTCTATATGAATTAAATGTGTAATGACACATATTTAAGTATTGATATGTATAATGAATGTACAGGGAGGTAATGAGATCCCTGAGACCAGCGGTGTACAAATACATGACAATACCTAATGCAAAGCATGTGCAGGTAATTTAACAAAAATTGACACGTTTACACCTTCAGCGTCAAACATCTTTCACACACTCGTACGTGCATCCGGTAGCTTGACATGTTGTCATACATTACTGGCATATCGTAAGAGTAAAATAAATAAAGCTGGATTCACAACGTCCGGATCCGCTCAGTGACGATATTGTTCCGCAAGAGAGCTTATTGATATGGTATGAATATCAATCAAGGAGTATGTGCCAAGACAAAGTTGTGTGGCAGTATATCCTCTCTGCCCACCCTTGTGATATTTAACTACTTAGTTAGTTAAATAATTATTTTGAAGTGTAAAAACACTTACAACGCAGATTTTTTTTCATAACCATTTTTTTATCACTAAATGATATTTTTATTAATTTAAAAAAATATTATTTAGTGATAAAAAAATTGTTATAAAAAAAAATATCTGCGATGTAAGTGTATTTCGTCATTAAAAGCATTTAGCAAAAAATAATTATAATCTAAAATAATACGAATGCGCAACGAAATGCAGTAGCAGCCAGTTAAGTGGTGTATTTTGGTAAACTGCATTCCTCTATGCAACTTCCTGCTATATTATACGCGCAGCGGTAAACTAACATTATTTCGTAAGTCTAGCGCTTTCTGGGAAATGCAAAATGCAAGATTTTCAGTTCGTTGACTTTACTTGCCGGAGAAATTTTTGATAAAGACATTTCTAGATTAATTTATTCCAATGAATCTCTCCGACGACAGCTGCAAAGCTACATTCGTGTGAACGTATCGTCGCCGAAAAGGCAAAAGAGCCGAAGTGCCGTTTTGAAAAGTTTACCATACACCAAGCACTTTAAAGTTTTTTTAAGATTATGTTTGAATTTAAGCCTCAGCACTCAAAATTGGCCCTAAACGTCACTTTGTAGCTTTCTAATACAAGCAATACTACAAATGATTAATCTGTAAATTCTACACGAATAGTTAGGAAAATATCTAAGGTTTCCAGTGAATAAAAAATTTCGACTAAAATATATTTAATTCTATGAAAAACGTACCAAAATAACAAGAAAATGTGCAGTTTGATTACCAGGGAAGGCATTTTTTTAACGTTTTACCTAAAATTCTAGTGTGCATTTCAAATAGAATTTAAAGGATTACTGTTTAAAAATTGTATTCACTGGAAACCTTAGATATTTATCTTACTACCTGTATTATTTGTAGTATTGTTTGGATTAGAAAACCAAAAAGTGTTTATTTTTGGGTGCTGACCCTTAAAACACGAATACCTTACGAGTCCCAACTGTCAGGAATCAGTTAAACATTGGCGTCTCCGATCGGGGTGTTTTGTGAGGCTGAATGTAGCGGTGACGGGAATGTGATGGGAAAGAGGAAGGTCGGAACGTGCCTGGCTATTCAGACCCAGTCACTAAACGCGGCTAAAGCCACTCATCACCCTGGCGAAAGACCGCCACCCAGAAACGAAACGTTGCTTAAAATGGCATAGCCTTAGAGTATCAATATACATAGAGACCTACCTATTTAAGGCAGTGTAGTCAGTTTTTATGAATTTTGCCTGACTACTATGAACAGGCGTGGCTACGGTTTTCATAGACACACCTTTTTTACAAACAAACAAATATAGGACGTAACCTCAAAAAGCGTTCGCATAACAAAACGATATCAAAAATACTATTAAATGATTTATAGATCCAGAATATCTCACAAAACGAAAAGCACAACGTTTGCTTAAATAATAATCGTAGTTTATAGTTAATATAATGTATTTATATGATTAGTAATTCTATAATCCTAACGCGCTGTCAAAAACGAAGCGAAGTGGGCGGAGTCGCCGGAGACGCGGGAGACGGAAAACATCCTCACAATACCTGCAAGCGGTGTGATATTTTGCAATTTTTTTGCTGTCTCTTTCTCTCTCATTGTGTACGGCGTAAAAACCCGGAATAAGTGATTTATCGCAATTTTTTTATAGGTTGGGTAAAAAAAATAACTCTCCAAATATTCTTACTCCAAGGGCATAGCCGTGTATAGTGACCGGTTCTGAATAGCCGAGCACGACGCTAACCTTCTTCTTCCCCTTCTCTTTTGCTTGTCTGCACATTTCAGCGAGTACTTTAAACACGGAGAATAGAAAAACACTTCATTCTGCATTATTCGACGTCGTTTCCAAGTCAATTCCATCAATCTACCCGACGCATACAAAACATAACTCTCTCGCAACGTAAATACCACAACACCCCGTAAGGTCGGACGTTAGGCAGTGAGTTTAGTATGTTTTTAGTAGGCCGGCTGTTAGTATTTAGTAAGCTGTAAGTATTTAGTAATGCGGCTACAATCATCGCCACCGAAATGCTTGTGAACTCGGCGCGATTCGAATAGAGCGCGTTATTCAAAACAACTTTTAAAAAAAAAAGACATTTTTTATTTTTTATGGCACTCCAAAAACGGAGAGTTTGCCCGAGTTCACGTTTGCGTTAATTCTGACGAATTTGTAACAATAATTTCAAACGTTTTCAGAGAAAGCACTCGGGATGTCAGGAATTTATATTTTAGATTGATAAATACTGACCCTTGCCATTCACATTCTTACCGTCAAATGTTTTACAAAATTTCCAAATTTCGGCAATAATATTATATGTTGGTACAGACCATATTGTATATTTCTGTGCGATGAATCGATTACATATGATAATTTCAGATTAAAGCGATTTCGCTCTGCTAGTTCAATATTATAACAAGTCAAATTTTCTTTCGTCTTATGTGTGTCTTTTGGTTCCTTGTGTTATAAGAAATCAGAAAACTGTCAAAAAAATGATTTTTTTTAACTTGTAATATTAATAATAATAAATGGATAACTTTTAATGCACCGTTTTTGTAGATAAGTGTGTTAAGACAGAGGTGTGTGACGGTCCGTGCTCTCTGCCTACATTTGCGGAGAAACGGCGTGATGGTTAGTTAGTTATAAAACCGAGTAGAAATTTTGTAATGTTATTTAAATAAATAAATCAAAATGATTTTGTTTATAACGTTATTTAAATTAATAAATAAAACAGAAAAATTTCTTAGGCCGTCTATAATTAAATGAATACTATGTTGAATCCAAATACTAAGTTTGGAGATCGCGCTGCAGGAGTATGGCTTGGAATAAACTCCCTCCGGAACTAAGATGTATAACAAGCCCAACAGAATTTCGGTCCAAACTGAAAACTTACCTTTTCAGACTCTCATATCCTTAAATTCATTAAAAGAATCTCAACATAATCTGTCTCTCGACGAATCACCTTTAGATAAACAAATTTGAACCAAATCCTGAACTGTACGATAAATTCAGAAAGTCCATTTTTTTTTATTTCGCTTCCATGCCCTAAATCGGAAAATAAATAAATCATAATTATAATTTTAAGTTAATAAGTGTGTCTATCTGATGGGACCTGCCAGGTAAGTATGTTCCTGTATATTTTCTTATTTAAACTAGGAATTAAATTGTAATAATAGAAAATAAGATTTGCACAGCGCCCTTGAGGTGATTTTTCACAAAAACGGCGCCATACAAATCATCCAAATATAATTATTATTATTATATTGGCGGAAGGACTGTGTTAGACGAACTCGGCCGGCCATGTGTTGCCAGTTGTGGGGAACTAGCCTTACTCTCGAGAAGATCAAAGCACACAATTAACGCTGGACCAATTAGTAAACCAACCGACCGACCATCTTCCGACCAGACAAGTCAGCCTCCCAGCGAGAGCCGTCGTCTGGACCGGTCGCTATCGATATTCATTAAATCATTACCATTAGACCAATCACTTGTTAGCAATAAGTTGCTGTGAGGATAAACGGCCGCCGATGTTTGATTTGGAATCGGATTTACGAGTTATCCATAAACATACATACAACTTATTTCTAGCTAACTAACTAACCATCACGCCGTTTCTCCGCAGGGGTAGGCAGAGATGACGGACCGCCATACAACACACTCTGTCTTGGCACACACTCCTTCATTCATACATACTCTTCTGTTATTCTGACTCTTCACATGACCCTACTTGATCATGCCATGTCTTCCTCGGGCGTCCTCGACTTCTTGTTCCATTCACTTTCGCACCATATATTCTTTTCACACTGCTTTCTTCATTCATTCGCTCTACATGCCCAAACCATCTAAGCGTCCCATTCTTGATCCTATTCACTACGTTCACATCAGCCTTGCATTCTTTCCGGATATCCACATTTTTAATACGGTCATACATGGTTTTACCGCACATACGTCTCAAGGATCTCATTTTCACAGCAGTCTACTTTCATCCTCTGCCAGTTCCATGCCTCACTGCCATACATCAGGGTTGGTATAAGCACTCCATTGTGGACTGCTAGCTTCGCTTCTTTGGACAATTTCTTATTTGCGCCAACAGCGTTCAGTCCTCGATGAATGGAGTTTCCTGCATTCACCCTTCTTTCAATATCCTTATCAGCCTTTCCGTCTCTACAGAACATACTTCCCAAATACACAAACTCATCCACTTGCTCCAAGTATTCATCATTCACAAATATATTGCACGTATTCTTATACATAAAACTGCTATTTATATCTATAAAATAATAAACACCTAGTTCATGTTCCTGTCTAGGGAGAGCACTTGTTTCATTGCTAACATACCTGTACAAGGTAAAATACAAGCATTCGACTCTTGGAAATCCTGGAAAAATCAGACATCATCAAAAATCAAACAAAATTTGATTTGTTCAGGTAAAAACTGCCACTTCCCTGTACCTTCTCCCCACCTCTAATTAGTTGTCTACCTCTATTATATTTATACTATGAGTACATAGAGTGGTACCTATCTAAGGCAGTGTAGTCAGTTTTTGGTGATTTTTGCCGGACTCGGGAGACCTGGGCGTGGCTATGACTAGGGTTAGGTAATTATACATCCATTCATAGCACATGTCGACATAATGTTTTTGTTTATTCGTATTACTACTTTTTCACAGTATTGTTTTCAACAAAAATATAGCATATAACCTAAAAAACCGTTTAGTTGTGACATTGTGATAACATGTGGGCGGAGTCCCAGGAGACGCGGGAGACCAAGATCATCTTTACAGTACATAAAAGCGGTGTGATATTTTTGCTGTCTCTTTCTCTCTCATTGTCGACGACGTAAAAACCCAGAGAAAGCGATTTATCGCAAGTTTCTATAGGTTGGGTAAAAATAATTAGCTCTCTCTCCATACATCGTTACTCCAAGTATTTATATCTCTCTGTCTCCCTCTACTATATCTTGTGTCCCTCTCTTTGATCACCTTTGGAAACCTGGTTGGGGGTTAACTCAAATAAAGTGGTGGTTTACAAAGTGTATTGTTTTATTTGGTCTTTATTTACAGGTAAGGGAAGAATGTGAAAGCCCAGTTGAGCGTGGATAGATAAATAGATAAACAAGTGGATGTTTTTTTCAATAATGGTGAATGCCATTACTTCTAGAAGCCTTCACGCGTCCCTATCTTGGGCTACTTCAATGGCCTCGGCCCCTTTGTAGCATTCTCTCTTACTGAACACGTGATGTTTTTTTTTTGCACCCACAGATTATGAGAATGTTGGGAAGGGAGTAGAAAAAAGGACGGAGAAATTTTAGAGTGAATACCGCACAAGAGTCTCAACTGCTAACGACCGTCTAGAGTCACTGAGACTGTGGTTAATGAAAATATGTTAGTTGTAAGTCACTAGTTATTAGTTAATATTAAGTCTTAGTTTTAATATTATATTAATTATGCTGTAAAGCGCCCTTGAGGTGATATTTCTGTCACGAAAACGGCGCTATATAAATCAGCCAATTATTATTATTATGGCATCCCCAATTGGGGGTGTATGTTGCGAGGGTGAAGGTGGTGGGGAGGGGAAATAGATGAGAAAGATGAAGGTTTGGGAAGTACCTGGCTATTCAGATCTGGACATCACCAAACACGGCTGAAGCCATTTCGAGCGAAGTTTCGATTCCGAATGGTGGTCTTTCAGCAGGGCGATCTCAGAGTATTTACCTCCACGTCTAATAAGAAATACTAAACGCTATGTTGTTCAAATACAACCGACAAATGTAATTATAATCGGTTTATCGATTAGAGAACGGTTAACTCAATTTATGTTAAAAGCCTTTAAAATGTGTCGTATCAACGTGAAATTCTGAGAATGCTACAGAAAATAATTATTGTTCTGAATAAATCGTTCGGTACGAAATTTCAGATTGAAATTAAATCGGTAATTTCGATCGGGTTCGAAAACGTTTCGAGTCGCAATCGGTCACGAATCGCAAGAAAATATGAAAGTCGATTTTTTTGAACAGGGATATTTAAGAAAATTAAAGTGTGTTTCGCGTGAACAAGTTTGCGTACGTGCGGCAATTATAATAGAGATGGTCGATATCAGAATTGGGTGTACCTGCGGTTCCAGTCACCGGTGACCGGCGAGGAACGAGTTCTTTTTGGAACCGGTTCCTGGTGCTAGAAAAGTTCCACGAAAGAGATTTTTTTAAAAAGTACTGGCAAATCGACAAAGGTTCCTCGCCAAAAAAAAAATTTCATGGGGGGGGGTTGCTAGCAATTTCTAAAACAAAAAGGACTGGGACAAAAAACACGAAAAGAACGGACGGCGAAAATTTGGAACCGGTTCCTCGGAGAAATAATATCGACGGTTCCAGTGACCGGCTAGGAACCGGTTCCTTTTAACCGGGACAAGAATATTGACCATCTCTAAATTATAAGGATTGCTACTG
Source organism: Drusus annulatus (assembly GCA_022651775.1). Taxonomy (NCBI): domain Eukaryota; kingdom Metazoa; phylum Arthropoda; class Insecta; order Trichoptera; family Limnephilidae; genus Drusus; species Drusus annulatus. Next base: position 24,575 of record JAGWCC010000210.1, on the reverse strand, counting down.
CATAATGAGTGGTTCAATATAAAATAATAGAAATAATGTATTTAAATAGCAAGGCATTGGTGACATTATTACGTACAGAAGAAAACAACCATCCTCTTTCACATCCCCTTCCCCTCCACACTACCCTCAGTCTCACAACATACCCCAATTGGGGATGCCGTAGTCCCGTTGGCTCTAGACGGTTAGGAGCAGTTGGGACCTCTGAGCGATAATATACCAGGAGGGAGCGCTAGTGTAGTCAGGATTGATGATTTTTGCCTGACTGGGGCGCAGCTAGAGCTAGTACATCCATTCATAGCATATGTCGACATGATGTTTTTGTTTTTTTTTAATACCCACTTTTTCAGTGTTGTTATTAATAAAAATATAGGATATAACCTAAAAAACCGTCGAGTTATGTCGCGTAACAATGAGTCACCGGAGACGAAAAACATGCTTACATACCTAAAAGTGTTGTGGTATTATGTGAGAACCTGTATTGTCTCTTTCTCTGTCGCGGTTTACGACGTGATAAAGATTTATCGTAAATTTGTATAGGTTGGGTAAAAATATGTAGATCTCTCTCTTTATATATTCTTACTCTGAGGGTTAGAAAAATTATATTAGTACAGAATAAAACAACCTTCTTCTACCACATCTCCTTCCCTCCCTACTCTCAGTTTCACAACATACTCCAATTGGTGGTGCCGTAGTCCCATTGGCTCTAAACGGTTGGGAGCAGTTGGGACTGTAGTGAGATATTCATTCGAGTGGTAGATACTCTCAGACACGTTGCTTGAAATGGTTTTAGCCGTTTGTGACCAAATCTGAATAGCCAGGTACTCGATAACCTTTCTCTTCCTCATCTCCTTCCCCTCCCCACTACCTTCAGCCGCACAACATACCCCAATCGGGGATGCCATAGTCTCACTGGCTCTAGGCGGTTGTGACTCTTGTGCGGCATTCAATATAAAAATGAATATATTTTAAAAATCTTCTACCCCGAAACTGGCTCAGCTAAGCCAAGGGGCTAACACCTCTGTCACGAAGTTCGTCTTATCTTCGCGATGGTAAGAAATCGACATATTTCTCAGCTATATAGAAGCTCTGAAAGTCGTGACGTTGTTTGTAAACTTTGATCCTTCCGCAGATTGCTCCACAGCTGTCGTTACGATAGACGACAGATAGCAAATAAACGCATTCTCGAGCCGCCGTATCAATCTACCATCATCGGCCGCCCCCTCGGCCATAAAGATGAAGACTCCCGATTAGCAGCGTCGCCTCACAGCTGTTGGCACAAATGAGTTAGTGCTTCTGTCACCGAGATGCGATGTCAAATTATCATATTCGCAGTAATATAATTTAAAATAATTTCTCGCGTCTGACGTGCGACCTGAATATTATCGCGGACGGGAGTGCAACAGATCGACCTGCCCGGGAAAAGGACAAACTAGAAACTGAACGTATTAAAAAACATTAATGAGAGGACAGGATTATGACTTCGATGCAACCTTACACCGAATTTTGTAAGAGACTTGAATCACAGAAAAACATATTTTTCTTTCGATTTTGACAATAATATAAAATAAGGTTTAGCTCAATTGCTCCCGGCTGCAGGGTGAAGATTTCCCGATGATAGCTAACCTTCGACAGGAGAAGACACCGGCAGACATAGAAGCAACTCATAGAAGAAATTCAAAACCCATTTTCAAAAATCAAATCCATAATCAAGATGTGTAAAAAGCCCAATAGAATTTCTGTCCAAACCTCGGAGGAATAATATACAAGAGGGAGCGCTCCTGTAGTCAGTTTTGATGATTTTTGCCTGACTCGAGAGGGGGTGGGACTAGGGGTAGGGTATTTTTACACCCATTAATAGCACATGTCGACATTTATTTTTTTGTTTATTCGTATAACCACTATTTAACAGTATTGTTATGAACAAAAATATTGCATATGCCCTAAAAAACCGTTTTAGTTATGTCCATTTATGTTGCATATCAAAACGTGTGGGTGGAGTCAACGGAGACGCGGGACACAAATAGCATTCAAACAATACTTTAAAGCGGTGTGATAATTTGTGAAATTTTCTGTCTCTTTCTTTAACGACGTAAAAACCCGGAGAAAATAATTTTTCCCAAATTTCTCCATATATTGTTACTCCAAAACATTCAGACTCTCATTCCTTAAATTCATTAGAAGATTTTTATAATTATCTGTTCCTTACTACGAAAAATAAAATCTTACTACAAAAATTTTTAAAAGACCATTGATATATTATATTTTAAATTTGCTCTCATGCCCTATATATAAATCAGCCAAAATTCAAGTTATTATAATAAAGTGATTGTGTCCTGCCAGGTAAGTATGTTGGTGTATTTATGTAAACTAGAAATTAACATTAACTTAAAATTAAGATTTGTACAGCGCCCTAGAGGTAATTATTCACAAAAAAACGGCGCTGTACAAATTATCCAAATATTATTATTATTAAGCTAAAGAAAATAATACCGCGGAGACGGATTTTTTAAAAGCTAATTCTAAAAATTCTACGGTATTATTTGCGTCAGCCGTTGTGACAAAACCCGACAGCAGTATGCTGTGGGCGTGTTTGTGTGCCCGAAATCATTTTTCCCCCTTACTTCTAGTAAAATCGACTAAAAAACTTTAAATATTACGAAATAATTTCGCATATTGCTTGTTCGAATATTATATATATATTCTTTAAATTCACACTATTCGAAAAACGTAACGGTATCGTTTTTTATTCCCACCATAAATGAGGTCGTTTCGAATGGAAGAAGAAGTCGGGGACGCCCGAGGAAGCCAACGTGGCACGATCGAGTAAATCAAATACTCGAGTCGGGCCACCCGAAGTCAGTTTTTTAATTATTTTTTTTAGAGTGAATACCGCACAAGAGTCTAAACTGCTCCCAACCGTTTAAAGCCAGTGAGACTATGACCTCCCCAATTGGAGTATGTTGTGAGGCTGAAGGTGGTAGCGGTGAGGGGAAGGAGATGGGGAAGAGGAAGGTGGGGAAGTACCTGGCTATTCAGATCTGGTCACGAAACACGGCTAAAAGCCATTTCAAGCAACGTTTCGATTCTGAATGGTGGTCTTTCACCAAGGCGATACTTATAGTATCTACCCCTCTCGAACGTGTCACAAATACACTTTAGTTTATTGTATATGAATTAAATGTGTTATGACACATATTAATTAAATAAAAGTTATTGGCGCACGCCGGGTTTGAGCCCGCGACTTTTGGATTCGAAGTCGAGCGTCTTACCACTCGACTATGGAGGCCGTCTGTCGGAGAATAACAGAAGAGTATGTATGAGACGATGTACGAATGCGAATGAAGCAAGGAGTGTGCCAAGACAGAGTCGTATGGCAGTCCGTCCTCTCTGCCTACCATTACGGGGAAACACCATGATGGTTAGTTTGTTAGTCAGTCGATATATGTCGAAATTGTTTCATCTATCAACAGACATTTAATCTGTATGGATCACACTTCTAGGGTGTATCTGTCCAGTGGCGCTTGTGGTTCTGACAGAATGGTGCCAAATGAAAGCGCATTAAACTTCGAGAGTGGATAAATAATTTATCAGAGGAACTCGTCCGACGCAGGTGCGGGACAGGTGAGGAATTTTAATCAGCGGCTTAAAACTCTGCGCCGTAGACACGCTTCGAGTTCATATTTTCACGGGAATAACACGCCGATCTAATGATAATATTAAACTACAGACCACGTACATTATTTTCATGGTGGCCATTTACAAAGTACGTATCATGTGAATACCGCGCGAGAATCCTAACTGCCGGGAACCGCTGGGAGTGCGGCGCCCCCTTGTAAGGGTATGCTGTGTGGCTGAAGGGAGCGGGGATGGGAAAGAGGAAAATTAAGGTTGGGGGGTACGTGGATTTCCAGATCTAGTCGCCGAGGCGTGGTGTACATGGCTAGCAGATTCTTCAGCAGTAACCAGATGCTAACCCTATACAAATTTGACGGCCTGCACAGTCGAGTGGTAAGACCGCTCGACCACGAATCCAAAAGTCGCGGGTTCGAACCCGGCGTAAGCAAATAACTTTTATTCAATCAATATGTGTCATAAAACCTTTAATTGATATAAAAATAATATATAATATATTTACGGCACGTTCCAGAGTGGTAAGTATCGCCCTGGCGAAAGACCACAATTCAGAATTGAAACGTTGCTTGAAATGGTTTAACCGTGTTTGGTGACCAGATCTGAATAGCTAGGTACTTTCCAACCTTCCCCTCCCCATTACCTTCTGCCTTACAACATGCCCCAATTGGGGATGCCATAGTCTCACTGGCTCTAGACGGTTGGGAGCAGTTGAGACTCTTGTGCGGTATTCACGTAAAACAAAAAAAAAACTTTTTCTATACAGTTCGTCCGGTGGTTGAATTCGGGAGCCACCTCTGGACTGATCTCAAGTACACAATGAACGTCCTCGATTCTGTGTGCAAAGGAGGGCATTCTTCAGGTATATGAATGAAGCTTGCGGAACACTACGGCTCCATGAGAACGGGTCGTTTCTCCGAATCGTTTGTGTAAGCCGGCTAGCATGCGGAACGAGTCAATCATTGCGGTGTCCATCTTCGTAGAAAATATGTGAAATTCAGAAAAATGGATATTCGTCTATTAAGGGTCAGCACTCAAAAATGACACAAAACGTTACTTTGTAGCATTCTAATCCAAGCAATCCTACAATAATGATGTATCTGAAAATTTTCTATAGGTAATTATAAAAATATCGGAGGTTTCCAGTGAATAAAATATAACAACTGTAATCCCTTAAATTCTACGAAAAACATTAAAAAAGACCGTTAAAGGTTCAGTTTTGACACCAGAAAAGGCATTTTTGAACGTTTTACCTGAAATTTTAGTATGCTTTTCATAAAGAATTAAAAAGATAACTATTCAATAATTGCATTCGCACTGAAAATATAAGACATTTTTCTAACTACTAATATAGAATTAACAGATGAATGTTTGTAGAATTGCTTGTACTAGAAAGCCAAAAAGTGACTATTTTTCGATGCTGACCCCTAATGATACCGTTATACAGAGGATTATCCTTGATAGCGGTCACTTCTGGAAATACCTGCCAAAGCCGGGTACCGAGAAGTGTCCAGTGTTATCCCAGTGTCAGTGAAAATGTTAATTTGAACCGATATGGAGTCTTCTAAGTATTTTGGATTTCATTCGATTCAAAGAAAGTGAATTTCAAAGGTTTTAGGAAATTACATATGATAGCTGTCGGATTATCCCTTATAACAGAATTTGTATGCCTGTATATAGGAATTAGATTGATTCTAATGAATTGTGTCTCCGTTAGCGGAAACATCTTCCCCAAGAAGCCTCCCAAAGGCATGCTCGGTGTAACTTTAAGTGATCAGCTAAGGCAGTGGTCCCCAACCCATGGGCCGCGGCCCAGTACCGGGCCGTGGACCAAATGGTACTGGGCCACGCAAAAACATTTTTAAAAAAAATCTTCATTCAATGTGTCCCCCGCACCCCCTTCCCCCACCCTCAGCGGGCCGCGGTAAAATTATCAAACGTTGACCGGTCCGCGGCGACAAAAAGGTTGGGGGCCACTGAGCTAAGGCACGGGGGTTCCATCGAAGCCAGAGTTAAGAAAGAACGCACGCGGGCATCATACAAAATTATATTTTTGATAACTAACTAACCATCACGCTGTTTCACCGCAGAGGCAGGCAGAGAGGACGGACCGCCATACAACTCTGTCTCGGCACACACTCCTTTCTTCATTCACATTCATACATACTCTTCTGTTATTCTGACTCGATCGTGCCATGTCTTCTTCGGGCGTCCCCGACGTCTTTTTCCATTCTCTTTCGCGTCATATATTCTTCTCACACTCCATTCTTCGTTCATTCGCTCTACTTGCCCAAACCATCTGAGCGTCCCTTTCTTGATCCTGTTCATTACGCTTACATCAGCCTTGTATTCTTTCCGGATATCCACATTTATAGTACGTACATTTTTATGTTTTTGATCAAATTCTAAAATACCTACCTGATGTACACGAAAATATAAAAAAATAATCAAAAAGAAGTAGCTGTTGGCGCAAATAAGAAATTGTCCAAAGAAGCGAAGCTAGCAGTCCACAATGGAGTGCTTATACCAACCCTGATGTATGGTAGTGAGGCATGGAACTGGCAGAGGAAGGATGAAAGTAGACTGAATGCAGTGGAAATGAGATCCTTGAGACGAATGTGCGGTAAAAACCATGTATGACCATATTAAAAATCTGAGCATAATGAATAGGATCAAGAAAGGGACGCTTAGATGGTTTGGGCACGTAGAGCCAATGAACGAAGAAAGGAGTGTGAAAAGAATATATGATGCGAAAGTGAATGGAAGAAGAAGTCGAGGACGCCCGAGAAAGACATGGCACGATCAAGTAAATCAAATACTTGAATCGGATCATGTGTAGTCAGAATAACAGAAGAGTATGTATGAGAGTGGTAGATACTCTAAGTATCGCCCTGGTGAAAGACCACCGTTCAGAATCGAAACGTTGCTTGAAATGGCTTTAGCCGTGTTTGGTGACCAGATCTGAATAGTCAGGTATTTCCCAACCTTCCTCTTCCCTATCTCCTTCCTCTTCCCTATCTCCTTCCCCTCCCTAGTACCTTCAGCCTCACAACATACCCTATTTGGGTATGCCATAGTCTCACTGGCTCTAGACGGTTGGGAGCAGTTGAGACTCTTGTGCGGTATTCATATAAAAAATAAAATAAAACAGACGATGTATGAATGTGAATCAAGCAAGGAGTGTGTGGCAAGACAGAGTTGTATGGCGGTCCGTTATCTCTGCCTACCCCTGCGGGGAAACGGCGTGGTGGTTAGTTAGTTTATCAAAAAGTATGGTATATATCTCTAGTACGCTGGAGAAAGAATTATAATATCATATTTCGAATATTCCAAGTTTCGTAAAAAAATATTAATTTGTGATTAAACGAATGTTTGAAAAAAAAACTTCCAGCAGTTTGTAACTACGATGAAAAGTAAAATAAAACAAAGATACAGTTGTATTTTGCCGAAACTGTGTCGGCACTTATTTAAAATTTCGGCCAGACAAAAATTTATACCAACTTTGTTTGAGATATAATTTACCTACCTTAATGTTCTTTGTCTCTGTATATTCTCTACATCTTACAAAATCGAAAGTCCCTCTGGCTGCCCGTGCGGAGACCTGCCGCTTAGAAAGCATGCAGACGACAAAACTCTTTGTTTAAACATCATTATACCGTCCACTGAATAAGGCCTTGGGTTAGGTTATGTTGGGTTGTATGAACAAGCGAAAATAACAAACCGCTTTCTGTCTTTTACGTACGACCTACGGGAGAAACGCATACAGGTTCAACCTACAAGGGCAGCGAGTTCTGATGGATACATTTATTCTTAATTCTACCGATGCACTATACAAAGGTTATTTGAGGATGAAAGGAAATTTGGTGTATTTAAAAATAATAAAAACATAAAAAATTCTTAACGTAGTGGTCACATTAGTCAAAACATTTAATACTTTTTTTCTCCTTTTTTTATAAAAGAAGACAAACATTCCCGGGTTACGAAGAACCTGACAATATTTGAAAAACTCCTACTGCCATCATGATAAGCGGAAGATGTTGCTTGCGCAATGATGGAGGACTTAGCCAGCAGAGGAATTGAACGCACGATGCCCGGGTGGGAATCCGAGGCGTTTTTCCACTCAGCTACCGACCGGTACATTTAATTAATTGATACATTTAACAATATTCAATAATGATGTAGTAAAGAAAAGAATATATGATGCGAAAGTGAATGAAAGAAGAAGTCGAGGACGCCTGAGAAAGACATGGCACGATCAAGTAAATCAAATACTTGAATCGGGTCATGTGAAGAGTCAGAATAACAGAAGAGTATGTATGAGACGATGTATGAATGTAAATGAAGCAAGGAGTGTGTGCCAATACTGAGTTATATGGCGGCCCGACCTCTCTGCCTACCCCTGCGGGTAAACGGGGTGATGGTTAGTTAATTGGTTAGTTATGTAGTAATAATATTAATGGTTGTGGCAAACCAATTTTCATATTTATTTTTTAAATTGAATAATATTGTAAACAAACCATCTCACCGTTTCCTCGCAGGGGTTGGCAGAGAACGGACCGCCATACAACACACTCTGTCTTGGCACACACTCCTTGCTTCGTTCACATTCATACATACTCATCTGTTATTCTGACTCTTCACGTGGCCCGATTCAAGTATTTGATTCACTTAATCGTGCAATGTCTTCCTCGGGCGTCCCCAACTTCTTCTTCCATACTGCATACATTCATACAGTCCACAGTGGAGTGCTGAAACCAACCCTGATGTATTGCAGTGAGGCATGGAACTGGCAGAGGAAGGATGAATATAGACTGAATGCTGTAGAAATGACGCATTTGTTGTAAAATCACGTATGAACGTAAAGTAGCCGAGTGGACAAACGCGTCGCATTCATACCCGGGCGTCGAGAGTTCAATTCCTCTGCCAGCTATGTCCTGCATCATTGCACAAGCAACATCTTCCGCTTATTATGATGGCAGTAGAAGTTTTTCAAATATTGTCAGGTTATTCGTAACTCGGGAATGTTTGACTATCTTTAAAAAAAAAAAATACACATCGGAGATCTGGAAAGAATGCATGATTGACGTAAGTGTAATGAACGCTCAGACGAGAAGTCGGGGACGCCCGAGGATAACACGGCAGGACTAATTGAATCAAATACTCAAGTCCGGTCATGTCAAGAGACTGAATAACAGAAGAGTATGTAAGAATGTGATTAAAGTAAGGCGTGGCTGTTCATTATTTATAAAAATCATAATATTTCCTTTATAAAGTGAAAACGAACACGACTTATTATTATTTTTGTAAAAAGTTACTTAGTCCGATCTTCTTCCGAGCTGCCGGTACATTATCACGACAAAGGGCATCCCGTTGTGGAAGACAAAGAAAACGGCCGGCCTCAAAGGAAAAAGGGTCGAATCGCAGGTATAAATACCTAGCGACAGACTCGACAGGTAGAGACGACCTCAGCTGAAAGATGGGTAAGGAATTGAGGTGAAGCAAAGCTAGAGAAAGACCAACGGAATGTTGAACTATCAACTGACAAACACAAACTGCGGAGGACCTCCACCAAATCTCCTCTGCAATACGCAGGAGATGATGGACGCTGCAAGGTGTCCGAAACGTTGGCAAACAAAGGGAGAATAGCCTAATGCTCAAGGCGGAAAGTTTTAATACCTAAACGTCAATCACGATAATTATTTATTAATTCATCTTAAGTAAGATCATATCTAGAGATAGCTTTAGCGGTAAGTAGTGGTCGAAATACATAGATCATAGACGTCATGCAATAAACATAGGCATCTGTCAACATAACCCCAGGTCCGATCAATGGCACATCCATTTTTTTCAAAAGTAAAAAATCGAAGAACACACAAAAACGTGACTAACCTTTCCAGTTGTCAAAAACAAACCACTAATCCAAAATGGCTGATAATGCTAACATATGATAAACGTATGTGTACCAACATAACAAAAAAAAACGATAATCGAATGTACACACAGCCCGCGAAAATTCAAAATTTACATTTTCTTTTGAACAGGCTATGTATATTTATCGCTTTTGAATATATATATGTATATTATTTATTACATATTCGTAAAAAGCATTTACTTTGTGGCTTGCCATATTTATAAATAAAACCGCAAAACTTTGTTTATAACCACTTTATTATTCAATAAAATTTCTTTCATTTACATTAACCTAAAATACTGAGATGTTATTTAGGAGTTGGAATGGGAAGGAGAAGGGGCGATTGAGGGGATTATGAGAATAACAGAGCGGATTACTGGAAATGTATCTAAGATAGAACCATAAGATAAATTAATTTGATTATTCAAAATATTACATGTACTAGTCCTATCCTAGATATATTTCCATTCACTTTCGCATAATATATTCCTCAATTACACTCCTTTCTTCGTTCATTCCACCTACATCCATATATAAGCTCCCTTTTTTGATCCTATTAATTTTAATATTGTCCTCAGCCTTGCATTCTTTCCGAAACCGGTAGACCACATTTGAATAATAAAGTCATAAAACAAAGTTTTTATTTATCCGTCTCAAAGATCTCATTTCCAGCTGCCATTCAGTGACTGCTTTCATCATACTTTATATTATTTTACTTTAATTTAATGTTGAATAACACGTATTAATTAAATATATCGACATAAAAATGTATTCAGGTTATAATATAAATAATAATTTTTGCTCAATTCAACATCAGTAAAAAAATAATTATCTAGCTCTTTACAGGACTCGAGTTGATTCAATTAAATCGATTCAGTTTAATTCAGACGTCGAGTGAATCAATTCATTTGACTTCTTGATTCAGTTATTAGAGACAATTATTTCTTTCAGTCGAACGTAAATAAAGAGTGAAGATAAAATTCAAGAGATTTTATTATTTTACAATGGAATAAAAAATACGTGTAATCGATGCGACGCATTTCTATTTGAATTAAAATAAAATGAACGGTTTCATTTCGTTTTTCGTGCGGTTACGGGATTTTAGAAAAGCGACGAATTGATTGGATGAATTTTCGAAATTGGTTTACCAAAGTACGTCACCGCGTTGAATTATTGATTAATTCCGTATTTTTCGACAAATAAAAAGAATGACAAAGAAAGAGAAAGATTGTGAGGAAATGCGTTGTAGGTACAGAGGACAAAACGCAACGAATAAATATTACATATTCCAATTTGTTTCGCTCCCTGCAATTTGACAAGAGTTAATTTACTAGCCATCACGCAGTTTGGAGAGAGGATGGACCGCCACACACTCCTTGCTTCATTCACATGCAATCATTCCGACTTTTGACAAGACCAATCTTCACAATCAAGCGAGTCAAACTAACAATCATACTTTGCTAATTTACATAGCGCCATTTTTGTGAAATATCTCGTCAGGTACCTTAAAGCTTAGCTGGTATACATATTTTTGGCCACGTTTACAATATACAGACAATCAAATTAGACCTTGGATATATTGTATAACACTAACTCTACACAGGAGACCTTGAGGGAAATAATTTCCCTCAGGCCCCATGTCATCTTTGGGGATGCTTGTTGTTAAATTTTATTTGGTAACTTTTTAAATGTAGATACTTTTTATATAGATTAATTGCCTTATTACATATAAAACGTAGTGTTAAAATTATTCTATCATTAGGCAATTCTCACAATGAAATACTGATGTTTGAGAAAGCACATTTTATTGTTAAAAAATAACAAACTTATTCATAAATTATATATTTTTTGCAGCAAATTAATTTAACTTAATAAAAATCATATACAATTAAGGCTTTAAAAAATATTAAATCACATTAACTTTTTTTAGTATGACTATATCAATGTAAAAATAATAATAAACAAACACCTTCTTACAATTTTGAACTGCTAAAAACAGAAATATTCTTCATCAAAAAACAGTATTAAATTTGGAATACGAGAATACCTACAATGTATGCTCTAAACAATTTTAGCATGTTGCTGTCACAATCTACAATTCACCGCAGTAATGGTTCTTCTTTAATCTCAGCAATTTTCGAAATTGAGCCTAGTTAGAAAAGGATTATACCTACCTACATGGACCACAGAGAAAACTTGCGAACTCTGAAAATTTCCACCGACAATTTGCAGGATTCTGCGTGAACACGAAACAGCCGTCAATTTATAATAGATCAAAGGTTATTCCGGGTCTTTTTGACCATTATACCAGTTAAGGGTTAGAAACCGCTATGAAACTAACCTAACACTACAGCTAAACTTATCATTAAAATAGGAAATTACGTACATTCGTATTTATTTACGTAATTTATGTAACTGTAAAGGAAACTCCATTAATGGAGAACTGAACGCTGTTGGCGCAAATAAAAAATTGTTCAAAGAAGCGAAGCTAACACACAGTAGTCCACAATGGAGTGCTTATACCAACCCTGATGTATGGCAGTGAGGCATGTAACTGGCAGAGGAAGGATGAAACTAGACTGAATGCTGTGGAAATGAGATCTTTGAGACGCATGTGCGGTTAAAACCAAGTATGACCGTTTAAAAATGTGGATATCCGGAAAGAATGCAAGACTGATGTAAGAGCGTAGTGAATAGGATCAAGAAAGGAACGCTTAGATGGTTTGGGCATGTAGAGCGAATGAACGAAGAAATGAGTGTGAAAAGAATATACGAGTATGATGCGAAAGTGAATGAAAGACGAAGTCGAGGACCCTGAGAAAGACATGGCACGACCAAGTAAATCAAATACTTGAATAGGGTAATGTGAAGAGTCAGACTAACAGAAGAGTATGTATGAGACGATGTATGAATGTGAACGAAGCAAGGAGTGTGTGCTAAGACAGAGTTTTATGGCGGTTTAGTTATATGTGACTGTCAATTTGACGAACGCTTAAAATTGCTTCGTAACTCTCGCGAGGGCCGCTGGCGAATACAATTCAAATGGCCAGTAGTTAATTAATTTCCTATCCGTCAAGAATTTCACGAAGTAATCAATTTTTGTGAAGGCACTTTTATATTGAATCGAAACCAATGCGGAAACTACGTTATTTTTAAGGTCACCGTAAAAACGGCTCGATTCGAATCAATCTCGGACCGGGGAAAAACGTGAATACGTTTTCGCTGTACGTTTTACGTTTTTACGAGCAAAATACCGTGGCACGGTCTCACAACGTATTGTACATCGATCAGTTACAAGACGGAGAGAAAGTTAGTACTTTAAAACCAAGAAAAGTTAGAAAAATGTGGTCAACAAAGCGAAGACAAAAAAGCTGAAAAGTTTCGCTCGACTTGTCTCCAAGAAGGCTATAATTGCTCTACTGAAAAAAGGTATCATTTGATAAAATATAAATTAAGGAAAATTTCCACACTCAAAGTAGCTAGCTAGTTACGTTAGTAGCTGAGTGGACAAACGCGTCGGATTACCACCCGGGCGTCGCGGGTTCCTAAATAATAATGATAATATTTGGACGATTTGTACAGCGCCGTTTTTGTGAAAAATCACCTCAAATGCGCTGTACAGATCTTATTCTCTATTATTAAATATTAATTCCTAGTTAAAATAAGAAAATATACAGGAACATACTTACCTGGTAGGTCCTATCAGATAGACACCCTTATTAACTTAAAAACTGTAATTTTGTTTTTTTTTTTCGATTTAGGGCATGGGAGCGAAATTAAAAAATGGACTTTCTGAATTTGTCGTACAGTACAGGTTTTGGTTAAAACTTGCATATCTAAAGGTGATTCGTCGAGGGTGATTCGTTGAGATTCTTTTAATAAATTTAAGGATATGAGAGTCTGAAAAGGTAAGTTTTCAGTTTGGACCGAAATTCTTCATCGTTGCACAAACAACATCTTACGCTTATTATGATGGCAGTAAGAGTTTTTCAAATATTGTCAGGTTATTCGTAACCCGGGAATCCTCGTCTATCTTAAAACGGTATAGAAAGGGACACTTAGATGGCTTGTGCACGTAGAGCGGATTGACTAGAAAAGAGTGTAAAGAGAATATATGACGTGAAAATTGATAAAAGAAATCGGGGGCATCCGAGGGAGACACGACACGATTGAGTGAATCTAATACCTGAGTCGGATTGTAAAAACAGATACAGCGAGAGTTTTATGGCGGGTCATTCTCTCTGCTTACACCTGCAGAGAAACGGCGTGATGGTCGGTTAGTTATTTCTACCTTAATACGTACAAGAATCCCAACCGTCTGGAGCCAGGCGGACTTTTGCATCCCCAATTTAGAGAAGTTGTGAGGCTAATGGAAGGGGGAAGGGGACGGGTAAGACGGGGAAGAGGATGGTTGGGAGGTACCAGGCTATTCATAACTGGTCACTAAACACGGCTAAAGCCATTTGAAACGAAGTAACGAGTATCCACTAATCTGCCCTGCATCCAGAAAAGAGAACTTTGACTGATGATAAGTGACTTAAAAATGTATTCAAATTATGTATATATGACTTATGAGTGGTAGAAAATCTTAATATCGCCCTGGCGAAAGACCAACATTGAGAATCGAAAAGCTGTTGCTCAAAAAAACTTACCTTTTCAGATTCTCATATCCTTAAATTCATTAAAAGAATCTCAACATAATCTGTCTCACGACGAATCAATCACCTTTAGATGTACAAATTTTAACCAAACTGTACTGTACGACAAATTCAGAAAGTTCATTTTTTAATTTCGCTCCCATGCCCTAAATCGATAATTATAGTTTTTAAGTTAAAAAGTGTGTCTATCTGATAGGACCTGCCAGGTAAGTAAGTTCATGTATATTTTCTTATTTAAACTAGAAATTAATATGTAATAATATAAAATAAGATCTGTACAGCGCCCTTGAGGTGAATTTTCACAAAAATGGCGCTATACAAAACATCCAAATATTATTATTTGGTCGTATTTGGTGACCAGGTCCAGGTACTTCTAAGCCTTACTCTTTCTCATCTCCTTCCCTTCAGCCTCACGACATTCATTAATTGGGGATGCCATGGTCCCAACGGCTACCGGACAGTTGTGACAGAGACTATAGTGCGGTAATAATATAAAAAATAAATAAAAATTGTAGGATCAAACGGTAGAGCAGCTTATTTTCGAAACCCTCCACGACCAGATCGACTAAAATTTGACTCCTTCATCCAACAAGGTGAAAAGAGTGTGGCTGATGACGATTTAAAAAAAAAAACTAAGAGACATATTAGTATATTTTAGATTGAAAGCCGTGGAAATTCACGAGGGTGTTGCGCTATTCAATTTCGATTGAAAAGACAGATGCAAAACGAAGGCGAAACGAAAAAAAGAAGCCATGTTTTGTAACCACAACAAAAATCGAAAAACCAATTTGACAGGCACCGGACGACATGGATGGCTCGCAAAAAGCGTAAAATGTGAATTAAAGCCGTGCACATCGGGAGAATAACGAAGGTTGGACGTTGAAGCATTGTTAAAATGGTGATTTGATCGCTCGGAGTCTTATTTAGCTGCGAATGGAAGAAGCGAACGCCGCAAGTCGAGCGGCGCGTCCATTTTGTAAATTAACCCTCGTGCGGGTTGAATCGCCGCGTATTTACGGATGCATTTCGGCCAAATAACATGTCACAAGCACGGGAAGGACGGCAAATACAGTAATGTCGGGCTCGTTACCTTATTCTGACCGGGGGAGGGATGTTGAAGGCGGCCGGGAACAATTTCGCCGCGGCATTGGCGGGGTTCTCGAACAACATTTTGCCCGCGTCGGATTCACACACAACAAACTCAGATCACACGACGGTGAATTCAACACAAAATGCTCGTCGGCCGTGCAAATATCTGCGGCACACTCCGATCACTCCAATGCGGCCGTGTTTTGAACCGAATTCACGCGAAACACACTCGAAAACAAACCATTAAACAAAGACGCTAATGCAAATCTGTTCCGTGGAAATGTAGCGCGCCTTGTGGCCGGGGGAACTTGATCGATACTGACTTTATTGTTTTGTTTCGATGCGCTTTGCTTTTCAAATATTGGGAATCGCGTTTTGTTTGATTCTGAATTGCAATTTCAACAAAGCAGACGCGTACAGCCGTCAGCGCGCTTCTAGCCAACTGTCGTACTGTTACTGCTCGTTCTTCGGTCGGTCCGCTTCTCGCCGCTCGCTCGCGCAGATGTGGGGAAATTTCCCCACATCTGGGGAAAAAATAAATGCAATTCACTAGCCTCGTTGGGGTTTTTAAAAACATATTTTTTCCCTACGTAAACTCGTGAATTTAAATTCAATAGTCACGTAAAAGCATTTTTCCACCCACATGAGGTAACGAAGTAAGGCGCATAGCACCGTTCTTTTGGTATAAGGAACAAGAGTTAGAGTCAGTAACTTTAAATAATTCATCACTTAATGATAAATAAGAATCTAGAAAATGAAAAAAAAAAAACTCGTTAGTTAGAATTGCTTTATTCCCAACTGCGCCCAACCGTCTAGAACCGGTGAGACTATGGCATTCCCAATTGGGGTATGTTTTGAGGCTGAAGGTAGTGGAACGGGAAGGAGATGGGGAAGAGGAAGGTTGGGTAGCACCTAGCTATTTACAAAAAATATGCTATATAGTTGTTTTTTTTTGCATCGAATACTCAAAAATACCAATATGTTTTAAATTATTATTTTTTTTTGTTTCATCCTATCGCCTTCCTCTTCAAATATAGTAAACTTAAATTATTTTATTTTTTGTGGTATTCCGAAATTGGGTAAGTTTTGAACTTGTAGGGAAAAATGTTTTCGGGCATAACATCACCGGGTGGCCGTGCGGTAGGTACCTGCCGGCGAGCAGTGCTGCCAACTGTGGCAATGTCGGGTAAATGGCCGACGGGTTTCCCTATTTTTACCCTATAAGACGAAGTAATGTTTATTTAATGCTTAAAACAGACAGGTAGCCGAAAATGTATTAAGATGTATGCTTTAAATAGGTAAATGAAGGAACACGAATGAATTTTATGATTAAACTAAATAAAAACCAAAATTATACCAAAACGGTTCAACTGAGAGAAATTAATTGAAAACAAAGTACAAAAAAACCTACATATTAATTTTTAAAATTTATTTTGGCAACCGATTGAATTAAAGTATGTATTTTTAACATTTACTGTATTTCAAACATTAACAGAGCCAAAATTATCCAAATATTATTATTATTATAATGGGCATATTGATGATAGTCCATTTTAACCTCTCCCTCTTTCTAACTTACAACGTATGTAACAGGAAGAGCGTTTACGATGAAACTCTCAGCGGCAGGACCATTCACCCAAACTTTAACTTTCAAACAATTTAGACTTTTTCAGATATACACTCAACTCTTCAATAAATCAATAACACCGCCATCATTGATATGATTGTTTTGCATCGACTTAAAACGGCCTGAAACAGTCACTAAATTATATCACAGGTTAAATCAATTCATATTTCCTGCAATATGTTAATTAAAAATGTCATAAATAATAAAATTTGCATCGTCTGAATATTATACGCACTCACTTTGAT
Organism: Drusus annulatus; assembly: GCA_022651775.1. Lineage (NCBI taxonomy): Eukaryota > Metazoa > Arthropoda > Insecta > Trichoptera > Limnephilidae > Drusus > Drusus annulatus. Next base: position 7,415 of record JAGWCC010000210.1, on the reverse strand, counting down.
GTACCAGAGTGGTAGATACTGTAAGTATCGCCCTGGTGAAAGACCACCATTCAGAATCGAAACGTTGCTAGAAATGGCTTTAACCGTGTTTGGTGACCAGATCTGAATAGCCAGGTACTTCCCAACCTTCCTCTTCCTCATTGCCTTCCCCCCTCACTACCTTGAGTCTCACAACATACCCCAGTTGCCGTTATACTGCAGTTGGGACTCTTAAAATAATAATTAAAAAGTTTTTATTCCAGAAGGTATGCAGAAGTAGTGCAATGCAATACATTTCATAATTGATAATATTACATAAAATGAAGTTGTAATATATGCACACAATGATAAAGAACAAAAACAATATTGATTCATTGTAATCATAAATAAACACAGTGGTGGTCAGTTATTTAGATAACGAGTTAGTTTTTAAACACTTTGCTTCGAACCCCTTTGAAATAAATATCCCCACGCTCCGGGAATATCTCTCGACATGGCATCACTGGCCGCGTTCGGAGCGACGATTCGCCACACTAGCGCCAAAGCGGCGTTGCCGGTCCCTCCCGCTCGAATTTGTTTTTGTTTTGTTTTATGGCAGCCCTGACGGGGGCTCGGACGGCGCGATGGGAAAAAGAACAAAGCGATACCTCGTCGATTCTCGGTTCCTACCAAACCAATATTATTATGTATTATCGTTGGAAAGTGAAACATTTACAGCTGTTTAGAAGCCCTCTGCTTAGTTTCTTACTTACTTATTTACAATAGGGATGGTGATATCGGAAATTGGGTGTCACTGCGTTTCCAGTTACCGGTGACTGGCGAGGTTATTTATCCAGCTATTTTTGGAACCGGTTCCTGGTGCCAGAAAGGTTCAACAAGAAGATTTTTAAGCCATATTCTTTTTATTTATTTATTATTAACGCCCTGATGGCCTTTTACATCGTAATTTTACAAAAGTAAGTGCATGAGTACAGTTTAAAAAGTTTTTTTTTAAATTTGATAAAAGCTTTTTTTTACAATAATATTTAAGGTAATTATTACAATTTTTGCACAGTGTATTTCAAAATCAGCATATAAGCTGTTCCTCACCATAAAGAACAAGGTTCTTGTGTTTGGTTGAGGGAATTTAATAATAAAATAGTAAATAAATATAATCATGTAATTATACCTTAATACTGGGAGTAACACAATAATTACGAAATTTTATGGAAAATCTAGACATTACAATTAAGATGGGAAAACCTAAAATAAACTCATTAATAATCAGTATTCACCAACCTTGCATTATATAAATACATCGTAAAATCATACTTAGAGATATACAACTGTAACCCATCTTAAATAAAAATTCATACCAGATAGATATATAAAATAATAAACTAAAAGTAACTTGTAACTAGTAAAACCATGCAACAACACTGATAAATATAATTAAAGTAAAATCACGGTTTACTACCCCTGACATCCCAAAAATAGTAAATAAGCCATAGAATAAGAACAACCTGTACTAGTCTGAAGATGGCCGTTATAGGCTGAAACCGGTTCAGTAAAAAAAAGTGGAATAAAGTTATAAATTTGTTTTATTAAATCAATAAAATAGTGTTTAGTTAATACAGCAGAGAAAAATAGAAGTAAAAATAAAAATAAAAGTATTTGCGTTAAATTAGTTATAGTAATAATTATTAAATTTTGTGGACTAAGAACAAAAGAAAAAAAAAACAATAGAAAAATTATAATAACAATAACAATTATTATAGACTGTTATATACATGAAATAATACAGTAAAACGTTTTGAGAAATGAATAGCAAAAAAATAAAAAATAACAATAATTAATAATAGTTCCCATACATTAATGACAAATAAATATTTTATTTAAAAGACTTAAATTTTGGCAAATTCACATAAAAGATATCAATATTTGAGGTGTATTCATTCCCGAGTGTATGTAGGCGAGAAATGGGTGCATGTATGTGGTAGTTGGTAGTGACATTATTGTTGCAGAAAAGTATATTTTGCCGAGTTGCTCGCTGAGGTACTCTGAAGTTGATAAGGTGCAGGAGTTCACAACAGTCCAATTCGGAGTGAATTATTTTGAACAGAAAAGTTAAGTCGGCTATTTTCCTTCTGTTTTCTAGGGTGTGGATTTTGAGTGTGTTAAAGGATTGTGTAATTTATGTGTTGAATTGGAATGTGTAGTTTGAAGTTTATGAAACGTAAAAATTTCCGCTGTACCCCAATATTGTTTATGTGGATGAGATATTATGGGGACCACACTATAGAGTTGTATTCTAATAGACTACGTACTACGACAGATATAGTATAATATATTATAGTATATTACACTCCTATGAAAGGAATTCAACATCTGGGAAACAAATTCTACGATGTTGTTAATTTTTTATTTAATAAAAGTTTTTTTTTTCAATAATATTTTAGATAATTGTTACATTTTTGCATAGTGTATTTCAAAATAAGCATATAAGCTGATATATTTAGTTCATCTATATCACAATATAAGCACACCTTAGCACAGTTTTTTTCATCGAGAAGAGCCGAATTAATTGTAGAAACTATTTGACTCTGGATGTACCTGTTATTCAATGCTATTTTTCTTTCTTGTACAATATTTTTTGCACTGCTTATGAGTATGTTGTTTTAAAACAATGTTAATATTTGTGTAAAAAGTCTTTACAGGCGTAAATAAACAAATATTACTAGAAACTATGGAGCTGTGGAACCGGTTCTTCGTTTCTCGGGAAACACCTGCTGGTTGTTCAGGAAATTTTTCGCCAAAAATGCTCACGCAACCGCAGCTTTCCGGTGAAAATGGATGTTCTCCTTTTCATTTGCAAAAAAGGAACCGGTTCCTCGGAGCAATATTATTAACGGTTCCAGTGACTGGCTTGGAACCGGTTCCTTTTAACCGGGACATGAATATCGATTATCTCTAAGTCATCATATCGTGGTCGCTCTAAAATACAAACTAAAACACAATATGCATATGCTTAATGCTGCTGTTTTCTCATGATTTTGACCATTGACGGCCTGGTAAGCATTTAAGTCATACCGCAAAAATTAAAATCAGTAGATAGAGTTGAAAAATCAGTAGATTGGTGACAAAAATCAGCAGGTCACCAAATATAACCGCAACCGGTTCCACGCCACTCACTTCTGACATGACAATTCTATAATTCTCGGAATAGGGTTCACTTCGTCCGTTTTTACAACATTGCATCGCACGAAAAAAACAACGGTTCCTCTCCGCATCATGCTTTCATGGAAGGGTTGGGGGTAGCCAGAGATATTCGTATAAAAACTAACTGAAACCGCTTCGTCAAGTCCAAGGGAAAAGCACCGGCTACAAAATAATATGGGAACCAGTTCCATGAATAACGGTTCCTCGGAGATTGTATAAAGTCTGAATGCCGGTAGAATTTGGCTGAAATCGGTGGATATGCCGAAATGTCGATAAGAATGACACTACTGCTGGTAAGTACGACATTTTTGACGGCTTAATTTTTAACATATTGTTAACTGACGAGTTTAGCATTTTCGTCTCGTGTCTGTGCACTAGCGACCAAGAAAGATTCAACCCTTGAAGTAACAATATATGGAGGGATAGCTAATTTGTTTTACCCAACCCATCCGAAATTGTAATAAATCACTTTTTCCGAGTTTTTACATCGTACACCATGAGAGAGAAAGAGACCACAAATTTCTTGGACCGCTTCTATATACTGTCGCAATGATCTTAAGGTGGCTATCTTCGGTGGTTAACAGCGGGACTCCGCCCACATTTTTTATTATGCCACTAAACTTGACACAACTAAAAGGTTTTTTAGGTTAGATGCTATATTTTTGTTGATAAAAATACTGTGAAAAAGTGGCTATACGAATACACAAAAACATTGTGTCGATATGTGATATGAATGGATGTATAAATACCGTAGCCTTAGTCTTAGCCACGCCCAGGTGCGCCGAGTCATGTTAAAATCATCAAAAACAAGTCCAAAACTGACTTCACTGGCTTTGGCTTGAGCTACCTCTTGTATACTCTAAGAAGCGGAGTCCGCCTGAGATTTACTGAGGTTTACTGCGTTTAGCATCACACAAACATTCGTTCCACAGATGAGCTGTCACCAGCTGTCACAAACGCGTCGTTGTAGGCTCCTTTCTGAGAAAGAAATGCCTTGAGAGGTGTAAAAATCATTCGGAAGCAAAAACATATCTCATGGATTTTTTTTTCATTCATAATTACCCACAAATCACTTGTTATTTCAATTCGATAAATGCAATTATTCACAAGGTTTTTAGGTACTTGAACGGTGTGAGATAGCGAAGGCAGAAATACGTAAGTGTGAGGAAGACAATCACGGCTAGTGGCGCGGTAAACGATTATAACAGTAGCGTGGGACGTTCATATAGCTATCTCATCCGTACACACATATTCTTTAAATGGCTATCCTTTTCATAAGCGGGTGACGCGGGAAACAAGACGGTTCTAGTGGTGCCACATTTTTCGAAAGATTTGTATGAATATGACGTGTCATGTATTTTATGTCTATGACCGGAGGTTGATTTCTGTATTTTTTATTTTTCGCGTTCTTTATAAAAAATGTGGATTACATTGCGTTGTGCAACCCCTACATGCAGCAAATAATAAATTCTTCGTTTTACATTTCCAGTCCACAGTAATGTTCTGATTCCAACTCTATTGGCAGTGTTCTTTCCTGGGTACCGCTACACTCCACCCCCCTATCTGTAACACCTTTACTGTAATGTGTAAATAGGTTAATTATTAGTCATTCTGTTAATAAAGTTTTGCATCACTTCTACAAAGGAACACGTTGTATTGGCGCATTGTTCATTTATTGAATCGAATAATAATTAATCGAGAAATGTACATCCATTGATGTCGTAATTGATCTATTATTTCTCGAAGTTGCTCGGTAAGTATTGGCGCCTCTGACGGTACATCGTATAACTAATGATAATGATTATTGATTGCTTTAGCAGTTGAGGAACAATGTCTTCCGAAAAGATCATTGTACTGGTTTTAAATTTCCTTGCAACAAACAACCTTGTGACTCCCTTTACGTAAAGTATTAAATTCATGTAAAAACAGAGATACGTTCGAACTAGAAGTCGCTATATTTAAACTTAACTCACTTTCTAGCCGCCACGCCGTTTCTCCGCAGGGGTAGACAGAGAGGACGGACCGCCATGCAACTCTGTCTTGACACACACCTTGCTTCATTCGCATTCGTACATCATCTCATACCATAGACATAAAATACAAGACACGTCATATTCATACAAATCGAACGATACATGTGGCACGCACTTGATTTCAGTTACAAAGCTTTTATGGAAAGGATAGCAATACCAAACAGAAATGTATGTACGGATGAGATAGCTATATGAACGTCCCGCGTTACCGTTACTATAATCTCTCTTCCTCGACGAACTTACTGAGCGACTAGCCAAGTAGAGTACGACGTACGGAAACGGTTGTCTTCCACACACCTATGTAAATCTGCATTCGCTATCTCACATTATTTTGGTTGAACAGCTCCCGTTTTCCGTGACAGTTTGTCTGTCGGACGAATGTTTGTGTGATACTAAACGCAGTAAATCTCAGGTATGTCTCTCGGACTCGGTTTAGTACATTCACGCGCGTTGTCTCAGTAACGTATCTACATTATTTTATTCATCTAAGTCTCATACATGCTCTTTTGTTATTCTGACTCTTCATATGACCCGACTCAATCTTGATCGTGCCATCGAGTCTTTCTCGGGCGTCCCCGACTTCCTCTTCCATTCAATTTTGCGTCATATATTATTTTCACTCTCCTTTCTTCGTTCATTCGCTTTACATGGCCAAACCATCTAAGGGTCCATTTTTTGATCTCATTCAATACGCTTACATCAGCCTTGCATTCTTTCCAGATATTCACATTTTTATCACGGTTTTACATGGTTTTATCACACACACGTCTCAGGGATCTCATTTCTACAGAGTTTAGTGTACTTTATTTAAACTTTCTATTTATCAATTTAAAGCTAGACGTAGTTTTCTTTAAAAAATATGTTATATTTATTACTAGAAGTGTCTATCATGGTAACTCTATTCTTTGTTATTGGACTAATCTTAAGGTTTGTATAGCCAGGTATATCCCAACCTTTCTCTATCCGATCTTCTATAAAGATATTTGAATAATTAGGAAAGATGTCAAGACCTTAGAGTACATAGAGTGGTATCTATCAAAAGCAGTGTAGTCAGTTTTTGCTGAGTTTTACCGAACTCGGCGGACCAGGTCATGGCTAAGACTAAGGCTAGGGTATTTGTACATACATTTTTATCACATTTCGACATAACGTTTTTGTTTATTCGTGTAACCACCGTTTCACAGTATTGTTATCAACAAAAATATAGCATATAACTTAAAAAACCGTTTAGTTGTGTCAAGTTTAGTGGCATAATAAAAGATGTGGGCGAAGTCCCGCGGTGACACAGGAAACACAATCCTAACCTTAGAGTATATAGAGTGGTACCTATCCAAGGCAGTGTAGTCAGTTTTTGATGATTTTTACCTGACTCGGCAGACCTGGGCGTGGCTAGAACTAAGGTTAGGGTATTTATACATCCATTCATAGCACATGTCGACATAATATTTTTGTTTATTCGTTTAACCACTTTTTCACAGTATTGATATCAACAAAAATATAGCATCTAACCTAAAAAACCGTATAGTTGTGTCAATTTTAGTGGCATATTAAAAAAATGTGGGCGGAGTCCCGCGGTGACCCAGGAGCCCAAGATCATCGTGACAGTACATAGAAGCGGTGTATTATATTTGTTGTATCATTCTCTCTCATGGTGAACGACGTAAGAACCCGGAGAAAGTGATTTATCGCAAGTTTGTATAGGTTGAGTAAAAATAATTAGTTCTCTCTCTCTCTCTCTCCGTACATTGTTACTCTAAGGTCAAGACAGCTTGCAGCACGGAAAATCAACGTTAACACTAGGTTTACGCCCCCCGTCAAATTGACGGATTTCCGACTTGTTTCGCAAATTTTACTACACAGACAGTATTTTTTTGTTTTTTTTTATGACTTTCTATAATTGAACAGTGTAAATATATTTATTGTATTTTTATTTTCGGAAACTTCTTATTTTTAAATCTAATCTCTACGGAAGTAATATAACGCTTTTGAATTTGTCCCATTTTTAAAATTATTACTTCTAAAACAAAATAATCATAGTGTAACAATTAGTGTGAAGCAATGAAGAAAGAATGCCATCGGTGTGAAGGATATTTGGTTTCAAACCCAAATTACAAAAAAGCGTTGGTTGCGTAACACATTCGGCGCATTATGATTTATGGAGCAATAAAAAGGTCTGTTCGAGGGTGGAAGCCTGGGAAAGTTGAC